>JBBHAA010000062.1:4455000-5132500 GCA_037953035.1 Aquarana catesbeiana | reverse complement strand
CAGTTGCTACTACTTTTCTGGTGGTGTACACATTACACAATACAGTGCAGCCGTAGTGCAGTTGCTACTACTTTTCTGGTGGTGTACACATTACACAATATAGTGCAGTATGGTGCAGTTGCTACTACTTTTCTGGTGGTGTACAAAGCACACAATACAGTGCAACCGTAGGGCAGTTGCTACTACTTTTCTGGTGGTGTGGTAGTGGACATGGCGCATCCTCTGCAGGTGGCTGTGGGGCATGCTTGTCCTTTTTTTCTGCTGCTGGCCGTGTTATTGAGCCAGAACATGCAGAAGAGTTGGTGGCATGGATAACAAAGCCGTCCTCATCCTCCTCATCCTCTGTCACCCAGGCTCAGAGGAGTTTGCGTTCCAGTGCAGCTGCCAAAGTGGCCTATTCCACCGGCTCCTTGTCCACAGTCACTCCTTCCATAGCCCCACCATCATGCACGGAGGCGTCCCCCAAACTATTCGACCACAGTGTCGGGTACATGCTGATGGAGGATGCACAGTGATTAGAAGGCTCCGATGTTGGTTCCCAGGTTGAGGAAGGGAGTAACGTGAGCCTAGAGAGAGGCGGTGCCCAAGATGGACAATAAACTGGCAGTCTTATTCCCCCAGCCTCAGCATACTGCCAAGTTTGCTCCAGTGACGAGGAGGGAGGGGATGATGAGGTCACTGTCTCTACTTGGGTGTCTGATAGAAGAGAGGAGTAGGAGGAGGAGGCACAACTCCAATGAGGCAGGATGTTCTCTAGGGGGCAGCTTAAGGGCAGCCACCTTACTGCATCACACCACAGAGCTCCGCAGGTGCAGGGTGCTGCTGACTCCCCGCTGATTTTGAAAAGTTCCTTGGTGTGGGCCTTTTTTGACACGTGTGCAGCAGATCACAACATTGCTGTTTGCAACCTATGTCTGAAGCGGATCAAACGTGGCCAGAACAGCAGCTGCTTGGGCACCACATGCTTGACTAGACATATGATGACCTCCCATGCAGTCCGTTGGCAACAGCACTTGAAAGACCCACATCAAAGAAAAAGGCGGACTTCTCCTTGCTCCTCATCTGGGATCTCCAACCCCACTATACCTCCAGTCCTCTCAAAAACCTGCACTGAGAGGAATGAAGGTATAGCAATAGGTGTCCCAAGTACTTGCAGCCAATCTGCTTTCAGTACACCTCCATCTGATTTTAGCAGGCAAATTTCCCTACCCCAGTTGCTAAACCATAAAAAGGAATTCGGTCCCAGCCATCCACATGCTCAGCGTCTGATTGCTAGCACTGCAACTGCTGCCTTTTCAGCTGGTAGACTCTGCCCCCTTTTGTGAATTTGTGGAATGTGCCTGTTCTTTTCACGGAAGGCCATTCCGGCTCTCTACCGGCATGTGGAAGGCAATGTTTTGGCCTCGTTGGACAGGGCGGTCAGCAGTAAGATACATATTACTGCTGACTCATGGTCTAGCAGGCATGGGCATGGATGTTACCTTTTCTTCACGGCACACTGGGGAACTCTGCTGGCAGCTGGGAAGGATGCAGGACAGGGTTCAGTATTGTTGGAGCTTGTTCCGCCACCACGCCTCCAAAATGCTAGCGGTGATTCTGACACAGCTCTCTCCTCCACCCCCTCCTCTCCTTCTTTCTCTATGGCCTCTTCTGCAGATTTGTTCTCTGAACCAGCGGTGCCCTGTAAGCATTCAAGGGGCTATGCAAGCACTGAGGCAAAAAGATGCCATGCGGTGCTTGAGTTGGTCTGCTTAGGGAACAGGAGCCACACTGAGGCAGAGATTCTGTCAGTTCTGCCGGGGCAGGCTCAGAGGTGGTTGACGCCACGCCAGCTTCAGCCAGGAATAGTTGTATGCGACAATGGCACCAACCTTCTCTTCGTCCTCTGACAGGGACACTTGACCCATGTCCAATGTTTGGCACACATCCTAAATTTGGTGGTGCAGCGGTTCTTGAGCAGGTACCCAGGCTTACAGGATCTCCTGAGGCAGGCCAGAAAAGTCTGTGGTCATTTCCGCTGGTCATACAATGCCAGTGCTTGGCTGGCTGATATTCAAAGGGAATGCAACCTGCCCACCAACCGCCTCATTTGTGACATGCCCACCAGGTGGAATTCAACTTTGGTTTGGCAATGCTGCAGCGGCTGCACTCACAGCAGAGGGCCATCAATGAGTACCTGTGTGAGTATGGCACCAGGACGTGGTCAGGGGAGCTTGGATTTTTATCGCCATGCCAGTGGCTACTGATCAAGGATGCATGCACTGTCCTGTCATCATTTGAGGAGGCCATGAGGATGGTGAGCAGCGACAATGCATGCATCAGTGATACTGTCCCTCTTGTCTTCCTGTTGGAGCACACGCTTCGTGGAATAATGGACAGGGCACTTGAGGAAGAACAGCGGGAGGAAGAGGAGGACTTCCTTACCTCTCAAGGCCTCCTTTATCCAGATAGCATTCCTATGGGCCCGCCAAACACACAGGAAGAAGAGGAGGAGGATTGTGTCAGCATGGATGTAGAGAATAACAATCAGCAGCAGTCTTCAAGGGATGGTTTTCGGTCCCCAGAATCCCAAGGAGTTGTATGTGGTTGGGCGGAGGTAATTCCGGAAAACGTCATCCTCAGTGACCCAGAGGACTCACAATCAAATGCGTCTGCAAACTTACGCCGCATGGCCTCCCTGATTCTGCAAAGCCTGCGAAAGGACCCTAGGATTTGTGGTATTAAGGAGAGGGATCATTACTGGCTGGCAACCCTTCTTGATCCACGTTACAAGGGTAAGTTGCAGAACTCATCCTGCCTTAGAAGAGGGAGCAGAGGATGAAACATCTTCAGGAGGCCATGAAGAAAGGTTTGTGCAATGCATTTCCAGACCCTGGGAGGTTACAATTTCCTGGTGCTGGACAATGTGTTGCTGAGGCTTCGTTTAGTCAGAGAAAGAGTGGTGGAGAAGGTGGCCGGAAGACCGATGCCTTTAGACAATTTTTCAGTCCTCAGCGCCAAGGTCTGATCGGTTCAAGCAACCATCGTCAGCGTCTGCATTACAATGGTGCAGGAATATCTTGGGGCAAGAGCAGACTTGGAGACCTTTCCAACAGACTATCCACTGGGTTACTGGATCTTGAGGATGGACCAATGGCCAGAACTTGCTTAATATGCAATTGAGCTACTGGCCTGTCCTGCATCCAGCGTTCTTTTTTAACGCACATTCAGTGCTGTTGGAGGGTTTGTAACGGAACATAGAGTGCGCCTGTCCACTGACTCCGTTGATAGGCTCACATTCATAAGAAGGAATCAGTCTTGGATCAGCAGCAGCTATCAAGCATCTGATACTGATGTAACTGATTGATACTTCTATGGATGTGAGCCTATCCTATTCCTCCTCAATCTTGATGATGCTAGCTTCCAACAATATTTTTGGTTTAGGGCACCACCACCACTGCCCAGTTTTTCTGCCCCTGTTTAACAGGGGCATGTAATTTCAATTTTTGATCAAATATTTCACGGCAGGGCCCATTTCTGCACCCAACAAGCGTAACTGTGAGGGGTTAGTGTTGTGGCACCACCACCACTGCCTAAGGCCCAATTTTTCTGTCCCTGTTTACATGTAATTACAACTCTTGATATAATATTTCATAGCAGGGCCCCTTCCTGCCCCCAACAAGCGTAACTGTGAGGGGTTACAGTGTTATGGCACTACCACCATCACTGCCTAAGGCCCAATTTTTCTGCCCCTGTTGAACAGGGACATGTAATTACAATTCTTGATATAATATTTCATAGCAGGGCCCGTTCCTGCGCCCAACAAGCGTAACTGTGAGGGGTTACAATGTTTTGGCACCACCACCACCACTGCCTAAGGCCCAATTTTTCTGCGCTTGTTTAACAGGAGCATGTAATTACAATTTTTGATCAAATATTTCACAGCAGGGCCAGTTCCTGCATCCAAAAAGAGTATCTGTGAGGGGTTACAGTGTTGTGGCACCACCACCACCACTGCCTAAGGCCCAATTTTTCTGTCCCTGTTTACATGTAATTACAACTCTTGATATAATATTTCATAGCAGGGCCCGTTCCTGCCCCCAACAAGCGTAACTGTGAGGGGTTACAGTGTTATGGCACTACCACCATCACTGCCTAATGCCCAATTTTTCTGCCTCTGTTCAACAGCGGCATGTAATTACAATTCTTGATATAATATTTAACAGCAGGGCCTGTTCCTGCGCACAACAAGAGTAACTGTGAGGGGTTACAGTGTTCTGGCACCACCAACACCTAAAGCCCAATTTTCTGCAGAGTATTTAGGGCAGGCCTTATAGTATATATACTTCTGTTCAGAGTATATAGTGCCTGGGGGCCCCCCACGCCATTTTTTTTTAAATTTGGGTGCGGGGTTCCCCTTAATATCCATTCCAGACCCAAAGAGCCTTGTAATGGGCTGGGGGGGGGACCCATGCCGGCTTTCTCAATGATTTTCATGTATATTACCGGGACCTGACAATACATTACAGCCGAAAGCAGTTTTGCATGACTTTTTTTCCTTTAGAAATTTAATTTTGCTGTGGTATTGTTCTAAACACGTCAAAACTGCACCACTTTACAGGCATACTATAGACACTCCCCAGGCACGATATTTAACCACTTCAGCCCCGGAAGGATTTACCCCCTTCCTGACCAGAGCACTTTTTACAATTCGGCACTGCGTCACTTTAACTGCTAATTGCGCGGTCATGCAATGCTGTACCCAAACGAAATTTGCGTCCTTTTCTTCCCACAAATAGAGCTTTCTTTTGATGGTATTTGATCACCTCTGCCGTTTTTATTTTTTGCGCTATAAATGGAAAAAGACTGAAAATTTTGAAAAAAAATGATATTTTCTACTTTTTGTTATAAAAAAAATCCAATAAACTAAATTTTAGTCATACATTTAGGCCAAAATGTATTCGGCCACATGTCTTTGGTAAAAAAAATGTCAATAAGCCTATATTTATTGGTTTGCGCAAAAGTTATAGCGTCTACAAACTAGGGTACATTTTCTGGAATTTACACAGCTTTTAGTTTATGACTGCCTATGTCATTTCTTGAGGTGCTAAAATGGCAGGGCAGTACAAACCCCCCCCCCAAATGACCCCATTTTGGAAAGTAGACACCCCAAGGAAATTGCTGAGAGGCATGTTGAGCCCATTGAATATTTATTTTTTTTGTCCCAAGTGATTGAATAATGACAAAAAAAAAAAAAATTTACAAAAAGTTGTCACTAAATGATATATTGCTCACACAGGCCATGGGCATATGTGGAATTGCACCCCAAAATACATTCAGCTGCTTCTCCTGAGTACGGGGATACCACATGTGTGGCACTTTTTGGGAGCCTAGCCGCGTACGGGGCCCCGAAAACCCAGCACCACCTTCAGGATTTCTAAGGGCATACATTTTTGATTTCACTCCTCACTACCTATCACAGTTTTGAAGGCCATAAAATGCCAAGATGGCACAAACCCCCCCAAATGACCCCATTTTGGAAAGTAGACACCCCAAGCTATTTGCTGAGAGGCATGGTGAGTATTTTTCAGCTCTCATTTGTTTTTGAAAATGAAGAAAGACCAGAAAAAAATTTTTTTTTTTTCTTTTTTCAATTTTCAAAACTTTGTGACAAAAAGTGAGGTCTGCAAAATACTCACTATACCTCTCAGCAAATAGCTTGGGGTGTCTACTTTCCAAAATTGGGTCATTTGGGGGGGGTTTTGTGCCACCTGGGCATTCCATGGCCTCCGAAACTGTGATAGGCAGTGAAGAGTGAAATCAAAAATTTACAGCCTTAGAAAGCCTGAAGGCGGTGCTTGGTTTTCGGGGTCCCGTGCGCGGCTAGGCTCCCAAAAAGTCCCACACATGTGGTATCCCCGTACTCAGGAGAAGCAACAGAATTTATTTTGGGGTGTAATTTCACAAATCCCCATGGCATGTTTGAGCAATATAACATTTAGTGACAACTTTGTGCAAAAAAAAAAAAAAAAAAAAAAAATTGTCTCTTTCCCGCAACTTGTGTCACAATATAAAATATTCCATGGACTCGACATGCCTCTCAGCAAATAGCTTGGGGTGTCTACTTTCCAAAATGGGGTCATTTGGGGGGGTTTGAACTGTCCTGGCATTTTATGCACAACATTTAGAAGCTTATGTCACACATCACCCACTCTTCTAACCACTTGAAGACAAAGCCCTTTCTGACACTTTTTGATTACATGAAAAAATTATTTTTTTTTGCAAAAAAAATTACTTTGAACCCCCAAACATTATATATTATTTTAAAGCAAATGCCCTACAGATTAAAATGGTGGGTGTTTCATTTTTTTTTTTCACACAGTAATTGCGCAGCGATTTTTCAAACGCATTTTTTGTGGAAAAAACACACTTTTTTAAATTTTAATGCACTAAAACACACTATATTGCCCAAATGTTTGATGAAATAAAAAAGATGATCTTAGGCCGAGTACATGGATACCAAACATGACATGCTTTAAAATTGCGCACAAACGTGCAGTGGCAACAAAATTAATACATTTTTAAAAGCCTTTAAAAGCCTTTACAGGTTACCACTTTAGATTTACAGAGGAGGTCTACTGCAAAAATTACTGCCCTCGATCTGACCTTCGCGGTGATACCTCACATGCATGGTGCAATTGCTGTTTACATTTGACGCCAGACCGACGCTTGCGTTCGCCTTAGCGCGAGAGCAGGGGGGACAGGGGTGCTTTTTTTTTTTTTTTTCCTTTATTATTTCTTTGCTTTTTTATCTTATTTTTAAACTGTTCCTTTCATTTTTTTTTTAAATCATTTTTATTGTTATCTCAGGGAATGTAAATATCCCCTATGATAGCAATAGGTAGTGACAGGTACTCTTTTTTGAAAAAATTGGGGTCTATTAGACCCTAGATCTCTCCTCTGCCCTCAAAGCATCTGACCACACCAAGATCGGTGTGATAAAATGCTTCCCCAATTTCCCAATGGCGCTGTTTACATCCGGCGAAATCTAAGTCATAATATGCTCGTAGCTTCCGGTTTCTTAGGCCATAGAGATGTTTGGAGCCACTCTGGTCTCTGATCAGCTCTATGGTCAGCTGGCTGAATCACCGGCTGCATTCTCAGGTTCCCTGTTGAGACAGGAGAGCCAGAGAAAAACACGGAAGACGGTGGGGGGGGGGCATTCCCTCCCACTGCTTGTAAAAGCAGTCTAGAGGCTAATTAGCCGCTAGGATTGCTTTTACATGAAAGCCGACCGCTGGCTAAAAAGAATGATACCAAGATGATACCTAAACCTGCAGGCATCATTCTGGTATAACCACTCAAAGTCGTGAATGGCGTACCTGAAGACAAAAAATTTTTTAACAATAAAGCACAGTAAACGGTAAAGTATAAAAAATTGCATACCTGAAAAGCAAACATGATAAAACATAATAACAATAAAACATTGCAGAACAGAATACAGTAAAAAAGAGCAGAACAATAGAGAGAGAATAGAGAGAACAATGAAACGACAACTATTTTTTTTTATTTTTGTTTGTGTTTTTTTTTTTTTTACACTTTTTTTTGTAACTGTAACTTTTATAACTGTAACCGGTTCCAGGTTCGGGTCTCTCAAAATGCGATGGCATCTTGGGAAACCCTGTGAAAGTGTGCCTAGTCTGTGCAATGCTGTACCCTACGCTAATACTCAACTAGTGAATGGTAGCGTTCAAAACATTCACCAATGCAAAAACCAGGATTGTCAGGACAGGAGGGACAATAATAGCGGGTGTCATGCCTATATCCGCGCTTGCTGCAGACACAACATCTTTTTTGGGGGGGTTCGTTGGGTAGGGGTACTCGGGAGGACATAAAGAAAATGCCTCTCATGCAGCCGACTGCATTTGGTTGGGGATGTGAATGGGGGAAGTACGGGCGCTGCAGAAGCGGTGGGTTCCCAATTAGGATTGGCGAATGCAGCAGGAAGGGCATTATGGGCACGACAGGCCTGTGTTTGTCTTTTTGGTGGCAGCGGGACACTACTTGTGCTTGCCACCTCACCAGCTTGAACTGCACTTATGGGACTCGCCACGTCACCAAGTGTTACTGCAGTGCTGGTATGACCACGACCGGGGTGTACTAGGCCGCTGGCGCTTGCCAGTTCACCAAAACGCTACAAAAAAAAGTGACAGTGATCGATCGATACTGCACTTAGGTGGGCTGGGCTGGGCCGGGCGGAGGGGCAAAACGCAGGTGCTAGCAGGTATCTGGGCTGATCCCACTAACACTGCGTTTTTGGGAACCCTAAACTGCTGGGGACGCTAGTATAGATCTGATCGGATCAGATATTGATGCGTTCAGATACTATACCACTAAGGGAGGTGTATGCTGCGTGTGTGGGTGTTAGCGGTACTGGCGCTAATCTGACGCTGCCTGGGGCTGGTGCTTGCCAGTTCACCAAAATGCTACCAAAAAAACTGTTAGCGATCGCAGGGATCAGGCCTGACTCTGCGAACGCTGCAGTTATGCGTTTAGTGTTTTGTAAGTGACAGTGATCGATCGATACTGCACTTGGGTGGGCTGGGCCGGGCCGGGCGGAGGGGAAAAACGCAGGTGCTAGCAGGTATCTGGGCTGATCCCACTAACACTGCGTTTTTGGGAACCCTAAACTGCTGGGGACGCTAGTATAGATCTGATCGGATCAGATATTGATGCGTTCAGATACTATACCACTAAGGGAGGTGTACGGTGCGTGTACGGTGCGTGCGTGGGTGTTCGCGGTACTGGCGCTAATCTGACGCTGCCTGGGGCGACGCATATCACCGCCGGGCGATCGGGGGGCTAAACCTTTATTCGGTAATAAACGGCGGGTGCCCTGACACTATAAAAAATAAACGAACTAACCAGCGTCACCTGTAACAGTTATACGGTGATCAGTGGTGAAAGGGTTAACTAGGGGGCCATCAAGGGGTTAAAACATTTATTAGGTAGTATATGGGGGTCCCTGTCGCTATAAAACGCTGACAGCGAACCTAAATATTTAGGTCCCTAACTAGCGTCACCAGTGACACTAATACAGCGATCAGAAAAATGATCGCTTAGCGACACTGGTGACAGGGGGTGATCAAGGGGTTAAAACTTTATTAGGGGGGGTTAGGGGGGTACCCTAGACCTACAGGGGGCTAATACTAACTGTCCTACCACTGCTAACTGTCACAAACTGACACTATGCAGTAATCAGGAAAAAAAAAAAAAAACCTGCTTGGTGTCAGTTTGTGACTGGGGGGGGGGGGTGATTGGGGGGGGATCGGGGGGCGATCGGGGGGGATCGGGGGTGTTTAGTGTGCCTGGCATGTTCTACTGTGTTGTGTGTGAGTGTTGGTGCACTTACATGTCTTCTCTCCTCGGCGCTGGAACGGAAACTGCCGAGCCGAGGAGAGATGACATCACATCCTCTGCCTCTGTGTACTATACAGAGGCAGGGGATGTTTCTCATTGGCTGGGAGCGATCGCGAGGGGGGGGCCACGATCGGATGGTCTCCCCCTCGTCTCTCATCGCTCCCAACCAAATGCCGACCGCCGATGGCACCGGGGGGGGTCCGATTGGACCCCCCGCCCGCGGGAAGGCAATCACGTACCAGGTACGTGATTTTGCCTGCCCGTGCCGCTCTGCTCACGTATATAGACGTGAGGCGGTCGGCAAGTGGTTAAAGGAATATTTCATTTTTATTGTTTCACTTTAAGCAGTCTTAAAATCACTGCTCCCAAAAAAACAGCCATTTTAAAAACTTTTTTGCATTGATACATGTCCCCTGGGGCAGGACCCAGGTCCCCAAACACTTTTTGGGCAAAAACAAACTTGCATATACGCCTTTAAAATTAGCACTTTTGATTTTTCACGTTCGTGTCCCATAGACTTTAACGGTGTTCGCGTGTTCAAACAAACGTTTTTGCATGTTCGGATGTTCTGGTGCGATCCGAACTGGGGGGTGTTCGGCTCATCCCTATCCCTGTGCCATCCAGTGGGGGGGCAGCAAACAGTACCATCCCCCCCATAGTCTGTCCCCCCCCAGTCAGTTGGTTGGGCAGCCGGCGAGTCTGGTGCACTTACCCCATCAGTGCTTCTCCCGGGCTTGCGGCGGCGCGGCTCTTCCTTCCCCTGCTCTCTAGCCTCCACAAGCAATTGCTCTGGCTTCTGTTTCCTCCTTCTCGTCGGCTGATCTTGGGTCTTCTTTTTTGTGCCAGAAGACAGCTCTCAGACCTTCTGATTGGCCGGATTGAGCATCAGTGTTACAACAGCGAATATTAATTCGCTGTTATAACACCTGGGTGGGTTTGTAGAGCAATGCTCTGCCCCACCAACCCCCATATTTTGAAGCCTAATAAAGCCTATGGCTCTAATCAGCTACTTCAAAAATACACCCCCGCTGCTGTAATTCAGGCGCCCGGCGTCCTGAAAGGGGCCAGACGTCTGAATAGATGGTGGCAGTGGCGGTCAGGGGGCTGGACCGCATAACATTATAACGAATATGGCGTGCGTTCCAACCGCCGCCCATAGCCCTACAGCACTGTTTAGGTAAGATCTCCTCACATTTACACATTTTGGGGTGGAAGTTATTCGTCTCCAAAGGATGACAAATGTAGATTGGCCCTGGTTTTTTGGTTGTTCCCTATGACATCCTTTATATGTTGGCTATAGTGCAGACTTATTTTGATGGCTACTGTTATTTTTATTTCAATTTTTTAATTTTTTTATTTTGTTCATGCTAGTGGCCGCACCTATGGGACTTTGAAATTTGAGCTTGTCCAGCTGTTCTATGTGCCGCACCACATTTTATATGCACCTGCACCTCTGCTATCATGTCATACCCATGTCTTGTGCACTTCTGTTCCCCATACATCTCTGTTTGATTGTATATGCGTACACAAATGGTTTCTATGGTGCTGTGTCAGGGCCCGCCTCTAGACCGCCCATCTTGTGGAAGTGGCACCTGAGTCAGTCTGGTTTGTGCTTCCTTGATGAGCACATATATTTAAGTAGCCGTAAGAGATGTACACTGTTAGGCTCTGAAGAAGAAGGTACCACCTTCGAAACGCGTCAGCCAGCAGCTGTCTGCACGCCTTGTCCTTAGGTCTGGAGACTGCAATCGGTGGACTCATCACCAACACCATTTATGCGTGATTTTTATCTACCCTTGTGAGTAGTAGTTTTTATGTGTTCTTTTGTAATAAACTTTTTTAAGGATAATGCACAAGGCTGGTGCGCCCTTTCTTTTCTGTTTTTTACAGCCCCTTTAGGGTCTGATCTTGTAGTTGTTGGTTTATAGTATTTTTTCACAGTGGATAGAAGCACAGACAAAGACAGCAAACTGCATCTGTTTTTGTCCTTTTCATCGTCCTTCAAAGTATTGAACATGTTTCCAGCATACCTACTATTACCAGGCAGCATATTTTACACTTGTTCCTGCTGCTATAATGAAATTGCTCAACATGTCTGCCCCTACAATGTTTGTCAAACACTCCCTTGTCTCCAATATTTTGTTTGCATAAGTTACCTGCTAAATGTTATCTATACAAATATCACAGCAATATCATATAAACCAGAAGCCTCCACCCTACTGAAATTTTCCATTTACAAAACATTTTTATTTGCAATTCACCTTTCAGCTGAACCAAACATTTACACATCTGGCAATTCCTTTAAGCAAATGTTAGCAACTCCCTTTTTTAACAAACCATTTGGATGTGGAATTGGGCCAAGATTAAGTTTTCTTTTTACAGCTATACAGTATAAAGCTGTATAATAAAAAAAAAAACGTAGAGCAAAGTGGAGTTGCCTTTAGTAAATAACCCCCAATATGCTTGCACACACAACACTAAATTTAAAGTGATTTTAAAGGCTCTAAAAAACAAACAGAATCTTGTGAGCTACTATGTGAAAATCCAGGTGATAACTGGAGATGATTAAAGGACAGCTGCTAGCATTGATCACGTCTCATATGCTCGAGCCATAAAGTTTTATACCAATATAATGCTGCGCTATCCAAATGTAATCATACGGTGACCATACTATACCATAGTATTACTGGCTGAAGTTAAATAGTGGTGGTGGGATATACTATTCCTATATAAAAAATCTAGTAAATATAATAATGCAATCTTATGTGATTATAAGTTGCGATCATGAACAATAAAAATTGCAATCCTATGCGATCCTCCCAACAACAACCTGTGTAGCATACGCACCTCTATATACACACATGTAGCATTCATATGCAATAGAGAAATTTGCAACCCTGTGTGATAATTGCAATATTGCGATAATCACAGTGACAATCTGTAATTTACATAAATCTATATAAAGGTGCAACAATAGACAAAAATCAATATAGAAATAAAGTGAACTGTGTTTAACCACTTCAATACAGGGCACTTATACACCTTCCTGCCCAGGCCAATTTTCAGCTTTCAGCGCTGTCGCAGTTTGAATGACAATTGCGCGGTCATGCTACACTGTACCCAAACTACATTTTTATCATTTTGTTCCCACAAATAGAGCTTTCTTTTGGTGGTATTTGATCACCTCTACGGTTTTTATTTTTTGCGAAACAAATAAAAAAAGACCGAAAATTTTGAAAAAAATAAAAGTTTTGCTTTTGTTTTTGTTTAAAAATTTTGTAAATAAGTAAGTTTTCTCTTTCACTGATGGGCACTGATGGGCACTGATGGGCACTGATAAGGCGGCACTGACAGGCACTGATAAGGCGGCAGCGATGAGGTGGCACCAATGAGCGGGCACTGACGATGGGCACTGACAATGGGCACTGATATGCGGCACTGATGGGCACTGGTAGGGGGCACTGATGGGTGGCACTGATATGCAGCACTGATGGGCATTGATAGGCGGCACTGATGGGCACTCATGGGTGGCACTGGATGGCACTGGTGGGCACTGATAGGCGACACTGATGGGCACTGATAGGCTGCAAAGATGGGTTCTTATGGGTGGCACTGATGGGCACTGATAGGTGGCACTGCTGGGCAGTGATGGGCACTGATAGGCGGCACTGATGGGCACTGATACGTGGCACTGATGGGCACTGATACGCGGCACTGATACACAGCACTGATAGGCATCCCTGGTGGCACTGGCAGTGGTAGGCATTGGAGTGGGCACTGATTGGCAGCTGCCTGGGCATTGATTGGCAGCTGCCTTTGCACTGATTAGTTTTTCCCTGGGGGTCTAAGGGGCATACCTGGTGGTCCAGTGTGGCCGGTTTCCCTGGTGGTCCTGGGCGGCTTCCCTGGTGGTCCTGGGTAGGATCCGAGGGGGGGTTGTGCTGATAAACAATCAGCACAGACCCCCCCTGTCAGGAGAGCAGCCGATCGGCTCTCCTCTACTCGCGTCTGTCAGACGCGAGTGAGGAAAAGCTGATCACCGGCTCTTCCTATTTACATCGTGATCAGCCGTGATTGGACATGGCTGATCACGTGGTAAAGAGTCTCCGTCAGAGACTCTTTACCTAGATCGGTGTTGCGGGGTGTCAGACTGACACCCCGCAACAACGATCGCAGCGATGCGCGCCCCCCGGGGGCGCGCAGTGGCTCAATATCCTGAGGACGTCATATGACGCCCAGTCAGGATATTGAAACCACTTTGCCGCCGTCATTCTGCTATATGGCGGGCGGCAAGTGGTTAAAGTCTCTTGTGCTAAACTAATTTATGCATTAATCTGTGTCCATAAAATTGCAGCATAAAGGCCATTCATAACTACTCCATTCTTCTGGTGCTCATTGACATGAGCACTTTATTGTTATATCATCTGTTTTATTATCTGCAATGAGCACTAGAAAAATGGAGTAGTTATGAATGGACTTTATGCTGCTATTTTATGGACACAGATTAATGTATGAATTAGTTTGGCACAAGAGCACTTTAAACACAGTTCACTTTATTTCTATATTGGTTATTGTATTTTGATGCACCTTTATATAGATTTATGGAAATTACAGATTGTCACTGCAATTATCTAAATATTGCAATTATCACACAGGGTTGCAAATTTCTCTATTGCATATGAATGCTACATGTGTGGATATAGAGGTGGGTATGCTACACAGGTTGTCATTGGGAGGATCGCATAGGATTGAGATTTTAAAGGTTCGTTTAAAAAATAAAAAAAATAACAAACATGTTATACTTACCTCCTCTGTACAAGGGTTTTGCACAGAGTGGCCCCGATCCTCCTCTTCTGGGGTCGCCTGGTGGTGCTCCTTGCTCATCCTCTGCATCCCCTTGGAGAGCTCCATTCCATGGGGGCACTCGTTCGGGCTCGCTCCCGAGTCCTATTGCTGCGTCCATTGACACAGACAGCAGTACTTGGCCCCGCCCCCATCTCACGTGTCACTAGATTTCATTGATAGCAGCAGGAGCCAATGGCTCCTGCTGCTATTAATCTATCTAATGAGGACCAGATACAGCGGCTGGAGCTGCTGAACTCGTTCTTGTCACTGGAAAGATTAGGTTCAGGTAAGTAAAAGGTAGGCTCTGGAGGGGCAACTGCACCACAGAAGGGTTTTCACCTTAATGTATAGAATGCAAACCTTGAGACTTTACAACTCCTTTAAATATACTTGGGACAAACACAGATCTATTATTATAAATATATAGGGTGAGCACACCACATAACAAAAAATTCTTTAATACAGTTGTATCAGGCACATACATACAATACAGTACAATTATACAATAAATTTAGCCCAGGATTGCTACACGTAAAATGTATTAACAATCCAAACAAAAATTTCAAACGGAAATTACATAATGTGCCATATGCAATAGTTTTGGGCAAAAGTATTTAATGCCCTTCCTCAGGCAGGATATTCCTGCCAGAGGAAGAGCATTAAATACTTTTGCCCGAAACTGTTGTATTTGGAACATTATCTAATTTTCATTTGGCTTTTTAATATATTTTAAGTGCAGTGATCCTGGACTGATTTTTTTTTTATATATTTATATGGCCCTTGTGATGGCCTGATTGCATTGCACTGAGAGATTTTCTGATGTGCAATTCACTTCACCTGCTTGCGAAACAATTATACAAATAGGTACAAATATCATAGTTACATAGTTACATAGTAGGTGAGGTTGATAAAAAGACGCTACTCCATCAAATCTGTGGTGGAAATCCTAAGCTTCTCCTATAAGCAAATAATTCCATGCGCTAATAAGCACAATCATAGCTCTCTTGTATAATGCCTGGAAAGCTTGTTTATCTCCAAGTAACATAGACAGACGCTGGTATCACGTTGAGCTTAGCAAAATCCTGACTATAATGATCTGCTGCTTTTATTTATGCTGTAAACATGAATAACAAAGGAAGGTGGTGGCTTCAGAATCAGCCAGACATTTGTATTCTTTCAAATGAACCAATCACACACATGTATATATTCAAATAGAATTCCAGTAGTGATGTGTGCAGACGGTCGTGTGCGCAGAGCCATGCGGCCAGCTTCTTGTAAGACACAAAGGGGGTTATTTACGAAAGGCAAATCCACTTTGCACTACAAGTACACTGCAAGTGCACTTGAAAGTGCACTTGGAAGTGCAGTCGCTCTAAAAGGGGTAGATCTGAAATGAGGGGAAGCTCTGCTGATTTTATCATCCAATTATGTGCAAGCTAAAATGCTGTTTTTTATTTTCCTTAAATGTCCCCCTCGGATCTACAGCGACTTTACTTCCAAGTGCACTTTTAGTGCACTTGTAGTGCAAAGTGGATTTGCCTTTAGTAAATAACCCCCAAAGTGTCTCACAATTTGAATACTACTTACAGGGCTCTGAACACGATCGTGTGCACATTCCCACCGTTACCATTGACGTGAGCCCCACTCTATCATGGCTCAGTGGGCCATGATTTTAGTATGGTCATGCTATTGTTCCCAATGCATAGATCTGTTTCTTAGGAGCATTAATGCAATCGCCATGAGGTGGCCAGTCTCGTGGTGAGACATAAACGATCATCCCTAAAAGAGCAAACAGATCTGCCGTGTCCACGGGAAGGTTTCCGCAGCCAGTGGTCTTCCACCGTCTGCATGTGTGAACACGCTCGCATGACACTGGGGGACATACATTACAACGACTTGCTTACTGGGCACTTAAACCCCCCTCCTGCCCAGACCAATTTTCAGCTTTCAGCACTGACGCACTTTGAAAGACAATTGCGCGGTCATACAACACTGTACCAAAATGAAATTTTTATCATTTTTTTCACACAAATAGAGCTTTCTTTTGGTGGTATTTAACCACATGCCTACTGGGCCATAGCCGAAAGATGGCTACAGCGCGGTCGGCTTATTCACAGAATCACGCTCCCGTGCGCCCCCTGGGTCCTCCCGCCGCGTCACGAATGGGGTAAAGGGCCAATGACATTGGCCCTTTGCCATGTGATCGCTCCGTCCAATGACGGAGTGATCACTTGTCAACAAACCAGAGCTTGTCCGGTGCAGCTCCTCCGCTCTACTCGCACTGATCGGTACAGTATGCGAGGAGAGGAGGGAGCCGGGTGCAGCAGCGCTGAGGACTGTCTCTGGAGTGCCCACAGTGCTTATCTGTGCTCATCCATGCTCATACATGCCTCATATGTGCCCATCCATGCTCCATATGTGCCCATCTATACTTCATCCATCCCTGGCTCATCTGTGATCCATCCATCCCTGGCTCATCCATGCTCCACCCATGCTCCATCCCTGGCTCATCCGTGCTCCATCCATCCGTGCCCATTCATTCTCCATCTATCCGTGCTCATCCATGCTCCATCCATCCGTGCTCATCCATGCTCCATCCATCCGTGTTCATCCATGCTCCATCCATCCCTGGATCATCCGTGCTCCATCCATCCATTCTCATTTATTCTCCATCCATCCCTGGCTCATCCATGCTCCATCTATCCCTGGCTCATCCATGCTCCATTCATCCCTGGCTCATCAGTGCTCCATCCATCCGTGCTCATCCATGCTCCATCCATCCCTGGCTCATCCGTGCTCGTTCATTCTCCATCCATCCCTGGCTCATCCATGCTCCATCCGTTGCCCAATACTTGAATGTAATAAATACATATTCAATCAAAACTAATTTTGCAAAACTCCACATAATCTGTGAAAAAGTAGTTCTTCCTTACTGTATATTCCATCCTATTTCCATAGAAATGCCTTTATCCGCAATGGGCGTCATTTACTATAGCACCAATAAAAGATCCTACAGTCCCGGAGAATAGCGCCCAATTTAGGCCAATTAAGACTTCAACTCTCAGAAACTGGGCGCAAATGGAAAGCAGCGCTATTGCCGGCGAACATGCCTGTCAGATCACATATGTGGGAATAGTGGAAGTCAATGGGGCTCGAACCTGCAAAATCCAAAGTTCTCATTGAAGACTTATATGCAAGTTCTTTGCCATAAAAAGTATATGAGGACCTGGTTCCTACCCCAGGGGACATGTATCAATTGGAAAAAATGTTTTTAAAACGGACGTTTTTTCAGGAGCAGTCATTTTAATAATGCTTAAGGTGAAACAATAACAATGAAAAATTCCTTTAAATATTGTGCCTAGGGGGTGTCCTTAGTATGCCTGTAAATTAGCGCATCTTTCCCGTGTTTATTACTGTACCGCAGCAAAATGACATTTCTAAAGGAAAAAATGTAATTTAAAATTGCTCACGGCTGTAATGTATTGCCGGTTCCCGGCAATATAGAGTAATGATCAAAGAAAAAAGCAGCGTAGGTTCCCCCACAAGTCCATACCAGGTCCTTCAAGTCTGGTATGGATATTAAGGGGAACGCCACGCCAAAATTTAAAAAATAAATGGCGTAGGGGTCCCCCCCAAAATCCATACTAGACCCTTATCCGAGCACGCAACCTGGCAGGTCAGAAAAGGGGGGGATGAGCAAGCGCCCCCCCCCCCCTGAACCATACCAGGCCACATTCCCTCAACATGGGGAGGGTGTTTTGGGGTCCCCCCAAAACACCTTGTCCTCATGTTGATGGGGACAAGGGCCTCACCCCCACAACCCTTGCCCGGTGGTTGTGGGAGTCTGCGGGCGGGGGGCTTATCAGAATCTGGAAGCCCCCTTTAACAAGGGGCCCCCAGATGCCGCCCCCCTATGTGAATGGGTATCGGGTACATTGTACCCCTACCCATTTACCAAAAAAAGTAGTAAAGTAGTGAAATGTGATAAAAGATAATAGCTGGTTTTTGACAATCCCTTTATTAAAAATGTCTTCTTCTTCCCCCCGCTTCTTCCTCCATCTTCCTCCAGTCTTCTCCATCTTCCTCCGGCTTCTTCTTCCCTCGCTTCGTCCTCCAATCTTTCTCCTCTGCTGCTCCTGCTGAACATTCAAAGAACGAACCTCCTCCGATGCAGCGATGGGGTGGATGACGTCACTCGCAGACCCTGCCCCTTGTAACTTCATCGCCACACGTCACAAGGGGTGGGGTCTCCTGCTGATGTCATCCGGCGGCCACGCCCCATAGTTATATATATAATGTGCGCTATTGAGGCGGACAGATCGGCTGGCCGCAGCATCGGAGGAGGTTCGTTGTTTGTTCAGCAGGTCGGTGGCAGGAGCGGCAGAGGATGAAGCGGGGAAGAAGAACCTGGAGGAAGATGGAGAAGACTGGAGGAAGAAGCGAAGGAAACTGGAGGAAGAAGCGGGGGAGAAGAAGCTGGAGGAAGAAGGAGAAAACCAAAGGAATACCGGAGGAAGAAGCGGGGGAAAGAAGAAGACATTTTTAATACATGAATTGTCTTTTATCACATTTCACTGCTTTTTTAGGTGAATGGGTAGGGGTACCCGATACCCATAAATATGGGGGGGCGGGAATGAGATCCCCGCAGACCCCCACAACCACCAGGTAAGGGTTGTGGGGATGAGGCCCTTATCCCCATCAACATGGGGACAAGGTGTTTTGGGGGGACCCCAAAGCACCCTTCCCATGTTGAGGGCATGTGGCCTGGTATGATTCAGGAGGGGGGGTGCTCGCTCACCCCCCCTTTCCTGACCTGCCAGGTTGCGTGCTCGGATAAGGGTCTGGAATGGATTTTGGGGGGGGACCCCATGCCATTTTTTTTCATTTTGGCACAGGGTTCTCCTTAAAATTCATACCAGACCTGAAGGGCCTGGTATGGATTTTGGGGGGGCCCCATGTCAATTTTTTTTTTTTAATTCCACACCATAATATTATTGAATAATTACATACCATTGCATGCATTTGAAGAGTTAAAATGATGGAATAAACCAAACTGAGGTGCATTCGCTAATTATGCTGCTGAGTACACTTTTAGTACGTTTTCCATTGGTGGCATTAAAACCCATGGTTTAGAACCTTTGAAGGTAGCAGGTCATACCACTACGCTACCATACCTATGTACCAACCATGCTCATGTGCCATTGAGTATTGGGTAGGGATGAGGCTAACACCCGTTGGGGTTGCGCTAAACAGTAATATCCACAGATATACCATTTGTGGATTTCTTTTTGGTAAATGATATAAAGACATCTAATATGTTTATCTGTGTGTACACCAGAGCTCTTGTTGTTGTTCCTCCTTTTTCCACGTGTTCCCCTTCCCATCCCCTTTCCTTTTTGTTATTGCTGCTTTTATTGATGCAATTTTACCCATTGAAAACAAAAACAATATTTTTATATAAAAAAAGTATTTTTCATTACTTGTAAGCTGCGTATAAGCCATTGGGAGTATGTTGCTTTTTGTTACACATAGGGAGTTATTTACTAAAGGCAAATCCACTTTGCACTACAAGTGCACTGCAAGTGCACTTGAAAATGCACTTGGAATGCAGTCGCTGTAGATCTGAGGGGAAGATCTGAAATGAGGGGAAGCACTGCTGATTTTATCATCCAATCATGTGCAAGCTAAAATGCTGTTTTTTATTTTCTTTGCATGTCCCCCCTCTACAGATCTACAGCGACTGCACTCCCAAGTGCAATTTCAGTGCGTTTTCAAGTGCACTTGCAGTGCAAAGTGGATTTGCCTTTAGTAAATAACCCCCATAGTTTTTCCTTTTTCCAGTCTTTATGAATTTGATGCAATTTGTTTAAAAAGACTTTTACATAGTACCTGCTGCTGACCCCCCCCCAGAGCAAAAAATGACCTGGGTTATAGTTAACTTTAATTTCACTTTTTTATTGGATAATTGAAGTGAATATTTCCTGAACTTATTGTGTGAAAATTCTTAACTGCTTTATTAAATCAGCCTCATTATCTGAGCTACTGCACAACGAGATGGTACTGAACTTTCAAACTATAGTTTATATATAGTTTATTATAGAGAAAAATCAGGACATAATTTGTATTAAAATTAAGTATTTTTGGCCTACCTCCTATCATCAAGGTCCACCAACAGTTGCACGAGCAGGTCTTATGGGTAATTCTGGTTGAGACAATGCAAAAAAGCTGGGCGTGCAATTGCATGAAAACACATAAGCAGAAAGAGACTAGGCACCAGATTCTGTAAAAACATCTGTTCCATTGTTTTATTATTATATTATTTTTTTTATACTGAGATAAAAAAGGGGTGGTGTGGGGTGTTATTAAAATCTAGCAATTACAATAATGCCATATTTCAGAAGTCAGCTATCTCTAAAAGTTGCAAAATGAAATACTTGAGAAGGGAGGGGTAGGAGTATTCATACTCAAAGTTTAGTCTATATACAAAATAGACATTGCAAAACCATTATACGCTCTTGTGCTTAAATTAACAATATAGTGAATTTCACTGTCAGCAGGCATCAGCTCCTTAAAGCCTTGGGCCCTGGCTGCTCCCCTCCACATGGTTTCTGCAAATGCTTATATTTTTTTAAAACAGAAACACAAAGGCTATATGCTGCGCACTGGTAAAGTCAAGGTATCCATGAGAAACAAGTAGATACATTGGAGGATGATGAATAAACAAATAAAACTTGCTTCCCTATAAACCATGAAGTAACATTTATTGCGTGGCCAAGGATAGAGCACACAGTCCAGATAAAAACACAGTCATGTGTAAACGACACAGTCTAATTTTAAAAAGTAAAAGCCCGAGTTTCATCCAACCTCAAACGCTATAGGCTCGTACACATGATACAAAAATCAGATGGAAAAATTCGTACGACGAGTCGTCTGCCGATTTTCGGATCGTTAGTACGGTGCTGTAGACAGCCCATTTTGCTTTTTCGGCAGACAAAATCTGAGTGTGCAGACTATAAAATTTTTGTCGGTTGCGAATTCAACGTCCGATTTTCGTTTCATTAGTACGGTTTTTGTATGAAAAAAATCGTAAGAGCAAGACTACGCATGGTCAGAAACGAAAGAATGCATACAAAACTAGTCAAAACATTACATCACTTCTGACGTTGTATTCCATACCTCCCAACTTTCTAAAATAGGAATGAGGGATACTTGCTAGTAAATGTATGTAGGCATAGGACACACCCCCTGCCACTCCCCCCTTAAAGGAGAATTGTACAAAAAAAGAAGATTAGTTAAATCCACAAGTGCTTTTTTTACCACTACTATTTCTTTATATTGGCTTTTGGAATTTACAAATGCAACAACTTAGATATTGGATGAAAGGTTTAGTACTGGGAAACAGTTTTTGATAGATAAATAGTGCATTATATATACAACTATATAGATCAGACCAAAATGAGGGACAAAAGAGGGGGAAAGAGGGACAAAGGGACATTGCTCCAAATCAGGGGCAGTCCCTCAAAATCAGGGACAGTTGGGAGGTATGGTATTCTGTCGTACGAAAATTTTGTATTCTAGGTAACCTCTTCACTTTCGACATGAGACTAGCATGCCACAAAAAACGGACGTTCGGTCATCCGAAAATCTAAGCGTGTATACGAGGCTTTAGACCCCATACACACTATTAGATTTTTTCATACCAGCCGGAAGTCTAGCTAGGATCAGCTGTTGTGCCCTGCAGGAAAGGCACACATCAGTGTGGTGTGTAGTAAAGCTGGAGCCCATCAAGAAGATGGCCACTCACAGGATGGGGACAATAATACGGCAGAGCAAGGGAGATGAAGTGGCCACTCCGGTGTCCTGTCAGAATACCGCTACCTATCAAAGTGAAGTGACGTTCCGAGCAAAGAATGCTTACTGTGCATGCGCCATGCATTCCAACATGGCCGCTATGCATTCCAATAGGTTTCCTAATCTGACAGAACATGAAGGCAGCAGCAGACATCTTCTTACACCCAGGCAAGTCTTCAATTTCACACTTATATTAGGAGTAAACTCACCTTATATACTCAAATACAGTATTTTTCAATCTGTGACGCAGTTTTCATGTTGCATTTGAAAAGCAATGACAAGCCTGCAGGCAGAAGGTGGCGATGGCCATTTTGGTACACCCCGCACTGCTCATCGCCATATTGATTATATAGTGAAATAAACTATTTCACTCGGTCGCAGTGAGTTACAGTATCACACAAAAGTGAGTACACCCCTCACATTTTTGTAAATATTTTATTATATCTTTTCATGGGACAACACTGAAGAAATTACACTTTGATACAATGTAAATTAGTGAGTGTACAGCTTGTATAACAGTGTAAATTTTCTGTCCCCTCAAAATAACTCAACACACAGCCAATAATTTCTAAACCGCTGGTAACAAAAGTGAGTACACCTCTAAGTGAA
This sequence comes from Aquarana catesbeiana, assembly GCA_037953035.1. NCBI lineage: Eukaryota > Metazoa > Chordata > Amphibia > Anura > Ranidae > Aquarana > Aquarana catesbeiana. The sequence goes on along the minus strand of JBBHAA010000062.1, from coordinate 5,109,796 downwards.
AATGTCCAAATTGAGCCCAATTAGCCATTTTCCCTCCCCAGTGTCATGTGAATTGTTAGTGTTACAAGGTCTCAGGTGTGAATGGGGAGCAAGTGTGTTAAATTTGGTGTTTTCGCTCTCACTCTCTCACACTGGTCACTGAAAGTTCAGCATGGCACCTCATGGCAAAGAACTCTATGAGGATCTGAAAAAAAGAATTGTTGCTCTACATAAAGATGGCCTAAGCTATAAGAAGATTGCCAAGACCCTGAAACCGAACTGCAGCATGGTGGCCAAGACCATACTGCAGTTTAACAGGACAGGCTCCACTCAGAACAGGCCTCACCATGGTCAAGCAAAGAAGTTGGGGGTACGTGCTCAGCGTCATATCCAGAGGTTGTCTTTGGGAAATAGACTTGAGTGCTGCCAGCATTGCTGCAGAGGTTGATGGGGTGGGGGGTCAGCCTGTCAGTGTTCAGACCATACGCCGCACACTGCATCAAATTGGTCTGCATGGCCGTTGTCCCAAAAGGAAGCCTCTTCTAAAGATGATGCACAAGAAAGCCCGCAAAAAGTTTGCTGAAGACAAGCAGACTAAGGACATGGATTACAAGAACCATGTCATGTGGTCTATTGAGACCAAGATAAACTTATTTGGTTCAGATGGTATCAAGCATGTGTGGCAGCAACCAGATGAGGAGTACAAAGTCAAGTGTGGCTTGCCTACAGTCAAGCATGGTGGTGGGAGTGTCATGGTCTGGGGCTGCATGAGTGCTGCTGGCACTGGGGAGCTACATGTACTGTGACATACTGAAGCAGAGTATGATCCCGTCCCTTTGGAGACTGGGCCGCAGGGCAGTATTCCAACATGATAACGACCCCAAACACACCTCCAAGATGACCATTGCTTTGCCAAAGAAGCTGAGGGTAAAGGTGATGGACTGGCCAAGCATGTCTCCAGACCTAAAACCTATTTAGCATCTGTGGGGCATCCTCAAAAGGAAGGTGGAGGAGCGCAAGGTCTCTAACATTCACCAGCTCCGTGATGTCTTCATGGAGGAGTGGAAGAGGACTCCAGTGGCAACCTGTGAAGCTCTGGTGAACTCCATTCCCAAGTGGGTTAAGGCAGTGCTGGAAATTAATGGTGACCACACAAAATATCACAAAATATTGACACTTTGGGCCCAATTTGAACATGTTCACTTAGAGGTGTACTCACTTTTGTTGCCAGTGGTTTAGACCAGTGTTTCTCAACTCCAGTCCTCAAGGCGCCCCAACAGGTCATGTTTTCAGGCTTACCATTATTTTGCACGACCCGTTGGTGCGCCTTGAGGACTGGAGTTGAGAAACACTGGTTTAGACAATAATGGCTGTGTGTTGAGTTATTTTGAGAGGACAGCAAATTTACACGGTTATACAATCTGTACACTTACTACTTTACATTGTAGCAAAGTGTAATTTCTTCTATGTTGTCTCATGAAAAGATAAATAAAATATTTTTAAAAATGTGAGGGGTGTACTCACTTTTGTGAGATAATCGCGTGAAGACCTCTGCGCTACTATTCAATGGCACATGAGCTGCCGTGTAATGAAAAAATCTTGACTGTGTTGCTGAAAAATCTATAGTGTACACATAAACCACCACAAAATATTAAAATCAGTCTATAAGTGATTTCGCGCAAAACACCAAAAGTAGTTCAAAGTGCCAATAAACATTCATTCCTATACGTGACCTTGTTAAAACAATATAATAATGCCAGTGAAGTTTATAGGTAAGTATAATCAACAAAGTGAACCCAAAAAAATAATAAAAAATAATTCATTCGTGATAGTGGGAAAAATCTGGCATGGTCATCTCTACAAAAAAAAAAGAGATGAACACATGGAGACATGCCCCCTTGTTTTCTCTTCTGTTTTCTTGGCACGAGTTCCAGGATCCAGAGTTTAATTCATTGAGGATCCAGCACGGACATCCATCCATCTAAAGCCAGTTAACATCATCCGGCAACATTCGGAACATCCCTTTCCACCATCACTCAGCACTGTCTACAAGGCTTTGTTTCAAGCCCCTGAAGGTAAGGGCAATGTGAGCATAGGTTTATGCAGATCTGGCACGGTCATCTTATTTTTGCTAAACCAAACATCTATGGACTTTTCTTTATAACAGCATTGAAGATGTTTTATACACTGAAGATTTATTTTTGATATTGAACTTTTTCCTTTAGTTAACAATAGTAGGGTATTGAGTTTTTTATGTCACGTATTTTTTCCCACTATCACGACTGAATTATTTTTTATTATTTTTTTGGATTCACTTTGTTGATTTTACTTACCTATAAACTTCACTGGCATTATTATATTGTTTTAACAAGATGACGTATAGGAATGAATGTTTATTGGCACTTTGAACTACTTTTGGTGTTTTGCGCGAAATCACTTATAGACTGATTTTAACACTTTTGTGAGATACTGTACCTGCCAAAATAAGTGTGAAACTCAAGACTTGCCTGGGTGTAACAAGATGTCTGCTGCCGCCCTCGTGTTCTGTCAGATTAGGAAACCTATTGAAACGCATAGCGGCCATGTTGGAACAAATAGAGCATGTGCAATAAACATTGCACAAATTGTTCGCAATGTCACTTTCGTTTGCATTATCTGATGGGTAGCAGTATTCTGATAGAACACCGGCAGGCCATGTCAGAGGAAGGGGAGGGACCAGGGGGGCTCTCTCTCCAATCAGATAACACGTTCAAAGCTCCCGGCTTCTTTGTCAAATCTCATATTCCCATATAATAATAATAAAACGAATAAAACAACTAAGGATGGTGAGTTGGTGCTTATTATTTTCCATGTTAATATCCAATGTACAGTAATACCCAATCTCTTTAAAGTAGAACTGTGGACAATTTTTTTTTTCATTTTGGATAGAGCAATGGAGGGTTATAAGCCCTGTCAGAATTTTTTCGCCATCCGTGTTCCATTGCGGGATTTCCCTTCACTTCCTGTTCCATAGCCAAACAGGAAGTGAGAGGAATTCCCTGCAAATTAAGGGAATTCCTTGGGGACCCCCAGGTCACTAGAACTAGTGTCCCCATTGGAAGATTTTCCCTCTATTTCTAGGGACAACCCAAAATTTGGGATTAGCTTTTAGTTTTAGTGATAAAGGTAAACAGCACAAATTGAGAGGGTGAATCTTCCTAATGGAGGTACAGGCAGCAATAAAAACTGACAGGTGTTCTAATTCATATCCACTCTATCCAAAACAAAACAAAAAAAAAAACAGGTTTTGCCTTTAGTTGCACTTTAAGAATACAAGTAGCCATTTGTAGATGGTAGGTTTGGAAAAATCCTCTTTTTACCAGAGCTGCATACTGTATTCTGTACAAGCTTGCCACAGGTTATCCACCCTGAGATGGATAAGATGAATGGATGATTGGAGAATGATTGTCTTCTAATTAGCTTCTCAAGTATTAGCACAATAAAGCTAACCATACTATACACCGGAAAGAAAATCAAGTCCCAAATGTCACTGAGGTTTTAAACTTAGTTAAAAACAACTTTTCTTTTGCGAGATCCCTTGCATACAAATCAGGTCACAGGGAGCTATTTGATAAGCAGTGAAAACCATGGACTGACTGGTGTACCTAAAAACCATAAAATATAGGCCCAATAGAGACAACAGGAGTTAATGTACCAATGTAAAGGTATTGCCCTACTGCATGCTTGTCTAGATCATTGTAATACTGAAGTTCCACACAACGTGCTGGGTCAGAAGAGCGGAGGTTTGTCTCTTATTATGTATACTATGTATTTGTTGAAATGTGCTACAGTAGGTACCTTTTGTTATCTTTCTTCTGCAATCATCTTCTTCAATCTACCTGATTGTTTGCCCGCCTACCCCCCCCCACCACCACCAAAAAAAAACAAACCACCAGCCGCCACCGATCTAGTATTTGTACCCTTTGTACCACAATAAAATCAATAAACATTTATTGATAAAATAAAGCTAACCATACATTGTATTTCATTCCATTTCAGAAGTATCTTGTGGCTGCTCTACTTTGTGTGGGATTCATTCTTGCTGTGTGTGATGCAGCCTGCTTTGTGCAAGCTCCTCCAGAGCGAGAACCTGGTCAGGAACCCTTAAGGGGTAAGTCATATAAAAATCATTTTGTTTAAGACAAAGGTTATTGTAAAATGTAAAACATTATCTATTCTCATTGTTAACCCATAACACCCTAGCTTAACATGCTGGAGCAGCACACCTTCCAACAGAAAAATCACTGGTGATGGAATCTTATCATGACGTTTCAGTGTTAAGTATGCTTGAGAGTGATGTGAGCACAGCAAAAGACCATTGGCCAAAGATCAATATCTTTTATCCGGTCTATTGATATCCTGTAAATTCCAAATAAAGGTTTAACAATGTATAACTCTTTTAGTATACAGCATATTACAAAGTTATAACACTTAATACAGAAGTTAAGTCTCACTAAAAGATTTGAGTGTGAACATGCCTTAACCTTGGGATATGGAAGAGTTTTTAAAAATTGTTTCTCTAGAACCATAATGGCTGCGATATCTGTGTGTGGTCTCCAAACATTGATAAATAAATGCTTCAGAGAGAGAGACCATAATTGAATAATTTTATGACATTTATGTAGGTTTAAAACCTTTTACTAAGTCTAAACAGCTTTTCACATATTAGAATCTCAAGCGTCACCAACTCTACTTTGATTCTAAATAATATACAGTCTAAGTTCTGAAATTCAATAAGTGGTCACATTCTTGGGGGGAGTGTTTAACTGGGGGTATGATCCACATTCCTTCACCTGACCCCTGAAGCAGGAGAGTACTTTTATTTGTTTCCCTTTTATTATAAATAACTGTTTAATTTGTATGTATGATTTTGATGATTTTGATGCATATATTGACCAGATACTTGGGATATCAAAAATAAAATTAATATGTCGCTTTTTGAGTGATGTAACTAGTTTGGCATTGGAGCAATTTTTTACATTTTTTTGCACAAATGTAAAAATCTTAATTTTTGGCAATAAAATTACTTAAACCCCCAGAACATTATATACTTATTATTTGAAATCATAGGCTCTGTAGAATGAAAAGATAGTTGCAATTTTTTATATCACATGATATTTGCATGTTTAAACCACCTCGGCCCGGAAGGATTTACCCCCTTCCTGATCTTACCCCCTTCCAAGATCTTCCTGTGTCGGGGGTTTTTTGTTCTCCTCTGGAGGATTTATCCCCTTTTTTTTTTTTTTTTTTTTTTTTTTTGGGATTTTTCTCCTTCAAATAAGTCTCTGCTTTAACTCTGGATATGGGGAAGAAAAAAAAAACAATTTTTCCCACATGTCCAGTTGTATATGGCAATCATTGAATTATTTGTTATTTTTATTCGAGACCATGCTGTACATCTCATTTTTGAATTTTTGATTTACAGTGGGAACTGTCTTTGGACGTGCACCCTCACATGCGCGGATCCAATGGAGGGCATCTATGCCTCCTCCGGGATCTGCTTTGGCTGTCTCTCCAACAGCATTAGCAGTCTTTTTTTCATATGCGTCCTCTGATCATGGACGTTGGGGATGGGCGGGGCTGAGTGCCGGCCTGTCTCTCCCCCTATGTCCGGACATGTGGGCGCTCCTGGAGTGTCAGCAATGTATGTCTCTCTTAGCGTCCTTCCGATTATCGACGTTGGGGGGGCGGGGCGGGATGCCGGCCTGTCTCTCCCCACGTTCCGGATATACGGACGCTTGTGCGACATGAAATGTGAGCAGGGGAAGTGACGTCACCTCCGCCTCTCGGGGTGGCGTCATCTCCCCATGCTCGTTAAGCAAATTGACAGCACGGACTTATAAGGAGAACGCCGGGAGCCCCTGAGCCGCCAGCGTCATTTCTCTGCTACTTGTTGATGAGATTAGACAATCCTTGGGTTTGTGCTTAGGCTCGGGACGGATCTTTGTCCCTCCTGGACCTCTTTTGGACTTGCATTTACCTGTGCTCATCTGTGGGAGATATGCTGTAAAACTGTGGTAAGCCCTAATTTATATTTTTTTATTTTTTGATTTTGTTACATTTTATTTCTCATTTTTATTTTTTATTTTTGATTGAATGATACACGCTATTTATAATTACCTCTCCTCTCCAGATCCTTTTTTCCTTATTTTGTGGACATTATCTGGGGAATGTAATACTTTTTCTTTTATGGGGCTTTTGTATATGGCTTTTTTTAGGGCTATTTTTTGGCCATGAATGCATGCGTGTTTCTCATTCACTGCATTTAATTATTGAAATCATTGAAGAGTGGGGTCTTCCCCCCTTTTTTTGGGGGCAAACCCCGCTTCTTCACTGTACCCTCAGGCTTTAGTGCCTGTACATTTTTTTCTTGTATTTTTTGTTGTTTTTTATTTTTTCTTACTTTATTTTTATTTTTATGTTTTGCATTTTTTTATTTTCATGTTTGTTCTTTTCTCCTAGGAAGGAAAATTTTCCTTCTTTATCGCATATTGAAAATAATTTTTTCGCATTTGTCGGCACACAAACCCGTATCTTTCACACAAGGTTGGTTTTGATGTTTGCCCTTTTTTTTTTTTTTTTTCTTGTTTCTGGGATCCACAGATGCTATATCTCCCTTACAGATGATATATATGTTATTTTTTCAGATTCCACATCCCTTTTTTTCCCCTAGCGTTTTCTTTTTGCTTGGGGCAACTTGGCGTCTCTCCTTGGATTTTAATATCTGGGGGCTCCTCTGCACGATAAAAGACCGCTTACTGACTGGATGGGGAGGTTCTTGGAGGGTCACGCTGAGAACTCGCTGGGTCAATCATGGTCACTGTAAGCTCTTTTTTATATTATTCTCTGTTGGTATTCTAAATATATATGCATGTATGCATGTATGCATGTATACTTATGTATACAACTATATGAGGTTTCTAGTTTTCAAGTGTGTCCTAGGGAGTGATTCTAACTGTGGGGGGAGGAGCTGGTACACATCAATGATCACTGCTCCAGATTACAGGGAGCTGTGATCAGTGACAGTGTCATTAGGCAGAACGGGGAGATGCTTGTTTAAATTAGCATCTGCTCGTTCTTCCACACCGTGAGACAATAACAGGTATCCCCGCAGACATCGAATCCGCCGTACCCGCAATCACAGTCATAGAGCTCCCGGCGGGGGCGCGCCTGCAAGCCGCCTCTTAAAGGGCAACATACAGGTACAGTACTCTACCAGTACGTGCCCTTCTGCTGCAGTATATCTGTGTGAGGCGGTCGGGAAGCGGTTAAACAGAAATTTTCAGGAAAAAAAATATAATAAAAGGAATTTTCGTGAAAACACACACAATATAATACCAATTTTAGGTAGAATATAAAAAATGAGGTTGCATCGAGTAAATAGGTACCAAACATGCCAAGTCTTAAAATTGTGTGCGCCCATGATATCCAAAAAAACTACGCTGCCCATAAATCTCCATAGGTGAAGCTTCAAAAGCCTGTACAGCTCATCTGTTTAGAGACAGCCAGGGGCTCTTGTTCTAGAATTATTATTCTCACTCTGACATATCTCACATGTGTGGTGAAACAGCGGTTTACATAAGTGCGTGCATCCTGGGCGTGCGTTTGCATTTGCGCATGTGTGCGGGTTACTGCAATCTTTTATAAAATACATTTTATTATAATTTAATTGTTTTTAAACTTTTTTAAAATGTATTTATTTATTTTTACTTTATTGCTATCACAAAGGGTTAATAAACCCCCATGTGATAGCAATGGGCAGGTAACAGGTACTCTTTCACTTTGAAGCCAGGAACCGACTGAACAAACGGAGCGTGATTAACAGTTCACTCTTTGGATGTACTAGTTGAATTAATTAAAACAGTGATTCTGAACTATCGTGCCATAATTCACTATTAGGCCATGATTTTGCGCATAGCTTAGCTTTGATACATTAGGTTAGAGAAAATTGAGTACTGTCCGTGATACTTTTTTTATTTGCACTAACATACAATTTTTCAGGACAAGCTTTCGGGGTATGTCCCCTTCTTCAAGGTCCAAGCAGTACTGATTCACAAATTTTTAAGCAGAATGTTAAAGAAGAAAAAAAAAAAAAAAAAAGAGAAAACCAAACACATACAAATCAATGGTAATAAAGATAGCAGCAGAGTTAGTGAGATAAGACAGAGGGAGAGCAAGGGGGGAATGCAAGGGGGATGCTAGTCACAGAGCGGTCGTAAAACTTTAGCATAATGTGTAAGGAAACCAATATCTAAATTCAGGCCATTATTCTTCGTGTCAAAAAGAAGTATCATTCTTAGTTCAAACGTTTTCCTTTCCTGGGTAGTTCTGAAATTCCCTTTAAGAACTAAGACATTGAGGTCTTCTATAGTGTGGTCCGATTGTGAGAAATGATGTCCCACAGGTGTGCATAAACTGTCTTCTTTATGTTCTTTGATGGTATGTCTGTGCAAATTCATCCTCGCTTGCAACTTCTGTCCTGTTTCACCAACATAAGATCCTTTGCTGCACCTTTTGCATTGGATGAGGTACACAACATTACTTGAGGTACAGCTGTAAGATCCCATGATATTGAAGGTCCCATTAGTGTGTGTAACACTTTTGGATAGATTTATCTGGTTGCATAGTTTGCAGCGTTTTTTATTGCAGGGTTTGCTACCATTGTTTGTGACTTCATAATCAGAGTGAAGTTTCCTGCTGATTAGTTTGTGTCTGAGGTTGGGTGGTTGTCTGAAAGCCAATAATGGGGGTTGTTGGAATATTCCTTTCAGAGTTTCATCCTCTGTTATAATGGGTTGTAAATCTTTGATTATCTTTTTGATCCCTTCAAGTGCTGGGTTGTATGTGGTGACTAGAGGTACTCGGTTATTTGTTTTTTTCTCTGTGTATTGGAGGAGATTTTCTCTTCGGGTTTTCAAGGCTGTGTTTATGCTGTTGTTGATGGTTTTGTCTTTGTAACCTTTCTTATGGAAGGAGTCTGCCAGTGTTCTGAGATGTTTATCTCTGTCTTCTGGGTCTGAACAAATTCGGTGGTATCTGATGGCCTGGCTGTGTATGATGGCCCGTTTGGTGTGTTGGGGGTGAAAACTGGAACTATGAAGATAGCTGCATCGGTCAGTCGGTTTTCTGTATATCGATGTGTGTAGCTTGTCATTCCTGATGTATACTGTAGTGTCCAGGAAGTTGACATGTGTGTTCGAATAGTCCATTTTTAGTTTGATAGATGGGTGAAAAGTGTTGATCAATGAGAAGAATTGGTTTAGATTTTCTTCACCATCAGTCCATATCATGAATATATCATCAATATAGCCATAATATCTGTATGGCTTTTGTTGTATGCTGTTCAGAAATTTGTCCTCCAGGTCAGCCATGAATAAATTTGCATATTGGGGGTGCCATTTTGCTTCCCATAGCAGTACCCATACACTGGAGATAGATGTCATTATTGAAAGTGAAGTAGTTGTGTGTAAGAATGAATTCAATGAGCCGTGTCACATCCTCAGCAGTGTATTTGTGGTCTGGTGAGGATGATAAGAATCTGTGACATGCCGCCAACCCATCCTTGTGAGGGATGTTACTGTACAGAGATTCTACATCCATAGTGACTAGAAGTGTATTAGGTGGTAATTGTTGTATATTGTTAAGCTTGTTCAGAAAATCAGTGGTGTCTTGCAGGAAACTTGCAGTGTTCATGACTAAAGGTTTTAACATGTTTTCTACAAGGCCTGAGATATGTTCGGTAAGTGTATTCATACCTGTTATAATGGGTCTGCCTGGATTTCCTGGCTTGTGGATCTTGGGCAGCATGTAGAAGTCTCCAATTTCTGGATTATCCGGAATCGAATTGATGAGTTCTGAATGTAGGTGGCTTGGTATTGTCGCAATGAGACTTTTTAATTGCTGAGTAAAATCCTGTGTCGGATTATAATCCAGTTTTTTGTAGTAAGTAGTATTTGCCAGCTGCCTCTGGCCCTCTTGTATATATTTGTCTGTATCCATCACAACGACTGCTCCCCCTTTATCTGCTGGTTTGATGGTTATGGCCTGATTATTGCGCAGATCATGTACAGCTCTTCGCTCCAGTGGTGAAAGGTTGTATAATATTTTCTTTTGCTGGGTGGATATCAGGGATGTAACTCGCAGCCTGAAGCTGTCAATATAGGTATCCAGTTTGGGGTTGCGTCCTTGTGGAGGTGTGAAGTTGCTGTTCTTTTTCCTTTTGTAATCTCCTATTGTCCTAGGATTCCTTTCCTTACTGTCAAAATATTCTTTGAGCCTTAGTCTCCTAAAGAATTCCTCCATATCTGACCATACCTGTAATGTATCCAATTTGGTGGTTGGGCAGAATGTGAGGCCTTTGGAGAGGACTGTTGTTTCTGGTGTAGTAAGTTGATGATTTTTGACAAATTTATGATTCCGAGTTCCTCTGTTATATCCACATTTTCTGTAAAGTCAGCATTTACACAAGGGATACCTTGGGATTCTGGATTGGCTTCCAAGTTGCTGATAGCAGGAGTTATAGAAGTTGTGTTTGTTTTGTGTTGTTTAGGTTGTATCCAAAAGGTCTGCTCTTGGTGTAGCTTTTGGAGTTTTTTTTGCTTCCTGTTCATGGCAAGTTTTTGCAGTTGTCTTTGTAAGGTTTCAATTTCATTCTTAATTTGGTTGATGCTTGTGGGGTCCAATGGTGTTGAGGTTTCAAACACCAACTGCTTTTGTTTCCGGATTGTTTCCCTTTTACCATAGAGTTTATGAATGAGGTTGTTCCTTAACCTTTCGCTGGTACGTCTGCAGAGTCCTTCTGCATAAGGAGAGTTCAGTGTATTTGCACAAGGATTTTTAATCCGGAGACCCTGTGGTATGAGATTTCTCTTTTTGCATCTTGAGAGAAAGAAGATTTCGCTGTTGACCTGTGTTTCCTTTGTGATCAGGTTGGTTAACTGCTTCTTTATGCGGCTATATGCAGTATCTTCCATTATACTTGATTTGATTGTAGCCGTATTAGTGCAATTGTGACAGAGAAAATTGAGTACTGTCCGTGATACTTTTTTTATTTGCACTAACATACAATTTTTCAGGACAAGCTTTCGGGGTATGTCCACTACACCAGAAACAACAGTCCTCTCCAAAGGCCTCACATTCTGCCCAACCACCAAATTGGATAAATTACAGGTATGGTCAGATATGGAGGAATTCTTTAGGAGACTAAGGCTCAAAGAATATTTTGACAGTAAGGAAAGGAATCCTAGGACAATAGGAGATTACAAAAGGAAAAAGAACAGCAACTTCACACCTCCACAAGGACGCAACCCCAAACTGGATACCTATATTGACAGCTTCAGGCTGCGAGTTACATCCCTGATATCCACCCAGCAAAAGAAAATATTATACAACCTTTCACCACTGGAGCGAAGAGCTGTACATGATCTGCACAATAATCAGGCCATAACCATCAAACCAGCAGATAAAGGGGGAGCAGTCGTTGTGATGGATACAGACAAATATATACAAGAGGGCCAGAGGCAGCTGGCAAATACTACTTACTACAAAAAACTGGATTATAATCCGACACAGGATTTTACTCAGCAATTAAAAAGTCTCATTGCGACAATACCAAGCCACCTACATTCAGAACTCATTATTATTATTATTATTATTATTTATTATTATACAGGATTTATATAGCGCCGACAGTTTACGCAGCGCTTTACAACGACATTAGGGCAGACAGTACAAGTACAATACAATTCAATACAGGAGGAATCAGAGGGCCCTGCTCGTTAGAGCTTACAATCTAGGAGGGAGGGTCAAGTTATACAAAAGGGTAATAGCTGTGGGGGATGAGCTAATGGAGAAAATAATGCAGTTGTTAGATGGAGGCAGGATAGGCTTCTCTGAAGAGGAAAGTCTTCAGGGATCGCCTAAAAGTGGATAACTTTGGAGACAGTCTGACAGATTGGGGTAGGGAATTCCAGAGGATGGGCGAGGCTCGGGAGAAGTCCTGGAGGCGGATATGGGAGGAGGTGATGAGGGAGCTAGAGAGCAGGAGATCTTCGGAGGAACGGAGATGGCGTTTAGGTTGGTATTTTGAGACTAGGTTAGTGATGTAGCTGGGGGCACAGTTGTGGATGGCTTTGTAACTTATTGTTAGTATTTTGAATTTAATTCGTTGGGTGAGTGGCAGCCAATGGAGGGATTGGCAGAGAGGGGTAGCAGACACTGATCGGTTTGTAAGGTGGATGAGTCTGGCAGCAGCATTCATGATGGACTGAAGGGGGGATAGTCTATTTAAAGGTAAGCCAATGAGGAGTGAGTTGCAGTAGTCAAGGCGAGAGATAACCAGGGAGTGAATCAGGAGCTTTGTAGTTTCACTGGTTAGAAAGGGACGTAGTTTAGAGATGTTGCGGAGGTTGAGGCGGCAAGCTTTGGAAAGTGATTGGATGTGGGGCTGAAAGGAGAGTTCAGAATCTAGGATAACACCTAGCACCCTGACATGTGGGGACGGGTGGATGGTTTTGCCATTGCTCTTCACAGAGAAGTCAGGGGAAGAGGCACGTGGGGGAGGAAATATTATAAGCTCGGTTTTGGACAAGTTGAGTTTGAGGAAGTGGTGTGACATCCATACAGATATAAAACAGAAAAAATTCCGCGCTAGAAATACAAAAGAATAAGCAGCAGTAAACAGTGCGACAACACCAACCCAACAAATAAAAATAAATAAACTGCGCTAAAACAAAAATTATATGTGTTGGGTGAGTTAATAGTGTGACCAAACCCCAACAAAATATAAAAAACAAGTCCAGAAAATAAAAGTCCAAATTCCCAAAGTAGTAAGTGTTCAGTATAAGTGTGGATGCTGTTCCAAAATGAGCTATGATTGCTCTTACCAGAAATCCAAAGATATAAGCAGATGGCAAAAAACCCTTGCCAGGGCCTCTGAGGTATTGGACCAATCAGCACCGTCCGTGGTCAGATCAAAATCCCCTCAATAAATGCAGGAGAAAAACAAACACAAGAAAAAACTGGCCATAGTGTAGTATGTTAAATGTTAAACATGGACAAACGAACATACCAATCACCCTGGTGTGCACATAAAAACAACCAAAAAAAAAGGGGGGGAGGGAAGTGAAAAAAAAAACCCCACCACCGTGGCTGTAGATTGTGCTTACCAGATCACGATGATAAACAGATTCTTAGTAGGTTAGGAGCTGACATAAAGCACCTTGATACGTCCTCATTAACCCGAAGTTCACATCGTCAGTAAACCACCCAGAATATAAAAGGTAAACTCTCCATGGTGAAGTACGTTTAAAAACGAATTTAATAAATTAAATATTGCACTCACAGAATAAAAGCACTTATATCACATAAGTATATGTCGCCGGCCGGCATACAGGCATGGAAGCGAAGCTCGTCCTACTTCCTGGTCTCGTGGTAGCGTCGCTGCGTGCGTACCCAGACGCGTTTCGTCATCAAAAGGACGTTCTCAATGGGGACGAGCAACGCAGTGAGCCACCACTAATAAATAAACATCCAAGCCTCGTTCTGAGTTGCGAGCGCGAGGACGCCATCTTAAATATGGGCAAAAGCCTTGATTCTCCCTGAAGCGTGTGGTTAGCTGATATACAAACAATGTCAACAGGAACCAGTTAAAACACCATAATGAATATGGGCAAGTACCATTCAAGATGGCGAGAACGCCATTTTAAATGTGGGCAAAAAGCCCTAATTATCCCTGAAGCGTGTAGTTGGCTAATATGCACACAATATCTACAGAAACCCGTTAAAACACCATAATGGGTATGGGCAAGTGTCCTAACCATTACAACAAACAAACGTGCCCAAAAAAATATATTAACTAACAATTCTACCAAAATGTGGAAGTTTAATATCGTGAAATATTAAACAAAAAATAAAAAATAAAAAATATATATTACCACATACCTAAATGTGAAAAGGTGACCAAACCCCTAGTAGTAAGACTCATAATGAGAAAAAATAGGTATTGTAGGAGTATATTCAAATCTCCAAACAATATAAATAAATATATATAAATAAAAAGTGAAAAAAGAAGAAAATATCAATAAGTAGAATGCATCAAATAATGAACATGGCGTCCTCTAGCGAACATCCCAGAGCGGGTAATTTCACACATATAAACATATAAAAAATAGATAAAAAATACAATAAAATCACCTCATGAGTTATCAATAAATGCGTTCACATCCATGTCAATGTTTAACCCATGGGGTGTATACGTCCTTAACCTATGGATCCAGCTCATCTCAAGCTGGGATATACCCCTAATTAGTGCACTACCCCTCCAATGAGGTCTAAACTTATCTATCCCTAAAAAAAGGGTACCTGAGGGGTCTCTATCGTGCACCAATAAGTAGTGCTTAGACACTGAATGATACCTGAATCCTGTGATAATATTGGTGATGTGTTCGTTAAGTCGCACCTGGAGAGGGCGCTTAGTCCTGCCCACATATTGAAGGCCACACGGGCACTGCAACAAATAAACGACCCTCTCAGTGGTGCAAGTAACGAACTGCTTAATGTTATACGTTTCTCCTGTGCTAGTGGAGGTAAAGAAGGTAGTCCTTCTATGAGAACATGCATTTAGCCTACAAACCCTACACTTTCTGCACTGATAAAAACCGATCAGTTGATCAAAAAATGTTGGTTTAATAATTGGAGGATTTAAAATATTGGGGGCCAACTGATGGCGTACCGAGGGTGCTCCCCTAAAGACGACACGAGGCCTATCTGGCAAGATGTCATTGAGGGTTATGTCACTCTTGATTACATGCCAATGCTTGTATATTAAATTTTTTATATTATGATGCTGTAAAGAAAAGGACGTGACAAAAGGGACCCCTAAATTGAACTGGCCCCTATCAACAGAACTCCTCTCAACAAGCAAATCATCTCTATTGACAAGTTGTACATTCTCAAGAGCCTTAACAAGAGAATCCTTTGAATAACCCTTTTCCAGAAATCTCTCAGTAAGGATTCCAGCCTGTGCATCAAAATCTACATGGTTGGAGCAGTTCCTTTTAATCCGAAGATATTGACTCTTTGGGATCGACTCCAGCCATGGACGAAAATGGCAACTATCGACTGGTATGAACGAATTTCTATCCGTCTCCTTAAAAAAAGTAGAGGTGATCAATCTATCACCATCCACAGAGATTCTGAGGTCCAGAAAGTTGATAGTGGTCTGGCTCCTCTCATAGTTCAACTTTATCCCAATAGAATTGGCATTAAGGGTGGCCAGAAAAACATCTAAGGCCGAGAGCTCGCCATTCCATAGGAGGAGGATGTCATCTATGTATCTTGCCCACAGGACCAACTGAGGAGTGTCCCTGGCATAGATGACATCCTCCTCCCATTTCCCCATAAAGAGGTTGGCGAGACTAGGGGCGTATTTAGCCCCCATAGCCACCCCCACATCCTGTCTATAAAACTTGTCGCCAAACCAAAAATAATTATGAGAGGCAGCATACCTCAACAAATCCATCAAAAACGATATTTGAACCTGAGCAAGATTGGAATCCCTAATCAGATAATGTTCAACTGCCTGAAAACCCAATAAATGTGAAATGTTGGTATATAATGAGGTCACATCCGCGGTGACCAACCACATTCCTGCATGGTATTGTACTCCCCTAAGCAATCGGATAATATGTCCAGAATCTTTAACATAAGAGGGCAAACTCTGTACTAAAGGTTGTAAAAAGAAATCAATGTATCTGCCCACCCGGGACGTCAGGGAATCAATCCCGCTGACAATGGGGCGTCCCGGGGGGCAGATAGGATCTTTATGTAATTTAGGTAAGTAGTAGATAGTGGGGGTACGTGGGGCCGTAGGTACTAAATATAGGCCTTCCTTCTCCGTCAAGACCCCCATCTGCCTACCCCTTCTAACCAACGACTTCAAAGTCTTCAGGTATTTCACCTTAGGGTCAGAGGGGAGAGGTGTATACGTGGTGGTGTCATTCAGGATTCTATGCATCTCATTGATATAATCCTGTCGATCCAAAACAACAATCCCCCCCCCCTTATCTGCTGGTCTAATGACCAAATCCCTGTTATTACACAGGGAATTTAAACCCTCCTGCAAGGTTGTATTGAGTCTGACCTTTTTAACCTCCAACTGTTCCAAATCCCTAAGGATACCATCTCTGAAAACCCGCAAAGCCGGTGCTAGTGCGCCCGGGGGATTGAACAAGGAGGCATTTCTCAACCCTGAGTGGGTAATCCCCATATCATGGACCTCAGCGCTACTGATAGGACGGTTGGCCATGTATCTTTTTATATTTAATTTCCTGACAAATTTGTGAATATCCATAAAGGTCTGGAATTTATTGAGTTTAGTGGGGGGGACGAATTTAAGCCCCTTATCCAATATTGCTTTTTCAGAGTTAGTTAGTACTTTGGAGCTAAGATTAAAAATCCCAGTACCAACTACATTCTGGGTTTTTTGGGCAGCTCGTAGCCGCCTCCCCCCTCTGACTCCTCTCCTCTTTCTCCCAACCTTTTGATACCCTGATTTGGTTTTTGAAAACCCCAACAGTTGGGATCCATGGAAGCAGAAGCACCCAAAGGGGGCATTTGCCCACCAAGAGTAGGGTATGGCAAAGTAGGGGTATTACCCCCACTTAAGTTAAAGTTCCTATCAGGACCCTCTCTATCTTGCAAAGGGAAAAAGGAGTTGGAAATGGGTATGTTGGCCTCCCATTCTGTTTCCGTCGGGAACTCTAATCCTCCTTGCGAATAATCAGGGTAACCCCTACCATGGGTCCTCCGATCATCATATTGATTCGTAGGGCGCCCTCTACCCCTCTGATTATAATAAGGGCCCCATCCTCTCCCTCTCTGGGGAGGTGGTGTCCTATATTGGGACCCATACCCCTGCTGGTACGTCATGGGGTTGTGATCCAAGGGTTGAGGGAATCTAGGAGGTCCACTATGCCTTGGTTGTGCCCTAAGGGAACCCCTATGATTAGCATTGTTAGTTCTATAGGGAGATTGTCTTTGTTCATTCCCTACCCTGTGTGTTGGTTTCACATAAGGTGCCCCCCGTTTATTCAGATTATGTGGCATCACTGAAGGGGCCCCACCTGAATAGTTGGTTCCCACCGTTATCCCAATCTCCATCCCAGTGTCGTTTTGTTTGGCTAAATCCTCCAGGAGTTTTTTCTGCCAATCAAAAACGACCTTACCATGATAATCCGTGAGGTCTCTATTGAATTTTTTCTTTTTCTTAATCCTTTGATCCTTATCTTCCTTTTCAAGAATTTTTAGAAGACTCTGGGATTTAGCCAGATAATCCTCACTCCCCATAAGGGGGTGTAGTTTCTCTCTAATGGTCTTAATCTCTTCATCAAGCTTAGTAAGCTTAATGGTTTTCCTTTCTATTAGGAATCTGATTAGAGAGAGACCGGCTTGGTTAAAATATTTAAACCAACCTTCTAAATCCACATCACCCTTTTGGGGTGCCACATCCCACCTAAGGCTTCGGGGGACCATTGAGTGTTTGATATAAGTTTCTAAATAAGCTATATCCCATTTGGTATGGTTCTCAGATACCATGAGGTTCTTAAGCCTCATAAAGGTTCCTCCCATATCACTATCATCACTGCTATAAGCCTCAAAAACCCCTTCAACATTAACCACATTAGTGGCACGAAACTCAAATATATCCATAGCTCTGTGTTAATGAACAACACCAATAATAACCAGCTGCAGAAAATAGGTCAAATACAATATAAAACAGAAAAAATTCCGCGCTAGAAATACAAAAGAATAAGCAGCAGTAAACAGTGCGACAACACCAACCCAACAAATAAAAATAAATAAACTGCGCTAAAACAAAAATTATATGTGTTGGGTGAGTTAATAGTGTGACCAAACCCCAACAAAATATAAAAAACAAGTCCAGAAAATAAAAGTCCAAATTCCCAAAGTAGTAAGTGTTCAGTATAAGTGTGGATGCTGTTCCAAAATGAGCTATGATTGCTCTTACCAGAAATCCAAAGATATAAGCAGATGGCAAAAAACCCTTGCCAGGGCCTCTGAGGTATTGGACCAATCAGCACCGTCCGTGGTCAGATCAAAATCCCCTCAATAAATGCAGGAGAAAAACAAACACAAGAAAAAACTGGCCATAGTGTAGTATGTTAAATGTTAAACATGGACAAACGAACATACCAATCACCCTGGTGTGCACATAAAAACAACCAAAAAAAAAGGGGGGGAGGGAAGTGAAAAAAAAAAAACCCCACCACCGTGGCTGTAGATTGTGCTTACCAGATCACGATGATAAACAGATTCTTAGTAGGTTAGGAGCTGACATAAAGCACCTTGATACGTCCTCATTAACCCGAAGTTCACATCGTCAGTAAACCACCCAGAATATAAAAGGTAAACTCTCCATGGTGAAGTACGTTTAAAAACGAATTTAATAAATTAAATATTGCACTCACAGAATAAAAGCACTTATATCACATAAGTATATGTCGCCGGCCGGCATACAGGCATGGAAGCGAAGCTCGTCCTACTTCCTGGTCTCGTGGTAGCGTCGCTGCGTGCGTACCCAGACGCGTTTCGTCATCAAAAGGACGTTCTCAATGGGGACGAGCAACGCAGTGAGCCACCACTAATAAATAAACATCCAAGCCTCGTTCTGAGTTGCGAGCGCGAGGACGCCATCTTAAATATGGGCAAAAGCCTTGATTCTCCCTGAAGCGTGTGGTTAGCTGATATACAAACAATGTCAACAGGAACCAGTTAAAACACCATAATGAATATGGGCAAGTACCATTCAAGATGGCGAGAACGCCATTTTAAATGTGGGCAAAAAGCCCTAATTATCCCTGAAGCGTGTAGTTGGCTAATATGCACACAATATCTACAGAAACCCGTTAAAACACCATAATGGGTATGGGCAAGTGTCCTAACCATTACAACAAACAAACGTGCCCAAAAAAATATATTAACTAACAATTCTACCAAAATGTGGAAGTTTAATATCGTGAAATATTAAACAAAAAATAAAAACTACACTATGGCCAGTTTTTTCTTGTGTTTGTTTTTCTCCTGCATTTATTGAGGGGATTTTGATCTGACCACGGACGGTGCTGATTGGTCCAATACCTCAGAGGCCCTGGCAAGGGTTTTTTGCCATCTGCTTATATCTTTGGATTTCTGGTAAGAGCAATCATAGCTCATTTTGGAACAGCATCCACACTTATACTGAACACTTACTACTTTGGGAATTTGGACTTTTATTTTCTGGACTTGTTTTTTATATTTTGTTGGGGTTTGGTCACACTATTAACTCACCCAACACATATAATTTTTGTTTTAGCGCAGTTTATTTATTTTTATTTGTTGGGTTGGTGTTGTCGCACTGTTTACTGCTGCTTATTCTTTTGTATTTCTAGCGCGGAATTTTTTCTGTTTTATATTGTATTTGACCTATTTTCTGCAGCTGGTTATTATTGGTGTTGTTCATTAACACAGAGCTATGGATATATTTGAGTTTCGTGCCACTAATGTGGTTAATGTTGAAGGGGTTTTTGAGGCTTATAGCAGTGATGATAGTGATATGGGAGGAACCTTTATGAGGCTTAAGAACCTCATGGTATCTGAGAACCATACCAAATGGGATATAGCTTATTTAGAAACTTATATCAAACACTCAATGGTCCCCCGAAGCCTTAGGTGGGATGTGGCACCCCAAAAGGGTGATGTGGATTTAGAAGGTTGGTTTAAATATTTTAACCAAGCCGGTCTCTCTCTAATCAGATTCCTAATAGAAAGGAAAACCATTAAGCTTACTAAGCTTGATGAAGAGATTAAGACCATTAGAGAGAAACTACACCCCCTTATGGGGAGTGAGGATTATCTGGCTAAATCCCAGAGTCTTCTAAAAATTCTTGAAAAGGAAGATAAGGATCAAAGGATTAAGAAAAAGAAAAAATTCAATAGAGACCTCACGGATTATCATGGTAAGGTCGTTTTTGATTGGCAGAAAAAACTCCTGGAGGATTTAGCCAAACAAAACGACACTGGGATGGAGATTGGGATAACGGTGGGAACCAACTATTCAGGTGGGGCCCCTTCAGTGATGCCACATAATCTGAATAAACGGGGGGCACCTTATGTGAAACCAACACACAGGGTAGGGAATGAACAAAGACAATCTCCCTATAGAACTAACAATGCTAATCATAGGGGTTCCCTTAGGGCACAACCAAGGCATAGTGGACCTCCTAGATTCCCTCAACCCTTGGATCACAACCCCATGACGTACCAGCAGGGGTATGGGTCCCAATATAGGACACCACCTCCCCAGAGAGGGAGAGGATGGGGCCCTTATTATAATCAGAGGGGTAGAGGGCGCCCTACGAATCAATATGATGATCGGAGGACCCATGGTAGGGGTTACCCTGATTATTCGCAAGGAGGATTAGAGTTCCCGACGGAAACAGAATGGGAGGCCAACATACCCATTTCCAACTCCTTTTTCCCTTTGCAAGATAGAGAGGGTCCTGATAGGAACTTTAACTTAAGTGGGGGTAATACCCCTACTTTGCCATACCCTACTCTTGGTGGGCAAATGCCCCCTTTGGGTGCTTCTGCTTCCATGGATCCCAACTGTTGGGGTTTTCAAAAACCAAATCAGGGTATCAAAAGGTTGGGAGAAAGAGGAGAGGAGTCAGAGGGGGGAGGCGGCTACGAGCTGCCCAAAAAACCCAGAATGTAGTTGGTACTGGGATTTTTAATCTTAGCTCCAAAGTACTAACTAACTCTGAAAAAGCAATATTGGATAAGGGGCTTAAATTCGTCCCCCCCACTAAACTCAATAAATTCCAGACCTTTATGGATATTCACAAATTTGTCAGGAAATTAAATATAAAAAGATACATGGCCAACCGTCCTATCAGTAGCGCTGAGGTCCATGATATGGGGATTACCCACTCAGGGTTGAGAAATGCCTCCTTGTTCAATCCCCCGGGCGCACTAGCACCGGCTTTGCGGGTTTTCAGAGATGGTATCCTTAGGGATTTGGAACAGTTGGAGGTTAAAAAGGTCAGACTCAATACAACCTTGCAGGAGGGTTTAAATTCCCTGTGTAATAACAGGGATTTGGTCATTAGACCAGCAGATAAGGGGGGGGGGATTGTTGTTTTGGATCGACAGGATTATATCAATGAGATGCATAGAATCCTGAATGACACCACCACGTATACACCTCTCCCCTCTGACCCTAAGGTGAAATACCTGAAGACTTTGAAGTCGTTGGTTAGAAGGGGTAGGCAGATGGGGGTCTTGACGGAGAAGGAAGGCCTATATTTAGTACCTACGGCCCCACGTACCCCCACTATCTACTACTTACCTAAATTACATAAAGATCCTATCTGCCCCCCGGGACGCCCCATTGTCAGCGGGATTGATTCCCTGACGTCCCGGGTGGGCAGATACATTGATTTCTTTTTACAACCTTTAGTACAGAGTTTGCCCTCTTATGTTAAAGATTCTGGACATATTATCCGATTGCTTAGGGGAGTACAATACCATGCAGGAATGTGGTTGGTCACCGCGGATGTGACCTCATTATATACCAACATTTCACATTTATTGGGTTTTCAGGCAGTTGAACATTATCTGATTAGGGATTCCAATCTTGCTCAGGTTCAAATATCGTTTTTGATGGATTTGTTGAGGTATGCTGCCTCTCATAATTATTTTTGGTTTGGCGACAAGTTTTATAGACAGGATGTGGGGGTGGCTATGGGGGCTAAATACGCCCCTAGTCTCGCCAACCTCTTTATGGGGAAATGGGAGGAGGATGTCATCTATGCCAGGGACACTCCTCAGTTGGTCCTGTGGGCAAGATACATAGATGACATCCTCCTCCTATGGAATGGCGAGCTCTCGGCCTTAGATGTTTTTCTGGCCACCCTTAATGCCAATTCTATTGGGATAAAGTTGAACTATGAGAGGAGCCAGACCACTATCAACTTTCTGGACCTCAGAATCTCTGTGGATGGTGATAGATTGATCACCTCTACTTTTTTTAAGGAGACGGATAGAAATTCGTTCATACCAGTCGATAGTTGCCATTTTCGTCCATGGCTGGAGTCGATCCCAAAGAGTCAATATCTTCGGATTAAAAGGAACTGCTCCAACCATGTAGATTTTGATGCACAGGCTGGAATCCTTACTGAGAGATTTCTGGAAAAGGGTTATTCAAAGGATTCTCTTGTTAAGGCTCTTGAGAATGTACAACTTGTCAATAGAGATGATTTGCTTGTTGAGAGGAGTTCTGTTGATAGGGGCCAGTTCAATTTAGGGGTCCCTTTTGTCACGTCCTTTTCTTTACAGCATCATAATATAAAAAATTTAATATACAAGCATTGGCATGTAATCAAGAGTGACATAACCCTCAATGACATCTTGCCAGATAGGCCTCGTGTCGTCTTTAGGGGAGCACCCTCGGTACGCCATCAGTTGGCCCCCAATATTTTAAATCCTCCAATTATTAAACCAACATTTTTTGATCAACTGATCGGTTTTTATCAGTGCAGAAAGTGTAGGGTTTGTAGGCTAAATGCATGTTCTCATAGAAGGACTACCTTCTTTACTTCCACTAGCACAGGAGAAACGTATAACATTAAGCAGTTCGTTACTTGCACCACTGAGAGGGTCGTTTATTTGTTGCAGTGCCCGTGTGGCCTTCAATATGTGGGCAGGACTAAGCGCCCTCTCCAGGTGCGACTTAACGAACACATCACCAATATTATCACAGGATTCAGGTATCATTCAGTGTCTAAGCACTACTTATTGGTGCACGATAGAGACCCCTCAGGTACCCTTTTTTTAGGGATAGATAAGTTTAGACCTCATTGGAGGGGTAGTGCACTAATTAGGGGTATATCCCAGCTTGAGATGAGCTGGATCCATAGGTTAAGGACGTATACACCCCATGGGTTAAACATTGACATGGATGTGAACGCATTTATTGATAACTCATGAGGTGATTTTATTGTATTTTTTATCTATTTTTTATATGTTTATATGTGTGAAATTACCCGCTCTGGGATGTTCGCTAGAGGACGCCATGTTCATTATTTGATGCATTCTACTTATTGATATTTTCTTCTTTTTTCACTTTTTATTTATATATATTTATTTATATTGTTTGGAGATTTGAATATACTCCTACAATACCTATTTTTTCTCATTATGAGTCTTACTACTAGGGGTTTGGTCACCTTTTCACATTTAGGTATGTGGTAATATATATTTTTTATTTTTTATTTTTTGTTTAATATTTCACGATATTAAACTTCCACATTTTGGTAGAATTGTTAGTTAATATATTTTTTTGGGCACGTTTGTTTGTTGTAATGGTTAGGACACTTGCCCATACCCATTATGGTGTTTTAACGGGTTTCTGTAGATATTGTGTGCATATTAGCCAACTACACGCTTCAGGGATAATTAGGGCTTTTTGCCCACATTTAAAATGGCGTTCTCGCCATCTTGAATGGTACTTGCCCATATTCATTATGGTGTTTTAACTGGTTCCTGTTGACATTGTTTGTATATCAGCTAACCACACGCTTCAGGGAGAATCAAGGCTTTTGCCCATATTTAAGATGGCGTCCTCGCGCTCGCAACTCAGAACGAGGCTTGGATGTTTATTTATTAGTGGTGGCTCACTGCGTTGCTCGTCCCCATTGAGAACGTCCTTTTGATGACGAAACGCGTCTGGGTACGCACGCAGCGACGCTACCACGAGACCAGGAAGTAGGACGAGCTTCGCTTCCATGCCTGTATGCCGGCCGGCGACATATACTTATGTGATATAAGTGCTTTTATTCTGTGAGTGCAATATTTAATTTATTAAATTCGTTTTTAAACGTACTTCACCATGGAGAGTTTACCTTTTATATTCTGGGTGGTTTACTGACGATGTGAACTTCGGGTTAATGAGGACGTATCAAGGTGCTTTATGTCAGCTCCTAACCTACTAAGAATCTGTTTATCATCGTGATCTGGTAAGCACAATCTACAGCCACGGTGGTGGGGTTTTTTTTTTTCACTTCCCTCCCCCCCTTTTTTTTTGGTTGTTTTTATGTGCACACCAGGGTGATTGGTATGTTCGTTTGTCCATGTTTAACATTTAACATACTACACTATGGCCAGTTTTTTCTTGTGTTTGTTTTTCTCCTGCATTTATTGAGGGGATTTTGATCTGACCACGGACGGTGCTGATTGGTCCAATACCTCAGAGGCCCTGGCAAGGGTTTTTTGCCATCTGCTTATATCTTTGGATTTCTGGTAAGAGCAATCATAGCTCATTTTGGAACAGCATCCACACTTATACTGAACACTTACTACTTTGGGAATTTGGACTTTTATTTTCTGGACTTGTTTTTTATATTTTGTTGGGGTTTGGTCACACTATTAACTCACCCAACACATATAATTTTTGTTTTAGCGCAGTTTATTTATCCATACAGATATGTCGGTTAGTAAGTTAGTGATGCGTGAGGAGACTGATGGAGTGAGTTGAGGGGTGGAGAGATAGATTTGTGTGTCATCAGCATAGAAATGATATTGAAAGCCATGAGAGGCTATCAGCTGACCCAGGGAAGAGGTGTAGATTGAAAATAAAAGAGGTCCAAGAACAGAACCTTGGGGGACCCCGACAGAGAAGGGAAGAGGAGTGGAGGAAGTAGAATTGTAAGTGACACTGAAGGTGCGTTGGGATAGGTAGGATGAGAGCCACTGAAGAGCACAGTCACGGAGACCGATGGAGTGAAGTTTTTTGAGGAGGAGGGGGTGGTCAACCGTGTCAAAGGCAGCTGAAAGATCCAGAAGTAGGAGTACAGAATAGTGTCCGTTGGTTTTTGCAGTTAGTAGGTCATTTGTGAGTTTTAAAAGAGCAGTTTCTGTGGAGTGTTGAGGGCGAAATCCAGATTGAAGGGGATCAAGAAGGTTGTTTTTAATGAGGTGGTCACTCAGTTGGTTGTAAACCAGGCGTTCAAGGAGTTTAGAGGAAAAGGGGAGCAAGGAGATAGGGCGTAGGTTGTTAAGATTGGTAGGGTCCAAGGATGGTTTTTTGAGTATGGGAGTGACCAGTGCATGTTTTAGAGCATCGGGGAAGACGCCAGAGGTGAGGGAGAGATTGAAGATGTGGGTTAGAGAGTGTAGGATGGGGTCAGAGGGTGACCGTAGCATTTGAGAGGGAACAGGGTCCAGGGGACAGGTAGTTAGGTGGGCGATAGAAAGGAGTTTAGCAACTTCGTCTGGAGTAGTAGATTTGAATAGAGGTAGTGTCAGTTGTATCTGTTGACATGGGGTCTTAGCTGGGGGAGATACCTGTAGAGTGGAGATTTCATCACGGATTGTATCAATCTTGTTTTTGAAGTGATTAGCGATTTCCTGGGCAGTGAGTAAATCAGTGGGGGGAGGCGGTGGAGGACAAAGTAGAGAGTTGAAGGTAGAGAAGAGTTTACGGGGATTGGATGAGAAGGTATTAATAAGAGTTGTAAAATAGGTTTGCTTGGCAGTGTGGAGGAAAGAATAGTATTTTTGGAGGGCAGATTTGTATTGGTTGAAGTCTTTGAGAGACTTAGTCTTGTGCCACAGACGCTCAAGAGCGCGACTACGTTTTTTGAGAATTTTAGTGTCATCTGTTTGCCAGGGTTGTAGGGGTCGAGGCCTGATTCTGCGTGTAGTAAGGGGAGCGAGCTTGTCCAGGGTGGAGGACAGAGATTTATTGTAGATGGATATGGCTTGGTTGGGGCAGGACAGGGGGGAGATTTTGTCATAGAGGTGGTCGGTAGCAGAGTAGAGGAGAGAGGAGTTGAAGTTGCGAAAGTTTCTACGGGTGACGGTTAGGCGATTGGAGGGAAAGGTGGTGGAAGACAAGGGGAGAGAGAAACTAATAAGGTGGTGGTCGGAGAGAGGAAAAGGATTGTTTGAGAAGTTGCATGGAGTGCATAGGTAAGAGAATACAAGGTCAAGGGTGTTGCCATCAGAGTGAGTAGAAGCCTGTACCCATTGCTTCAGGTCAAATGAAGAGGTTAGACTAAGAAGTTTAGAAGTAGCAGGAATGTTTGTATTAGCAGGGATGTTGAAATCACCGAGAAGGATTGTGGGAATTTCCGAAGAGAGAAAGTAGGGTAGCCAGGCAGAAAACTCATCAAGGAAAGTCGATAATGGTCCAGGGGGCCGGTAGATCACAGCAATTCTTAGGGAAGTGGGAGAGAATAGACGTATACAGTGGGCTTCGAATGATGAGAGTGAAAAAGAGGGAGGAGAGTGAATAACCTGGAAGGTGCTCTGGGGGGATAGGAGGAATCCCACTCCACCTCCCTTGCGTCCATTAGGCCTGGGGGAGTGAGTCCAGTGAAGGCCACCCTGGGAGAGGGAAGCAGGAGAAGGGGTGTCATATTCGTGGAGCCAGGTTTCTGTGAGAGCAAGTAGATTAAAGGAATTAGTGACAAAGAGGTCATGAACAGCAGTGAGTTTGTTGCAGACAGAGCGGGCGTTCCAGAGGGCGCAGGAGAGAGTGAGGCTGGTGTTGGCAAGAAGAGGAATGGAGACTAGATTGTGTAGGTTGCGACTACTGCCAGAGGGTGTAGGGTGATGGTGATGGGTGTGTTGGGCACAGTTAAATAAAGTGGGCCCAGGGTTTGGGGAAATATCTCCAGCGATTAGGAGAAGCAGAAGAGTGAGGGAGGTAATATGAGAATATGATTTGTATGAGGGGACATGCTTCAGTAACCTGGGGGGTATGTTAGCAAGTGGGCTTAGAGTTAGAAAGAGGTGAT
Organism: Aquarana catesbeiana; assembly: GCA_037953035.1. Lineage (NCBI taxonomy): Eukaryota > Metazoa > Chordata > Amphibia > Anura > Ranidae > Aquarana > Aquarana catesbeiana. Next base: position 5,082,920 of record JBBHAA010000062.1, on the reverse strand, counting down.
GAGTGCAGTAATAGGGGGAGGGGAGAAGTGAGGGTGATATGTACAGGTTGTGGGGTGGAGCAGAGGGATGTAGAAAAGAGAGTTTGAGGAGAGAGGCAGCAATTGTGAAAAGGAGGAGAGGTAAAGAGTGCATGTTTCAGAGAGGAAGATGATAAAATTAGGAAATGGGGTCACCTTCAGTCTTTTATAGTTTGCTTTGTGCAAATCGCTGAAGTGCAAGAGCGGAATTGCCACTTATTTTAAGAACGCCACTTCTTTGGAAGAACCCCCTGTATGTGCAGCCCCCTGTATGTGTTCCCCCGTAAGGAAGGCCTTGTTTTTATACTGTGTGTTGGGTGTGGGTTGAATCTGGCAATTAATCAATTAGGAGGGCATATTAGCAACACAGCTAGCAGGGCATAACTTTCACACCACAATCAAACTGCAAGGGGACTAAAAGGCCAAAATTGTAAAGATAAGGCAACCCATAATTTAGGTAAGACTTAATGGCTAAATAAACATTGAAATAATGTGAGCATGGCTATAGATGGAGTTGAAACAGTGGTGACAAACAGATTTACCCAATAAGCTTTTTTGCAGTCATGCAATGTTCAGTTTTAAGGTATGTGGAGATATAAACGCAGGTTTACCCAATAAGCTTTTTTGCAGTCATGCAATGTTCAGTTTTAAGGTATGTGGAGATATAAACGCAGGTTTACCCAATAAGCTTTTTTGCAGTCATGCAATGTTCAGTTTTAAGGTATGTGGAGATATAAACGCAGGTTTACCCAATAAGCTTTTTTGCAGTCATGCAATGTTCAGTTTTAAGGTATGTGGAGATATAAACGCAGGTTTACCCAATAAGCTTTTTTGCAGTCATGCAATGTTCAGTTTTAAGGTATGTGGAGATATAAACGCAGGTTTACCCAATAAGCTTTTTTGCAGTCATGCAATGTTCAGTTTTAAGGTATGTGGAGATATAAACGCAGGTTTACCCAATAAGCTTTTTTGCAGTCATGCAATGTTCAGTTTTAAGGTATGTGGAGATATAAACGCAGGTTTACCCAATAAGCTTTTTTGCAGTCATGCAATGTTCAGTTTTAAGGTATGTGGAGATATAAACGCAGGTTTACCCAATAAGCTTTTTTGCAGTCATGCAATGTTCAGTTTTAAGGTATGTGGAGATATAAACGCAGGTTTACCCAATAAGCTTTTTTGCAGTCATGCAATGTTCAGTTTTAAGGTATGTGGAGATATAAACGCAGGTTTACCCAATAAGCTTTTTTGCAGTCATGCAATGTTCAGTTTTAAGGTATGTGGAGATATAAACGCAGGTTTACCCAATAAGCTTTTTTGCAGTCATGCAATGTTCAGTTTTAAGGTATGTGGAGATATAAACGCAGGTTTACCCAATAAGCTTTTTTGCAGTCATGCAATGTTCAGTTTTAAGGTATGTGGAGATATAAACGCAGGTTTACCCAATAAGCTTTTTTGCAGTCATGCAATGTTCAGTTTTAAGGTATGTGGAGATATAAACGCAGGTTTACCCAATAAGCTTTTTTGCAGTCATGCAATGTTCAGTTTTAAGGTATGTGGAGATATAAACGCAGGTTTACCCAATAAGCTTTTTTGCAGTCATGCAATGTTCAGTTTTAAGGTATGTGGAGATATAAACGCAGGTTTACCCAATAAGCTTTTTTGCAGTCATGCAATGTTCAGTTTTAAGGTATGTGGAGATATAAACGCAGGTTTACCCAATAAGCTTTTTTGCAGTCATGCAATGTTCAGTTTTAAGGTATGTGGAGATATAAACGCAGGTTTACCCAATAAGCTTTTTTGCAGTCATGCAATGTTCAGTTTTAAGGTATGTGGAGATATAAACGCAGGTTTACCCAATAAGCTTTTTTGCAGTCATGCAATGTTCAGTTTTAAGGTATGTGGAGATATAAACGCAGGTTTACCTGTGAAGAGAGAACAAAATGATCAGATGGATGGAGCAAGAGCGGAAGTGCCACTTATTTTAAGAACGCCACTTCTTTGGAAGAACCCCCTGTATGTGCAGCCCCCTGATTATAATCCGACACAGGATTTTACTCAGCAATTAAAAAGTCTCATTGCGACAATACCAAGCCACCTACATTCAGAACTCATCAATGCGATTCCGGATAATCCAGAAATTGGAGACTTCTACATGCTGCCCAAGATCCACAAGCCAGGAAATCCAGGCAGACCCATTATAACAGGTATGAATACACTTACCGAACATATCTCAGGCCTTGTAGAAAACATATTAAAACCTTTAGTCATGAACACTGCAAGTTTCCTGCAAGACACCACTGATTTTCTGAACAAGCTTAACAATATACAACAATTACCACCTAATACACTTCTAGTCACTATGGATGTAGAATCTCTGTACAGTAACATCCCTCACAAGGATGGGTTGGCGGCATGTCACAGATTCTTATCATCCTCACCAGACCACAAATACACTGCTGAGGATGTGACACGGCTCATTGAATTCATTCTTACACACAACTACTTCACTTTCAATAATGACATCTATCTCCAGTGTATGGGTACTGCTATGGGAAGCAAAATGGCACCCCAATATGCAAATTTATTCATGGCTGACCTGGAGGACAAATTTCTGAACAGCATACAACAAAAGCCATACAGATATTATCGCTATATTGATGATATATTCATGATATGGACTGATGGTGAAGAAAATCTAAACCAATTCTTCTCATTGATCAACACTTTTCACCCATCTATCAAACTAAAAATGGACTATTCGAACACACATGTCAACTTCCTGGACACTACAGTATACATCAGGAATGACAAGCTACACACGTCGATATACAGAAAACCGACTGACCGATGCAGCTATCTTCATAGTTCCAGTTTTCACCCCCAACACACCAAACGGGCCATCATACACAGCCAGGCCATCAGATACCACCGAATTTGTTCAGACCCAGAAGACAGAGATAAACATCTCAGAACACTGGCAGACTCCTTCCATAAGAAAGGTTACAAAGACAAAACCATCAACAACAGCATAAACACAGCCTTGAAAACCCGAAGAGAAAATCTCCTCCAATACACAGAGAAAAAAACAAATAACCGAGTACCTCTAGTCACCACATACAACCCAGCACTTGAAGGGATCAAAAAGATAATCAAAGATTTACAACCCATTATAACAGAGGATGAAACTCTGAAAGGAATATTCCAACAACCCCCATTATTGGCTTTCAGACAACCACCCAACCTCAGACACAAACTAATCAGCAGGAAACTTCACTCTGATTATGAAGTCACAAACAATGGTAGCAAACCCTGCAATAAAAAACGCTGCAAACTATGCAACCAGATAAATCTATCCAAAAGTGTTACACACACTAATGGGACCTTCAATATCATGGGATCTTACAGCTGTACCTCAAGTAATGTTGTGTACCTCATCCAATGCAAAAGGTGCAGCAAAGGATCTTATGTTGGTGAAACAGGACAGAAGTTGCAAGCGAGGATGAATTTGCACAGACATACCATCAAAGAACATAAAGAAGACAGTTTATGCACACCTGTGGGACATCATTTCTCACAATCGGACCACACTATAGAAGACCTCAATGTCTTAGTTCTTAAAGGGAATTTCAGAACTATCCAGGAAAGGAAAACGTTTGAACTAAGAATGATACTTCTTTTTGACACGAAGAATAATGGCCTGAATTTAGATATTGGTTTCCTTACACATTATGCTAAAGTTTTACGACCGCTCTGTGACTAGCATCCCCCTTGCATTCCCCCCTTGCTCTCCCTCTGTCTTATCTCACTAACTCTGCTGCTATCTTTATTACCATTGATTTGTATGTGTTTGGTTTTCTCTTTTTTTTTTTTTTTTTTTCTTCTTTAACATTCTGCTTAAAAATTTGTGAATCAGTACTGCTTGGACCTTGAAGAATGATTTGTGAATCAGTACTGCTGATTTGTGAATCAGTACTGCTTGGACCTTGAAGAAGGGGACATACCCCGAAAGCTTGTCCTGAAAAATTGTATGTTAGTGCAAAAAAGTATCACGGACAGTACTCAATTTTCTCTGTCACAATTGCACTAATACGGCTACAATCAAATCAAGTATACATTAGGTTAAAACGTACAGTAACTAAACACAAAAAGAAAAATGTATTATATTTACCAATTTGTTAAGGCCTAGGAGGTCACATGGCTGACAGGCTCCCTCGCCTCTCTGAAAAGTAATCAGTGGTTGACAGGCATTCAGGAGGTGATACTGCCGACTCCTGAATGCCCATTCTTTGTTTAGATCCAAATGGGTACTTTACATTGAAATACAGTACTGTAAATGCATGCCTGTCACTTGACTTCATTGGGCTAACTTGACAGATAGTGCCCCCTTTCAAACTTGACATGCTGAGTCAGAATTTCCAACCACAAAGCAAAATAGAAATATTGCTGCCACAGCAATGTGTACTCGCCCCTTCAGCCTCCATGTAAATTTAAAGGCAGGAAGTTGAGGCCTGTAATAACGCAGATCAACTGCCCATTTTCACCACTCCTGTGTGAGCTAAGTCTAAATGTGGTGGCTACATTCATTTTTTTAGGCTTCTTTTCACCTGGTGATCTGGTTAGTAACACCGCACCTGTTTAGGGTGGCTCCACTCTATGGAGGAACAATGAAGACACCCTGGACAACATTGTCATTCTGGGGAGAGGTATAGTTCTATATTCAGAGAAAGAACACTCTATTAAAATAGCTGAGTAGCTTTTTGAAAATGGAATGTTTATTATACTTTCAGAACAAAAACAAGAAGGGGACTGCAATAAATTTGACAGTTGAAAGTTGACATAGACCTTATTAGTAAATTTTTATTTGTTTTGTTTTCTTTTAAGCAACTCTGGAATTTCTTTTTTAATGTTATACTTATGTTATATGTTTGCAGGATGTGATTTCGAAGGCAAGCTACATAGGTTTGGAAGTAAATGGATAACAGAGGATTGTATGGATTGTTCGTGTGATTCTGATGGCTACGTGGGTTGCTGTACTAAGTAAGTATTATTTTAGTTTTAATTGTTCAATCCAAATTGAGTTTCAAATTCCCTCTTTTTTTTAAAAATCAGGAGTGCTTTATTGAGAGTAGAAATACAGTACAAAAATACATACTTTCGTGGAGTATAAGACATACAATACAATAGTTTGTGATTACATATGCCACATGTTCAATTTCAAACAGTATAGTACATAGTAGGTAATTGAGTGTGGATTTACATTAAGAAATTGTGCTTATGAATCAGGTCCCATTAAATAAGAAAGGAGGGGAGGGGGGTAGAAAGGGGAAGAGAGGATTTGAGTGAGGAAAGGGGACGGGGAAGAGTAAAGAAAGGGGGAGGTAGGAGAAGAAGGGGGGGGGGGAAGGGGGGACCATACACATCTATAGCCAGGTATTTAAAAAGTTGTCCATGTCAACCAAACTTTGACGAATTTCCAGGGACAGCCACGACTGATATACGTCAGTTTATATAATGGTAGCGCAGCATTAACTTTTTTTTCCCAGGTGGATAAAGCAGGGGGGGTAGAAGCAGTCCATTGACATAGAATTTCCTTTTTGGCATAAAAGAGTAAATGAGATTAGCAGTTTATTATGATGAGATTTTTGTTCATCATCATGAATTCCAAGTAATGCAAGTTCAGGTGTCATAGGGACTGAGAGCTCAAGTCTAATATTTAATTGTTCGAATACCCCGGACCAGAAGGCCAGCAGAGCAGGACAAGTCCAGAACATGTGCATATATGTACCTGGATGTATCCTGCACCTGGGGCATTGGGGATCTCTATCAGGATATATTCTGGACATATTCACAGGGGTAAAGTACACCCTGTGCAGAAATTTAAGCTTATCAGCTGCAGAGATGACCAGTCCGGGGCCTTCCTCCAAGCAACCCTCCCAGTCCTCCCTCTCCAGGGTCGGGATATCAGTCCTCCAGGCTTCCCAAAGTCTATCCAATTTTGGTGTGTCAATAGGGAGCAGGGTACCATACAGTGCAGAGAGAGGCTTCGTCAGGCCATCACCGGACAGGAGTTCTTCCACCAGGTCCAACTGCAGAGTTGGAGGTGTGGGCAACTGAGCCCTAGCCGCATGGCAAAGTTGTGCATATCGGAAATACATCCAGCCAGGGAGCTCATGAGTCCTAGTTAATTGGGGTAGAGTCAGTAAAGTGCCTGCAGGCATGATATCCCTTAATGTTTTAATACCGACTCCTGCCCAGATCTGAGGATCTGGCACTGACCTAAAGTGAGGCAGATTAGGATTACCCCATAGTGGCTGGACCGGAGACCAACGTTCTGGGCGGAACAACCTGCGTCGTGCCATATTCCACACTTTTATCGTCGCTATCGTTGGCGCAGGGAGATCATCATATGCCCTTACCCCCCTATAAGCCACATTTTGTAGTGTTTGCAGCAAGCCCAGCCGGGCTGCCTCCACACACACCAGAGCGTTTGAGCGGTTTGCTTCAAACCACCAGTACACTGTAACAAGCATTGCCGCCCAGCATTCACCCGAAAGTTGGGAAGAGCCAAGCCCCCCAGATCTCTTGGTAGGCACAACGTAGATATAGACAGCCTTGGGATGGAACCACTCCATATGAAGGAACTGACACACCTATCCACCTCCCGAAAAAAGGATGCCGGTATCCCCACCAGACTGTTCCGAAAAAGATAGGTAAACTTTGGTAAAATAATCATCTTTAAGATATTTATACGACGTATGAGGTTTAGTGGGAGTCCTGACCAGGCCCTGCATCTCTCCCTCAGAAGATGGAGAAGGGAGAATATATTAAGAGTATAATACTGGGCAGTGTCTCTGGCTACCCTCACACCAAGATATTTAAATTCTGTGACCCATTGTAGCAGGGAAGGCCTAGCCACGGCGATGGACCGAGTGTCTAAGGGGAAGAGAACTGTTTTGTTCCAGTTAATCCATATACCTGATAGGGAACCAAATTTGTTAAATATTTCTAGGGCAGCAGAGAGGGATGTCCCTGCATCGTTTAGATACAATAGGGCGTCGTCCGCATAGAGGGATTTCTTTTCCTCCAGTCTACCTATCTGAATCCCCCAGACCTCTGACGATTCCCTAATTAAAATCGCCAGGGGTTCCAAGGCCAGTGCAAACAGACATGGGGATAGGGGACACCCCTGGAGGGTACCTCTATGCAGCGGAAAGGACTCAGAGATCCAATCATTAGTGCGCACCCTGGCCTTTGGTGCTCTATAGAGCAGTTGTACCCAACGTATAAACCTTGGGCCAAAGCCAAATTGTTGCAGCACCCCCCAGAGGTATCCCCACTCCACCAAATCGAATGTCTTTTCGGCATCGAGGGAGGCATTATCGTGAGTCAAGGATAAGTTTAGAAAGAGGCGCCTAATATTTATGTCCGTGCCTTTGCCCGGCATAAACCCAGTCTGGTCAATATGTATTAACATCAATATTACCGAGGGTGATCGAGTGGCCAATATCTTTGCCAAAATGTTTGCGTCCACGTTGAGCAGTGATATGGGCCTATAAGATGCACATTCCTGCAAGTCCTTACTGGGCTTAGGAGGATAATAGCTTCCTCCATAGACTCCGGAAGCGTATTTGCCTCCGCTAGCCCAGAGAGGAGGGTGTTTAAACTAGGTGTGAGGAGATCTGAATGCTGAGAGTAGAACTCTGCAGGCAGGCCATCAGCACCCGGGGTCTTCTCGGTTTGTAGACTCCCAATTGCCGCTTGGACCTCCTCCGGGGAGATATCTCCATCGAGTTGGGTCCTATGCTCCTCTGTCAATGTGGGAAAGGGAATAGTTCCCAGGTAATCCTGCAGTTCAGAAGAGGTAGAGTGGGTCCTAGACATTTACACCTCCTTAAAAAATTTAGAAAAACTGTTGTTGATGTCCTCAGGAGAGGACACCAGCTGCCCATGGGCGTCCCTAATGCTTGCTATGTGTGTAGATGTCGTCTGACCCCTTGCTAACCAGGCTAAAAGTCTTCCGTTTTTATTACCATATTCAAATATTTTCTGTTTAGAGTACAACATAGATTTTTTGGTTTGCTCTATATTAAGCAGGGAAAGATCCCGGAGAACCTTCTGCCATGCATAGTAATTGGTGTCATTAGGGGTGTGAACATACATTGCCTCACATTCCACTGCCTCATCCTCTAAAGTCTCCAGGGACCGAGAAGCCTCCCTCTGCAAGGAAGATATACAGGAGATATAGTTGCCCCTTATCCAGGCCTTGAATGCATCCCATAGAGTTGTGGCATTGGCAGACTCCCCATTCAGGACCCAAAAATTACAGATGGCTTCCATCATGGAGTCTTGTATTCTTTCGTCTAATGCCCAGAATTTGGACAAACGCCACAATTTCAACCCAGGAGGCTTGGCTAGAGAGATGGTAATATGGATAGGGGCATGATCCGAGATTCCCCCGGGGCAGGTGTTTTGCCTCTCTTGTCCAGCCTAGAGCCCCGGTGGAGGCGTATGCCAGATCTATACAGGATAGCGCCCGGTAGGAGGTAGATTGGCATGTATACTCCCTATCCCTAGGGTGGAAGTGCCACCATATATCACTAAGAGCAAAGGTATCTGCCGAATTCTGTAATTCTGAGGAAGGACGGTTTCCCGCGTGCAGTCTGGGAGGGCACCATGTTAAAGTCACCAAGTATAAAAACCTCCTGCATATTAAAACCCATAACAATTTGCATAATGTCATATAGAAGCTGCACATTTGCAGGAGGGGGAATATACAGGCCCACCAATACCATTTGCTTAGAATACACTACAGCATGCACAATTACATACCTACCCCCAGGGTCTGTTTGAATATTCAGTATTTGGAGTGGAAGGGATTTACGAATCAATATGCTTACCCCTCTAGCATAATTAGAGAAGGTAGAGTGATAATGCACTCCCACCCATGCCCTCTCAAGGCCAAGGATTCTATTACCAATCAAGTGGGTCTCTTGAAGGAGACATATGTGTGGATTATACCTCTGTATATATTTGAAAACCAAAGATCTTTTAGTGGCTGAGTTTAAGCCCCGGACATTCCAAGACATAACAGACATGTTGGCCATCAGCTATTGGTTGTAAAGAATTTGCCATAGTCTAGGGTCCACCCCATCCCCATATTTGAGTCCCAGGGGCGTAAAATCAGATCCATCTGCACTTCTCAATGTACATAATGTCAGATTATTTGTTAACACATTATAGCCAGATTGAACATGTATGACAACGCAACTCCTGTAAGAATAAAGCAGCTCCAAACTTAAACCTATAACTCTGAAAACCCCTAATGTCTGCAACGGCAGAAAACAACCCCTCCCTTACCACATCCCCAGCCGAAACTGGCAATGTATCATATGTATCATACCCCCAAATCCCCAACAGTAACAATGTACTATAGGAGGCATGCACTCAGTGCAAGAGGTGTTACCTAACAGGGCTACAGAGGTGCTGGTATAAAGATGCATAAACAGTCTCCTGGGGGCCCCCAGGGGTGCAAAGCTTAGTTATCCTTGAGCCAATGTGTATTGACCCAATCACTTGAGTCTCAGAACTTGGCAGAAGAAAAAAAAAGGAAAGCAAAACCCGTTATAAAGATTGCTCACCAGTGTTTCCACTAATCAGCCCACACAGGTCAGTTCATCCCCCCAAGGCTGTCATGAATCAGTGTCTTATCAACTAAACGGTGCCTGGGGGAGAGATAGTCATCCAATGATGTGTGCAGCTCCGTGTGCATCCAGTTTATCATTTCAAAGTGAAAGGGAGAGTTAGCTGTTTCCATTAACCTGTGCAGCAGGGGGGAAAACCCGATAGACTCCTCCACCGACATTTAAAGTAGATAGGACAGTTTTCCACTTGTGCTTGGGTGCGGAATAAGAAACAAAAAGGGGTGCAACAGGATCCTAGACCTTTGTTGTACAAACCTATCATGCACACCATATCAGACCTGTCAGTAGTGCAAAGACGGCAATATTACTACAGCAACATAAGGAGCTAAATCATCATTATGGCATCTCCAAAGATAGCAGTCCATCCAGTTCCAGGAAGTCATAGAAAGCACTATGCATGACGCCATGACAGACCCTTAACCTACGGTGGGAAGCCGGAGTACAGGGCTGAGTACAGAGTTGCAGGTTGGCCTCCAGAGCTGCCAATGCATTTAGGGATGTATTTAATGAATCTGTCCTGTGCGGCTGAAATGTTTTGCCAATCCTTAGATTATAGCAGGTTCAACAAATAGTAAAGGGGAAAGATATAACTGTGTGGCTGAACCGTAACAGATTTGTGACCGATCACTAGCGAAGGGGAGGCAGCGACTCCAACCAGGCCACAGCATCACGAGGTGTAAAAAATCTGACATTTTCTCCATCCTGGACCCTCAACCTTGCAGGGAAAAGGACACCTTCACCTGGTCAAATGACCTACGTCATTTCTGGGTTTCAAGAGAGTAGTCAGGAAAGAGAAGCAAGTTGGCATTTTGATATTTTAACTCACCCGCCTTACGCGCAGCCCGAAGGATTTCATCCCGATCTCTAAAGTTAAGCATCCTGAAAATAAGGGTGCGAGGGTTGGCTCCAGGTGGACTGGGGACTGGGGGGATCCGGTGGGCACGCTCCACCGTGAAGTATGGCGAAAATTATGCTGTTGGTAGCAGTCCCCGCAGCAGGTCCTCCACAAACACTGTGGGATTTCGCCCCTCCACACCTTCGGGCATGCCAACGATTCGGATGTTATTCCTTCTGTTTCTGTTTTCGGCATCGTCCACCTTATATTCCAGGGCCTTTATCTTCGTTTGGAGGGTGCAGAGCGACGCTGTATGTTTCACCACTGTGTTCTCCGTCTGGCTCACTCGGTGTTCCACCTCCGATACCCTCGAGCGCAGTTTATCCAGGTCCTGACGGATAAGCCCGACATCCAACTGCACGGCTTCAATTTTATTAGTGAGGGTGGCCTGGCAAGTAGCAATTGCTGCCATCACCTCCTGGAAGCCCAATCTCACCTGCTACTCCATCTCCGTTTGAGACGCAATGTTGTGAGCACGCTTGGGGGAGACTGCCACGTGTGGGGCTGCTCTCGGAGCTGTATCTTCCGCACACAGTGGAAAGCAAAGTTTTTCCCCCTGTGCCTTGTTCGGTATGACATCCGGAATAAAACAGGATGTTTTAGGGCGATATAAGCACTCAGGAGTAAGGATAATTGCTGTATCGCCAGCAGAGCTCTGTATCCTGCGTCCTTTCAGATCAGCATCCTGGACACGCCCTCCGAGTTTCAAATATACTTTAATATTATACAAAATGTGCTTTCTAAAATGGGAACCAACTGTAAGGATTTATTTCAGCATGCATTGTTCACTTCTGGTGCTATACAAATCAGGACTTCATGTGCCACTATGAGGTTGTTGCTAGAATTGCATGCACTCGCTTCATGGCATCACTAGTAAAGTTGTTCTAAAAACTGCAGTAACCTTCTGTCTTATTTATCACAAGAGAAGGCTTTGCCACTGGTGACCAATGAAAATCAAAAACCCAAGTGAAACCTACTGCAATGTCCTTTGGTGGAAATTGCAAAATACATTATGGTATTGTGGCATATGAATAATATGCAGGCCCTTTTTCATAAAATGAGTAGAACATTGCAAAACACAGTCCCAATATTTTTTTTTCTTCTCGATGCTTTTATATACTGTATAAAGCAGTGGTGGCCCGTCCATACGTCCCCCCCATCCTTGCGTCCGGCCCTTCTAATCTACATGCTGGGTGGCTCATGCATGGATTCCGAACAGGGTTTTTTTTTTTTTTTGAAGCACATGATTAGAGCCAGAGGCTCTAATAGGCTTCAAAAAAGGGTGGGCTCAGGCCCACCCAGCTGTGGGACAATAGCCAATGAATATTCGCTATTGTCACGCTGATTCTCCTCCCAGCCAATCAGGAAGTGGGTCGTGAGACCTGTTTGCCACTTGGTTGTAGGGATGAGCCGAACACCCCCCTGTTCGGCTTGCACCAGAACATGCGAACAGGCAAAAAATTTGTTCGAACACACGAACACTGTTAAAGTCTATGGGACTCAAACATGAATAACCAAAAGTGCTAATTTTAAAGGCTTATATGCAAGTTATTGTCATAAAAAGTTTGGGGTCTGGGTCCTGCCTCAGGAGACATGTATCAATGCAAAAAAAAGTTTTAAAAACGGACGTTTTTTCAGGAGCAGTGATTTTAATAATGCTTAAAGTGAAACAATAAAAGTGTAATATTCCTTTAAATTTCGTACCTGGGGGGTGTCTATAGTATGTCTGTAAAGGGGCGCATGTTTCCCGTGTTTAGAACAGTCTGACAGCAAAGTGACATTTCTAAGGAAAAAAAGTCATTTAAAATTACTCGCGGCTATTAATGAATTGTCGGTCCGACAATACACATAAAAGTTCATTGATAAAAATGGCATGGGATTTCCCTACAGGGGAACCCCAAACCAAAATTGAAAAAAAAATGGCGTGGGGGTCCCCCTAAATTCCATACCAGGCCCTTCAGGTCTGGTATGGATATTAAGGGGAACCCCGTGAGAATATTTTTTAAAAAATGGCGTGGGGGTCCCCCTCAAACTCCATACCAGACCCTTCAGGTCTGGTATGGAGTTTAGGGGAACCCCGCGCCAATTTTTTTTTAAAAAAATGGTGTGGGGTCCCCCTAAAAATCCATATCAGACCCTTATCCGAGCATGCAACCTGGCAGGCCACAGGAAAAGAGGGGGGACGAGAGAGCGCCCCCCTCCTGAACCATACCAGGCCACATGCTCTCAACATTGGGAGGGTGCTTTTCTGGTAGTGGCCCCCCAAAGCACCTTATCCCCATGTTGATGAGGACAAGGGCCTCATCCCCACAACCCTTGGCCAGTGGTTGTCGGGGTCTGCGGGCGGGGGGCTTATCGTAATCTGGAAGCCCCCTTTAACAAGGGGACCCCCAGATCGCCCCCCCGTGTTAAATGGTAATGGGGTACAAAAGTACCCCTACCATTTCACAAAAAAAGTGTCAAAAATGTTAAAAATTACAAGAGACAGTTTTTGACAATTCCTTTTTTTAAAGTCTTCTTCTTTCCATCTTCTTTGGGTCTTCTTCCTTCTTCCTTCCTTCTTCCTTCAGGTTCTTCCTCCATCTTCTTCTTTCTCTGGTTCTTCCTTCGATCCTCTGCTTAATGCTCCGGTGTTCTCGTCCGGCATCTTCCTCCGTGGCGTCTTCTTCCCCGCATCGTTCTTGGGCCGCTCCGCATCCATGGGAGGCTCCCGCTGTGTGACGCTTCTCTTCTTCTGACACTTCTTAAGTTATCTGTTAGCTGTTAGCTGTTGGTTAGAGTAATATAAAGAGACTGAGATAAGGAAGGGAAGAAAGAAGAGAAGGAGAGGAAGAAGAGAGAGAAAAGAATAAAAATAAGAGAGAGGCCTAATGGTGATAGGGAGGCTGGGGTGACCTAGGTTGGACCCCATATTCTAGTCTAGTTTGACAGCTGGGTCCACTTTGTATCAGGAATGCTGACAGTGGTTTCTGTATAAATGAAGCCCGCAAACAGCTCAGCTATCAGTTCACACTTTAGTTAAGAGATGAAAGTCTTTAGCAAACCCTAACATATGCAGGGCTGCTGTTAGAAATCATAGGGCCATATACAGCCTACCTGACAGGACCCCCTTACCCCGGCCGAAAGGGACTGAGGACAGTCCCTTTCTCTGTAGCCTCAGCTGCACAGATGAATGAATAGGAAGCACCCCCAGGCTTCCTGCTCCTTCACAAACTGAAGCATAGTAAATACAATTTACTATGCTTCAGTGATAAATGAGCACAGTGATTGGTACCAATCGCTCACTGTATTAATGCAGGAAAGGAAGGGGCCAGTAAATGACATATTTACCAGCCCCTTCCCCTGTTCAACATCCCACTGTGTGCCCGCAGCAGCTGCAGGCGGGAGAGGAGAGGAGGGAAGCTGCCAGCACTGTGGGGAAAATGGGCACACAGGGGGGACCCAGACAGCACATCGAAGGGGTGCATGTGCTAGAACCAATCCCACTGCAGTGCAGACATGGGGGGGAGAGGAGGAACAGCACTGCAGGGGGAGGTAGAAGAGAATTCATGTCTGCATTAAGACAGTACAATCAGACCTCCTGCTCAGCAGGTGTCTGGGCCCCCCTTTGGAACTGATGGGGCCTGGGCCCAGTACAGGAGGACTGGCTGTACTGCCTTATCAGCGGCCCTGAACATACAGTATGTCTTCTGTTACATGCCATGGGGATTGTAACAACATCAACTGCTCAAGCCCTGAAGAAGGAGGAGGAGGCCTTTCCTCCAAAATGTGCTGGCTGTATTTTATTCTCCTAACCAATAAATTGTTTCAAAAAACTTTTAAATTATATGAGCTTTTGTAAAAGGCACTTCTCAATACTCCCTAGTTCCTTAATGGAAGAAAAATGTGGTTTTCATAAAGTCAAAGAAACCTGGCTCTATTTTGCCATGCAAATCACAATGGTTTAACCAAGCCCATTTGGTTTACATGGACAAAAATACACTACATCATAGGTATAGTGACTGTCATTCGCGTGTCACCCTGCATGGATACACGCACTGTATGTGTGGATTGCAGACACAATCATATCATCCTCAGGTAGTATGTTCACTATGCAACAATCCCTCACCCCACTGAATAAACCTCTGTTGGGGTGGGGAGCACTTTTGCACATTTGGTGCTAGAGGACCGTAGTCACAATACACTAAGCGATACCGTACCGCATCCGAGTATGCGGTAAAATAAAGCACAGCGTTCAGAAAAAAAAAACTGTAATTCACACATAAACTTTCCTTAAAATCTTGCATGTGTTATCTTTCCGAATTATGCCTTAAATACTGCATGAAACCATGTGGTAAGTTATCGCAAGCATCTGATGATGCTTTTCCAAAAAAGTGTAAGGCAGCCAGTAATTTAGTCATGGCTGGTATAGATGGCTTCTCTGTGTTGAGGGCTCAAGGTACCCTATGAGTTGGGTATAAAGCTCCATGATAAGTGGCTTGGATAACCTGAACTTCTGCAGGGTATCAGCATCCATGAATTGATCCAGCAGTGTGTGCTCCTTAAAACTTCTTTCCTTTAAGGCTCCATCATCTCTGTTATGCCATCTGCCATCCTCCAGAAACAACTCCTGAATAAAATCTAGCTGACACCTGCTCCAGCTTGCACTTTCCCACCTTTTTTTCTTTAAACCAATCACTGGGGGGGGGGGCTGACCATTGCCATAGTTATCGCAAGCTTGGACCAGTACTTAATTACTGCATGCATTTATTTCCTTTGTGAATTTACTTTAATGCCTTTTTATGCGGTATTTAACAAGCATTTTTGGTATTTGCGATAAATATCACATACAAGCAATAGTGAATTGACATTTTCATTATCGCATTACTGTATATGGTTTGTACCTTTACACTTATCTCATGAGTCTTGCTTTATTATGTTATTAGGCTCGGCTTACCCATGGATTTTGACAGAAACAGATGTGAAAATATTGAAGATAAGAAAACATGTACCTCGAGATTGGTTTCCAAGGAGGATCCTACAAAGGATTGTTATTAGCCTGTGGTCTACTTTAATACATCCACCATCACCAGGGCAAGAGATTACACATGATAATGTCCAGAAATACATACTGTATGTGGAATAAGAATAAACGATGACAATGTCTAGATGTTTGTCTTGCTCTTGTCTTTTCTGATGTAAGGTAAAGTCAACAGGTGCCGCTAAAACTCCAGTATAAAGACATGGATCCTGTAGAAAGGGGGTTAGCAACTTGTAGATCACAAACAGGTGACTGGTAGATCGTGGTCTTGGCTTACTGACCCACCATTCCAGAGCATTAAACAGAGTGCAATGCAGAGGGACTACTTGTGAAGCTGGAGCTGGAGTGGGGAGGAAGAGTCACTTAAGCTGATGCCTCCTCTGTAGTGCTGACCTCTGTCCCATGCGGAGTGATACCAACTGCACTCCACCTCTTATCCCGGCTAGCAGTCTCCAGAGTGGTGGCAGCAGCAGGGAAGAAGAGATCTTCAGGTCAGTGTGAAGCAATACATTGGGCATAATAGTATAGGGCTGCCTTCACACTGATGTGCTGCTGTTTACCCACACCGGGGGGGGTGGTTATGGGGGGGGTGGTCAGTGCAGTTTACCTGCAGCTTTCCTGCGGGTTTTCTGCACTTAGCCATAGACCAGGGGCGTAACTAAAACCTTCAGGGCCCCGATGCAAGAAATCATGAAGGGCCCCCTTGACCCCTGGACAGCGCTTTTCCTAGGGGGATGTCTGATAAGAGGAGGAGCCGCGAGAGCCGCCGAGGGACCCCAGAAGTCGGTGTTCGGGGCCACTCTGTGCAAAACTAACTGCACAATGAAGGTGTGACATGTTTGTTATTTAAAAAAAAAAACATTTACAATCACTTTAAGGGGTTAAAACAGGTGGTCAGGAGGCAACATATTGCCTCTTTACCGGCTGTCAAATGCCTCTGAAAAGTGATCTGAGCATGGATCGCTTTTCAGAGGAACAGTATTTTGTTGCTGGTACTTTGAACGAGCAAGAAAAAAAAAATCAGTCCTGATTGTACACATATAGGGTGTCAGGATTAAACGTGCATACATAAAATGTGCATACATACATCTAAACAGTGGCGGCTGGTGCTCAAAATTTTTTTGGGGGCGCAAACATTTTTTGAAAAAAAATCATCAAATGCAGCCACTGTGCCATCAATTGCAGCCACTGTGCCACTTAAATGCTGCCAGTGTGCCATCAAACACAGCCACTGTGCCATCATTTGCAGCCACTGTGCCAAACGCTGCCACTATGCCCATCAAACGCAGCCACTGTGCCCAAACGCTGCCAGTGTGCCCAAATGCTGCCAGTGTGCCCATTAAATGCTGCCACTGTGCCATCAAACGCTGCCACTGTGCCCATCAAACGCTGCCACTGTGCCACTTAAATGCTGCCAGTGTGCCAAACGCTGCCACTGTGCCCATCAAATGCTTCCCGTGTGCCCATCAAATGCTGCCCGTGTGCCCATCAAATGCTGCCAGTGTGCCCTTGAATGCCCCCAGTGTGACCCCCGACCGCTCACCGGCACTTACCCTGTCTTGGTGGGGCAGCGGGTGACTGCGACGAGTGGGGTCCTCCATGCGTCTCCTGCTGTCCTCATCTCCCATCCTCTCCTCCTGATAGGCGTCCAATAGCGGCGCCTGTCGTTTCAGCAAATTAGGTGATGGGTAACAGATCCGAGCACCTGATTGGCGGAGAGGCAGTTTAGTGTTAGTAGAGCGAATAGTCATTCGCTTTTCTAACACAGCTGAGTGACCTGTGAGGTCACCTTTTTTGATGCCTATTAGAGCCTATGGCTCTAATCTGGTGCTTCAAAAACACCCCCCGCCGCTGTAATTCAGGTTCCCTGCGCCCAAAAAGGGGCCGGGCGCCTGAATAGGGGGTGGCAGCGGCGGCCATAGATAGATTCATGCAATGCATGAATCTATCCATTGGTGATAGAGGGGTGGCTGGAGAGAGGGGGCGGAGCCCGTGCGCCCTTAATGCATGGGCCGCCACTGCATCTAAACACACACATAATATACACACACATATACTGTATATACACACACAAACACATATATAAATACATACATGAACACACATACATGAACACACATACATGAACACACATACATGAACACACATACAAGAACACACATACAAGAACACACATACATGAACACACATACAAGAACACACATACATGAACACACATACATGAACACACATACAAGAACACACATACATGAACACATATACAGAAAGCCTTTTCAAAAACGGCAGTGCTTTACCTTACCTCTTCCTGCTGGGTACTGCACTGTAGGGGGAGACAAAAGAGCACAGCACACACTGCTTTCACTGATCAGTGTGACAAGCTCCCTGTACAGTGCCGATTACAGTTCGGCTGACGATGGGGAGAACGATCTCAGCCGCTCATCCTTACAAGATAAACAGGGGGCCCTCAAGGGCCCCCTGCAGCATGGGGCCCAGTCGCCATGGCGACCTCAGCGACCCCTATACTTCCGCCACTGCCATAGACGTCTA
Source organism: Aquarana catesbeiana (assembly GCA_037953035.1). Lineage (NCBI taxonomy): Eukaryota > Metazoa > Chordata > Amphibia > Anura > Ranidae > Aquarana > Aquarana catesbeiana. Next base: position 5,064,739 of record JBBHAA010000062.1, on the reverse strand, counting down.
TTATATCCTGCGGGTTAGGTGCACTTTCTGAAAGCACACCAAAACTCCTGAATTCAGGAAATTTGGTGCACTTTCAGAAATTGCACCACACCTGCAGGATATAAAGAAGTCTATGGCATAGCGCAGCTAACCCAGGAAAGTCACAGATGCACTGCACCCGCGGTGTGGGTAAACCGCAGCACATCAGTGTGAAAGCAGCCTTAGAGCGGGCTCAGAACAATAAGGTTCATTTACATTTGCAGTTTGGGGGGTGGTAAAACCTCATAGTTAAGATGTGTTTTTATCACCCCTGCCCCAACTGCACCCCCTTTAGCTGCAGTGGCCAGGGGTGTACACATGTCACAACAGGAGTTATACCTCTTGTCATGGTTGGTGGGTGTAGCAACATTCAAGTGAATGAGACTGCTCTGCAAGTGCCCAGCAACCTTGTGCAGTACAGCAAACAAGGGGTTAAAGCAGGCAGCTTTATGTTATTTTCTCACAACCTGCTTTAACCCCTTGGACCCTGAAAAAGCATGCAGTTACAGGGGACATGCAGAGTAGCCCCATTTAATTGAATGGGTCACAATTGGTAGGCGGTAGCACCCACCAAAAGCAACAGGGGGCTTAACTCCTGCTGCAGCATATATACACCTTTGGCTGCTGCCTCAGCAGCTAAAGAGGGAAGGGAGGCAGTAAACTGTGACTCAACCGCAGAGTTTTACCAGACCCCAACTTTACGTGTGAGCGAGCCCTAAGAGTGCCGCTGCCGAATGTAATTAAGGGCTCATTCATAAGTGAAGCAGGCACTGCTGCTCTTCTGCTCCTCGTTGCCTCCTCTCCTCCTAATTGCCTGCAATGCACACGATTGCGACACAGTAGTATGGCGATTAGAGGTTTCAGGTGTGATGAGGTGACACTGTGCCCAGTGATCTATGAATTCACCCATGTTGTTCAGGTAGATGTCCACCTCTTTAAGGTTGCCTACCAGTGGCAGCTGGTGTTTTTTTTGGGGGGGGCAAACAACCAACCCCCACACTTGCTGTCTGCCGTTCATTCCATCTAGGTGGTGGGTCTCAAGACCCGCTTCCTGATTGGCCAGAAGGAGGATCAGTGTTACAATAGCGAATATTCATTCGCTATTGTAACACTCCTGGGTGGGCTCGGTTCACATTCTCTGCGCCCCGAGCACACCCTATTTTGGAATCCTTTTAGAGCCTCTGGCTCTAATCAGGTGCTTAAACCCCCCCCCCATTGGACTCCATGCATTTGGCGTCCTGCAAGGGGCCGGACGCATGGATGGGAGGACGGCACCTGTGCACCCTTAATGGATGGGCCGTCCCTGTTGCCAACTCCTACTGTAGAAAGATTTTGGCATAAACTTGTTCATCTTACTGGATTTCTAGCGTGGATAAACAGTTTTTTATTTTTTATGGAACAGCTATAATTCTTTTAACTGAATATTTACCAGATCAAAAAGAAGCAAACACAAATTCATTGCTAGCATTTATTATGTGCTTTAAAGTGATTTTGGACCTCTATAATAAAAAATTAACAAAGCATACCCTTCTATAGTGATATAAAAACATAACATTTGGATATTACTACTTGCCAAACAAAGATATTGGCATAAACTTGTTCAACCTTACTTAATTTATTAATGTTGCAAAAATTTTACATTTAGAGATTTTTTTCACCAACATAAAAATACAGGAACTGGACAGGAGGGTGTAACAGCAGGATGGAACAGTAATTGGTAAGCTATGCTGCAAATGTAAGGAATACAATATTTTAACTATTAAGGACTCCACAAGTGCCAGATCTTTACACCACTTGAACCATTTTCCATCTATGTGTCTTTTTTTAATTAATTTTATCCATCTACCTAATCACAGATTATCATTTATGAGTCCCATAACAAAAATAAATTCCAGAATAAGCTTGTAACTCCCTGACAGTTCTTTTGCAGATGAAACAAAAATGATTGCCTGTTTGTACTGCAGCGGAAAAATACATTGATAAGTTTAAACCCAAGAACAAAATTTGCAGCTTCCCAGCCCCTGGATCGCTGCAGGAGTTCTTTTTTTTTTTAATTATAATTTTTTTAGCCTGGTTATCCTGCCAGTAACACCCTTCCTGTCCTGGGCTGACAACACTCACTCACTGCACTGTAGCTATGGAAAAGCAATGTTGTCACCTTAAGACGTGAAATCTGTTAAGACTACAGAACACCTCCACCCCTCCCCTTCTCTATAATATAGGGTGAAGTGAACTGTAGAGAGGAAACTTTGCAGGGATGATAACACTAATTGGGATAACAATACAGCAGAGGCACAACCTACAGAAAGTTATGCACTTATTGGATTTCTGGCAAAGATAAACAGTTTTTTTAAACTTATGAAACAGCTATAAAAAAAGTTCATTTTTTTGATTTATTATGCACTTTAAAGTGGTTGTAACAGAAAAATAGAAAGTACCCCCCGTACTGTGTGACTTTAAGGGCAAACTCAAATTATTAAATTGATTTACTATAAAAATATAAAGTTTATTCATACAGAATTAAAAACATTGGTGCATACATCACCATAAGATACATATAATATGATACATAGTGGCTCATGTAGGGCTGGTTATTGATGTAACAGTCTCTTCTCGTTATGTCCGACGCGTTTCAGGAGCAAATGTATATCCCTTCTTCAAGGGCATTTAAAGAGAGAAGTTCATAGATTTAGGACACTCTATAACAGAACATAACATAATAATGTTAAAAACATAGAAGCAGGTGTAAGATATACACATGTTATAGATGTTACTGGCAGTGGCATCTACATACCAACATCACAGCCCGCAGTAGACGCATCACAAATAAAAGCAACCAAAAGTAAATCTGCATCAAGGTTTTGATAATCCTGTAGGAGTATATCCCCCAGAGAGATGGGGTCCACCAAGGCCTTGAATGCCCCTCAAAAGGATCCCAGAGCACAGCCAATTTGAACCGACTGGTGGAGAATGTAGTGAGAGAAAGAAAAAAGGTCACAGCTGGTGAGGTGTAGGGTAGTTGATATCAATAGTGATGTCTGCCCACACCTAAAATATAAATAGACAATGGTAAAATAGAGGGAACATCATGGCCACTTTCAGTTTATGATTCCTCAGTACACAAAAAACGTACAACAGAATAATCTACTCCTATGCAGTACCCTTCTGTTCTGTCTTCTCTTGGAGCTGTGGGCAAAGGTAATGTTAATCAAGTTCGCTCTTCTGGGCTTTCTGGTGATGGTTTGCCTATACCTGTACACACGGGTGGACCCCCTACACAAGGAACTTCTTCTGCACTATCTATTTCAGACAAAGATTTTTTAGTACCCAGTCCAGACAACGACACACACACAACACTTAGAAACCTCTTACGAGGAACATGATCACATCAATACACATAATATCATCAATTTATATGATCACCCGCTTTCTCCAGAAGAAGAGAAACTGTTATCTAAGGGTCTCAACTTTTGTCTAGGATTCTGAGCCAAACACCTTTGAAATAATTAAGGACTTGCATTTATTTGCGAGGAAACTTCTCTTTAAGAGTCTATACTCGAAAGAAACAGTACACAGTGCCCAGAACACCACACAATAAGAGCCGCTTTGTATCATGTTGTTATATGTATCTTATCCCTTTCATGCCTAAGCCTATTTCTGACATCTGTTGCTTACAAGTTAAAATCCATATTTTTTGCTAGAAAATTACTTAGAACTCCCAAACATTATATATGTATATATACATTTTAGCAGAGAATCTAGAGAGTAAAATGGCGATCGTTGCAATATTTTATGTCACACTGTATTTGCGCAGTGGTCTTTCAAACGCAATTTTTTTTTAGGAAAAAAGACATTTTCATGAATCAAAAAAAAACTAAAAAGTAAAGTTAACCCAATTTCTTTGTATAATGTGAAAGATGATGTTACACCGAGTAAATAGATACCTAACATGTCATGCTTTGAAATTGAGCACACTCGTGGAATGGCGACAAACTACGGTACCTAAAAATCTCCATAGGCAGCACTTTAAAAAAAAAAAATAACGGTTTCCAGGTTAGAGTTACAGAGGAGGTCTAGTACTAGAATTATTGCTCTCACCGAACAATATGCGGTGTTCGGGGAAAATTCAGAACACCGTTAAAGTCTATGGGACATTAACATGAAAAATCAAAAGTGTTCATTTTAAAGGCTTATATGCAAGTTATTGTCATAAAAAGTGTTTGGGGACCTGGGTCCTGCCCCAGGGGACATGTATCAATGAAAAATTTTTGGCAGCAACAAAGATGACTTTGGCAAGTTGGATCCTACGTCTCATTCAGAGAACATATTGGGCTACTGGTCTTCCGGTTCCGAAATCGATCAATGCACATTCAATGCGGGGTGTGGCATCTTCTCGGGCGGCGTTAGCACGCATCTCACCGGAAACTATCTGTCGCACGGCAAGCTGGTCATTCTTCACCACGTTCATGACCCACTATAGTCTAGATCCAGACACGCTTACTTCTCGTGACTTTGGGAAAAAAGCTTTGCAGTTGTCTGCTCTATAATCTAAATTAATTTTTTTTTTTGCAGCAACCCTCCCTGTGAGCGAGTTATTGACCATGTGTATGCTGCCATGAAGGCACCAGGAAAACAGAAAATCGAATACTTACCTTTCCGTAATTTTCCTTTCCTGGTGCCTATCCATGGCAGCATACGCCCTCCCTTTTTTTAATATAATCCTTAAATGTTTGAGTCTAGTTACAAGAATGGCGCATGGGGGGGCCTGACTCTTTATTTATAGAGCTAAATTGGTCCTGTGGGTTGGTTGGGGGCGGGATAACCAACCATGTGTATGCTGCCATGGATAGGCACCAGGAAAGGAAAATTACGGAAAGGTAATAATTAAATTTTCCGTTATACACTCTTGTGCTTAAATTAACAATATAGTGAATTTCTCTGTCAGCAGGCATCGGCTCCTTAAAGCCTTGGGCCCTGGCTGCTCCCCTCCACATGGTTTCTGCAAATGCTTATATTTTTTTAAAACAGAAACACAAAGGCTATATGCTGCGCACTGGTAAAGTCAAGGTATCCATGAGAAACAAGTAGATACATTGGAGGATGATGAATAAACAAATAAAACTTGCTTCCATATAAACCATGAAGTAACATTTATTGCATGGCCAAGGATAGAGCACACAGTCCAGATAAAAGCACAGTCATGTGTAAACTGCATAGTCTAATTTTAAAAGGTAAAAGCCCAAGTCTCATCCAACCTCAAACACTAAAGGCTCGTACACACGATACGAAAATCAGATGGAAAAATTCGTACGACGAGCAGTCTGCTGATTTTCGGATCGTTAGTACGGTGCCTCTAGACAGCTGATTTCGCTTTTTTGGCAGACAAAATCTGGGTGTGCAGACTATAAAATTTTTGTCGGATGTGAACTCAACGTCTGATTTTCATTTCATTAGTACGGTTTTTGTACGAAAAAAATCGTAAGAGCAAGACTACGCATGGTCAGAAACGAAAGAATACATACAAATCTAGTCAAAACATTACGTCACTTCTGACGCTGTATTCAGTCGTACGAAAATTTTGTATTCTAAGTAACCTCCTCACTTTTGAGATGAGACTAGCATGCCACAAAAAACGGACGTTCGGTCGTCCGAAAATCTAAGCGTGTATACAAGGCTTTAGACCCCATACACACTATTAGATTTTCTGCAGATTTTTGTCTTCAGATTTACCAAAAACATATAATATGAGGTCAAACCTTAAGAGTGTCAATTTGTATGCAATCAGGCAGGCCCTTGCACTACATGGTTTTGGTAAATCTGAAGACAAAAATCTGCAGAAAATCTAATAGTGTGTATGGGGTCTAACTGGAAGGCCCAGCATTTGTGTTGGAAACAGGCTCAAGGTTCACATACCAGCTAGAAGTCTCGCTGGGATCAGCTGTTGGTGTCCTGCAGGAAAGGCACACATCACTGTGGTGTGTAGTAAAGCTGGAGCCCACCAAGAAGATGGCCACTCACAGGATGAAGACAAAAATGCGGCAGAACAAGGGAGATGACGTGGCCACTCCGGTGTCCTGTCAGAATACCGCTACCCATTAAAGTGTAACGGAAGTGACGTTCCAAGCAAAAAATGTTTACTGCGCATGCCCAATGCGTTCCAACATGGCCGCTATGCATTCCAATAGGTTTACTAATCTGACAGAACATGAAGGCAGCAGCGGACATCTTCTTACACCCAGGCAAATCTTCAATTTCCCACTTATTTTAGGAGTAAACTCACCTTATATACTCAAATACAGTATTTTTCAATCTGTGACGCTGTTTTCATGTTGCATTTGAAAAGCAACGACAAGCCTGCAGGTAGAAGGTGGCGATGGCCATCTTGGTAACCCTGCACTGCTCAGCGCCAAACTGATTATATAGTGAAATAGACTATTTCACTCGGTCGCGGTGAAACAGTCTATTTCAGTATATAAGGTGAGTTAACTGCCAAAATAAGTGTGAAATTCAAGACTTGCCTGGGTGTAACAAGATGTCTGCTGCCGCCTTCGTGTTCTGTCAGATTAGGAAACCTATTGAAACGCATAGCGGCCATGTTGGAACACATAGAGCATGCGCAATAAGCATTTTTGTTCGCAACGTCCACTTCCGTTGCATTATCTGATGGGTAGCAGTATTTTGATAGAACACCGGCAGGCCATGTCAGAGGAAGGGGAGGGACCAGGGGGGCTCTCTCTCCAATCAGATAACACGTTTCAAAGCTCCCGACTTCTTTGTCAATTCTCATTTTCCCATATAATAATAATAATCTCATTAAAAATCACCGTCCATAAAGTATATGCCATTTCAGCTGAATATTACTTTGCTCTACAGTTGCTTCTTATTTTAAAGGTCTAGCTATGACTTACATTCACCTTGGAGAAATACAGTTTGAAGATGCTGGATTTGAGTAGATTCAGATTGTAGTACACATCTTTATTTCATTAACCTCTCACAGCATGTGAAGCCTCAAGAATTAGGAACTAGTAGTACATTTCAAAGATCCATCATTTTATTCTCTGCTGTCACATTTTTCTCTTATTACTAATCAACTAACATATTTCCAGCCAGCCTGTTAAATAAACAGTTTGGTTTGTACAGCTATTGTGCAATATATTGACCCTGAATCCAGATCAAATTTCAGATAACCATTTCTTTGGAGGTCAGTCTGTATATAAATACCACAGTACAATGCTCAGACAAGTCATTTTCAGACAACGATATACAGAAGCAGCTAAAGATGGTGAGTTGGTGCTTATTATTTTCCGTGTTAATATCCAATGTATAGTAATACCCAATTTCCTTAAAGTAAAACTATTTTTTTTTTCATTTTGGATAGAGCAAGGGAGGGTTATAAGCCCTGTCAGATTTTTTTTTTCGCCATCCGTGTTCCATTGCGGAGATTTTCCTTCACTTTCTGTTCCATAGCCAAACAGGTAGTGAGAGGAATTCCCTGAAAATTAAGGGAATTTCTTAGGGACCCCCAGGTCACTAGAACTAGTGTCCCCATTGGAAGATTTTCCTTCTATTATTTCTAGGGACAACCCAAAATTTGGGATTTGCTTTTACTTTTAGTGATAAAGGTAAACAGCACAAATTGAGAGGGTGAATCTTCCTAATGGGGGCACAGACAGCAATAAAAACTGACAGGTGTTCAATCCCTCTCCACTCTATTCAAAACTAAAAAAAAAAGTTTTTGCCTTTAGTTGCACTGAAAGAATACAAGTGGTCATCTGTAGATGATAGGTTTGAAAAAATCCTCTTTTTACGAGAGCTGCATACTGTATTCTGTACATGCTTGCCACAGGTTGTCCACCCTGAGATGGATAAGAAGAATGGGTAGAATGGATAATTGGAGAATGTTTTCTAATTAGCTTCTCAAGTATTATCACCCTTCAGCCCCATAGTAGTCAGTGTTCTAAAATTACCCCCTGTGCCTACTAATAATAATAGATATAGTGGCTGCAAGTTCTTTTCTCAGCTTTTAACTTTACATTTAATTTCCAAGCATTTATTTAGGATGGATCTATACATATGCTGCATTTCCTGTTTATGGCATTGTCTGTAGAGCACAAAAAAGCTAACCATACTACACACTGGAAAGAAAATCAAGTCCCAAATGTCACTGAGGTTTTAAACTTAGTTAAAAACAACTTTTCTTTTGAGAGAACCCTTGTATACAAATCAGGTCGCAGTGAGCTATTTGATAAGCAGTGTAAACCATGGACTGACTGGTGCACCGAAGGTCATAAAAACTATACAATATAGGCCCAATGGAGACAACAGGAGTCAATGTACCAATGTAAAGGTATTGCCCTACTGCATGCTTGTCTAGATCATTGTACTACTGAAGTTCCACACAACGTGCCGAGTCAGAAGAGGGGAGGTTTGTCTCTTATTATGTATACTATGTATTTGTTGAAATGCGCTAGGTACCTTTTTGACCTTTCTTCTGTAATCATCTTCTTCATTCTACTTGATTGTTTGTTGCCCCCCCCCCCCCACCAAAAAAAAACCAGCCACCAGCTGCCACTAATCTAGTATTTGTACCTTTTGTACCACAATAGAATTATTGATAAAATAAAGCTAACAATACATTGTATTTCATTCCACAGAAGTATCTTGTGGCTGCTCTACTTTGTGTGGGATTCATTCTTGCTGTGTGTGATGCAGCCTGCTTTCAGCAACCTCCTCCAGAGCGAGAACCTGGTCAGAAACCCTTAAGGGGTAAGTCATATAAAAATAATTTTGTTTAAGACAAAGGTTATTGTAAAATGTAAATTATTATCTATTCTCATTGTTAACCCATAACACCCTAGCTTAACATGCTGGAGCAGCACACCTCCCAACAGAAAAATCACTGGTGATGCAATCTTATCATGACGTTTCAGTGTTAAGTATACTTGAGGGTGATGTGAGTACAGCAAAAGACCATTGGCCAAAGATCAATATCTTTTATCCGGTCTATTGATATCCTGTAAATCCCAAATAAAGGTTTAACCGCTTCAGCTCCGGAAGATTTTACCCCCTTCCTGACCAGAGCACTTTTTGCGATTCGGCACTGCGTCGATTTAACTGACAATTGCGCAGTCCTGCCAAGTGGCTCTCAAACAAAATTGACGTCCTTTTTTTTCCCACAAATAGAGCTTTCTTTTGGTGGTATTTGATCACCTATGCGATTTTTATTTTTTGCGCTATAAATAAAATAAGAGCGACAATTTTGAAAAAAATCGCATTATTTTTTACATTTTGCTATAATAAATATCCCCCAAAAATATATAAAAAAAACATTTTTTTTTTCCTCAGTTTAGGCCGATCGTATTCTTCTACATATTTTTGGTAAAAAAAAAAATTGCAATAAGCGTTTATTGATTGGTTTGCGCAAAAGTTGTAGCGTTTACAAAATAGGGGATAGTTTTATGGCATTTTTATTAATAACTTATTTTTTACTAGTAATGGCAGCGATCAGTGATTTTTATTGTGACTGCGACGTTATGGCGGACATGTCGGACATTTTTGACACATTTTTGGGACCATTGTCATTTATACAGTGATCAGTGCGATTAAAAATGCACTGATTACTGTGTAAATGACACTGGCAGTGAAGGGGTTAACCACTAGGGGGCGGGGAGGGGTTAAGTATGTCCTAGGGGAGTGATTCTAACTGTAGGGGGGATGGGCTGTGTGTGCCACTACGCTGATCACTGCTCCCGATGACAGGGAGCTGTGATTAGTGACACTTGTCACTAGGCAGAACGGGGAGATGCTGCTTACATCAGCATCTCCCCGTTTGTCCTCTCCGTGAGCGATCGCGGGTATCCCCGTGGCGATCGAGTCCGCGGGACCCGTGACCCGACTCACAGAGCTCCCGGCCGGCACGGCGGGGAATTCAAATGGACGTACTTGTAAGTCCATTTGCCCAGCCGTGCCATTCTGCCGACGTACATCGGCGTGCGCCGGTCGGGAAGTGGTTAACAACGTATAACTCCTTTAGTATACAGCATATTACAAAGTTATAACACTTAATACAGAAGTTAAGTCTCATTAAAAGATTTAAGAGTGTGAACATGCCTTAACCTTGGGATATGGAAGAGTTTTTAAAAATTGTTTCTCTAGAAGTCTAGAACCATAATGGCTGCGATATCTGTGTGTGGTCTCCAAACATTGATAAATAAATGCTTCAGAGAGAGAGACCATAATTGAATAATTTTATGACATTTATGTAGGTTTAAAACCTTTTGCTAAGTTTAAACAGCCTGTCACATATCAGAATCTCAAGCGTCACCAACTCTACTTTGATTCTAAATAATATACAGTCTAAGTTCTGAAATTCAATAAGTGGTCACATTCTTGGGGGGAGTGTTTAACTGGGGGTATGATCCACATTCCTTCACCTGACCCCTGAAGCAGGAGAGTACTTTTATTTGTTTCCCTTTTATTATAAATAACTGTTTAATTTGTATGTATGATTTTGTAGCCTACTGTAAGTATGCATATATTGACCAGATACTTGGGATATCAAATATGAAATTAATATGTCCCTTTTTGAGTGATGTAACTAGTTTGGAATTGGAGCAATTTTTTAAATCTTTTGCACAAATGTAAAAATCTTAATTTTTGCCAATAAAATTACTTAAACCCCCAGAACATTATTTACTGTATTATTTGAAATCATAGGCTCTGTAGGATAAAAAAAAGTTGCAATTTTTTATATCATATGATATTTGCGTGTTTATTAAACAAAAATTTTCAGGAAAAAAATAAAATAAAAGGAATTTTAGTGAAAACACACACAATATAATACCCATTTTAGGTAAAATATAAAAGATGATGTTGCCTGGAGTAAATAAAATAAATTTTATTATAATTTAATTGTTTTTAAACTTTTTTAAATGTATTTATTTATTTTTACTTTTTTTTAGGGTTATTAAACCCCCATGTGATAGCAATGGGCAGGTAACAGGTACTCTTTTACTTTGAAGCCAGGAACCGACTGAACAAACGGAGCGCGTGATTAACAGTTCATTCTTTGGATGTACTAGTTGAACTAGTTAAAGCAGTGGTTATCGTGCCACAATTCACTGTCAGGTCATGATTTTGCGCATAGCTTAGCTATGATACATTAGGTTAAAACGTACAGCAACTAAACACAAAAAGAAAAATGTATTATATTTACCAATTTGTTAAGGCCTAGAAGGTCACATGGCTGAAAAGTAATCAGTGGTTGACGGGCATTCAGGAGGTGATACTGCTTTTTTTTGTTTTTTTTTGTTTAGATCCAAATGGGTACTTTACATTGAAATACGGTACTGCAAATGCATGCCTGTCACTTGACTTCATTGGGCTAACTTGACAGATAGTGCCCCCTCTCAAACTTGACATGCTGAGTCAGAATTTCCAACCACAAAGCAAAATAGAAATGTTGTTGCCACAGCAATGTGTACTCGCCCCTTCAGCCTCCATGTAAATTTAAAGGCAGGAAGTTGAGGCCTGCAATAACGCAGATCAACTGCCTATTTTTACCACTCCTGTGTGAGCTAAGCCTAAATGTGGTTAGTAATTTTTAGGGTGGCTCCACTCTATGGAGGAACAATGGAGACACCCTTGGACAACAGCATTGTCATTCTGGGGAGAGGGTAGTGTTAAATGTACTGGCAGAACTAAGTCTAGTTCTATATTCAGATAAAGAACATTAATTTATGACCTCGTCCTTCCAGCAGTAGCTTCCATTTGACCCATATTAAAAAAACTGAGTAGCTTTTTGGAAATTGAATGTTTATTATACTTTCAGAACAGAAACAAGAAGGGGACTACAATAAAGTTGACAGAGACCTTATTAGTAGATTTTTATTTGTTTCTTTGTTTTGTTTTCTTTTAAGCAACTCTGGACTTTCTTTTTTAATGATATACTTATGTTATTTGTTTGCAGGATGTCGTTATAAAGGCAAGCTACATAAGTTTGGCAGTGAATGGATAACAGAGGATTGTAAGGATTGTTCTTGTCGTTCTGATGGCTCCGTGGGTTGCTGTAATAAGTAAGTATTATTTTAGTTTTAATTGTTCAATCCAAATTGAGTTTCAAATATACTTTAATATTATACAAAATGTGCTTTCTAAGATGAGAACCAACTGTAAGGCTTTATTTCAGCATGCATTGTTCACTTCTATGCAAATTAGGACTTGCGCCACTATGAGGTCGTTGCTAGAATTTCATGCACTCGCTTCATGGCATCACTAGTAAAGTTGTTCTAAAGACTGCAGTAACATAATGGGGGTTATTTACAAAAGGCAAATCCACTTTGCACTACAAGTGTAAAGTGCACTTGAAATTGAACTGAAAGTGCACTTGGAAGTGTAGTCGCTGTAAATCTGAGGGGTAGATCTGAAATGAGGGGAAGCTCTGCTGATTTTATCATCTAATCATGTACAAGCAAAAATGCTGTTTTTTATTTTCCTTGCATGTCCCCCTCAGATCTACAGCAACTGCACTTCCAAGTGCGCTTTCAGTGCAATTTCAAGTGCACTTTGCACTTGTAGTTTGCACTTGTAGTGCAAAGTGGATTTGCCTTTCGTAAATAACCCCCATTGTCTTATTTATCACAAGAGAAGGCTTTGCCACTGGTGACCAATGAAAGTTAAAAACCCAAGTCAAACCTACAGCAAAGTCCTTTGGTGGAAATTGCAAAATACATTATGGTCTTGTGGCATATGAATAATACGCAGGCCCTTTTCCAGAAAACGAGTAGCAAAAACACAGTCCCAATATTTTTTTCTTCTCTATGCTTTTATATACTGTATAAAGCAGTGGCAGCCAGTCCATACGTCCCCCCCCCCCCATCCATGCGTCCGGCCCTTCTAATCTACATGCAGGGTGCCGGATGCATGGATTCCCGAACAGGGTTTATTTATTATTTTTGAAGCTTGTGATTAGAGCCAGAGGCTCTAATAGGCTTCAAAAAAGGGTGGGCTTGAGCCCACCCAGTTATGTGACAATAGCGAATGAATATTTGCTATTGTCACACTGATTCTCCTCCAAGCCAATCAGGAAGCTGGTCGTGAGACCCGTTTCCCAATTGGCCGAAAGGAGAAGTGTTCCAATTGGCTTAGGAGGAGGAGGGAGGAGACAACGTGATGCTAAGGAGGAGAGCAAGGGGAAGCCGCGGCCCATGCCATAGATGGGGTAAGTGCCGGGCTGGGAAACCTCCGACTGACCGACTGGACGGGGGGGTTGTGGATGACCCGACCCATTACTGTGGGTGCACTGTTTTCCGCACCACCGAAATACACCACCAGCCACTACTGGTATAAAGGCTATTGTTTCTGGTGGTTAGACTAAAATACAGTACTTAGATTTCTGTAATGGTTGAATGAATTATATATATATATATATATATATATATATATATATATATATATATATATATATATATATATATATATATATATATATATATATATATATATATATATATATATATATATATATATATATCACAAGAACTGACTGTAATGGCCAATGCACTATGCAATGCCCAATGCCACATTCAGTTCAGTATAAAGAAGTGTATCTGTTGGTTAGAGTAATACAAAGAGACTGAGATAAGGAAGGGAAGAAAGAAGAGAAGGAGAGGAAGAAGAGAGAGAAAAGAATAAAAATAAGAGAGAGGCTTAATGGTGATAGGGAGACTAGGGTGACCTAGGTTGGACCCCATATTCTAATCTAGTTTGACAGCTGGGTCCACTCTGTATCAGGAATGCTGACAGTGGTTTCTGTATAAATGAAGCCCGCAAACAGCGGTTAGTGCTTAGTTTCACACTCAGCTATCAGTTCACACTGCAGTTAAGAGATGAAAGTCTTTATCAAACCCTAACATATGCAGGGCTGCTGCTAGAAATCATAGGGCCATATACAGCCTACCTGACAGGACCCCCTTACCCCGGCTGAAAGGGACTGAGGACAGTCCCTTTCTCTGTAGCCTCAGCTGCACAGATGAACGAATAGGAAGCACTCCGAGGCTTCCTGCTCATTCACAAACAGAAGCACAGTAAATACAATTTACTATGCTTCAGTGATAAATAGGGTTGTCCCGATACCGATACTAGTATCGGTACCGATACTGAGCATTTGCCCGAGTACTTGTACTCGGGCAAATGCTCCGATGCTTCACCCGATACCTGGACAGTCAGGGTGATCGGTGCCGAGTGGGAGTTACAAGCACTGATCACCCTGTATAGATTTCAATAAAGCCTGACAGCCGTTTCTCCGCTTCTCCCCCCCCGCTTTCAGCTGCTATAGTGAAATCTACACAGCGGTGATCAGTGCTTGTAACTGCCCCCAAAGCTGCACCGATCACCGCTGACTGACCCTGTATCCTCCTTCAGTCCCCCTCTGTTCTGCTGCTGTCCCCCTCAATGTCCCCCTCCGTGCTGCTGTCCCCCTCCCTTCTCCTCCGTGTCCCCCTCTGTTCTGTCCCCCTCCATTCTCCTCCTTTCTGTCCCCCTCCGTTCTCCTTCGTGTCCCCCTCCTTTCTGTCCCCCTCCGTTCTCCTCCGTGTCCCCCTCCTTTCTGTCCCCCTCCCTTCTGTCCCCCTCCATTCTCCTCCTTTCTGTCCCCCTCCATTCTCCTCCGTGTCCCCCTCGATCTTTCATGGAGAGCGGAGATAGGAGCTAGTAAATCCGGCTCCTTCCTTTTGCGAATGAACAGTCAGTGATAACTGACTCTGTCCATTCACATAACTGAAACATCGTAACCTGTGATTACGATGTCTCAGTTTATGAATGGAGAGGAGCCTTTGTCTCCTCTCCATTCATTTTCAGTGCAGCTGAAGCTGCTGAGAAGGGGACTGGGAAACATGTGTCCTCAGTCCCTTTCCCTGTCTCAAAGAGGAGATGTCAGGGGTCTGTTAAGACCCCTGATATCTTACCAAAGCCCCCCAACAGGGCTAATAATAGTAATAAAAAAAAAAGAATTGCAATAAATAATAAAAAGAAATTAATTGTAGAAAATAATAAAAAATAAAATAAAAAACACACTGACACTGTCCACTCCCCCCCCCCCCCCCTTTATAAAAAGAACGCATTGTAAAAAACACATAACAAAATAAATTGTAAAAAATAAAATTGTAAAAACAAAAACAAAAAACTACTGACACACGTGCCACTGTCACATTAAAAAAAAGGTAATCGGTATTGGCGAGTACTTGGAAAAAAGTATCGGTACTTGTACTCGGTCTTAAAAAAGTGGTATCGGGACAACCCTAGTGATAAACGAGCACAATGATTGGTACCAATTGCTCACCGTATTAATGCAGGAAAAGAAGGGGCCAGTAAATGACATATTTACCAGCCCCTTCCCCTGCTCAACATCCCACTGTGTGCCCGTAGCAGGTCCCGGCGGAAGAGGAGGGAAGCTGGCAGCACTGCGGGGAAAATGGGCACACAGGGGAACCCAGACAGCACATCGAGGGGGTGCATGTGCTAGAACCAATCCCACTGCAGTGCAGACAGCGGGGGCAAGAGGAGGAGCAGCGCTGCAGGGGGAGGTAGAAGAGGATTCATGTCTGCATTGAGACAGTAAAATCAGACCTCCTGCTCAGCAGGTGCCTGGGCCCCCCTTTTGGAACTGATGGGGCCTGGGCCCTGTACAGGAGGACTGGCTGTACTGCCTTATCAGTGGCCCTGAACATACAGTATGTCTTCTGTTAAATCTCATGGGGATTCTAACAGCATCCACTGCTCAAGCCCTGAAGAAGGAGGAGGCCTTTCCCCCAAAATGTGCTGGCTGTATTTCATTCTCCTAACCCATAATTGTTTAAAAAAACTTTTAAATTATATGAGCTTTTGTAAAAGGCACTTCTCAATCATGGGCTCCTGCAGGAGGGGGCAAGGGGGGTCAAGTGCCCCCCCCCCCCCCCAGGAATCCAGGGCCAGATTAGGAGCATCATGGGCCTGGTGCTGAGGATTTTGGTGAAAAACAAATTAAATATACTCTCACCATTAATATCAGCTGTGCAGCCTCTGAGCAGCAGCAACACCACCAATACCACTTGCTATGCGGTCTCTCACTAACAGCAACATAGGGCGACCACATTTCCAAACTGCCATTCAGGGACATCCCCCCTTCTCAAAAAAAGATGAGGGGGGATGTAGTCTCGGGGTTAATGGGGAAATAGGTGGGGGGGTTGATTTTTCGGGCAAATGGCTGGTGTTAGCACTTAAAATCATCCTGACACTATGCTTGATATGGCGTCAGGATGATCAAATTCCATTATTTCTATTACTACATTGTAATATATAGTGAAATAGTTCAACTCACCATGACGCACAATCAGTGGGAACCTGAGCTTGTTACTTGCCACCATCGCCTGCCGCTAGATGCAGCATGCCAGATGCCACCCACAGCCTGCCACCAGATACAGTGTGCCACTTGCCACCAGCAGCATACCACCAGATATGGTGTGCTACTTGCCACCAGATACAGTGTGCCACTTGCCACCGACAGCCTGCCACCAGATACGGTGTGCCACTTGCCACCAGCTGCCTGCCACCCGATACAGTGTGTCACTTGCCACCAGCAGCCTGCCACCAGATACAGTGCGCTACTTGCCACCAGCAGCCTGCCACCAGATACAGTGTGCCACTTGCCACCAGCAGCCTGCCACCAGATACAGTGTGCTACTTGCCACCAGCAGCATGCCACCAGATACAGTGTGCCACTTGCCACCAGCAGCCTGCCTTTAGATACGGTGTGCTACTTGCCACCCACAGCCTGCCACCAGACACAGTATGCTACTTGCCACCAGCAGCCTGCCATCAGATACAGTGTGCCACTTGCCACCAGCAGCATGCCACCAGATACGGTGTGCCACTTGCCACCAGATACAGTGTGCCACTTGCCACCAGATACAGTGTGCCACTTGCCACCAGATACAGTGTGCCACTTGCCACCAGATACAGTGTGCCACTTGCCACCAGATACAGTGTGCCACTTGCCACCAGATACAGTGTGCCACTTGCCACCAGATACAGTGTGCCACTTGCCACCAGATACAGTGTGCCACTTGCCACCAGATACAGTGTGCCACTTGCCACCAGATACAGTGTGCCACTTGCCACCAGATACAGTGTGCCACTTGCCACCAGATACAGTGTGCCACTTGCCACCAGATACGGTGTGCCACTTGCCAACAGAAGCCTGCCCCCAGATACAGTGTGCAACTTGTCACCAGCAGCATGCCACCAGATACAGTGTGCCACTTGTCACCAGCAGCCTGTCACCAGATACAGTGTGCCACTTGCCACCAGCAGCCTGCCACCAGATACAGTCAGAAGCCTGCCATTAGATACAATGTGCCACTTGCCACAAGCAGCATGCCACCAGTTACGGTGTGCCACTTGCCACCAGATACAGTATGCCACTTGCCACCAGCAGCCTGCCACCAGATACGGTGTGCTACTTGCCACCCACAGCCTGCCACCAGACACAGTGTGCCACTTGCCAACAGCAGCCTGCCACCAGATACAGTGTGCCACTTGCCACAAGCAGCATGCCACCAGATACGGTGTGCCACTTGCCACCAGATAGTGTGCTACTTGCCATCAGGTACAGTGTGCCACTTGCCACCAGCAGCCTGCCACCAGATACGGTGTGCTACTTGCCAACCACAGCCTGCCACCAGATACGGTGTGCCACTTGCCAACAGCAGCCTGCCACCAGACACAGTGTGCCACTTGCCACAAGCAGCATGCCACCAGATACAGTGTGCCACTTGCCACCAGCAGCATGCCACCAGATACGGTGTGCCACTTGCCACCCACAGCCTGCCACCAGATACAGTGTGCCACTTGCCACAAGCAGCATGCCACCAGATATGGTGTGCCACTTGCCACCAGATACAGTGTGCCACTTGCCACCAGATACAGTGTGCCACTTGCCACCAGATACAGTGTGCCACTTGCCACCAGATACGGTGTGCCACTTGCCACCAGATATGGTGTGCCACTTGCCACCAGCAGCCTGCCACCAGATACGGTGTGCTACTTGCCAACAGCAGCCTGCCACCGGATACAGTGTGCCACTTGCCACAAGCAGCATGCCACCAGATATGTTTTGCCACTTGCCACCAGATAGTGTGCTACTTGCCATCAGGTACAGTGTGCCACTTGCCACCAGCAGCATGCCACCAGATACGGTGTGCTACTTTCCACCCACAGCCTGCCACCAGACATAGTGTGCCACTTGCCAACAACAGCCTACCACCAGATACAGTGTGCCACTTGCGACAAGCAGCATGCCACCAGATACAGTGTGCCACTTGCCACCAGCAGCCTGCCACCAGATACGGTGTGCTACTTGCCACCCACAGCCTGCCACCAGATACAGTGTGCCACTTGACACCAGCAGGCTGCCACCAGATACAGTCAGCAGCCTGCCACCAGATACAGTGTGCCACTTGCCACAAGCAGCATGCCACCAGATACGGTGTGCTACTTGCCACCCACAGCCTGCCACCAGACACAGTGTGCCACTTGCCAACAGCAGCCTGCCACCAGATACAGTGTGCCACTTGCCACAAGCAGCATGCCACCAGATATGGTGTGCCACTTGCCACCAGATACAGTGTGCCACTTGCCACCAGATACAGTGTGCCACTTGCCACCAGCAGCCTGCCACCAGATACGGTGTGCTACTTGCCAACCACAGCCTGCCACCAGATACGGTGTGCCACTTGCCAACAGCAGCCTGCCACCAGACACAGTGTGCCACTTGCCACAAGCAGCATGCCACCAGATACAGTGTGCCACTTGCCACCAGCAGCATGCCACCAGATACGGTGTGCTACTTGCCACCCACAGCCTGCCACCAGATACAGTGTGCCACTTGACACCAGCAGCCTGCCACCAGATACAGTGTGCCACTTGCCACAAGCAGCATGCCACCAGATATGGTGTGCCACTTGCCACCAGATACAGTGTGCCACTTGCCACCAGATACAGTGTGCCACTTGCCACCAGATATGGTGTGCCACTTGCCACCAGCAGCCTGCCACCAGATACGGTGTGCTACTTGCCAACCACAGCCTGCCACCAGACACAGTGTGCCACTTGCCAACAGCAGCCTGCCACCGGATACAGTGTGCCACTTGCCACAAGCAGCATGCCACCAGATATGTTTTGCCACTTGCCACCAGATACAGTGTGCCACTTGCCACCAGATACAGTGTGCCACTTGCCACCAGCACCCTGCCACCAGATATGGTGTGCTACTTGCCACCCACAGCCTGCCACCAGATACGGTGTGCCACTTGCCACCAGATACAGTGTGCCACTTGCCACCAGCAGCCTGCCACCAGATATGGTGTGCTACTTGCCACCCACAGCCTGCCACTTGACACCAGCAGCATGCCACCAGATACAGTGTGCCACTTGCCACCAGCAGCATGCCACCAGATACAGTGTGCCGCTTGCCACAAGCAGCCTGTCACCAGATATAGTGTGCCACTTGCCACCAGCAGCATACCAGCAGATACGGTGTGCCACTTGCCACCAGACACAGTGTGCCACTTGCCACCAGCAGCATGCAACCAGATACAGTGTGCCACTTGCCACCAGCAGCCTGCCACTGCCTACAGGACTCTGCCCGGACGGATAGAAGGGACAGGGCCTGCATAGTCAATCAAATTCCTGGAGCCCCCACCCCTCCTGAGCTGGGGTGGTATGGCCGTGTGTGTGTATGCCAGGAGTATTGATCAGACCAAGTTCTACAGGGGGGTTGTGTGTGCAAGTCTTTGGGCTCACACTGGTGTGCTGCAGTCGGCCGCACTGCTTGTGTATCTGCAGGTTTAGCTTGCAGTCCTATTGATATATATCAGGTTGCAGGTTTTTGCTGCATTTTCAGACGCCAAAGATAAGATGAAGCATGTAGGAATTTTGGTGCGCTTTCAGAAAATGTAGAAAAAACAAACAACATAATAGAAATAAATAGGACTGTGGGTAAAACACAGGAAAACTGTGGATACACCAGCAATGGGCCAAATTACAGCAAATCAGTGTGAACCCACCTAAAAGCACAAGGGACCGAGCACTACCACAGGCTGATGACAAAATTCTGAACACTTTGGCTACAGTTATAAGAGCTACTGCTGGAGAAAAAAGTTAAAAACGAGGGGAAGAGTCACTGTGCTCACATTTGGATGGTCCCTGGAGGCTTATCACTCAGAGATATCCTGTTCACCTTCTATCTGCCGGTGTTCTCTTCATAATTTCCCACCCACATGGCTCCTTCACTGCACAGACTTCACAGAGGGAGAGGGGAAAGGCAGAGCCACTCAGGCAGAGCCACTCAGCCTCTCCCATTTGTGCAAACACAAATGCAGCCAGACACCTCTACATTTACACACAGCTTCTCCTGTCCCCTAGAAGTTTATGGACAGGAGAAAATCGAGCTTATACTGCTGCCTGGGTGGGCCGATTTTAAGGCAGTGGCCTGGAGCTGCAGCTCCATCAGCCCCTATGTTAATCCGGCCCTGCTAGAATCAGCAGAGTGTCCACACACTAGGGAGGAAAGTGCAGGAAAGTAAAGTCAAACATGATAAGAGAATGTTCACTTCACAGAAGCTCAGCCTTATTTATTGTGGGGCTGACACCTGGATCTCCTTTCTTGCTGTCACAGGCTGCCCAATCGCTCTTATCTTCTGTTATCAGCGAACTGCTTGTGGAATGTGTCTCCAATTGCAGGACTGCGGACCTGTCAGCATAGACTGTGTATCTCCTTACACTGTCACCATGATTGGACATCAGGCTGAACCTTCTGTTATCATGTGAAGAGATTTAACACTTTACTTCCCTGCATGCTTTTGCTTGGCTACTCTTATGCCGCGTACACACGATCGGACTTTCCGACAACAAAACCGTGGATTTTGGTTCGAAGGTTGTTGGCTCCAACTTGCCTTGCATATAAATGGTCACACAAATGTTGGCCAACAATTACGAACGTGGGAACATGGTGTGGTACAAGACGTACGACGAGCCGAGAAAAAGGAAGTTCAATAGCCAGTGCGGCTCCTTCTGCTTGATTCCGAGCATGCGTGAACTTTTGTGCAACAGACTTGTGTACACATAATCGGAAATTCCGACAACAACGTTTTGGTGGAAAATTTGAGAACCTGCTAGCTAACATTTGTTGGCAGAAAGTCCGACAACAAATGTTCGATGGAGCATACACACGGTCGGACTTTCAGCCAACAAGCTCACATCCAACATTTCCCGTCGGAAAATCCAACCATGTGTAGGCGGCATTAGGGCTCCTTCACATGTGTGGAACCGACTGTTGCTCCTCTGAAAAGATCCATGCTTGGATCTCTGTTCAGAGCTGTTTAAGAGCTGGTGACTCCAAGTGCTCCCCCCGTGCTCCCCCACTCCCCAGAATCCGTCACCCCCAAGGGGGTATTAGGCAGAGGAGTGGGTGTCTTTGGGTAGCATCCATCAGAGGCAGCTACCCAAAGACACCCACTCCTCTGCACGGGGGGGAGCACTTGGAGTCACCAGCTTCTACTTGCACGGAAGTCACCTCTTATCACCCCTTGGGCATTTTTAAATGCATGCCAACCGATCCTGAAGTTCTTAATTACCGTATTTATCGGCGTATAACACGCACTTTTTTCCCCTTAAAATCAGGGGAAAGTCGTGGGTGCGTGTTATACGCCGATCCCCGCTATCGCTATGTGAATGTCGGCGATCGCCGCCGACATTTACATAGCGAGTAGTTTCAAATATGGCGCCGCGGATTTCGGAAGGACTCGTTCAGCACCGCCGAAATCACAGAGCCGAGATACACATAGTCGGGTGTATTCGGCTCTTTCCGGCGCCGCTCACTGTCACGCCCAGTCCCGCCATTGGACCTGTGTTATGTCCATCATAGGGCGGGACTGGGCGGGACTGTGAGCGGCGCGGGAAAGAGCCGAGAACCCTCGGCTATGTGTATCTCGGCGGCGTTCGTTCTCTTCCGCCGGCGCCGAGTCTCTCCGAACTCCGCGGCGCCATATTTAAAACTACTTCTATGTGTATGGCGGCAGCGGCAGGAGGCATGGACACTAGGCTGCACTGGGGACAGGGCTGCAGGGACAAGGCTGCACTGGGGACAAGGCTGCATTGATAAGGCTGCACTGGGGACAAGGCTGCATTGATAAGGCTGCACTGGGGACAAGGCTGCATTGACAAGGCTGCACTGGGGACAAGGCTGCACTGACAAGGCTGCACTGGGGACAAGGCTGCACTGACAAGGCTGCACTGACACTGAAAAGGCTGCAATGACACTGAAAAGGCTGCAGATGAACACTGATGAGGCTGCATTGATGGGCATTTTAATGTAAGTTTCTTTTCCTTAAACTTCCCTCCTAAAAGTTTTTTTCCTTAAAATTCTCTCCTAAACTTGGGGTGCGTGTTATACGCCGGCGCGTGTTATACGCCGATAAATACGGTATTCCTGTCTCTACAAATTAGACATTTTATTCCTGCCTGGGTCCAATATAGGGACTGGTTTACAGATGTTGTATTCATATTTGCTGTTTTTAATTTGAGTGTTAACTGTTTGGATTCCTATCTTTTTATATATGAATTTTGAGGAAATTTAATATACTGTACTATAGAGGTTTTTTGCACTTTGGTTTCACTTTATACACAGTGCACTTTAGTCACCATATATATTGGGGATATGTGGTAACCTCATACGGATACTGTGTGCTTTTTCACGGACCCCAAATATTTTTAAAAAGGAGGCTACTCACTAATTCCAACAAAAAAAAATTTTATTTATTATTTTTTATTTTTTGTTTTGTTTGGTTTATTGCATATGTAAAGTTTCACATTGGAGGTGGAGCAAGTGTAAACCCAACCCACTTACTGTATTATTTATTTACACAACACAGAGGATTAGCATGTTCACTCTTTAGGATCTTCTACTATATAAATTAATTATTTTATCATTTATTTTGGCGCATATATAGGGGTACATTCACTTAAGGGACACATATCTAGTCCTTTCCCTTCATATACACATTTTTTGTCACTATTTCTATTTATCTATTTATTTATTTTTCTGACCTCCAAGTTATACTTACTGTTAATAGGGCAGCGCCAATTCCCCAGATCTCTCCATTACATAAAGTCATATAAATTCATATATCTTAACTTGCATCAGACTCAAGTTAAGTCAACTAGTTCTGTTGTTCAGCTTGGTAACAGGTTTTCTATAAAGGACACATATAAGAAAATATAGCTTGCGTAAGCAGTTTTATCCTGTTTTATCCCATCTAAATAAAGAATTGTGGCTCAGTATGTCTGGGCCAGCTTTCCTGTGTAATGAGACATGAAACAGGGAAGCAGAACTCATGACTATGAGTCATGAAAGCAGGTGGCATAAGTTACTCTAGTGATCTATGTCAGCCATTTTGTGAAAGGTTAATCATCTGACCATTAATGATATGTAATGATATGTAATGATATGAAATGTACATCACTGTATTAACCACTCCCATCTTCCATATTATGATTGGTTAGTGATAACCATATATAAATTGTATACCCGCCCAGAATAAAACAGATAGCTTTGAACATAACCTCTGCATCATCTCTTTTTGTGTTCACCAAGAAGCTATCTCCTCAGTACTGAGAGGGTCTTGTGAGTGTGGTAATTGCTGTGATTATACCTAGCTGGTCTTGTCAGGTATACGGAAATACTGTTTTATCCCCTTCACCCATAAAGCTGCTGTTGTGCCCATAAAGATGCTATTGTGCCCTTATAGAATTTAAGATCTCCACTGGCTTAAGCCAATGCTGCACCATGCAAGTGTAGTTTTTTTGTAATTGATCAATTGCCTAATTGTATGTTTATTTATACCTTCACTTGCTGTGGTCGCAGCATATTTTGTATGGTTTTGTATGTGGCTCAGATCGCCAAGGCAAAACCAGGTACATTCCCCCCCCCCCCCCAAAACGTGGCAAATGTGGCAGTGGAAGGGGGAGGGTTATCACGCTTCATGTGATAAAGCCCCTTCCCTTCATGAAATTGTTGAAAAGGGGCGGCGCATGGGTGACCTTAAAATGACGCCCCCCCCTGAAAAAAGTTCTGCGGATGCCTATGTTCTCAATACTCTCTAGTTCTTTAATGGAACAAAAATTTGGTTTTCATAAGGTCAAAGAAACCTGGCTCTATTTTGCCATGCAAATCACAGTGGTTTAACCAAGCCCATTTGGTTTACATGGACAAACAATTGGCAACACTGCATCATAGGTACAGTGACTATCATTCGCATGTCACCCTGCATGGATACACGCACTGTTTGTGTGGATTGCAGACACAATCATATCATCCTCAGGTAGTATGTTCACTATGCAACAATCCTTCACCCCACTGAATAAACTTCTGCTGGGGTGGGGAGCACTTTTGCACGTTCGGTGCTAGAGGACTGTAGTCACAATTCACTAAGCGATACGTTACCGCATCCAAGTATGTGGTAAAATAACGCACAGCATGCAGAAAAAAAACTGTGTAATTCACACATAAACTCTCCTTAAAATCTTGCATGTGTTACCCTTTCGAACTATGCCTTAAATACCGCATGAAACCATGTGGTAAGTTATCACAAGCATCTGATGATGCTTTTCCAAAAAAGTGTAAGGCAGCCAGCAATTTAGTCATGGCTGGTATAGATGGCTTCTCTGGGTTGAGGGCTCAAGGTACCCTATGAGTTGGGTATAAAGCTCCATGATAAGTGGCTTGGATGACCTGAACTTCTGCAGGGTATCAGCATCCATGAATTGATCCAGCAGTGTGTGCTCCTTAACCACCTGCTATCGGCGCTATGGCCAAATGACAGCCACAGCGCGGACCTGCATTCCCGGGAGGCCGTCATATGACGGCCTCCCCTGTGCACGCTCCCTGCGCGCGCCGGGCGCGCTGTGATCACCGAGTCACTGAGACTCGGCTGATCACCGATCCGTGTAAGGAGGCGGTCCCGGCCCCTTACCATGTGATCAGCTGTCAGCCATTGACAGCTGATCACATGATGTAAACAAAAGATCGGTAATCTTTTTTTTTTTACTCACTCTGACAGCGCGAGTAGAAAAAAAAGCCGATCACCGGCTCGGATGCCAGGGACATCGGTCTCCAAGTGGAAGAGGCACATCTGCCTCATCAGTGCCACCTATAAGTGCCACCTAACACTGCCCACAGTGCTACCTAACAGTGCCCACAAGTGCCACCTATCAATGCCCACAAGTGCCACCTATCAATGCCCACCTGTAGTGCCAATCAGTGCCACCTGGCAGTGCTGCCCATCACTGCCACCCATCAGTGCCCATCACTGCCGCCTCATCAGCGTACATCAATGAAGGAGAAAAATTACCCGTTTTAAATTTTTTATAACAAAATATAAAAAATTAAAAATTAAAAAAAAAAAAAAAAAAATTCAGTTTTTTACATTTTTTTAACAAAAAGTAAAAACCGCAGAGGTGATCAAATACCACCAAAAGAAAGCTCTATTTGTGGTGAAAAAATTATAAAAATTTCATTTGGGTACAGTGTACAGTGTGACCGGGCAATTGTCATTCAAAGTGCGTCAGTGCTGAAAGCTCAAAATTGGTCTGGATAGGAGGGGGGTTTCAGTGCCCTGTAAGCAAGTGGTTAAAACTTCTTTCCTTTAAAAGGACCACTTACGATCTTCTGCATTGCTTTACATTCCAGAAGACTGGATTCGAAGGGCTCCATCATATCTGATACCATCTGCCATCCTCCAGAAACAACTCCTGAATAAAATCTAGCTGACACCTGCTCCAGCTTGCACTTTCCCACCTTTTTTTTTAAACCAATCACTGGGGGGCTGACCATTGCCATAGTTATCGCAAGCTTGGACCAGTACTTAATTACTGCATGCATTTATTTCCTTTGTAAATTTACTTTAATGCCTTTTTATGCGGTATTTAACAAGCGTTTTTGTTGTTTGCGATAAATATCACATACAAGCAATAGTGAATTGACATTTTCATTATCACATTACTGTATATGGTTTGTACCTTTACACTTATCTCATGAGTCTTGCTTTATTATGTTATTAGGCTCGGCTTACCCATGGATTTTGACAGAAACAGATGTGAAAATATTGAAGATAAGAAAACATGTACCTCGAGATTGGTTTCCAAGGAGGATCCTACAAAGGATTGTTATTAGCCTGTGGTCTACTTTAATACATCCGCCATCACCAGGGCAAGAGATTACACATGATAATGTCCAGAAATACATACTGTATGTGGAATAAGAATAAACGATGACAATGTCTAGATGTTTGTCTTGCTCTTGTCTTTTCTGATGTAAGGTAAAGTCAACAGGTGCCGCTAAAACTCCAGTATAAAGACATGGATCCTGTAGAAAGGGGGGTCAGCAACTTGTAGATCACAAACAGGTGACTGGTAGATCATGGTCTGGGCTTACTGACCCACCATTCCAGAGCATTAAACAGAGTGCAATGCAGAGGGACTACTTGTAAAGCTGGAGCTGGAGTGGGGAGAAGAGTCACTTAAGCTGATGCCTCCTCTGTAGTGCTGGCCTCTGTCCCATGTGGAGTGATACCAACTGCACTCCACCTCTTATCTTATCCCGAATTCAGGAGTTTTGGTGCACTTTCAGAAATTGCACCACACCTGCAGGATATAAAGAAGTCTATGGCATAGCTCAGCTAACCCAGGAAAGTCACAGATGCACTACACCCGCGGTGTGATTAAACCGCAGCACATCAGTGTGAAAGCAGCCTTATAGCGGGCTCAGAACAATAAGGTTCATTTACATTTGCAGTTTGGGGGATGGTAAAACCTCATAGTTAAGATGTGTTTTTATCACCCCTGCCCCAACCGCACCCCCTTTAGCTGCAGTGGCCAGGGGTGTACACATGTCACAACAGGAGTTATACCTCTTGTCATGGTTGGTGGGTGTAGCAACATTCAAGTGAATGAGACTGCTCTGCAAGTGCCCTGCAACCTTGTGCAGTACAGCAAACAAGGGGTTAAAGCAGGCAGCATTATGTTACTTTCTCACAATCTGCTTTAACCCCTTGGACCCTGAAAAAGCATGCAGTTACAGGGCACTTGCAGAGTGGCCCCATTTAATTGAATGGGTCACAATTGGTAGGCGGTAGCACCCACCAAAAGCAACAGGGGGCTTAACTCCTGCTGCAGCATATATATACCTTTGGCTGCTGCCTCAGCAGCTAAAGAGGGAAGGGAGGCAGTAAAACCGCCCCAACCCAACCGCAGGGTTTTACCACCCCCCAACTTTACGTGTGAACGAGCCCTAAGAGTGCCTTGCCGAATGCAACTAAGGGCTCATTCAGGGGCGGACTGACAACTCATGGGGCCCCTAGGCAATAGGAGATTATGGGGCCCCCGGGTAATAGGAGAAGATTATGGGGCCCCCGGGCAATAGGAGATTATGGGGCCCCCAGGCAATAGGAGATTATGGGGCCCCCAGGCAATAGATTATGGGGCCACACAGTATACACAGACACACAATGTACACACACAATATACACACACAGAATACACATACACACACTGAAAAGGTACTGGAGAGGCGGGGCATCTATAATCCTAGGATTTTTTTAAAAAACACAGATTTTTACATACTGTCCCTGTTTTTTTTTAGTCTGGCAACCCTGATGGGGCCCCTTAGTGGCATGGGACCCTCAGGCAGTGCCCGAATGGTCAGTCCGTCCCTGGGCTCATTCATAAGTGAAGCAGGCACTGCTGCTCCTCTGAAAAGCGATCCGAGTGTGTTTGACAGGTTGATTGTAAAAAGGTAGTACGGCGATTAGAGGCCATGTTGTTCAGGTAGATGTCCACCTCTTTAAGGTTGCCTACCAGTGGCAGCTGGTGTTTTTTTTTGGGGGGGGCGCAAACAACCACCCCCCCACACTCGCTGTCTTCCGTTCATTCTAGCAATCACCCCATCTAGGTGGTGGGTCTCAAGACCCGCTTCCTGATTGGCCAGAAGGAGGATCAGTGTTACAATAGCGAATATTTATTCGCTATTGTAACACTCCTGGGTGGGCACGGTTTGCATTCTCTGCGCTCCGAGCACACCCTATTTTGGAACCCTTTTAGAGCCTCTGGCTCTAATCAGCTGCTTCAAATCCCCCCTTCCCATTGGAGTCCATGCACTTGGTGTCCTGCAAGGGGCAACCACCCCCCCCACACTCGCTGTCTGCCGTTCATTCCAGCAATCACCCCATCTAGGTGGTGGGTCTCAAGACCCGCTTCCTGATTGGCCAGAAGGAGGATCAGTGTTACAATAGCGAATATACATTCGCTATTGTAACACTCCTGGGTGGGCTTGGTTCGCATTCTCTGCGCCCTGAGCACACCCTATTTTGGAACCCTTTTAGAGCCTCTGGCTTCAATCAGGTGCTTCAAACCCCCTATCCCATTGGAGTCCATGCATTTGGTGTCCTGCAAGGAGCCGGATGCATGGATGGGGGGGGCGGCGCCTGTGCGCCCTTAATGGATGGGCCGTCCCTGTTGCCTACCCCTACTGTAGAAAGATTTTGGCATAAACTTGTTGAACTTATTGGATTTCTAGCGTGGATAAACATGCTTTTTTTTTCTTATGGAACAGCTATAGTTCTTTTAACTGAATATTTACAAGATCAAAAAGAAGCAAATACAAGTTCATTGTTAGCATTTATTATGTGCTTTAAAGTGGTTTTGGACCTCTATAATAAAACATTAACAAAGCATACCCTTCTATAGTGATATAAAAGCATAACATTTGGACATTACTACTTGCCAAACAAAGATATTGGCATAAACTTGTTCAACCTTAATTTATTAATGTTGCAAATATTTTACATTTAGAGATTTGTTCACTAATTTAAAAATACAGGTACTGGGGGTGTAACAGCAAGGTGGAACAGTAATTGGTAAGCTATGCTGCAAATGTAAGTAATACAATATTTTAACTATTCAGGGCTCCACAAGTGCCAGATCTTTACATCACTTGAACCATTCAATCTATGTGTCTTTTTTTATTCATTTTATCCATCTACCTAATCCCATAACAAAAATAATCTCCAGAATAAGCTTGTAACTCCCTGACAGTTCTTATTCAGATGAAACAAAAATGATTGTCTGTTTGTACTGCAGCGGAAAAATACATTGATAAGTTTAAATCCAAGAACAAAATTTGCAGTTTCCCAGCCCCTGGATGGCTGCAGGAGTTCTTATTTTTTTTTTTTTTTTTTTATTATTATTTATTTATTTATTTATTTATTTAATCTGGTTATCCTGCCAGTAACACCCTTTCCTGTCCTGGGCTGACAACACTCACTCACTGCACTGTAGCTATGGAAAAGCAATGTTGTCAACTTAATACGTGAAGTCTGTAAAGACTACAGAACACCTCCACCCCTCCCCTTCTCTATAATATAGGGTGAATTGAACTGTAGAGAGGAAACTTTGCAGGGCTGATAACACTACTTGGGATAATAATACAGCAAAGGCACAACCTACAGAAAGTTAGGAACTTACTGTATTTCTGGTAAAGATAAACCGTTTTTTTAAACTTATGGAACAGCTATAATTCTTTTAACTGAAAATTTACCAGATAAAAAAAGAAGCAAACACAAGTTAATTTTTTGGATTTATTATGTACTTTAAAGTGCTTGTAACAGAAAAATAGAAAGTACCCCCCGTACCGTGCGACTTAAGGGCAAACTCAAATTATTAAATTGATTTACTATAAAAATATAAAGTTTATTCATACACAATTATAAACATTGGTGCATACATCACCATAAGATACATATAACATGATACATAGTGGCTCATGTAGGGCTGGTTATTGATGTAACAGTCTCTTCTCATTTTGTCCGACGCGTTTCAGGAGCAAATGTATATCCCTTCTTCAAGGGAATTTAAAGAGAGAAGTTCATAGATTTAGGACACTCTATAACAGAACAGAACATATGTTAAAAACATAGAAGCAGGTGTAAGATATACGCATGTTATAGATGTTACTGGCAGCGGCATCTACATACCAACATCACAGCCCCCAGTAGACTCATCACAAATAAAAGCAACCAAAAGTAATTCTGCATCAAAGTTTTGATAATCCTCTAGGAGTAGATCCCCCAGAGAGATGGGGGCCACCAAGGCCTCGAATGCCCCTCAAAAGGATCCCAGAGCACAGCCAATTTGAACCAACTGGTGGAGAATGTAGAGAGAGAAAGATAGAAGGTCACAGCTGGTGAGGAGTAGGGTAGTTGATATCAAAAGTGATGTCTGCCCACACCTAGAATATAAATAGACAATGGTGAAATAGAGGGAACATCGTGGCCACTTTCAGGTGATGATTCCTCAGTACACAAAAAACGTACAATAGAATCTACTCCTATGCAGTACCCTTCTGTTCTGTCTTCTCTTGCAGCTGTGGGCAAAGGTAATGTTACTTAAGTTCGCCCTTCTGGGCTTTCTGGTGATGGTTTGCCTATACCTGTACACACGGGTGGACCCCCTACATAAAGAACTTCTTCTGCACTATCTATTTCAGACAAGGATTTTTTAGTACCCAGTCCAGACAACGACACACACACAACACTTAGAAACACATGAATCCTCTTACAGGGAACATGATCACATCAATACACTTAATATCATCAATTTATCAGATCACCCGCTTTCTCCAGAAGAAGAGAAATTGTTATCTAAGGGTCTCAACTTTTGTCTGGATTCTGAGCCAGACACTCTTGAAATAATTAAAGCGGGGGTCCACCTATCTATCGTTTTTTTTTTTTTGAGTTCATTCACAAACTTTTCTTCTCAGCATTACATACTCACATATTGTGTGTAATATGTCCGCCTGTGTCAGATTTCGTCGGAAAGAATAACTTATATTATTCACTGCAGGCAGTTTCCATCTTCATTGTGGGCATTTGAAGCCCACAAGCATTTATTTCCTGGATGTGGTGAATGCTGTGCTCCCAGCATTCACCGCTTGTTCCCGCACATGCTCAGTGGCATCCTGGGAAGCCTGAGACTAGCTCCCAGGAGTCTGGGAGAGGCTAGAAACACGCCTACTCCCACGGGAGGAGAACCAGGAAGTGCAAAGAAGAATAGAAAAATAAAAGGTAATTACAGCGATTTAAATTTTTTTAAATGGCATGTCAGCATCTAGGCAAGGAAGAGAATACATACAGATATTGTTCAAAATTTGGGTGGAACTTGCATTTATTTGCGAGGAAACTTCTCTTTAAGAGTCTATACTCGAAAGAAACAGTGCACAGTGCCCAGAACACCACACAATCAGAGTGTATCATGTTGTTATATGTATCTTATCCCTTTCATGCCTAAGCCTATTTCTGTCATTTGTTGCTACAAGTTAAAATCCATATTTTTTGCTAGAAAATTACTTAGAACCCCCAGACATTATATATATATATATTGTACAGGACGCCGTGGCTGGGTCCTGGAAGGACACAATGTTTCCCCTCTGTTTGGACTGTGCTCCCTTTAAGGGAACAAAAAAGGGTTAACTCACCTGTCAGAGGAAGTGGGTTTAAAAACAAGACAGGAAGTTAGAGAGGGTGTGGAGGAGTGTAGAGGAGAATGTGGATGGTGGATGGTGTTTTTGGTGTGCAGCAATAGTGAACTGCAGTGTCCTGCCTGGAAGCCTCTTGCTAGGGGAAGCTACCTGCAACAGAAACTAAGGACTGCTTAACTGCAATAGCAATTCTGGACTTTGCAAGTCGGTGAGACTGAAACCTTTTTCTTTTGTTTTGCTGCTGTAAAGCTATTTAAGTTCAATAAATCTCCTTTTGAGTGAAAAGCCTGTGTCCTGCGATCTAGCTGGTTCCCCAAACTTTACAAGTGGTGCTCGAATGTGGGCAGGACAGAGTAACAGGCATTTTTCTTGCTGTTTTTTTTTTTTTTTTTTTTTTTGTGTATTGGACTTAAAACTGACATTTAAAGGGACAGTACAGTGGATTTATGTCCTGGGTTAAAGCCGCACAAACCCTGAAAGCTGAAGCAATGGAGGAGCTAATTAAACAGCTGTCCTTGGCTAATATACAAGCGCAGACTCGCCATGAGGAAGCTAATCAGCGCTTAACAACCCAGCTGGAGGTACAGCAAGAAAACACTCGCCTGTTGGTGGCGCAGTTGGCAGCCCAGCAAGCGACCCAGCAAGAGGTTATGCAGGCTCAAGTGACTGCCTTAAAAGAAGTAGTACAGCAGCTTTCTCAGGGCCGTGAGCAAGCGGCTGTTGCCCCTGGCAACCAGGTGACCGTGAGGGCAAGCCATTTTTTGCAGAAATTGTCCCTGAGTGATGATGTTAGAGGCATTTCTTGCTACATTTGAGAGGACGGCAGAGAGAGAAGGGTGGCCCCAGGACCAGTGGGCCTGCCTAATTGCTCCTTTCCTAACCGGAGATCCTCAAAAAGCCTACTTCGACCTGCCACCAGATCACGCTAAAGACTATCAAACATTAAAGGTAGAAATACTGGCTCGTTTGGGGGTAACTACAGCTGTTCGGGCCCAACGAGTGCACCAATGGAAGTATCGTCCAGATCGTCCACCTCGGTCTCAAATGCATGACCTGGTGCAACTGGTAAAAAAATGGCTGCAGCCCGAAATGTTGTCTGGCCTCCTAATCGTGGAGCGGGTCGTGCTGGACCGATACCTAAGGTCACTGCCAGACGACCTTCAATGGTGGGTCAGCCATGAAGACCCCAAAACAGTGAACCTCCTTGTCGAGATGGTGGAACGATACACAGTGGTGGAGGATCTGCTTGGCCCTACCAAGCGCCAAGGACCCAGTCTGCCACGGCATATTCGTTCGACTGCTGCCCTTCGAAAGGACGTTCCCCGGAGCCCTGGAACCAACACCCCGGAAGGTCAAGAGTCACTCCCGATACCTTCTCAGCGATCTGTTCCTGTTCAGAGAGGAGGGGATGTACAATGTTGGCGATGTCACTCCTGGGGCCATACCTGGGCCCACTGCAAGAGGAGCCCATGGAATGCGGGGTTCTTCGGAGGGGGTCTTTTTATGCCCATAAAGCATGTACAACACATATCGATCTTGGAGAAGAGAAAGTGAACCACCTCCCTGCCCGGGCTTTGCTGGACTCCGGAAGCATGGTAACCCTGGTCCATCCTAGAGTAATTGGGAAGATCGGTCCGGTAAGAAAAACTTTACGGGTGGTGTGCATTCACGGGGACACTAGAGAGTACCCTCTCATCTCGGTGACCATCTCCACAGCTTGTGGCGCTGGTACTCAAGAGGTGGGGGTGGTAAAGAACTTGGTACATGATGTTATCATAGGACAAAACTGTCCATTATTTGCAAAACTGTGGGGACAAGGAGAACTACCTGAACGGTCCAGAGACTGGGGAGAAACTAGTCCCTCTGTTCCTGCGGTTGAGAGAAATAACCCTGAAATGCTGAATGTTCTTGAAAATGCTAATGATTTGGTTAATGGTGATGCAAGTAGTGCTGATGTCATTAAGGGTGTCAAAATATGTGGTTCACAGACCTACCTGAACACTGAAGAGGGGGGGGGGGACCTTCCCCACTTCAGGTAATGCTGGGGGAAGAGGATGAGGAAGTGGCTGTTACCCCTGCCAGATTTGGGTGTTCCGCAGGGGGCATTTGGTACTGCCCAGATGCAGGACCCCACTTTGGCCCATGCACGGGAACAGGTGGTAGTAATAAATGGGGTTCCCCAAGAGCCAGGTGCGAATGAGCGGTGGCCACACTTTGCAATATGTAATGAATTGCTTTATCGGGTTACCAAAGTGAGAGAAAATGTGGTAGAGCAGTTATTGGTACCCCAACAGTATAGACGCAAGGTCCTGGACCTGGCCCATGATGATGTTTTAGGGGGACACCTGGGAGTTGAAAAGACGGAGGCACGGATCACCGACCGGTTTTACTGGCCAGGTCTGAAAGCAGAGGTAAGGAGATACTGTACCTCTTGTCCCACCTGTCAGTTGACCACTCCGGTGACCCACTTCCGGAATCCTTTGGTCCCTCTGCCCATAATGGAGGTCCCATTTGAAAGGATAGCCATGGATATAGTGGGTCCCTTGGTGAAGTCGGCTCGAGGTCACTCCTACATACTGGTGATTCTCGACTATGCCACCCGATATCCTGAGGCGCTACCCCTGCGGAATACCTCCTCTAAGGCTATTGCCCGGGAATTATTCCAGTTGTTTACACGGACTGGTTTTCCCAAGGAAATACTAATGGACCAGGGCACCCCGTTTATGTCGAGGGTTATGGCCGACGTGTGCAAGCTCTTCCAGATTAAACAGCTGCGCACATCGGTCTACCATCCCCAAACAGATGGGTTAGTAGAACGCTTTAATAAGACCCTTAAATCTATGCTTAAGAGAGTTGTACAAAGGGATGGGAAAGACTGGGACTGTCTGTTACCAGCTCTCCTGTTTGCTATCCGGGAAGTGCCCCAGGCCTCCACTGGGTTTTCGCCCTTTGAGTTGGTATATGGGCGGAGACCTCGCAGACTACTGGATTTTGTTAAAGAGGAATGGGAAAGTGAACCTAGTCAGCATAGGAGTGTTCTTGAATATGTTTCCCAAATGCAGGAGAGGATCCGAACTGTGTTGCCACTAGTGGAAAGTAAATTCTTAGCCAGGTGGCAAGGCCCCTTTGAAGTTGTAGAAAAAGTGGGAGAGGTGAATTATAAAGTCCACCAACCGGGTAAGAGGAAACCCTATCAAATATATCATGTAAACTTGTTAAAGCCCTGGACAGAGAGGGAACCAGTGACCTCCCTAGCTAGTGCAAGATTGGAGCCTCGGGTTGGGGTGGAGAGTGTCCAAGTAGCAAATACCCTGTCTAAAACCCAAAGTCAGCAGGAAAAGGAGTTCTTGCAGAGAAATAAAGAAAAATTTTCAGACTTGCCAGGGCTCACGAGTAGGGATGAGCCGAACACCCCCCTGTTCGGTTCGCACCAGAACATGCGAACAGGAAAAAAGTTCGTTCGAACATGCGAACACCGTTAAAGTCTATGGGACACGAACATGAATAATCAAAAATTTAAAAAAAAAAATGACGTGGGAGTCCTCCTAAATTCCATACCAGGCCCTTCAGGTCTGGTATGGATTTTAAGGGGAACCCCGCGCCAAAAAAAAAAAAAAAAAACGGCGTAGGGTCCCCCCAAAAATCCATACCAGACCCTTATCCGAGCACGCAACCTGGCAGGCCGCAGGAAAAGAGGGGGGGACGAGAGTGCGGCCCCCCCTCCCTCCTGAACCGTACCAGGCCACATGCCCTCAACATTGGGAGGGTGCTTTGGGGTAGCCCCCCAAAACACCTTGTCCCCATGTTGATGAGGACAAGGGCCTCATCCCCACAACCCTGGCCGGTGGTTGTGGGGGTCTGCGGGCGGGGACTTATCGGAATCTGGAAGCCCCCTTTAACAAGGTGACCCCCAGATCCCGGCCCCCCCCTGTGTGAAATGGTAAGGGGGTACATAAGTACCCTGACCATTTCACGAAAAAAGTGTCAAAAATGTTAAAAATGACAAGAGACAGTTTTTGACAAATCCTTTATTTAAATGCTTCTTCTTTCTTCTATCTTCCTTCATCTTCTGGTTCTTCTGGCTCTTCTGGTTCTTCTGGTTCTTCCTCCAGCGTTCTCGTCCAGCATCTCCTCCGCGGCGTCTTCTGTCTTCTTCTCCTCGGGCCGCTCCGCACCCATGGCATGGGGGGGAGGCTCCCGCTCTTCTCTTCTTCTCTTCTTCTCTTCTTCTCTTCTTCTCTTCTTCTCTTCTTCTCTTCTTCTCTTCTTCATTTTCTTCTCCGGGCCGCTCCGCAATCCATGCTGGCATGGAGGGAGGCTCCCGCTGTGTGACGGCGCTCCTCGTCTGACAGTTCTTAAATAACGGGGGGGGCGGGGCCACCCGGTGACCCCGCCCCCCTCTGATGCACGGTGACTTGACGGGACTTCCCTGTGGCATTCCCCGTGACGTCACAGGGAAGTCCCGTCAAGTCACCGTGCGTCAGAGGGGGGCGGGGTCACCGGGTGGCCCCGCCCCCCCGTTATTTAAGAACTGTCAGACGAGGAGCGCCGTCACACAGCGGGAGCCTCCCTCCATGCCAGCATGGATTGCGGAGCGGCCCGGAGAAGAAAATGAAGAAGAGAAGAGCGGGAGCCTCCCCCCCATGCCATGGGTGCGGAGCGGCCCGAGGAGAAGAAGATAGAAGACGCCGCGGAGGTGATGCTGGACGAGAACGCCGGAGGAAGAACCAGAAGAGCCAGAAGAGCCAGAAGAACCAGAAGAACCAGAAGATGAAGGAAGATAGAAGAAGCATTTAAATAAAGGAATTGTCAAAAACTGTCTCTTGTCATTTTTAACATTTTTGACACTTTTTTCGTGAAATGGTAGGGGTACTTATGTACCCCCTTACCATTTCACACAGGGGGGGGGCCGGGATCTGGGGGTCACCTTGTTAAAGGGGGCTTCCAGATTCCGATAAGCCCCCCGCCCACAGACCCCCACAACCACCGGCCAGGGTTGTGGGGATGAGGCCCTTGTCCTCATCAACATGGGCACAAGGTGTTTTGGGGGGCTACCCCAAAGCACCCTCCCAATGTTGAGGGCATGTGGCCTGGTACGGTTCAGGAGGGAGGGGGGGCCGCACTCTCGTCCCCCCCTCTTTTCCTGCGGCCTGCCAGGTTGCGTACTCGGATAAGGGTCTGGTATGGATTTTTGGGGGGACCCCACGCCGTTTTTTTTTTTTTTTTTTTTGGCGCGGGGTTCCCCTTAAAATCCATACCAGACCTGAAGGGTCTGGTATGGAATTTAGGGGGAACCCCACGTCTTTTTTTTTTAATTTTGGCCGGGGTTCCCCTTAATATCCATATCAGACCTGAAGGGCCTGGTATGGAATTTAGGGGGACCCCCACGTCATTTTTTTTTTTTAATTTTGGTTCGGGGTTCCCCTTTGGGGAATTCCCATGCCGTTTTTATCAATGAACTTCTATGTATTGTCGGCAATGCAATAGCCGCGGGTAGTTTTAAATGAGTTTTTTCCTTCAAAATGTCATTTTGCTGTCAGACTGTTCTAAACACAGGAAACATGCGCCCCTTTACAGGCATACTATAGACACCCCCCAGGTACGAAATTTAAAGGGATATTACACTTTTATTGATTGACTTTAAGCATTATTAAAATCACTGCTCCTGAAAAAACGGCCGTTTTTAAAACTTTTTTTTGCATTGATCCATGTCCCCTGGGGCAGGACCCAGGTCCCCAAACACTTTTTATGACAATAACTTGCATATTAGCCTTTAAAATTTGCACTTTTGATTTCTCCCATAGACTTTTAAAGGGTGTTCCGCGGCATTCGAATTTGCCGCGAACACCCCAAATTGTTCGCTGTTCGGTGAACTCAAAGCTCATCCCTACTCACGAGTACCATAGAGCATGATATCATCACGGAACCAGGAGTCAAAGTTTTTGTCCGGCCCTACCACATCCCAGAGGCCCAAAGGAAGGCTGTTTCAGAGGAAGTGAAGAAGATGTTAGACCTGGAGATTATTGAAGAATCGCAGAGTGAGTGGTCGAGCCCGATTGTGTTGGTACCGAAGCCCAATGGGACTCTGCGGTTCTGCAATGATTTCCGGAAACTTAATGAAGTTTCACGGTTTGATGCCTACCCCATGCCCCGGGTAGATGAGCTTATTGACTAGGTCCAGCCAGGTTTATCACTACGTTAGACCTTACCAAGGGATATTGGCAAATCCCGTTGACTAAGGCTGCTAGGGAGAAAACTGCTTTTTCTACCCCAGAGGGGAGTTTTCAGTACAAAAGGATGCCTTTTGGATTGCAAACTGCTCCAGCCACATTCCAGCGAGCAATGGATAGGATTTTACGACCTCACCGGAAGTATGCCTCAGTGTACTTGGACATATATAGTTACATAGTTACATAGTAGGTGAGGTTGAAAAAAGACACAAGTCCATCAAGTCCAACCTATGTGTGTGATTATGTGTCAGTATTACATTACATATCCCTGTATATTGCGGTCATTCAGGTGATTATCTAATAGTTTCTTGAATGCTCCCCTCTGAGACCACCACCTGTGGAAGGGAATTCCACATCCTTGCCGCTCTTACAGTAAAGAACCCTCTACGTAGTTTAAGGTTAAACCTCTTTTCTTCTAATTGTAATGAGTGGCCACGAGTCTTATTAAACTCTATTCTGCGAAAAAGTTTTATCCCTATTGTGGGGTCACCAGTACAGTATTTGTAAATTGAAATCATATCCCCTCTCAAGTGTCTCTTCTCCAGAGAGAATAAGTTCAGTGCTCGCAACCTTTCCTCATAACTAAGATCCTCCAGACCCTTTATTAGCTTTGTTGCCCTTCTTTGTACTCGCTCCATTTCCAGTACGTCCCTCCTGAGGACTGGTGCCCAGAACTGGACAGCATACTCCAGGTGCGGGCGGACCAGAGTCTTGTAGAGCGGGAGAATTATCGTTTTATCTCTGCAGTTGATCCCCCTTTTAATGCATGCCAATATTCTGTTTGCTTTATTAGCAGCAGCTTGGCATTGCATGCCATTGCTGAGCCTATCATCCACTAGGACCCCCAGGTCCTTTTCCATCCTAGATTCCCCCAGAGGTTCTCCCCCCAGTGTATAGATTGCATTCATATTTTTGCCACCCAAATGCATTATTTTACATTTTTCTACATTGAACCTCATTTGCCATGTAGTCGCCCACCCCATTAATTTGTTCAGGTCTTTTTGCAAGATTTCCACATCCTGCGGAGAAGTTATTGCCCTGCTTAGCTTAGTATCGTCTGCAAATACAGAGATTGAACTGTTTATCCCATCCTCCAGGTCGTTTATGAACAAATTAAATAGGATTGGTCCCAGCACAGAACCCTGGGGAACCTCACTACCCACCCCTGACCATTCTGAGTACTCCCCATTTATCACCACCCTCTGAACACGCCCTTGTAGCCAGTTTTCAATCCATGTACTCACCCTATGGTCCATGCCAACACACCTTATTTTGTACAGTAAACGTTTATGGGGAACTGTGTCAAATGCTTTTGCAAAATCCAGATACACCACGTCTACGGGCCTTCCTTTATCTAGATGGCAACTCACCTCCTCATAGAAGGTTAATAGATTGGTTTGGCAAGAACGATTCTTCATGAATCCATGCTGATTACTGTGGATGATCCCTCAACCTTGTATTTTTTGAAGGCCTTCTCCTTTGCTTTTATATGCATTTTTACATTGGAGTTAAGCCATCCAGGATATTTGTTCGCTCTTTTAAATTTATTACCCAATGGGATACATTGGCTAATGCCCTTATTTAATATGCTCTTAAAGCAAACCCATCTCTCCTCCGTATTCTTTGTTCCTAATATTTTATCCCAATTTATGCCTTTTAGCAAGGTTTGTAGTTTAGGGAAGTTGGCTCTTTTGAAATTCAGTGTCTTTGTGTTCCCTTCATGTCTCCTATTTGTGTGATTTATACTGAAACTAATTGACCTGTGATCGCTGTTACCTAAATTGCCCCGTATTTCCACATCTGTTATCAGGTCTGTATTGTTGGTAATCAGTAGATCTAGTAATGTTTTATTTCTAGTTGGTGCGTCTACCATCTGACCCATAAAATTGTCCTGCAAGACACTAAGGAACTGGCGAGCCTTAAATGAATGCGCGGTTCCCTCCGCCCAGTCTATGTCTGGATAATTAAAATCCCCCATTATGATAACACTTCCCATCCTTGCTGCTAATCCAATTTGTGATAGGAGATCCGTCTCCACTTCCTCCCTCAGGTTAGGGGGCCTATAGCATACTCCCAGTATTATTTTCCCCTTAGCTTCATCCCTTTGGAGCTCTACCCATAAAGATTCCACCTCCTCCCTAGCCCCCTCAGTGATGTCATCTCTCACATTCACTTGTACATTATTCTTGATATATAGGCATACCCCTCCCCCTTTTTTACCCTCTCTGTCCTTGCGGTATAGGGTATACCCTTGAATGTTTGCCAGCCAATCATGAGAGCTGTTGAACCAGGTCTCTGAAATTCCCACAAAATCCAAATCCTCCTTGTACAACAGTATCTCTAGTTCACCCATCTTGTCCGCCAGGCTCCTGGCATTGGTGAACATGCCACATAATTTAGACCGGTCGCATATTGTCCTCGTATTGGGTGTTTCAAGATTGCAACTTGGACTTGCTACTATACTCACCTTGTGTTTTTGTGCTTTGGTTAACCTACCACTAATGCTCCCAATACTACCCTCTGGAATATCTTCCGCGCTGGCTATCACTGTCTCTGGACCCTCCCCCCCCATCGCCTAGTTTAAAAACCCCTCTAACTTTTTGGCCATCTTCATTCCCAGCAGATCTGCACCCTCCTCATTTAGATGCAGTCCGTCCCTTCTATAGTACCGGTTACCGACTGAGAAGTCGGCCCAGTCCTCCAGGAACCCAAACCCCTCCTTACTACACCAGCTCTTCAGCCACTTGTTTACTTCCCTAATCTCCCTCTGCCTCTCTGGTGTGGCTCGATGTACCGGTAGTATTCCTGAGAACACTACCTTGGAGGTCCTTTTCCTCAATTTAGCTCCTAAGTCCCTAAAATCGTTCTTTAGGACACTCCATCTGCCTCTGACTTTGTCATTGGTGCCAACGTGCACCATGACAGCCGGGTCTTCCCCAGCCCCTCCCAGTAATCTGTCCACAAGATCCGTGATGTGCCGAACCCGAGCGCCCGGTAGACAACATACTGTTCGGCGCTTCAGGTCTTGGTTACAGATTGCCCTCTCTGTCCTTCTAAGAATTGAGTCCCCTACCACCAGAATCTGTCTTTCCTTTCCCTTTGCTGCCCCCCCACTCTCACTGGAGGAGTTCTTCCCCTGGCAGCTAGGAGAGTCCCTCATCTCCAGCAGTGCTGGTCCCTGACTGGTTACACCAATGTCACTCAATGGAGCGTACTTATTGGGATGCTCCAGTCCTGGATCGGCCTCCCTGGCACTTCCCCCTCTACCCCTCCTGACTGTCACCCATAGTCATTTTTAGCAGAGACTGGGAATCACATTTGCCCAAAGTCCAGGCAGTGCTGGCAGTCCAGGCAGTGCTGGACTCTCTTTGGAAGGAGGGGTTTACAATAAACCCTGAAAAATGTGCTTTGGGAATGGAGGAGGTGAAATACCTGGGTTATATCGTGGGTAGAGGGGTGGTGAAACCTCAGGTCAGCAAGGTAGAGGCTATACAGAGTTGGCCCCGTCCCCTCACAAAAAAGCAGGTATGTGCATTCTTGGGCATGGTGGGATACTACAGGAGGTTTGTACCCAACTTTGCCACGTTGGCGGCTCCATTGACCGATCTGACTAAGGGTCGGAAATCGGTCATGGTGGAGTGGAATGCAGACGCTGAGAAGGCCTTTTTGGAGCTCAAGTCGGCACTGTGCCAACACCCTGTCCTGGTAGCACCCAATTTTTCAAAAGAGTTTGTGGTCCAAACTGATGCTTCCGATGTAGGATTGGGAGCAGTGTTGTCTCAGGTTGTTCATGGAGAGGAGCACCCGGTAGTCTTCCTCAGTAGGAAGTTAACACCAGCGGAGAAAAACTACGCTATAATTGAACGAGAGTGTCTGGCCATTAAGTGGGCTCTAGAGTCCCTCAGATATTACCTTTTGGGGAGGAAGTTTAGGCTGATTTCTGACCATGCCCCTTTAACATGGTTGAGACAGGGTAAAGGGAATAATGCCAGGGTTACTCGGTTCCTAGCACTCCAGGAATTTAAATTTGTAGTGGAGCATATGCCCGGGAAACTGCATCAAAATGCAGATGCCCTTTCCCGAGTCCATTGTTTGAGCTCCACTGTTGCCTCCACCTCCATGGCATTGGGGCACAGGGGGGGGATATGTACAGGACGCCGTGGCTGGGTCCTGGAAGAACGCTATGTTTCCCCTCTGTTTGGACTGTGCTCCCTTTAAGGGAACAAAAAAGGGTTAACTCACCTGTCAGAGGAAGTGGGTTTAAAAACAAGACAGGAAGTTAGAGAGGGTGTGGAGGAGTATGTGGATGGTGTTTTTGGTGTGCAGCAATAGTGAACAGCAGTGTCCTGCCTGGAAGCCTCTTGCTAGGGGAAGCTACCTGCAACAGAAACTAAGGACTGCTTAACTGCAATAGCAATTCTGGACTTTGCAAGTCGGTGAGACTGAAACCTTTTTCTTTTGTTTTGCTGCTGTAAAGCTATTTAAGTTCAATAAATCTCCTTTTGAGTGAAAAGCCTGTGTCCTGCGATCTAGCTGGTTCCCCAAACTTTACTATATATATATATATATATATATATATATATATATATATATATATATATATATATATATTTATATTTTAGCAGAGAATCTAGAGAATAAAATGGCGACCGTTGCAATATTATATGTCACACTGTATTTGCGCAGTGGTCTTTCAAACGCAATTTTTTTTTTTTAGGAAAGACACTTTCATGAATTTAAAAAACTAAACAGTAAAGTTAGCCCAATTTTTTGTATAATGTGAAAGATGATGTTACACCGAGTATATAGATACCTAACATGTCATACTTTGAAATTGCGCACACTCGTGGACTGGTGACAAACTACGGTACCCAAAAATCTCCATAGGTGGCGCTTAAAAAAAAATAACGGTTACCAGGTTAGAGTTAAAGAGGAGGTCTAATGCTAGAATTATTGCTCTTGCTCTGACGATCGCGGCAAAACTTCACACGTGTGAGTTGAACACTGTTTACATATGCGGGTGCGACTTACATGTTCGTTTTCTTTGCTGTGCGAGCTTGCGGGGATGGGGGTGCTTTAAAATCTTTTTTTTTTTTTTTTTTTTACATTGTCACTTTTGAAGAAAAAAATGTGATCACTTTTATTGCTGTCACAAGGAATGTAAACATCCCTTATGACAGTAATAGTTGGTGACAGGTACTCTTTTTATGGAGGGATCGGGGGTCTAAAAGACCCCAAATCCCTCCTTTGCACTTCAAAGTGTTCAGATCGCCAAAAAGCCGATTCTGAATATTGTCTTTTTTTTTAAACAGCGCCTTTGGCAGCCTAGTAAACCGAAAGTGACGTGTGACGTGTTTATACAAAGAAGACTGGAAGGGACGGGAGGCCCGGGAACACCGGCGGAAGGCGGCGGGAGGGGGGGGCGCCTTTCAAATTTGGCTGTTAGTGAACGTAGCGAATACAAATTTATCTGAAGTTACGAATTATCCGAAATTACGAATGCCGCATCTAAACGAATGGAACATAACAAATTAATAATAATAAATAATAAAAAGTTTTTATTATTACTATTATCATTATTATTAATTTGTTACGTTCCATTCGTTTAGATGCGGCATTCATTATTTCGTAACTTCAGATAAATTCGTATTCGTTACGTTCACGAACAGCCAAATTTTAGGTTCAATAAGTTTTTATTGTATATAAAATAGTTTTCCAAACGGAAAATGAAAACATAAACAAGATCAGATGCTCGACATCGGGCAATCTGATTTAGTAATAAAGAA
The DNA here is from genome assembly GCA_037953035.1 of Aquarana catesbeiana. Classification (NCBI taxonomy): domain Eukaryota; kingdom Metazoa; phylum Chordata; class Amphibia; order Anura; family Ranidae; genus Aquarana; species Aquarana catesbeiana. The sequence continues at coordinate 5,021,084 of JBBHAA010000062.1, read as the reverse complement.
ACATACATGGGTAGATCAATACATTATTATGCGTTCTGTCTTCAATATAAACATAGTGTATTATCTCAACAGCTTTCGGAACTTTTGCTGTTAGTCATGTTGACTAAAATTCCCGAGATCTGGACGCCCCTATGGGATCATGCTGCGCCCAGGTGTCTAGGAACTCTGAATAAATAGACAAGTAATCTGAATACCATCAGCGTATAAACGTTGGTGTTCAACCAATCTGCTGGAGGTTGTGAGGGGATTGATGTTAAAGAGCAGAATACAATAGGCAAAAAATAAAATCATGACTATAGATAGCCCAAAAGAGTAGTATAAGAGTAAAGAAAAGTGTTGGAATGACAGGTAGAGGAAAGAAGAGAGGTGGGGGGAGGAACGGGTAGGAAGACTGGCAAGGTAGGTAGGGGGGGGGGAGGGGGGAAGGGAGGGGAACAGCGAGCCTCACCCCAAGTCGGGGCCTTTATTATTAGGTTGTTTGTGTGGAACTAGTAGAATTTGTAACTTGGCTAGGTGCCTTCATAGCTGTGAGTCTGCTTTTTAGCTTATCTGAAGTGGAGTAATGCCTCCATATGCTCCAGATATAGGAAAATTTTGCATATTTGTCTATGGCTCTGGCTTGCATTTCCTCCATAAGCATGGTGTTATTTATTTCACTTACCCACTCTAAAAGAGATGGGGGAGTAGTGGATTTCCAGTGTCTAGCAATTAATTGTCTACCGCTGCTGAGAAAAAATTTTAAGAGGTTGTGTTTTTGTGACTTAATTTTACCCGGTAGTATTGATAGGAGAGCGATGAAAGGAGAGGGGGTGAGTGGTTTATCGTAGATTTCTGTATAGATTTGGGTCCAGAACGGACCTATCACATTGCATTCCCACCAGATGTGTCCATACGTACCCTTCGCAGAGTTACATCTCCATATATATCGGTGGTTGATGGAAACATGATCCTGAGATTCGTTGGCACTCGATACCATCTGGATAAAACCTTGTAATTTTTTTCCTTGGTGTAGCACGAAATGGCTGATTTGTGGGTGAAAATAAAAGCTTTACCCCATTCGGCTTCGGTTATTTCCCTCCCGAGTTCCTCTGACCATGCTTTGGTGTAGTTGGGTAAGGTATCGTGTGTGTTCTATAATCAGTTTGTAGATCAATGAAAGGGTGTGACGGGGGGTTTCTGAGAATGTGCATAGTTGTTCAAAGCCAGTCAAGGGTCTGTGAATCTGTTTGGAATCATGTAATTTCTTACAGTAGGCTGTCAGATGTAGACGTGTTAACCATGTTACGTTGGATGATGTGATGCTTAATCTTGACGTGAAAGTACCAAGTGTGTTGTTGACAAATTGTCGTGCTGTGGGCCAAGTGGCTCTGTTGTGATCGTCTATGATTTGTACAGAACTGCCTTCTGGGAGAGCTGGGTTGGGGTAAGGGGACTTGGCTCAGTGGAAAGTGAGTATCTTTCTTTTCTGCGGTACCAGATTAATAGTGCATCTCTGGTCAGTGGAGACAAACTAGTAAGAGATCTATGAGTCCGTTCATAACCCCATGGTAAAGCCCGGAGGTCAATTGAAGATAGGTCCTGTTCCACCAAAGTGGAAGCTTTACGTAGTGGGCGAGGGAACCACTCCAGTAAACGGGAGACCACTGCTGCTGTGTGGTAGAGTTCAAAATCTGGGAGGCTTGTCCCACCTTTGGAAATGGGGGTACATAAAAGTTTGTGTTTCAGTCTGGGATGGTTTCCCCTCCACACGAATCGTATGGCCATGGAACGAAGAGTACGGAAGAAGGCAGCTGGCAAGGCAATTGGGAGGGCTTGAAATAAGTATAATAATTTAGGGAGTATGTCCATTTTTCAATACGTTCATGCGACCAAACCATGATAATGGCAAGTCCCCTCGGCTTTCAGTGAGGCGTCTAATTTTTGTGAGAAGTGGACTGTAATTTAGGGCGTATATTTCCGAGGCACAGCTTGGGATGGCCGTACCTAGGTATGAGATTTTGATTGCCATTGGAATGAGAAGTTGGCCTTAAGAGAGGAAAGGGTCGGCTGAGGTAGGGATATGTTCAGTGCTTCTGTTTTAGGGAGATTCAGTTTATAATTACTGAGACCACCGAATCGGTTGATCTCAAAGTATGGATGGTATACTAATATGGGGGTTGGTCACATAGAGGAGCAAGTCGTCTGCATAAAGGGAAAGTTTACATTGTGAGGACGGGGTCTGTATCCCTCGTATATCCAGATTAGCTCTAATAGCTTGGGCTAGATGTTCGATTACTAAGGCAAATAGGAGAGGGGAGAGGGGACAGCCTTGTCTCGTGCCATTGGAAATAGTGAGTTTCTCTGAGTTCCATTAACTAAAATTGTGGCTGAGGGCTTAGAATATAGTGACATGATGTGGGTTAGCATTCTAGGTCTTAGTCCTATTTGGGAGAGAGTAGCCTGAAGAAAGGGCCAACTGACCCTATCAAAAGCCTTCTCCGCGTCACAGGAGAGAAGGCAGGTCGGTATGTGGTTACGATGGGCATATGTCACTAGGTGGATAGTTTTGGTGGTATTGTCCCTAGCTTCACGTCCAGGGACAAAACCCACTTGATCTCTATGTATTAGATTTGGCAAAAGAGGTGAGATACGGTTCGCTAGGATCTTAGCATACAGTTTAAGGTCTATATTTAGTAGGGATATCGGCCTATAATTAGAACATAGAGAGGTATCCTTGCCTGGTTTTGGGATGACTACTATTTGGGCTTGTAATAAAGTATGGGAGGGAGATAAGTTCTCATCTACGGCGTTGAATGCTTTGGCCATCAGGGGGATAACAAAGGTGCAAACGTCTTGTAGAAGCGTGAGGAGAACCCACCTGGGCTTTTACCATTCTTTAAATTTTTAATGGCAAGTTGGAATTCGGAGTCGGTCAAGGGGGATTCCAAGTCTCCTGCTTCAGAGGCTGGGATGGTTGGGAGTGCAGTTTCCTGAATGTATGAGGACAGTGTTTGAATCGGAGAGTCTGTTTGGGTGTTGGGTGACGGTGTCTGGGGCTTGAGATTGTATAATGTGTCATAATATTGACGGAATTCTTCTACTATGGAAGAATTATTTATTATTTTACCTTTATTGGGTGAGTTAATACAGGGGATAGCCCTCCGGGCCTGTCTGGGTTGCAGAGTCTGCGCAAGATGTCTGCCACACTGATTTGCTTGTGAGTAGTGGACAAATCGCCCTTTATCTCTCGCTACCAGTGAGTGTTGTGAAAAGATTTGCAAGAGGTCTCTCCTAGCATTGGTGAGTTCTAGTTGAGTTTTTTCCTCGGGGGATCGTTTATGGTCCTCCTCTAGGGTGGCTATTAGGGACAGAAGGCGTGTGATGTCTGCTGTTCGCGCACGTTTTAATCTGGAGCCGTGTTGGATAAGTTTACCCCTAATGACGCATTTGAGGGCTTCCCATTTCATTAGTGGGTTAGTGTCGTCACGGGCATGATCTGCAACAAAGTGTTTGATGGTTTGTGTGATGTCCTGGGTGCATACTGAGTCTGAGAGCAGATTGTCGTTTAATCTCCACGTGGCTCTCTTTTTTTGTGTTGGTATGCTTCCTAAATTCATATGTATGGGGGCGTGGTCAGACCACAAAGTGAGGCCTATCGAGGCGGAAGGTGAGAAATCCAATAGGGACTGGGAAATGAAGATATAGTCTAATCTACTGTAGGTAGAGTGTGCTGGGGAGTAGTATGTGAAATCTTTAGTGGAGGGGTGTAACATCCTCCAGACGTCCACTAAAGATAAGTCTGAAAGAATTGTACGTATTTTGGTCAGGGAAGCCGGGGAGATTGAGGACTTACCCATTGAGGTGTCAAGGCGTGGTATCAGAGCGGCATTGAGGTCTCCTCCCAGGATCATGTTGACCGTACTGAATCTTTTCAGGCGAGTAGAAACCTTGGAGAGGAATTGCAGTTGATCCTGGTTTGGAGAGTAGACATTAATTATAGTATAGATCATATTCATATATGAAAGTTTTAAGAAAACATATCTCCCTAGTGGATCAATGAGGGTGTCTAGCACATCTGGTGTGAATGAGACATGAAACGCGATCGAAACCCCTTTAGATTTCGCTGCGGGGTTGGTGCTGTGGAACCAAGTGGGATATTGCTTATGGAGAAGTTGCGGAATGGTGTCTGATCTAAAATGAGTCTCCTGAAGGAGTAAAATTTGGGTACGATTTTTGTGAAAATGATATAAGATTTGCCTCCTTTTCTCTGGGGTGTTAAAACCCCTGCAGTTTAAAGAGGAGACTTTCAAGGGGGTTTGCACTGCCATAGGGAAGAGGATTTGATAATTAGGTATACTAAGACAAGGGGGAGGCTCGCTGTCTCCAGGGGGGTGGGGGAGGGGTGAGGAAAGGTAGTAAAGAAACCTCCGTTAGTATTGAGTTGTAGAATAAATTTAAAATGAATAGATAGGGAGAAAAACAGAAAGAAAACAGAGAAAGAAAAACCTTGGCCTCAGAGGCCGCATAAAGAACATTGTGTTCTAATGTTCAGCTAATGCCTCTAAGGGCGCTGAAAATCCTATGTGGGGCTTAGTGGCTAGTCCACAGAGGGGCCCGCACACACCGGGCTACTAAGAGAAAAAGGCAATAAGTTTTAAATACTGCTATAACTTTAGCAACTCAGGACTCGCAGAGTCGCATGCGCCTCGTTAAACTATTATGAGCTGTCCAGCCGGACAAAGCTCCTAGATGAGGTCCGATGATCTAACTGTCTGCAGGGTCAACAATATGAGAATAACAATACAACATAAAGCAATGAGGGACGGGGTGAGAAGGGCAGGGTCTGGGGGGGACCCTAAATAAAGTAGTGAATCACAGTGTTGGCTTGGGATCTCTGTTAACAAAGGAGGGACCGTGCTGCTAAGAACACAAAACAAACACCGTGTGTGAAAAGAACAAAATAACATAGCTAAACATAATGTCCCAACAATACTGTAACCATAATACTGGGGCCGCTTCATCGGCGTAGTGCCTGTGAAGGAAAGAAATGGTTAATCAGAAGATCTGCAGCGGGGGTTCATCCATCTGTTGCTTTGGGGAGATCCGACTTTGAGCGTTTGTTCTTCCTAGATTGTTTTTGCCAGTTTGATGCGATCGGGAATCCAGGAGTCGCTGCATGGATTGGCCAGTCAGGGATGTGGATCTGGGGCAGTTCGAAAGTCCCGAGGAACTTTGGGAGGTCACCCAGAGTGCGAAATGTGGCCGACCGTCCTTCATGAGATGCAAAGAGATTAAATGGGAAACCCCAGCGATATTTAATGTGCTTTTCCTGAAGGGCTCCTGTGAGGGGTTTCAGTGCACGTCGCATGTCCAGGGTCAGCTTGGAAATGTCTGGTAATAAAGTCACAGCAGCATCATTTAAAGTATATGGCGTCTTGGTTGCGAGCTGCATGCATGATAGCATCTTTAATCGCATAAAAGTGGATTCTGCAGATCACATCTCTGGGGTGTGCAAGATTTGGGTTTTTGGGGCCGAGGGCTCTGTGTACACGATCAAGTTTTATGGGAGATTCTTTATCTTTTTGGAGCAGGTCATTGAATATGGCCGTGACTGCAGGGGCCAGGTCTTTATTTTCCACAGATTCTGGGAGGCCGCGTATACGTATATTATTACGTCTGGCGCGATTTTCTTGGTCATCCTGGTGATACATCAGTTGCTGTATCTGTAGTGTGTGTTCCTGCAAGATGATTTCATGTGACTGTAGTGTAGTGACAGTCTCTTCTACAGTTTGTTCCACATCTTCTATCCTGCTTGTGACATCCTTGCGCAGCTCAGAGATCTCCTGTTTGTAGGAGCGTTCAAGTCTCTGTACACAAGCCTCAAAATCATGTTTGGTGGGGAGAGCTTTGATGTAAGCTTCCATGTCCCATCCACTATAAGACCGGTGCAATGTTGGGGAATGACATGCAGAGCGCACAGATTCATTCTCTGAGTCTGGAGGGGATCTAGCACGCTGCCTGGTTGTCATATGTGGTGTGGAGCGCTGTAATGTAGCTCCTTGTGAGGCTGCATGTGAGCCTGAGGAGCGGGTCGACGCCATCTTGGATTTGGGGGGGCGTGCTGATTTTGTCCCAAATGTATGAAAAAGCGGTCGATTTCCCCCTCGGTTTGTGTATCAGGGGTATGGCGTCCTTCTCCCCCACCTCTCTTCCCCATTACAGACCTGTCTGCAGAGTTCTGGAGTCGCTCTATTAGTCCGGTGTGTGCAGGAGCTCCTGAGAAACACGTCTCACTCCTCCATGAGCCAGGCCACTCCCCCCTGCGAACAGCCAAATTTTAAAAGAAATTCCAATACCTATAATTCTCATTTTCAGATTTTCGTTCTTTTGAATTTTCGTTCTTGTTTTCAGATTTTCGAAATTTCTCATTTCCAAATTTCCGGATTTTCAAGTGTAAGAAAAAAGGAAAATTTATTGTCAAATACTTACCATAATTTTCCTTTCCTGATGGACTCCATGGCAGCCTACGTGTGGGTTAACCCCGCCACCTCTCCAATGCTATAGGACCCCATTCCCATAAATGAGAGCTCACCGCTAGGTACCGTGTTCTATAACTAGCCGACTCTTTGACCGATGGGTGGGGACTCCGTCTGCCATGGAGTCCATCAGGAAAGGAAAATTACGGTAAGTATTTGACAATAAATTTTCCTTTTTCCTGACAGACTCCATGGCAGCATACGTGTGGGAAATAACTAGCCAACCGCACAGGTGGGTATGCTGAACAAAACATAATTTAATTTGTCCTATCAACTGATAGGAATTTTCAAACCAAAGTTTACAGAAGACAGTGAAGCCGGCTCTATGCAGTAATGAGACATGAATGTATTAATAGAGGCCTAAGAGGCCGCTTTGCAAATGGTGTCTGGAGCCACTTGTCGGGCCGCCGCCCAAGAAGCTGCCATTCCTCTGGTGGAGTGTGCTGTCACCGCCTCTGGAGGAGCCCATCCCTTATCCCTATATGCTTGCTGGATGGTCTGGACGATCCAAGCTGTAATTATCCTGGTTGAAGCCCTCTCCCCTTCATAGCTGCCTGAGTGCAGTATGAATAGGTGGCTAGAACGTCTAAAGGGAGAAGTAATTTGCAGGTATTCCCTTAGAACTTCGCCTATATCCGGAGGATGAGTTACAGTGGACTCCGGGGTCTTGAATGTAAGCAAGACGATTTCTTGGTTCTCGTGGAACACTAAAGTCACTTTCGGGTTTGAGCCCATTATAGGGATAAGGACTACCCGATTCAGAAAGAAAAACGTCAGAAAGGGATCTTCATGACCTAGTGACCCAATCTCAGAGACCCTTTTAGGCGAGGTAATGGCTACTAAAACAAAAGCTACCTTTGTTGAGAAATCCTTAATGGAAAGCGGGGAGGGCCCCGTGGTACTTAGTCCAGGCAGTGAGTCGAGAACAAGGGGAAGGTCCCACTTGGGAAAACTTGGTCTCCTTTGGGGCTTGAGTCTTGGCGCCCCATGGAAGAACTGCCAAATCAGGGGACAAACCTCCAATGAAGTCCCAGAAAAGGCTGACAAGGCTGAGACTTGGACTCTAAGTGAGCTGATGGATAGAGATAAAAACTAGGCCAGTTTGAAGGAAACTGAGAATATCCTGAACTCCAGGATTTTAAAAGACCTGCTCGTAGAAGAGGCAGACAAATTCGATCCAGACTCTCCTATACACTTTATTTGTACTTCTCTTCCTTGCGCTCATGAGGGTAGAAACCACTCTTGCGGCGCACCCGAGATATTCCAGCCTCTCCCCCTCAAGAACCAGACCATCGGTCCCAGTAGTGCCGGACAAGGTTTTGTTTTTTTGTTTTTTTTTTTTTGGTGTAGGACTGTCCCTTGAGAAAGAAGGTCCGGCCTGAGGGGAGAGGCACTGGATCCCGGAAGCTAAGCTGGAATAGAAGGGGAAACCAAGGCCTGTTCGGCCAATAAGGGGCTATCATCACTGATTCGACTACTTCCGCTTGAAGCCTCCGTAAGAGTAGGAGGACAATCGGGAGCGAGGGAAAGGCGTATGCCCCCCTGAACCTCCATTGATCCGTCAGGGCATCTGTCCCGAATGCTTGACTACAACGGGCCCGAGTAAAACTTTTTTTTTTATCTTGAAATTGCAGGGTGGAATCAAATAGATCTACTTCGGGACTGAATCCCAGCGACAGAATCCACTTGAATGTCTGCACATGAGGGGACCACTCGTTGTTGTCTAACTGGGTGCACGAAAGGAAGTCCGCTTGAGTGTTCTGGACTCCGGGGACGAATACCGCCGAGATGCCGGCCAGATTCTTCCGGACCCACGACATGATGGGTTCGACTTCTCGAAGAAGTGTGGAACTGCAAGTACCCCCTTGCCTTTTCACCTAGGAGCCTGCTGTGGTGTTATCCATCCCTAATAACACTGACTTTCCTTTCAGGAGATGAGAGAAGGATTGGAGGCACACCAGGCCGTCCGAAGTTCCAGGACATTCGAACCTAGGTTGGGGAGATGTGTCCCACTTGCCCTGAGCAAGGTTCCACCCACAGAGGGCCTCCCCAGCCGAAACCACTGGCATCGGTTGTGACCATGACCCAGAAGATGGGGCAATGTAGTGGCAATTTAGAAGGTTCTTGCACTGAAGCCACCAAAGGAGACTGCTCCTCATCGTTGCCAGTAAGTGGATAGGTTGACTCTTGTCCCTGACTTCCATTGCTGGAGGATCCCGATTGAAAAGGGCGTAACTGCTACAAGGCCCATTTGACCATGTGGGTTGCAGAAACCATTGCGCCAATAATTTTTAGGCATTGTAATGCTTTCAGACGTGGTGAGTGAGTATAAGGCCTGAGAGATTGTCTCTCGAATAACTGGTATATTTTTTTTTTTTTTTAACCGGGAGAGAGATGGTGTTCCCCACTGTATCGAACTGAGCCCCCCCAGGTATATCCGGTGTTGGCCTGGATATAAGTGGCTCTTTCTATGTTTAGGAGCCACCCGAAGTTGAACAAGGTGGAGATCCCCTGTTCCCTGTAGACCAGCAGTTGATATTTGTCCTGAGACAGCACCAAGAGGTCGTCGAGGTAATGATAAAGGCGTACTCCTTTCAGCCTGATGAGGGTCGCTATGGCCAAAAGAACTTTGAAAAAGACTTGAGGAGAAGTCGTTAGCCCAAAGGGAAGGCAGATGAATTGCAGATGTTCTTGCCTGACTTGAAACCGGAAGTATTTCAGAAAACTCCTTCGCCACCGGGACATGTATGTAAGCTTCTTTTAAGTTAATTGAAATCGGCCAGTCGCCTAGCTGTATGGCTTGTTGAATGTGTCTCCAATTTGAATTTCCCATGTCTTATAAATTTGTTTAGGTAAGTCAGATCGATGACCGGACGCTATGCACCGTTTTCTCTTTTGAACTAAAAAAGGGGGAGTATACCTCCTGGAACCATTTGTCCCTTGGGACACATATCACTGCTCCTTGGGCTTTCAGCAAATCCATGTAGGACAGTAAGGCCTGCTTCTGTTCTTCCGCATGAGGAAGTAGAGTGGAGACATACCTGGGGGAAGGAATACTGGTGAAGGACCAAGCGTGGCCTGACGAAACCGTGTTGACACCCCTAGTAGTCCGAGATCAAGGCCACCCAGACATGCCAGACGAGGATCAGACGGGCCCCCACCCGACCTGCCTGGTGGGAGTGATCTCAAAAAGATTTGGCCAGATCACATCCGCTGGACGTTTAACCCTTAGTGAGCTTTCAGGATAATGGCTGCCCTCTGCCCCAATTCTTTCTGAGGTCTCGGCCAGGTCTGTCAGAGTGAGCTTCTCTCGAGCGTTCTGGGCTGCGTCTTCTGTACTGGGGTTTTTTCCATTAAAAACAGACGCCTATCCTGGAGACGGAAGCCCATGGCACGGGTTATGGCATCGTCCAACTTGATGCCGAACAGTGAGGACCCTTCAAAGGGGATTTTACCCTAGGATTGCTTGGACGCTGGGTCAGCAAGTCAAGGATGAAACCCAAGGGCACATTTGGCCGTGAATGAGGGCAACATAATCCGTGCCAGCAGGCGGATCAAATCGATAGTTGCTTCCCCCAGGAAGACTGCCTCCAGTATTAGCTCTGCAGCTGCCGAACTTCTAGCCAGCCCTTCTGAAACACCCCTGAGGAAGGAGTCCACGTTCTATATCCAGGCTTCCATAGCCTTAGACATGGCTGCTAGGGCCAAGGCAGGTTTGCAAGCCATTCCAGCAGGCCCCTAAATCTTCTTGAGGTCCTGTCTAATCTTCTCTCAAGACCATCCCTGAATTACACCGCATCCTCCAAAGCGAGGGTCACACACCTGGCCAGACGCATCAAGCTGCATCCACAAGAGGAGTGTTTTCACTTTTTCTGCCTTGACGGGGTATAATCTGGAGGTTTTATTTGACATGGAGGACTTCCTGTCCACCTTGCTTCATCCCTCATCAAAAAATGACCTTTGATTCAGCAAGGAGCGTAAAGTTTGAGTGCTCTTTCCCCAGGTGCTTAAAGAATCATTTTCTGTTTAGCCGGAGGGGTGGAAGGGTCTTCCCACTTAAGGGGCTCCTTAATTGCTTTGATTAGTAGAGAAACTAGAGAGGTCAAACCTCCGATATCCTCTTTAGCTTCCAACTCACCATTCGATGAACCGGGCAAAGTAACGCAAGGCTGGGAAGGGCCCGGATCCTCACAGGCCTCGTTAGCCAGGGAGCCAGATAGCGTGGTGGACTGGCTCTGCATGTGGGGTGTACCCATTTCCTTCAGGGATTTTTGCAACACACGCTTCATGAGAGACTCCATATGTTGATTCTCCGTCTCTTTTTCCCTGACCGCTCGCGCATAACAGTCACCTAAGGACTTGCCTTCCGGGACTCATGTCCCACATCCCCAGCAGGCTCTGCGGTCAGAGCGGCTGTCATGGCGGCGGGGCGGTGTCTGGAGGAGGAATGGAAGCGTCTCCTCTGGTGGTGAGTTCCAGACGGAGAGTCTTGTCTGGATTATGATAATGATGCTGTAGTTGTGGCCTGGCAAGGTCTGTGTCTCTCTGGACCACAATCTGAGGGTCCGACCTGGAAGGGCTGTAAGAGAGAAAAAAGGAAGGGGGGGGGCAATATGTGACGTCGGACAACGCCAAAACTTGCGACTGTACCTCAACCCCTCCCCTCACCTGCACACACCTTGTGCGTGAGGGTTGGCCACATGAAGGCGGTGACTTGTCCATGCCTCTGGACGCAACACGTCACAAAATGGGTGGTCTGCAGGAAAACCAGGGGCCCGAGAATGCCAAAGACATATAGAGATCAATGATCTTATGTGCCCCATATCACCAGTGTAGACCTGGGCTAGGGGAGATGTGCAGCTGCAACCGCTTCTGCTCATAGCCTGGGAGAATCCCATTCTAACAGGAGCCAGCAGCTGACTTCAAATCCCCCTCCCGTGACGTCACCGCCCCCCCACCTCGCGCCTGCGCTGTGGGGAGGACCCGTACAGCGCCTGCGCGGCCGCCTCAGGAACCCACTGTTCCGCGCATGCGCGAACCAAGCCTCGCTCTCGCAGAGGTCTCTGCGCATGCGTGAACGACGGTGACGGCCGCAACCCGGAAGCGCCGAGGCGAGCTGGAATGCAGAGCGCTCCAGCCGCCATGAGGGGACAAAAATACAGTTTATCGAACTATTTGAGCCACATACAACATATAAACACAGAAACGACTGCCATGGAGAAAGAAGAGGGTCGCAGACCTTGCCAGCCGATGATGCGTCCGTCCATCCTGCACACAGAGGCCACCTCCCATCCACCAGTGGGGTATCTAGTGCCCCAAAAGCTACTCGCCCACCCATGGCTGGGCCCTGAGCTGCACCGCATAAGAAGTGTGCTGAAGACTCTCATGGGAATGGGGTCCTATAGCATTGGAGAGGAGGCGGGGTTAACCCACACGTAGGCTGCCATGGAGTCTGTCAGGAAATTAGAATTTCCTGAATTTATGGATTTTTGGAAAAATTTGTTAAAACGGGTTTTCGTTAATTCGAATATTTCCGAATTAAGAAATTTGTCGAATTTCGCCGAAAAAACTAATTCGGAAGGAAACCAATTGCACAGGTCTACGAGTTAGTTGAAATATTACTACAAATGATGAACTATAAATATGATGCTCAGCAACAACAAGTACTGAAAACAGGAAGTGTGCAGCGCAGTGGGCACCCGGCTGTGAAGCAGCAAGCTGCCAGATGCCCATAGTGAAGATGCCGGTGCTGAGAAAAGAAGACAGCGGGTGAGACCGACTAGGATGAGCACATCGCTGGATGGTGGGACAGGTGAGTGGCTCTTTTTTTAAAAGTCAGCAGCTACAGTTTTTGCTGCTGACTTATTTTTTCCACTGGAGACTGGAACTCTGCTTTAATGTGTGAATATGTATATTAATATAAAAACTAACAAAAGCTCATCTAATAAAAAATATATCACAACCTATAAGAGTATCACTTTGTTAATAGAAAAAGTATATAAAAAAACACACAGAGAGGCAGATTTTTTTTTTAACAAAACACCACTTCATTATATAAAAAAATAATTTACGTCCCACTTTTATTTTAAATCTTGTGGGTTTCTTGTTTGTAATGCCGCGTACACACGAGCGGACTTTCCGGCATACTTGGTCCGGCGGACCAGAGTCTGCCGGACAATCCGCCCGTGTGTAGGCTCGGGCGGACTTTTCCGGCTGACTTTTTCTCAAAAGCCTGCCGGACCTAGATTTGAAACATGTTTTAAATCTTTCCGTCGGACTCAGTTTCTGGCGGAAAGTCCGCTAGTCTGTGTGCTGGTCCGACGGAAAGCCCGCTCGTGTGTATGCTAGTCCAACGGACCAGATACGACGTGAGGGCAGGGTATTGCATTTCGCGCTCGCTGCAATAGGAAAAACAAATTTTCCTATTGCGGCAAGCACTGGGCATACCAGGCCCTTAGGTCTGGTATGGATTATAAAGGGAAACCCCCTACGCCGAAAAAAACGGCGTGGGGTCCCCCCTAAGATCCATACCAAACCCCGATCCGAGCACGCAGCCGAGCGAGCGCCCCCCCTCCTGAACCGTACCAGGCCGCATGCCCTCAACATGGGGGGGTGGGTGCTTTGGGGGAGGGGGCGCCCTGCGGGGCCCCCCCCCCCAAAGCACCTTGTCCCCATGTTGATGAGGACAAGGGCCTCTTCCCGACAACCCTGGCCGTTGGTTGTCGGGGTCTGCGGGCGGGGGGCTTATCGGAATCCGGAGCCCCTTTAATAAGAGGGCCCCCAGATCCCGGCCCCCCACCCTATGTGAATGAGTATGGGGTACATGGGGTACACCCTTACCCATTCACCTAGGGAAAAAGTGTCAATAATAAAACACACTAAACAGGTTTTTAAAATAATTTATTAAACAGCTCCGGGGGGGGTCTTCCTCCGGCTTCGGGGGTCTTCTTCCGGCTTCGGAGGTCCCTCCAGTTAATCTTCTCCTGGCGTCCGGTTGGTTCTTCTCCGCTCTCTCCGGCCTCTTCTCCCGGTGTTCCAGTTCTTCGGCTGCTGTCTTCAGGTAGCTCTCTTGCCAGAGGAGGTCCGGACTTCTGGGCTTCTTGTCTTCTCTTCTCTTCTCCAGATGTTGACACGACACTCTCTCTCCGGCTGGACTGCTCTCTGAGGGCACCGTTGTGACTTATATAGGCGGAGACCCCACCCCCTATGATGTCACAGTCCCTGGGCATGCTGGGACTGTGACGTTTTAGGGGGCGTGGTCAACATCACCCAGTGACCACGCCCCCTAAAACGTCACAGTCCCAGCATGCCCATATAACACTAGTTTTATGGGCACAGTGGCTGTGTTTGATGGGCACAGTGGCTGTGTTTGATGGGCACAGTGGCTGTGTTTGATAGCACAGTGGCTGTGTTTAATGGGCACAGTGAGGCTGCAATTGATGGGGTTTTTTTTAGAATTTTTCTTGTTTGCACCCCCCCCAAAATTTTTGAGCACCAGCCGCCACTGGTACCATTGATATACATCTTCAGTGTCTCCCCGACATCCAAAGAAGTAACTTTTTGTCCATCTTCCAGATGAGAAGTAGGCAACACAATTTTCTTGACTTGAATGGAATCTTGAGGCCACTTTTGGAATAGAATCCAGCATCTGGAGCAGAATAATTCTGTCTGCCATGAAGGACTCATAGGGTTCTTTATACCCTAGAGCTGCCAACCCAGAAACCCTCCTAGCTGAGGATATTGCCACCAGGAAAGCTGGTAATTCCCATAGCGACAATGCCATCATGTTTTTTTGGAGCAGACAGGTAGTGGAGTACTATTGTGAGGTCCCATGTAGAATGTGGGGGCTCTGGGAGGCCTTAGCTTTACTACGGCCATAAGAAATGAAGAATCAGAGGTCCACTGAGCCCCGCTAAGGGCCGACATGGAAGAGATGTGTCTTTGAGTGTGCTTGCGCTCAGGTCCATGTCGAGACCTCTTTGAAGAAAACCGAGGACATGACAGACTCTTGCTTCTCTGGAGAAAACGTAGCATATTCTTGGAATTTTGCCAGACTTTGTACATGCTGCTCTTCCGTGCTTTAATGAGGGCATCTACCATTCCCAAAGAGCAACCTAAATATGCTAATCTTCGCCTCTCAAAATCCAGGCCGCTAACTTGAGCTTCTCCAGAGCTGGATGGAGAACTTGACCCTGTGCCACTGTCTGGTAACTGAGAAGATTTTTACTAGGTGTCTGTGAGATATAAATAGTTTGGTGCATATGCACTGTTGAAGAGAAACCCCTGGAAAGGGTATCTTCTCCACTGAGCCACTCAACACAAGGACAGGATAGTCACCAGGCATGCAGACGCTGAAGAGGAAGGTGAAGAGAGGAACACCAGGACAGTTCAGTACCTTACCACCGGTACGTTCTCTAGCAGCAGAGAAAGGCATACTTTGAACCATGACTAATAACAGAAGGGCTGTGTAGGGGTCAGATGACTCTATTCTTTATTTGCCAACTGCGAAATCAGACATTTATCTTGAGGCAGGAAGCCAGACTGTCCACAATCACAGAACCTTGCTGTCAATTAAGCTTCATCTTCCATGAAAAAATGCAGTGAATGATTACTTCATTGCAGGCCACATCATCTTCTAATGGTAAAATAATGTATCTGGCCAATCCCATAAGAGACACATCAACCAAAAGGGGTGACTCCAAATGCTAGACACCTTCCCTTCTTCACAAGGGCATAACTTTGACATCTTGTCAGGGCTGGGCTCCTAGAGGCTCTCTTCTCAGTGCCCAGGCTGCTCAGCTGTCGGATGATTGTCAGCACTCATTGTTTTTCCACAGTGGCTCACCTGGTTATCATTACCTGCTCGTCAGTCCAGCCTACAGCCAGCCCCTTCTGGCTATTTAAACTGCCTTGTTCATTCCTTTCGTGCCTTCGCCTTGGTCCACATATACTAAATGTGTCTCTGCTGAGTTCCTGTCAAAGACTTTGCCCGGCTGAAGCCCTTTCTCGTTCCTGATCCTTATCTTTGGCTTCCGACTACGCTGATCCCTGGCTTCCTGATTACCGGCTCGTCTGATTACCCATTTTGGCTTCCAAACCCTGGCTTATGTTTTAACAACGTTCCTGATCTGTACTATTTTTACTATTACATTAAAGGTGTGATATTTACTGCATTTTCTGTCTCGATCTGATTCATGGTTCCTGACATTAGGCGAAGGCCATGAATTCAGAAGATGCAGGAAATCCACCTGGTTGTAATATTTTTTTCCAGATTGAATGAGCAGGACCACAGCATGGATCAGTTTAAAATGAATATATATGGAGGGGTAAATGGCGCTGCCAATAATCTAAAATGTGTAAGTGTCTACAATGATGTCAAAGCAAAATCCTCATGATTACTCATAAACATGAAACTCATATAAATCATCAGGTGTAATCCAGAAAAAATTGCTAATCAAATGTGCAATGTGCTAGTACGTACAAAAAATAGTAAAGACAAAAGTGACCATCAATTACTTCATGTGTAAAGCACATAAGTAAAGCGCTGGTGCAAAATGATAGTCCAAATATCAGCAGCAAGAAATGACAAAATTTAATAATAATGTCCTCAATATTGTGATTTTCCAAAGTGACTGGTGCAGAAAATCAATCACAACTTCTGTGCCACACGTATTCCCCTCTCAGTTCCACACTCACCAGATAGCAACACCCCTGCAGGGGTACATTGCATATAAGCAGATTAGCCCTCGATCTTGGTGCTCAGTGAAATAGCTCCCTCCGCAGCGTGTTCAATCATTGGATATGTCCACATGTGGATGGATGGGAAAGATTGACACTCATAGCGTAAATCCGATTAATCACTAGGAACAGACAATCTCTCTCTACTCCCCTGTCAGAATGGGGATGTTTGTTTACATTGACAGATTCCCCGTTCTGGCTCTCTGTGGAGCGATCGCGAGTGGCCATCAGACATCGCGGCCGCCAACCACGTGCATCGGCTCCAGTGCTGCGCCTCGGGTGCGCGTGCCTTCTATAGCTATTAAAAGGGACCGACTTTCAGCTATGGTGATTCGCCCAGCGGCGGCTGGTCGGCAATCGGGTAAAAGGGTATTTGATGTTCCCGCTCGCTCCACTTCTGCTGCTAAAGGCCCCATGTCCATAAAACAGAGTATGAGAACTGTTGCCGATTATGCCATCGAATTCTGTACTCTGGCAGCAGAGGTTAGTGGGAACAATGAGGCCCTCATGGCTGCTTTTTCTCATGGTCTCCCGGATAACATCAAAGATGAGATAGTAGCCCGAGACATACCTAGGAATCTTGAGAAGTTGATCATGTTTGTCATTCTCATTGATTCCATACTCCGAGAGAGACCTTCCTTTATCTTCAGCATGAGATAATCCAATTCCAAGTCATTTCCTCACCTCATTACCCGGTGGTTATTGGTTATCCTTGGTTACAGACGCACAACCCCTCTTTTGATTGGCATCGTGCTGAGGTTCTTTCTTGGTCGCAACAATGCAGTAAAACATGTTTTCAGAAAGTGATTAATGTCAAGTGCACGTCTTCTCTCCTCATTATGGCCAGAGGAATACTGTGAATTTAGTGATGTCTTGGACAAAGGTCAGGCAGGTATTTTGCCTCCACACTGGTCTTATGATTATGCAATTGACCTTCAACCTGGTGCCATTCCTCCTCGTGGCCGGGTCTACCCTTTGTCTCGGAGGATAAAGCCATGGAGGACAATGTTGCCAATTCACTTTCCTGGGGGTTCATCCACAAATTCTTGTCTGATGCCGGTGCTGGCTTCTTCTTTAGGCCCCTTTCACACTGGGGTGGGAGGTGCGTTGGCGGTAAAGCGCTGCTATTTTTTAGCGGCGCTTTACCGTCATTTTAGCGGCGGTATTCGGCCGCTAGCGGGGCGAGAAAGGGTAGACCCGTCCCGCTAGCGGCCGAGAAAGGGTTAAAAACCACCGCAAAGCGCCTCTGCAGAGGCGCTTTGCCAGCGGTATAGCTGCGCTGCCCCACTGATTTCAATGGGCAGGAGCGGTGAAGGAGCGGTGTATACACCGCTCCTTTACCGCTCCGAAGATGCTGCTAGCAGGACTTTTTTTCCCGTCCTGCTAGCGCACCGCTCCAGTGTGAAAGCCCCCAGGCTTTCACACTGGAGACACAGCAGCTGCTGTTCCGGGTCAGTTTGCAGGCGCTATTTTTAGCGCAATAGCGCCGGCAAACCGCCCCAGTGTGAAAGGGGTCTTAGTGAAAAAGAAGTGTGGTGAGACCTTGTATCGATCGCGTTACGATTAAGATCGCTTATCTGATCCCATTGATTACGGAATTATTTGACCGCCTCAAGGGAGCAACGCTGTTCACTAAGCTCGATTTGAGAGGGGCTTTCAATCCCATGAGAATTAAGGAGGGCGACGAATGGAAAACTGCGTTTAATATTAGGACCGGACATTACCAATACCTCGTAATGCCGTTTGGTCTCTGCAACAATCCTGCAGTTTTTCAGGAATTCATTCGTCCGAGATATGCTGCAGCAATGTGTGGTGGTTTACCTTGATGATTTTCCCGCCACCATTATCATATATATATATATATATATATATATATATATATATATATATATATATATATATATATATATATATATATATATATATATATATATATTACATACATACACATATATTTGTGTTTAACCCATGTAAAGTAGTTTGGTTGCCAAAGAAGTATAATACGTGTGAGCCAGTGCCTCCCAGAACCACTGAACAACCCACAGCAAAAAGAAAGGCCATTCAGAGATAAACATGAGAAGGAAGAAAGAAAGTCACAGTAGGAAGAAAGGGAAGGGGGTAAAGATAAATGATTTTATGCTGTGCTTTCACATTTTTCTTTTATTACTAATCAACTAACTTATTTCTGGACAACCTGTTCAATAAACAGTTTGGTTTTGTACAGCTGTTGTGCAATATATTGTCCCTGAATCCACGGCAAAATTCATATAACCATTTCTTTGGAAGTCAGTTTGTATACAAATACCACACAGTACAATAAGTCATTTTCAGGCAACGATATACAGAAGCAGCTATAGATGGTGAGTTGGTGCTTTTTTTTTGGTTTTTATATCCAATGTAATACCCAATCACCTTAAGAATGCAAGTGGGCATTTGTAGATGGTAGGTTTGGAAAAGTCATCTTTCTATCAGAGCTGCACCCCACTGCATTCTGTACAAGCTTGCCATATGTTGTCCATCCTGAGATGGATAAAAAAAATGAGTGATTGGAGAATGTTTTCTAATTAGCTTCTCAAGTATTATCACCTTTCAGCCCCATAGTAGTCATTCAGTGTTCTAAATTACCCCCTGTGCCTACTAATAATAATAGATATAGTGACTGAAAGATCTTTTTTCAGCTCTTAACTTGATACATTTAATAATTTCCAAGCCTTCATTTAGGACGGATCTATACATATGCTGCATTTCCTGTTCATGGTATTGTCTGTAGAGCATAATAAAGCTAACCCATAGCTGCCAACTGTCCCGGATTTCCCGGGACATTCCCGGGACATTCCCGGGACTTGGACTCCATTCCCGAATTTGTGGTGTCCCGGGAAATGTCCCGAAAAATCCGCCGGCCGCCATTTTGTGGAAGTTCAGGAAGACGGCTAGGGGGGGCTAGACGAAGCTTCTGCGTCGCCGCCCACCCCCTGCCCCACTCCGCCTCGGGCCGCCCCGCTCCGCCTCGCCCCGCTCCGCCTCGGCCCGCCTACCCCCCGCCCCGCTGCCAGTCTGATATGGAAAGGGGCGGGGGTTCTAGCCATGCTGCGGACACACCTCTAGGACACCTCTGAGGTGGGGGGGGAGCGGGCGCACCGCTGAGGGACACCTGATGTGAGTGGGGGGGGCACTGGGGACACTTGATGTGAGTGGGGGGGCACTGGGGACACCTGATGTGAGGGGGGGCACTGGGGACACCTGATGTGAGGGGGGGCACTGGGGACACCTGATGTGAGGGGTGGGCACTGGGGACACCTGATGTGAGGGGGGGCACTGGGGACACCTGATGTGAGGGGGGGCACTGGGGACACCTGATGTGAGGGGGGGGCACTGGGGACACCTGATGTGAGGGGGGGCACTGGGGACTCCTAATGTGAGGGGGAGCTCCGCCGGGGACACCTGATGTGAGGGGGAGTTCCGCCAGGGACACCTGATGTGAGGGGGGCTCCGCCGGGGACTCCTGATGTGAGGGGGGGCTCCGCCAGGGACTCCTGATGTGAGGGGGGGCTCCGCCAGGGACTCCTGATGTGAGGGGGGGCTCCGCCGGGGACTCCTGGTGTGAGGGGGGGCTCCGCCGGGGACTCCTGGTGTGAGGGGGGGTTCCGCCGGGGACTCCTGGTGTGAGGGGGGGCTCCGCTGGGGACATCTGATGTGAGGGGGGGGCTCCGCTGGGACACCTGATGCAAGGACGGACTCTGCTCGGACATCTGAAGCAAGGACGGATGGCTGGTGGCAGGCGACGTGGCTGGTGACACGCACAGGGATCCCACTGATTCTGCATTATGGTAAGTTGAATGATTTCATTTTATATTACAGTGTAATAATAGAAATAATGCGCTTCAATCATCCTGACACCATAACAACCATGGTGCCGGGATGATTGAAGTGCTAACACCAGGTGTTTGGAGTATCTTTATCTGCTGATTGTTAAACTTTCTAGAATACACATATTTCTATTGTGTAGGATCTGGGGCTGCTGTCCCGTCATTTCCCTCTCTCTCCCCCTCTCTCCCCCTCTCCATCCCTCATTCATTTCAGACTCTAACCACACCCTCTAGAGCCACGCCCATTTAAGCCACGCCCACAATTTTGCGTAAACCACGCCCATTTTTCGCCGCGACACGCTTCGCGCGCCGCACTTGGCTGTTTTTGCTAGGCCACGCCTGCTGACGAATGCCCCGCCCCCTAATTATTGGACAGCTCCGCCTACAGCCACAAAAGTGTCCCACATTTTTTTTTTTACAATGTTGGCAACTATGCTAACCTTCCATTTCAGAAGTATCTTGTGGCTGCTATACTTTGTGTGGGATTCATTATCTCTGTGTGTGATGCATTCTGCATGAATCAACCTCCTCCAATGCTAAAATATGGTCAGAAACACATAAGGGGTAAGTCGTTTAACAATCATTTTGTTTAAGACAAAGGTTATTGTAAAATGTAAAAGATTCTCTCCTCTCATTATTAGCCAATAATACCCTAGCTTAACATGCTGGAGCAGCACACCTTCCAACAGAAAAATCACTGGTAATGCTAAATATGCTTGAGGATGATTTGAGCACAGCAAAGACCGTTGGCAAAAGATCAATATCTCCATATTGTGATTTTCCAAAGTGACTGGTGCAGAAAATCAATCACAACTTCTGTGCAAAAAAGTGAATTTCCACGCGTGCTCCCCTCTCAGTTCCACACTCACCAGATAGCAGCACCCCTGCAGGGGAATATTGCATATAAGCAGATTATCCCTCGATCATGGTGCTCAGTGAAATAGCATGTTAAATCATTGGATGTGTCCACATGTGGATGGATGGGAAAGATTGACACTCATAGCGTAAATCAAATTATTGATAATTGATCACTAGGAACAGACAATTTCTCTCTGCTCCCCTGTCAGAATGGGGATCTGTTTGTTTACATTGACATATCCCCCGTTCTGGCTCTCTGTGGAGCGATCGCGGGTGGCCGGCAGACATTGCGGCCACCAATCACGCGCATCGGCTCCAGTGCCGCGCCTCGGGTGCATGTGCCTGCTATGGCTATTAAAAGGGACCGACTTTCATCTACGGTGATTCTCCCAGCGGCGGCTGTTCGGCAAGGGGTTAAAAGGGTATTTGATGTTCCCGCTCACTCCACTTCTGCTGCTAAAGGCCTCATGTCCATCAAACAGAGTACGAGAACTGTTGTCGATTATGCCATCGAATTCTGTACTCTGGCTGCAGAGGTTAGTTGGAACAATGAGGCCCTCATGGCTGCTTTTTCTCATGGTCTCCCGCATAACATTAACCACTTCAATACCAGGCACTTAGACACCTTCCTGCCCAGGCCAATTTTCAGCTTTCATCTCTGTCGCAATTTGAATGACAATTGCGCGGTCATGCTACACTGTACCCAAACAAATTTTTTTTTCATTTTGTTCCCACAAATAGAGCTTTTTTTGGTGATATTTGATCACCTCTGCGGTTTTTATTTTTTGTGCAACAAATATAAAAAGACCGAAAATTTTGAAAAAAAACAAGTTTTTCTTTGTTTCTGTTAAAATTTTTTGTAAATAAGTACGTTTTCTTCTTCAGTGACGGGCACTGATATGGCTGCACTGACGGGCACTGATACAGTGGCACTGATGGGCACCGATGAGGTGGCACCAATGAGGTGGCACTGATGAGGTGGCACTGACGGGCACTGATGATGGGCCCTGATGGGCGGCACTGATGGGCACTGATAGGTGGCACCGATGGGCACTGATAGGTGGCACTGGTATGCGGCACTGATGGGCACTCATAGGTGGAACCGATGGGCACTCATAGGCGGCACTGATGGGCACTCGTAGGTGGCATTGATTGGTACATATGGGTGGCACTGATGGGTACTTATGGGTGGCACTGATAGGTGGCACTGATGGGCACTGACAGGTGGCACCGATAGGCAATGATAGGTGGCACTGATGACACTGATTGGTGGCACTGATAAAGCTTATTGGTGGCATTGCTGGGCAGAACTGAAACATAATGGTGCCAATCAGTGCCCATTTGTGGGCACTGATTGGCACAGATTGGGCACATGTGGATGGCCATGGGGTACATACTTGCCATCCACATGTTACCCCTTCCCTGGTGGTCCTAGTGGCGATCTCTGGTGGTCCAGTGTGGTGATTTGAGGGGGGGCTGCGCTGATAAACAATCAGCGTAGACCCCCCCCTGTCAGGAGAGCCGCCGATCGTCTCTCCTCTACTCGCGTCTGTCAGACGCGAATGAGGAAAAGCCGATCAACGGCTCTTCCTATTGACATCGTAATCAGCCGTGATTGGACACGGCTGATCACGTGGTAAAGAGCCTCCGCCGGAGGCTCTTTACCAAGATCGGTGGAGCGGTGTGTCAGACTGACGCACCGCTCCACCTATCGCCAGCGGGCGTGCGGCAGCATGTTATCCTGCTGGACGTCATATGACGCCCAGTCAGGATAAAAGGACCACCGCACGGCCGTCATTTGCTATGGGCCGGGCGGGAAGTGGTTAAAGATGAGATAGCAGCTCGAGACATACTTAGGAATCTTAAGGAGTTGATCATGTTTGTCATTCTCATTGAATCCAGACTCCGAGAGACCTTCCTTTACAGAGCACTTTCAGAAGCCTCCTGTACGTTTGGCTCCAAGCTTTGCATTCCCACCCATGCCTCCTGGTACCAAGTCCGCCAGTGAAGTAGAGCCCATGCAGTTGGGTTTCACACTTCTCACACGAGAGGGACTTAAGGAGATGAGAGAGATTGTGCCTTTACTGTGGTCAGGAAGGTCACTTATTGAAGTCGTGTCCTACCTGTTCATGAGGACGCCCGCACCTGAGGTCCTGTAGGGGACAAACCTTAGGTGGCATTTTTGCATTCCCAGCTATCTTGAAGGATAAGCCTCTAGTTCCGGTTACCCTTTCTTGGTCTGAGTTGCCCATCAATACACAGGCTCTAATCGATTTTGGGGCTTTAGGCCTGTTCATAGATAGTGCCTTCTTGTTGAAGCATTCGATTCCGCTGCAGCTTCGTGCCACTCCACTTGTCATCGAGACTATTGATGGGAAACCTTTACAGCCTGTCCATGTGACTCATGGGACTGCTCCATTGACCATGGCCATAGAGGCTCTTCACTATGAGATAATCCAATTCCAAGTCATTTCCTCACCTCATTACCCGGTGGTTATTGGTTATCCTTGGTTACAGAGGCACAACCCCTCTTTTGATTGACATCGTGCTGAGGTTCTTTCTTGGTCGCCACAATGCAGTAAAACATGTTTTTAGAATGTGATTAATGTCAGTTGCACGTCTTCTCTCCTCATTATGGCCAGAGGAATTTAGTGATTTCGACAAAGGTCAGGCCGGTATTTTGCCTCCACACTGATCTTATGATTGCGCAATTGACCTTCAACCTGGTGCCATTCCCCCTCATTCTACCCCTTGTCTCGGAGGATAAAGCCATGGAGGACAATGTTGCCGATTCCCTTTCCCGGGTGTTCATCCACAAATACTTGTCTCATGCCGGTGCTGGCTTCTTCTTTGTGAAAAAGAAGAGTGGTGAACTGAGACCTTGTATCAATTATAGGGGTCTCAATTGCGTTACGAATAAGATCGCTTATCCGATCCCATTGATTACAGAATTATTTGACCGCCTCAAGGGAGCAACGGTCTTCACTAAGCTCGATTTTGAGAGGATTAAGGAGGGGGACGAATAGAAAACTTCGTTTAATACTAGGACTGGACATTACCAATACCTCGTCTGGTCTCTGCAACGCTCCTGCAGTTTTTCAGTAATTCATACCAATACCATTCATTCCTCTGAGATATGCTGCAGCAAAGTGTGGTGGTTTACCTCGATGATATTGTCGCCATCACTCTCGCGCACATATATATATATATATATATATATATATATATATATATATATATATATATATATAATATGGTTTAGGATGGGGGTTCCCAACCTTTTGACCTTCCTGGGCTACATTGGAGGAAGAGGAATTGTCTTGGGCCACACATAAATAAAATACACTAACAATAAGGATAGCTGATGAGAAGAAAAAGTTGGGCTGATCACAAGATAATGATCAATGTACCTATCTGAGTAATAAAATTGGTTTCTGTTTTCTTTTGTGGTGCGGAAGCCATGCTAGAATTAATAAAATAATAGATAAGAGGATTAAATTTCAACTATATGTGTAAAAGGGTTGCCAACTGTCATGAAATTCAGTTTGTAAAATCTGTCTATGAATGTCCATTACTCATGTCAGTAACAGGTATTCATGAACAGATGTAAAAATAATGGATTTTACAAACTGTCCTTGAATTTTTTGACGGTTGTCAACCCTGGTATGTGCTGTGTGAGGAGGTAGAGGGGTGGGCAGGGGGCTTTGGGGGACGCAACTGAAACCTGGGGGGGGGGGGGGGCGCGCAACTAAAACCTGGGGGGGTCAGCCCACCCCAGCACTCCCCTGGATACAGACATGCGGCATTTACTTGCCTGGAGATATTGGAGTCCCTGCATACACTGCTGTTGGTGCTATTACAAACACGGCAGCCCGAGCATCCCTCTAGATGTGCCTGGCTTCTCATTGTTGGCCACCATGGCTGCTATGTTTGCACGGCATCCCTGGCGTCCCTTAATACGTGCATGTGCCCAGCTTGTCTCTGTCTACCGCTGTGGCTGCTATGCTTGCATGGCATTCTTCCAGTCATACCCGGGCTGTATACTGAACTCTGCCGACCACAGGTTAGACACCCCTCGTTTAGTACAATTAGACCCATACTTCCATAAATAATATTTATTACTATCCCCTCTTTTTTTTTTTTTTTATTGTAATTTTAGTATTGGTTTTCCATGTTAGTTTTATGGGAACGTATAGCTAATTTTGTTTTAATAAATATGTATATATTTTCTGTGTGTTGGCATAATGTTTAACCACTTAAGCCCCGGACCATTTGGCTGGCCAAGGACCAGAGCACTTTTTGTGATTCGGCACTGCGTCGCTTTAACTGGCAATTGCGCGGTCGTGCGACGTGGCTCCCAAACAAAATTGAGGTCCTTTTTTCCCACAAATAGAGCTTTCTTTTGGTGGCATTTGATCACCTCTACGTTTTTTATCTTTTGCGCTATAAACAAAAAAAGAGCGACAATTTTGAAAAAAAAGCTATATTTTTTTACTTTTTGCTATAATAAATATCTGCAAAAAATAAATAAAAAAAAAAAATTTTCCTCAGTTTAAAAAAAATTATAATAAGAGTTTATTGATTGGTTTGCGCAAAAGTTATAGCGTCTACAAAATAGGGGATAGTTTTATGGCATTTTTATTAATAATATTTTTTCTTACTAGTAATGGCGGCGATCAGTGATTTTTATTGTGACTGCAACATTATGGCGGACAGATCGGACACTTTTGGAGCTATTTTGGGACCATTCACATTTATACAGTGATCAGTGCGATTAAAAATGCAGTGATAAACGTGACTGGCAGTGAAGGGGTTAACCACTAGGTAGCGCTGTAGGGGTTAAGTGTGTCCTAGGGAGTGATTCTAACTGTGGGGGGGAGGGGCTGTGTGTGACACGACATTGATCACCGCTCCCGATTACAGGGAGCTGTGATCAGTGTCAGTGTCATAAGGCAGAACGGGGAAATGCTTGTTTACATTAGCATCTCCCCGTTCTTCCTCACCATGAGATGATCGCAGGTATCCTCCGCGGGACCTGCGATCACGCTCACGGAGACCCCAGCGGGCGCCCGCAAGCCGCCTCTTAAAGGGCAACATACAGGTACATTAATCTGCCTCTACGTGCCCTTCTGCCGCAGTATATCTGTGTGAGGCGGTCGGGAAGTGGTTTAACAAGGGGACCCCCAGATCCTGGCCTCCCCCCTGTGTAAAGGGGTACAAGTCCCCCTACCATTTCACAAAAAAAGTGTCAAAATGGTAAAAAAGACAAGAGACAGCTTGGGACAAGTCCTTTATTAAAAAATAAAAAAATAAAAATGTTCCAGGATGTCCATTCATCTTCTTCTATCACGCCGCCTGACGGACCGAAAAAGAAAAGAAAAAGTCGCAACCAACCCGCCTCCATGGGAGGCTCCCGCCGACTGACGCGTCTTTGCTGTGACCCCGCCCCCCTCTGACGCCACTGGAAAGCCATGGGGAAGTCCCCATGGCGTCACAGGGGGTGGGCTCACCCTGTTACGTCACCGGGTGGCCCCGCCCTCAGTTATATAATAGCTGTCACAGCGAAGACACGTCAGTCGGCGGGAGCCTCCCATGGAGGCGGGTCGGTTGCGGCTTTTTTTTTTTTCGGTCCGTCGGGGCGGCGGGATGAATGGACATCGTGGGACATTTTAATTTTTTTATTTTTTTAATAAAGCACTTGTCCCAAGCTGTCTCTTTACCATTTTGACACTTTTTTTGTGAAATGGTAGGGAGACTTGTACCCCGTTACCAATTCACACAGGGGGAAGGCCGGGATCTGGGGGTCCCCTTGTTAAAGGGGGCTTCCAGATTCCGATACGCCCCCCGCCCGCAGACCCCCACAACTACCGGGCAAGGGTTGTGGGGATGAGGCCCTTGGCCGCATCAACATGGGGACAAGGTGCTTTGGGGGTACCCCAAAGCACCCCCCATGTTGAGGGCATGTGGCCTGGTACAGTTCAGGGGGGGTGCTCTCTTGTTCCCCCTCTTTTCCTGCAGCCTGCCAGGTTGCGTGCTCGGATAAGGGTCTGGTATGGATTTTGGGGGGACCCCTATGCCATTTTTTTAAATTTTGGCGCAGGTTTCCCTTTAAAATCCATACCAGACCCGAAGGGGTCTGGTAATGGACTGGGGGGGGATCCCATGCTCTTTTTTCAAAGAGTTTTATCTATATTGCAGAGACCGACAATTCATTACAGCCGCGATCAGTTTTTAATGACAATTTTTCCTTTAGAAATGTTCTAAACACAGGAAAAATGCGCCACTTTACAGGCATACTATAGACATCCCCCAGGTACAATATTTAAAGGAATATTTAATTTTTATTGTTTCACTTTAAGCATTAAAAAAATCACTGCTCCCAAAAAAACATCTCTAAAAACATTTTTTGCATGGATACATATCCCCTAGGGCAGGACCCGGGTCCCCAAACACTTTTTATGGCAATAAAATGCATATAGAAAACTAGGAAAAACATATGTTCGAGACTACCCGGGGCTGCACAACCCAAAAAAAAACGGATTACCAAAGAATAGAGAATTTCCCCAGGGGGTTTTTTAAGCAGAAAAACATAACATAAAGTAATAATGTGAAAATGAAACAGATCAAAAATTTCAAGAAAAATTCAATTATGCAATTGATTTATTGTAAAATACAAATTCTGGTTTGTGTTTAACAAACAACAACATATACATCGCTCATGGCCAAAAGCCCCCAGGAAAACATTTATCCAGTAGTATACAAATTTATTATCCACGTGAATACCCCAATGCATTTCAACCCAATCTGGTCTTCTTCAGGGGGATTTAGATTCTAGGGAAATATAGCAAAATAAAATGAGTTTAAAACTTTAGTCAACGTGCAAAGCATTTTTACAATATTTTAAGAAAAAAGTATCATCATGTTTGTGGAGGTATATTTACCATTACCCCTTCCGCACCCTCCAGGTGGATCCACAGTCCATCAGACTTGCAAGGGGCCACATACTTGGAACAGGAGGGGAGGACGAGGGGCAGGGCACCTGCAATTGGGCAATAAAAGACCTTAATTATTGAGTATTCTAAAAATATCTAGTGCGGTTGAGCGACTTCAGACTGGCTCATACTGCAGCAAGTACTGATTTGTATTGGTTGGACCTATTAATTTTAATGTATGATTTAATCATAAATTGAATGAGTTATAGTATTATTAATTGGTATGTTTGAAAAAATGGTAAAATTAGGAAAATATATAAAAATATAAAATGTAAAAAATAAAAAAATAAAAAAATAAATAAATAATGCCACATTAAATCAAAATGTGAAGGTGAACGTACTAGATGTGCCACGTGTGAGGATGAAAAAGCAGTGAAAATGATGTGTAATCATATGCAAAACGCTAAAAAATGTGAAAAACAAAAACAAAAAATGGTGTTCATGAAAACTTAATAATGTGAATTAAGTGCCTGTGAACAGTGAAAGTGCCATATAGTAGTGCCTGTAGTGATAAAAAAGAGGTACTTGTGTTGGTTAGACTGAACAAAATGAATAAGATGAAAAGTGTGCTGGGATGGGTGCAAGTGTTGGAATATTGACAAAACCGTTGTGGTATTGATGAGGGAGTGATGTAGCTATACTAATGATTGTAATGAGGATCCCAAAAGGAGGGAGAATTGTAAATAGGTGGTCAATAAAAAAAAGTACTGATGTCAGCCTGTCTAGTATTTTCAAAGCGCTGCACTTACCTAGTGCTATGTCCATCTAGTGTGTAATGGCAGCATTCCCAAGATCACCTCAGGATCATCTGGGAATTGCTGATTTGTATTGTCTCAAATAATTGCCTGCACACCGCAGGTGCCAGGCTCCACCCCGTCACTAACTCCCTCACGCGTCCGCACCGCTGATCAAGCAGCATCTGTGTGGCCCCCTCGGCGTTCTGGAAGGTGTGAGCCGTCACCTCCAACGCAATTGCGTGACGTCACGATGTCACACGCATGCGTGGTTTAACCCGCACGCGCGCAATGTCAGTGACAGTCCGGCGGTGATCACTGGACGCCGCCGGCACGAAGAAGGCTTCCCACAGTGGCCCTAAAGAGAGGGCCTGGCTGTGGAAAACACAATGAGGGGAAACGCAAAATTAATCGCGTCTCCCCACCCGTGCCGGGAAGCCAGAAGTAAAGGGGAACAATCACTCAGGGACACGGAGTGGGACCCAGAGGTTCATGGGAGATGAGCACTGAATGTTTAAACAAGATATTAGGAAAAAACCTATAAAGTAAATTCGTAGAAATGTTGACTAGATCTGATCATGTGTATATAATTTAAAATAATATAATCATTTTTGTAAAGGAGCCGGGGGCATATCTCTACACCAAATGGATGAAAAATGGGGAGGGAAAAATGATTGTTTTCCTACATCCCAGGAGTATGTACTCCTATGCGTACAGGCAACATTTTCACACATTTGAGATATGCCCTTGCTCATGTTGGGTCTCTCATGTGTTGAGAGGGGAACAGGTGTTTAACCACCCAAGTAAATAGAAAACTAGGAAAAACACATGTTCAAGAGTACCCGGGGCTGCACAACCCAAAAAAAAAAAAAGATTACCAAAGAATAGAGAATTTCCCCAGGGGGGTTTTTAAGCAGCAAAACATAACATAAAGTAAAATGAAGCAGATCAAAAATTTCAAGAAAAATTCAATTATGCAATTGATTTATTGTAAAATACAAATTCTGGCTTGTGTTTAACAAACAACAACATATACATCGCTCATGGCCAAAAGCCCCCAGGAAAACATTTATCCAGTAGGTATACAAATGTATTATCCACATGAATACCCCAATGCATTTCAACCCAATCTGGTCTTCTTCAGGGGGATTTAGATTCTAGGGAAATATAGCAAAATAAAATGAGTTTAAAACTTTAGTCAATGTGCAAAGCATTTTTACAATATTTTAAATTAAGCAGAAAAAAGTCTCATCATGTTTGTGGAGGTATATTTACCATTAAGTAGATGATAAAATTAGGATGCATCACACAAACCATATTGTTAAAAACATTCAAGTTCAAAGATCCCAATGGCCACGCATACCTCTTCCGCACCCTCCAGGTTGATCCACAGTCCATCAGACTTGCAAGGGGCCACATACTTGGAACAGGAGGGGAGGACGAGGGGCAGGGCACCTGCAATTGGGCAATAAAAGACCTTAATTATTAAGTACTCTAAAAATATCTAGTGCGGTTGAGCAACTTCAGACTGGCTCATACTGCAGCAAGTATTGATTTGTATTGGTTGGACCTATTAATTTTAATGTATGATTTAATCATAAATTGAATGAGTTATAGTATTATTAATTGGTATGTTTGAAAAAATGGTAAAATTAGGAAAATATATAAAAATATAAAATGTAAAAAAAAAAAAAATAATGCCACATTAAATCAAAATGTGAAGGTGAACGTACTAGGTGTGCCACGTGTGAGGATGAAAAAGCAGTGAAAATGATGTGTAATCATATGCAAAACGCTAAAAAATGTGAAAAACAAAAACAAAAAATGGTGTTCATGAAAACTTAATAATGTGAATTAAGTGTGAACAGTGAAAAAGTGCCATATAGTAGTGCCTGTAGTGATAAAAGAGGTACTTGTGTTGGTTAGACTGAACAAAATGAATAAGATGAAAAGTGTGCTGGGATGGGTGCAACTGTTGGAATATTGACAAAACCGTTGTGGTATTGATGAGGGAGTGATGTAGCTATACTA
This sequence comes from Aquarana catesbeiana, assembly GCA_037953035.1. Classification (NCBI taxonomy): domain Eukaryota; kingdom Metazoa; phylum Chordata; class Amphibia; order Anura; family Ranidae; genus Aquarana; species Aquarana catesbeiana. The sequence continues at coordinate 4,990,350 of JBBHAA010000062.1, read as the reverse complement.
ATGATTGTAATGAGGATCCCAAAAGGAGGGAGAATTGTAAATAGGTGGTCAATCAAGGTGGTCTTTGTTATATTGCAGCCATTTGCTAAAATCATTTAAGTTCATTTTTTTCCTCATTAATGTACACACAGCACCCCATATTGACAGAAAAACACAGAATTGTTGACTTTTTGCAGATTTATTAAAAAAGAAAAACTGAAATATCACATGGTCCTAAGTATTCAAACCCTTTGCTCAGTATTTAGTAGAAGCACCCTTTTGATCTAACACAGCCATGAGTCTTTTTGGGAAAGATGCAACAAGTTTTTCACACCTGGATTCGGGGATCCTCTGCCATTCCTCCTTGCAGATCCTCTCCAGTTCTGTCAGGTTGGATTGTTGGATGGTAAACGTTGGTGGACAGCCATTTTTAGGTCTTTCCAGAGATGCTCAATTGGGTTTAAGTCAGGGCTCTGGCTGGGCCATTCAAGAACAGTCACGGAGTTGTTGTGAAGCCACTCCTTCATTATTTTAGCTGTGTGCTTAGGGTCATTGTCTTGTTGGAAGGTAAACCTTAGGCCCAGTCTGAGGTCCTGAGCACTCTGGAGAAGGTTTTCATCCAGGATATCCCTGTACTTGGCCGCATTCATCTTTCCCTCAATTGCAATCAGTCATTCTGTCCCTGCAGCTGAAAAACACCCCTACAGCATGATGCTGCCACCACCATGCTTCACTGTTGGGACTGTATTGGACAGGTGATGAACGGTGCCTGGTTTTCTCCACACGTACCGCTTAGAATTAAGGCCAAAAAGTTCTATCTTGGTCTCATCAGACCAGAGAATCTTATTTCTCACCATCTTGGAGTCCTTCGGGTGTTTTTTAGCAAACTCCATGCAGGCTTTCATGTGTCTTGCAATGAGGAGAGGCTTCTGTGGGGCCACTCTGCCATACAGCCCCGACTGGTGGAGGGCTGCAGTGATGGTTGACTTTCTACAACTTTCTCCCACCTTCCGATGCATCTCTGGAGCTCAGCCACAGTGATCTTTGGGTTCTTCTTTACCTCTCTCACCAAGGCTCTTCTCCCCCGATAGCTCAGTTTGGCTGGACGGCCAGCTCTAGGAAGGGTTCTGGTCGTCCCAAACGTCTTCCATTTAAGGATTATGAAGGCCACTATGCTCTTAGGAACCTTAAGTGCAGCAGAATTTTTTTTTGTAACCTTGGCCAGATCTGTGCCTTGCCACAATTCTGTCTGAGCTCTTCAGGCAGTTCCTTTGACCTCATGATTCTCATTTGCTCTGACATGCACTGTGAGCTGTAAGGTCTTATATAGACAGGTGTGTGGCTTTCCTAATCAAGTTCTATCAGTATAATCAAACACAGCTGGACTCAAATGAAGGTGTAGAACCATCTCAAGGATGACCAGAAGAAATGGACAGCACCTGAGTTAAATATATGAGTGTCACAGCAAAGGGTCTGAATACTTAGGACCATGTGATATTTCAGTTTTTCTTTTTTAATAAATCTGCAAAAATGTCAACAATTCTGTGTTTTTCTGTCAATATGGGGTGCTGTGTGTACATTAATGAGGAAAAAAATGAACTTAAATGATTTTAGCAAATGGCTGCAATATAACAAAGAGTGAAAAATTTAAGGGGGTCTGAATACTTTCCATCCCCACTGTATATATACACACACACATTGAAACAGGAAGCAATATACATTGGCCCGGAAGAGAATCTGTACACAGGAAGTAGGTGTATGTTTGAGGCCAAATCATTTAGACATACACACATGACCCACACAAACACCACCCCATGTAAAAGTAAATCAAAAATGATCTTAATTTGCAAATAAGGATCATCTCTTCCTCAGAGAACAGTGAGCGGGGCATGGTGGTGGGAAGAAATTAGCAGCAGTACAAGCAACTTCCTGGAGGGGCGTGATGTCATTCCTGTGTGCTGGCCACCGCTTCCAGGAACCAGATATGCATCACGGGTACATACCTCCATGCACACAGCAGTTGCGCTTCTCACATACACAGTGATCGCGCATCTAGATGCAGGAACCCAATTTTTATGGAAATGAATAGTAAAGCAGATGCAGATTTCCAGGACTGGACTAACAAATGTTTATAGTGAAAGGCAACTGGTGTTTTCCTATTAAACAAGGTCTAAATGGGCCATTGACATGCATCACAGTTGAACTTAGGACTGTGTCTTTGCAAAGTTAAACTAAATGAAATCCTTTCTTATTTTGCTTAGGGATAGAGTGCAGAGGGATTAGAAGTCTTGTCAGTTTTTGGGGATGTCTGCACCCCTGATAGGGTGAAGACAACTCTCAAATTTTGCCAGTTTCTCCTTCAAATTTATTCACTTCCTGTCACATAGCCAAACAGGAAGTGAGGATAAAACCCTACCAATGTTTTTCCTTGGGGACACACAGGTCATTCTAAATAATTTCCCCATTAGGGAGATTGCACTCTAGCATTTTGCTGTGTACACCCCAGGTTATTAGGTATCTTGGACTTTGGGGTTTATTTACTAAAGGCAAATCCACTTTGCACTAGACATGTGCAATTCCTTTCGTTTTTGTTTTTTAATGAATTTCAACAAATTCGTTAATTCGGAAATATCTAAATATACTAATTTTCATAAATTCGTAAATGCGTGCATTCGTAAATGCGTACATTCGTACATTTGTGCATTCGTAAATGCTTACATTTGTACATTCGTACATTCCTAAATTTGTAAATTCGGAAATTCGCAAATCTGAAATAATAATTAACTAATAATAACTTAACTATTACTAACTATTAAATTATAGTTATTGTAATTTCCTTTCAAATTTGGCTGTTAATGAACGTAACACATACAAATTTATCTGAAGTTACAAATTATCCGAAATAACGAATGCCATATCCAAACGAATGGAACGTAATGAATTAATAATAATAAATAACAATAATAAAAACTTTTTATTATTATTTATTATTAATTTGTTCCGTTCCATTTGTTTAGATGCAGCATTCGTTATTTCGGATAATTCGTAACTTCAGACAAATTTGTATTTGTTACGTTCATTAACAGCCAAATTTGAAAGGAAATTACAATACATATAATTTAATAGTTAGTTACTATTTCAGATCATAACGAATGACCTGAAAAACGAAAAAAAAAAAATAAACGAATGAAACGCAAACGAGAATGAACTAATTTTTTGGCAGTGCACATGTCTACTTTGCACTACAAGTGCACTTGGAAGTGCAGTTGCTGGAGATCCGAGGGGGACATGCAAGAAAAATAAAAAAACAGCATCTTTGCTTCTACCTGATTGGATGATAAAATCACCAGTGCTTCCTCTCAGATTTACAGCGAGTACACTTGTATTGTAGAGTGGATTTGCCTTTAATAAACCCCAAAAAACCTAATAATTTGGGGAGAACACAAATGAAAGTGCTAGAGTGCAATTTGCCTAATGGGGACACTAGTTAGATGACCTGTGTGTACCCAAGGAAAGACATTGCTAGAGTTTTACCCTCACTTTCTGTATGGCTATGTGACTGGAAGTGAAGCCAATTTTCCAAAAAGGAACACAAAGCCCAACCTAAAAAAGACAAACAGGGGTTCTAACACTCACTTGGTTTCCCTGAAATGCCCCCAATTAGAATAGGATTGTCTTGAGCTAGATTTTAGTGCCGTGTTCTAAATGAGTGGTTCTCAACCCTGTTCTCAAGTACCCCCAACAGGCCATGTTTGCAGGTTTACCTTCATCTTTCACAGGTGCTTTAAATCACAGTCAATGGCTTGGTACATTGGACAGCAAGTTAGCCAAGATAAATTCCCAAAACATGTCCTGTCGGGGGTATTGGAGGACTGAGGCTGAGAACCACTGCACTAAAATGGAAAATTGCATACTTACCTCTCTGTAATTTTCCTTTCCTGGTTCCTATCCATGGCAGCATACGCACAATTCATGCATATACTACCATGAAGGCACCAGGAAAGTAGCTTTTAGACAAATCACACCTTTTTGTTTTGCCATGCCAATCAGCCTAGTTAAGCTGCAGCTGGGAAATCTATTGCATTAAACTTGTTTGGGGGGTAGGGGAGTGTAAAATGCATCTGCAAAACAAATTATTAACAAAACACATACAACATAAAAATTTGCTACACATTTTAGTGGTCAACAAAACAGGACTTGGTGAAGAGCAAGGGAAGCAAAAAACACATGTATGTTAATTTGAGACACTAACAGAATATGGTTTGGAGGTCTGACCATTTTGCAGAGGAAATTAACAGGAGTTAAAAGGACTGCGCCCACAAACGGGCAGTCTCTTAAGGATTTAAACATTTAGTAGTCACAACAACTTGAGGAAGATTTTGCAAAATAATGCAGCACAGACAATTAAATCAAAGTGAAACTAACAACACAGATTGAAAACATCAAAAATATTTCAGTGAAAAATACCCCCCCCCCAAAAAAATAAAAAAAATACTTGCTCTAAAACACATCTGTTTTGCAAAGACATAACAAACAAAATACAAAGAGAAAATACATGTGTTACAAACTCTATAAGGACACCCAAATGTACTCTCTTGACACATGCACCATCAAGCAACCTTGCCTTTTTTCAGGGCAAGGTAAAGAATGCTATCTGCAAGCTTTATATAACATAGGTTTGGTGTGCTAATGAGGCAATTGAAAACACATGCACAGTCCATGAAACACACAAAATGCAAGTTCACCCAATGTAGAGACAGAACTTCAAAGTGGGTACACCTGTTAAGGATGTCCTTAAATTACAAACCCAAAAAACACACTCTCTCAGCATGCCCAGAAATATCCAAGTGCTGTTCACACACAAAAAGCTCCAAAAAAAAAAAACAAAGTCCCTGACCAACACAAATGCATTTCGCACACCAAAAGCCACAAAAAAAAACAAAGTTCCTGAGCTTGCCCAGAACAACACAAATGCATTTCACACACCAAAAGCCACCACGAAAAACCAAAGTCCCTGAGCATGCCCAGAACAACCCAAATGCAGCCAGCACAAAATAAGCCACCCCCCTATCCAAAATTAAGCACATCATCCAGTATGCTACAAAATTACAGATGGGACAAACACCCCCAGGTCCAGGGGGGCAAACAAAGAGCCTAACATGGGCAAAAGTTATACAACAAATACCATTGCAGTCTATGGGGACTGACTTGTTAACCACTTCAGCCCCGGAAGGATTTACCCCCTTCCTGACCAGAGCACTTTTTACAAATTGGCACTGCGTCGCTTTAACTGCTAATTGCGCGGTCATGCAATGCTGTAACCAAACAAAATTTGCGTCCTTTTCTTCCCACAAATAGAGCTTTCTTTTGATGGTATTTGATCACCTCTGCCGTTTTTATTTTTTGCGCTATACACGGAAAAAGACCGAAAATTTTGAAAAAAAATGATATTTTCTACTTTTTGTTCTAAAAAAAATCCAATAAACTCAATTTTAGTCATACATTTAGGCCAAAATGTATTTGGCCACATGTCTTTGGTAAAAAAAATGTCAATAAGTGTATATTTATTGGTTTGCGCAAAAGTTATAGCGCCTACAATCTAGGGTACATTTTCTGGAATTTACACAGCCTTTAATTTATGACTGCCTATGTCGTTTCTTGAGGTGCTAAAATGGCAGGGCAGTACAAAACCCCCACAAATGACCCCATTTTGGAAAGTAGACACCCCAAGGAAATTGCTGAGAGGCATGTTGAGCCCATTGAATATTCATTTTTTTTGTCCCAAGTGATTGAATAATGACAAAAAAAAAAAAAAAAAAAAAAATTACAAAAAGTTGTCACTAAATGATATATTGCTCACACAGGCCATGGGCATATGTGGAATTGCACCCCAAAATACATTTAGCTGCTTCTCCTGAGTATGGGGATACCACATGTGTGGGACTTTTTGGGAGCCTAGCCGCATACGGGGCCCCGAAAACCAATCACTGCCTTCAGGATTTCTAAGGGCGTACATTTTTGATTTTACTCCTCACTACCTATCACAGTTTTGAAGGCCATAAAATGCCCAGATGGCACAAACCCCCCCCAAATGACCCCATTTTGGAAAGTAGACACCCCAAGCTATTTGCTGAGAGGCATGTTGAGTCCATGGAATATTTTATATTTTGACACAAGTTGCGGGAATGTGACAATTTATTTTTTTTTTTTTTTTTTTTTTGCACAAAGTTGTCACTAAATGATATATTGCTCACACAGGTCATGGGCATATGTGGAATTGCACCCCAAAATACATTCTGCTGCTTCTCCTGAGTATGGGGATACCACATGTGTGGGACTTTTTAGGAGCCTAGCCGCGTACGGGACCCCGAAAACCAATCACCGCCTTCAGGATTTCTAAGGGTGTACATTTTTGATTTCACTCTTCACTGCCTATCACAGTTTCGGAGGTCATGGAATGCCCAGGTGGCACAAACCCCCCCCAAATGACCCCATTTTGGAAAGTAGACACCCCAAGCTATTTGCTGAGAGGCATGGTGAGTATTTTGCAGCTCTCATTTGTTTTTGAAAATGAAGAAAGACAAAAAAAAAAATTTTTTTTTTCTTTTTTTAATTTTCAAAACTTTGTGACAAAAAGTGAGGTCTGCAAAATACTCACTATACCTCTCATCAAATAGCTTGGGGTGTCTACTTTCCAAAATGGGGTCATTTGGGGGGGGTTTGTGCCACCTGGGCATTCCATGGCCTCCGAGACTGTGATAGGCAGTGAAGAGTGAAATCAAAAATTTACGCCCTTAGAAAGCCTGAAGGCGGTGCTTGGTTTTCGGGGTCCCATACGCGGCTAGGCTCCCAAAAAGTCCCACACATGTGGTATCCCCGTACTCAGGAGAAGCAACAGAATGTATTTTGGGGTGTAATTTCACATATTCCCATGGCATGTTTGAGCAATATATCATTTAGTGACAACTTTGTGCAAAAAAAAAAAAAAAAAAAAAAAATTTGTCTCTTTCCCGCAACTTGTGTCACAATATAAAATATTCCATGGACTCGACATGCCTCTCAGCAAATAGCTTGGGGTGTCTACTTTCCAAAATGGGGTCATTTGGGGGGGGGGTTTGAACTGTCCTGGCATTTTATGCACAACATTTAGAAGCTTATGTCACACATCACCCACTCTTCTAACCACTTGAAGACAAAGCCCTTTCTGACACTTTTTGATTACATGAAAAAATTATTTTTTTTTGCAAGAAAATTACTTTGAACCCCCACACATTATATATTTTTTTAAAGCAAATGCCCTACAGATTAAAATGGTGGGTGTTTAATTTTTTTTTTTCACACAGTATTTGCGCAGCGATTTTTCAAACGCATTTTTTGGGGAAAAAACACACTTTTTTACATTTTAATGCACTAAAACACACTATATTGCCCAAATGTTTGATGAAATAAAAAAGATGATCTTAGGCCGAGTACATGGATACCAAACATGACATGCTTTACAATTGCGCACAAACGTGCAGTGGCAACAAAATAAATACATTTTTAAAAGCCTTTAAAAGCCTTTACAGGTTACCACTTTAGATTTACAGAGGAGGTCTACTGCTAAAATTACTGCCCTCGATCTGACCGTCGCGGTGATACCTCACATGCATGGTGCAATTGCTGTTTACATTTGACGCCAGACCGACGCTTGCGTTCGCCTTAGCGCGAGAGCAGGGGGGACAGGGGTGCTTTTTTTTTTTTTTTTTTTTTTTTTTTTTTTATTATTTTTTTGCTTTTTTATCTTATTTTAAAACTGTTCCTTTCATTTTTTTTTTTTTTTAATCATTTTTACTGTTATCTCAGGGAATGTAAATATCCCCTATGATAGCAATAGGTAGTGACAGGTACTCTTTTTTGAAAAAATTGGGGTCTATTAGACCCTAGATTTCTCCTCTGCCCTCAAAGCATCTGACCACACCAAGATCGGTGTGATAAAATGCTTCCCCAATTTCCCAATGGCGCTATTTACATCCGGCGAAATCTAAGTCATAAAATGCTCGTAGCTTCCGGTTTCTTAGGCCATAGAGATGTTTGGAGCCACTCTCGTCTCTGATCAGCTCTATGGTCAGCTGGCTGAATCACCGGCTGCATTCTCAGGTTCCCTGTTGAGACAGGAGAGCCAGAGAAAAACACGGAAGACGATGGGGGGGGGGGGGGGGGGCATTCTCTCTGCTTGTAAAAGCAGTCTAGAGGCTAATTAGCCGCTAGGATTGCTTTTACATGAAAGCCGACCGCTGGCTGAAAAGAATGATACCAAGATGATACCTAAACCTGCAAGCATCATTCTGGTATAACCACTCAAAGTCGTGAATGCTGTACCTGAAGACAAAAATATGGCTAACAATAAAGCACAGTAAACGGTAAAGTATAAAAAACTGCATACCTGAAAAGCAAACATGATAAAACATAATAACAATAAAACATTGCAGAATAGAATACAGTAAAAAAGAGCAGAACAATAGAGAGAATAGAGAGAGAGAGAATAGAGAGAGAACAATAAAACGACAACTATTATTTTTTATTTTATATTTTTGTTTGTGTTTTTTTTTTTTTACACTTTTTTTGTAACTGTACCTTTTGTAACTGTAACCGGTTCCAGGTTCGGGTCTCTCAAAATGCGATGGCATCTTGGGAGACCCTGTGAAAGTGTGTCCTAGTCTGTGCAATGCTGTACCCTACGCTAATACTCAACTAGTGAATGGTAGCGTTCAAAACATTCACCAATGCAAAGACCAGGATTGTCAGGACAGGAGGGACAATAATAGTGGGTGTCACGCCTATATCCGCGCTTGCTGCAGACACAACATCTTTTTTGGGGGGATTCGTTGGGTAGGGGTACTCGGGAGGACATAAAAATGCCTCTCATGCAGCCGACTGCATTTGGTTGGGGATGTGAATGGGGGAAGTATGGGCGCTGCAGAAGTGGTGGGTTCCCAATTAGGATTGGCGAATGCAGCAGGAAGGGCACTATGGGCACGACGGGCCTGTGTTTGTCTTCTTGGTGGCAGCGGGACACTACTTGTGCTTGCCACCTCACCAGCTTGAACTGCACTTATGGGACTCGCCACGTCACCAAGTGTTACTGCAGTGCTGGTTTGACTACGACCGGGGTGTACTAGGCCGCTGGTGCTTGCCAGTTCACCAAAACGCTACCAAAAAAACTGTTAACGATCGCAGGGATCAGGCCTGACTCTGCGAACGCTGCAGTTATGCGTTTAGTGTTTTGTAAGTGACAGTGATCGATCGATACTGCACTTGGGTGGGCTGGGCGGAGGGACAAAACGCAGGTGCTAGCAGGTATCTGGGCTGATCCCACTAACACTGCGTTTTTGGGAACCCTAAACTGCTGGGGATGCTAGTATAGATCTGATCGGATCAGATATTGATCAGTTCAGATACTATACCACTAAGGGAGGTGTATGCTGCGTGCGTGGGTGTTAGCGGTACTGGCGCTAACCTGACACTGCCTGGGGCTGGTGCTTGCCAGTTCACCAAAACGCTACCAAAAAAACTGTTAGCGATCACAGGGATCAGGCCTGACTCTGCGAACGCTGCAGTTATGCGTTTAGTGTTTTTTTAAGTGACAGTGATCGATCGATACTGCACTTGGGTGGGCTGGGCTGGGCCAGGCGGAGGGGCAAAACGCAGGTGCTAGCAGGTATCTGGGCTGATCCCGCTAACACTGCGTTTTTGGGAATCCTAAACTGCTGGGGACGCTAGTATAGATCTGATCGGATCAGATATTGATGCGTTCAGATACTATACCACTAAGGGAGGTGTACGGTGCGTGGGTGTTAGCGCTACTGGCACTAACCTGACGCTGCCTGGGGCTGGTGCTTGCCATTTCACCAAAACGCTACCAAAAAAACTGTTAGCGATCGCAGGGATCAGGCCTGACTCTGCGAACGCTGCAGTTATGCGTTTAGTGTTTTGTAAGTGACCGTGATCGATTGATACTGCACTTGGGTGGGCTGGGCCGAGCCGGGCGGAGGGGCAAAACGCAGGTGCTAGCAGGTATCTGGGCTGATCCCGCTAACACTGTGTTTTTGGGAACCCTAAACTGCTGGGGACGCTAGTATAGATCTGATCGGATCAGATATTGATCCGTACAGATACTATACCACTAAGGGAGGCGTATGCTGCGTGCGTGGGTGTTAGCAGTACTGGCGCTAATCTGACGCTGCCTGGGGCGACGCATATCACCGCCGGGCGATCAGGGGGCTAAATCTTTATTCGGTAATAAACGGCGGGTGCCCTGACACTATAAAAAATAAACAAACTAACCAGCGTCACCCGTAACGGTTATACAGTGATCAGTGGTGAAAGGGTTAACTAGGGGGCAATCAAGGGGTTAAAACATTTATTAGGTAGTATATGGGGGTCCCTGTCGCTATAAAACGCTGACGGCGAACCTAAATATTTACCTCACTAACTAGCGTCACCAGCGACACTAATACAGCGATCAGAAAAATGATCGCTTAGCGACACTGGTGACAGGGGGTGATCAAGGGGTTAAAACTTTATTAGGGGGGGTTAGGGGGGTACCCTAGACCTACAGGGGGCCTAACACTCACTGCCCTGACACTAACTGTCACAAACTGACACTATGCAGTAATCAGAAAAAAAAAAAAAAAAAAAAAAAAAAACCTGCTTGGTGTCAGTTTGTGACAGGGGGGGGGGGGGTGATTGGGGGGGGATCGGGGGGCGATCGGGGGGGGGATCGGGGTGATTTGTGTGCCTGGCATGTTCTACTGTGTGTGTGTGTGTTGGTGCACTCACATTTCAGTCTTCTCTCCTCGGCCCGGAACGGAAAATACCGAGCCGAGGAGAGATGACATCATTTCCTCTGCCTCTGTGTACAATACAGAGGCAGGGAAATGATCCCATTGGCTGGGAGCGATCGCGAGGGGGGGGCCACGAATGGATGGCCTCCCCCTCACCTCCGATCGCCGGGGGACATTTGCCGACCGCCGCAGGCACCGGGGGGGGGGTCCGATAGGACCCCCCACCCGCGGGCAGGCAAGGACGTACATGTAAGTCCTTTTGCCTGCCCGTGCCATTCTGCCGACGTATATAGTCGTGCGGCGGTCGGCAAGTGGTTAATTTTACGAGTACCCACTTGGCTGGCTTATATTCTAGTTATTGGCCTTAAAATGGGTATGGGGCCAAGGTCCCACCCGGAGGGACATATATTAATGTCACCAATTTGGAAAACCCCAAAAATGAAATAAGGAGAAGTGCCCTTAAAAATGCAAAATTGCTTAAAAGCTAGTAACTTGGGGGGGGGGGGGGGGGCTTACTCTGCCTGTAAAGTGGTGCATCTGTAGCATGTATCCAAAATGCTGCTTCAAAGATGTACGGCTTTAGAGAAAACTTACAAATCTACATTGCAGCATAAAGATTTTAACCCAAAACAAAAAATAGCCTGCCCCCCCAATACATACAGGGCCATTTGGGTCTGTTAAGGCATAAAATGAGAACCCCCACGTGAAAAATATCACCCCAAACTAAAAAAATATTGCCCCTCCCACACACTAAAAAACCCCTAGCCAAACACAGCAAGCCAGCCCATGAAAGGGGTGGATACTTGGGGGCAGGAGGGGCTCGGGCACCCCAAAAGTCAACCACCTTGTTCCCATATTCAGGGGACAAGGGCCTCTTCCACACAACCCTAGGCTGGGGTTGTGGGGGGCTGCAGACAGGGGGCTTTACTGAATGTGGAAAACCCCTTTAAACTAATGGGCACAAGGTGCTTTGTGGTTGGTATTGGCTGAGCCCAACATGCCCCAAAGGCAGCCAGCTATGTTGACTGCATGTGGCCTTGTATGGCTCAGGAGGAGGTTGGGCGATCCCTCTTCTCGCCCCTTTCCTAGCTGGCCCTGTTGTATGCTCTGGAGTGTGGAGTTCCCCTTTTAAAAGCAAAAGTTAGACCATGGAAATCCAAGGCGTTAGAAGGGGTAGACAAGAGCAGTGGAGAATAGAATGTCGAGTTCCCCTTTAAAAGCAAAAGTTATCACATGGAAATCCAAGAGGTTAGAGGGGGGAGACAAGAGCATTGGAGAATGGAGTGTGGAGTTCCCCTTTAAAAGCAAAAGTTAGCCCATGGAAATCCAAGGGGTTAGAGGGGGTAGACAAAAGCATTGAAGAATAGAGTGTGGAGTTCCTCTTTAAAAGCAAAAGTTAGCCCATGGAAATCCAAGGGGTTAGAGGGGGTAGACAAGAGCATTGGAGAATGGAGTGTGGAGTTCCCCTTTAAAAGCAAAAGCTAGTCCAAGGAAATCATATGCATTAGAGGTGGAAGGTTAAATGCCCTTTTAGGAGGAGCTAGAGGAGCGGGAGTCTTTTTACATAATTTTAACAAGGTGCATGTCACATGTTGGCAACGTGACATGCTAACATGACCTGTGTGCAAATCTCCTTAAAAACATACATAAAGGTGAACCAGCGTAAAAAAAATTGTGTCAAGTTTAAAGGTGCGTCCAACCCATGCAATTGCATGTACATTGCTTAATGTTTACTAAGATTTTGGCTGCGCAGTGAACAAACGCATGTGAACGAGTGCAACAGCTGCTTGCGCATGCGCACTGCTTACATTGATCTCACGCAGTTCTAAACATACTTGCGGGCACAGCAGGCTTTCTCTGAAAAAGTTACTTTCTCATTCTATTATGGGCATATTTGTTACTTGGGCAGTTGTTACTAAACTTCCTCACATCACCCCATAATATTGGCACCTCCATCTTCTGTCAGTATTGATTTGGAGATGCCGTGTGCCATGTCCAATTTCCATAGTGGTGCACAGATTGCATTCTCCCGTGCACCGAGAACGCTATAGTAAATGGGGGATTCTCGCTCTGTTACCGGCGCACCATTTCGTAAATATGAAAATGTGCGTTGCGCCTCGCCGTGCGCCTCTATTGATGGCGCACAGCTTTCGTAAATCACCCCCTGTGAGAGTTCTTTTGGTCTTCATGTGTGTCTGGTGAATTGGCTGAGGAGGAGTCACAGGCTGGGCTGTACCACAGGCTCGGGAAGACTAAATAATATTGGAGCAAGTGAAAAGAGTTTTCCGTTTGGGCAAAGGCAAAGCGCACTTTATTCTTCCTTTATCTAAAGGAGTCAAATGTTTCTGGTGAGTGTATACATGTTTATTTCACACACTGGGTGACGTGCATGAATACCACAGTGGAAGAGAAGAAAATAGAATCTTTTTGGTACACAGCAGGATTCTTCACTGGTTCACTTAATTGACATAGGACTGATCATTGTCTATTATATTTTTACTAATATTTTTTTTGTATTTCTTTGATTTGGAATTATTTCTTTGGTGGCTCATAGTCACACACATATATTGGTAGCACTCATAATTGGTTGTTATGAGTAAATGTAAAGATTGTGGTTTAATGAGTGCCCCTTCTTACTGTTGATTTATATTTTAAGTGTTTTTAAGTGTTTTTGTTTTTTGTTTTTTTTGGCGCAGAGAATTAATACCATAATATTTTACCTATGAATTTAGTTTTTGTTTGGGAAAAATGGACATATTATAATGCAACCTCTTTAATATGTCTGGGACAAAAGTTTAGAGGTTTTGAACACAATTAGTTGACTCAATGATGACAAGAAAGAATGTCCTGATAAATCACTGTTCCTGATTATCGTATGAACATTTGAATGAAACCGTGTATGGCCAGTTTTACTTCTGCAAGGTAATACCTGGCTTTGCAGAGACATTTGGTGCACAGAAATTCATTTTTAACTTTTGTTGCTATTGAGGAAATACTGTATATACTGTATGTAAATTAAAGCTTTTGTGCCTTGAATACAGTTTTAATATCTATTTATACAGTTGTGGCTATAACTCTATATAAGATGACCGTGAAAAATATGAACCTTCCATGTAATTATATAAAAAAATCCAACAAGTTTTGTATTAAAAAGTACTTTGCATGATCTCATTAAAAACCTCCTTGCATGAAGTATATTGGTTTGCTCAACAGTTTCTTCCTATTTTCAGGTCTAGCTATGACTTTCATTCACCTTGGTCTCAGTACAGTTTGAAGATGCCAAATTTGAGTAGAGTCAGATTATAGTAAACATCTTTATTTTGTTTGTCCCTCACAGCATTTGTGGCGCATTTCAAAGATCCATCTTTTTTTTTTTTTAAAGAATACATTTTTATTGAACATTTTTAATGGAATACACTTGGAGAGCACACACAAAATAAAGATGACAAACACAACCAACAATATTGCCTCAAAAAAAAAAATCAATGAGATTAGTCCTTTACATCTAATGTTACAGCATAACAAAATTGTTTGCACTTGTGTTTAACCCATGTAAAGTAGTTTTGTTGCCAAAGGAGTATACTACTTGCGAGCCAGTGCATCCCAGAACCACTGAACAACCCACAGCAAAAAGAAAGGCCATTCAGAGAGAAACATGAGAAGGAAGAAAGGAAGTCACAGTAGGAAGAAACGGGGAGAGGGTAAAGATCCATCATTTTATGCTGTGCTTTCACATTTTTCTTTTATTACTAATCAACTAACTTATTTTTGGACAACCTGTTCAATAAACAGTCTGGTTTGTACAGCTGTTGTGCAATATATTGTCCCTGAACCCACACCAAAATTCAGATAACCATTTCTTTGGAAGTCAGTTTGTATACAAATACCACAGTACAATGATAAGACAAGTCATTTTCAGGCAATGGTATACAAAAGCAGCTATAGATGCTGAGTTGGTGCTTTTTATTTTTTGTTTTAATATCCAATGTAATACCCAATCACCTTAAGAATGCAAGTGGGCATTTGTAGAGGGTAGGTTTGGAAAAGTCATGTTTCTACCAGAGCTGCACCCCACTGCATTCTGTACAAACTTGCCATAGGTTGTCCATCCTGAGATGGATAAAAAGAATGGATGCTTGGAGAATTTTTTCTAATTAGCTTCTCAAGTATTATCACCTTTCAGCCCCATAGTAGTCATTTAGTGTTCTAAATTACCCCCTGTGCCTACTAATAATAATAGATATAGTGGCTGCAAGATCTTTTTTCAGCTTTTAACTTGATACATTTAATAATTTCCAAGCCTTCATTTATGATGGATCTATACATATGCTGCATTTCCTGTTCATGGTATTGTCTGTAGAGCATAATAAAGCTAACCTTCCATTTCAGAAGTATCTCGTGGCTGCTATACTTTGTGTGGGATTCATTATCTCTGTGTGTGATGCATTCTGCATGAATCAACCTCCTCCAATGCTAAAATATGGTCAGAAACACATAAGGGGTAAGTCATATAACAATTATTTTGTTTAAGACAAAGGTTATTGTAAAATGTAAAAGATTCTCTCCTCTCATTATTAGCGAATAATACCCTAGTTTAACATGCTGGAGCAGCACACCTTCCAACAGAAAAATCACTGGTGATGGAATCTTATCATGACTTCCCAATGTTAAATATGCTTGAGGATGATTTGAGCACAGCAAAGGACCGTTGGCAAAATATCAATATCTGTCAACCGGTCTATTGATATTCTTTAAATTCCAAATAAAAGTTTAACAATGTATAACTTCTATAGTATACAGTAGATTACAAAGTTATAACACTTAATACAGAAGTTAAGTCTCAAAAGATTTAAGAGTGTGAACATGCCTTAACCTTGGGATATGGAAAAGTTTAAAACATTTTTTTCTGTAGGACCATAATGGCTATGTGGTCTCCAAACAATGATAAATGAGTGCTTCAGAGAGAGACCATAATTGAAAAAGTTCATGACATTAAAGCGGAGTTCTGGCCGAAATATGACTTTTATCTGTGTAGCATTGTTTTCTTTTTTTTTATATATATTCTTTATTTTATTATAAATATTTCTCAAGAGTAGAATAACATCACAAGAAACAATCACATTCCTTCTTTAAATCACATGCTACTCCCTTCCCATCAACTCTTCCCCCTCCTCCCCCCCCCCAAAAAAAGAGAGAAAAAGAGAACCCCCCCACCTTCTCAATTTAATAATTGGGTAAATTAATCCCTCCCTCTTCACCCCTCCTCCCTCCCCTCTCTATACCTCCATCAATAACATATACTCGTCTGAGCTCTTAAATTCAAACCAATTTCACCAAATGTTTTGGTAAATCCCCCGTGTGACTTCTGTTGTATGTATTAATTCCTCCATGGACCTCACCCATTCCACCCTTGATACCCACTCCTTCATCTTCGGGGGCCTCCTGAGTTCTCCATAGACAAGGAATCAAACCATTAGCTGCATTCAGGAGATATGGGGCTAGAGTATTTCTGTATTGGGGCACCACCTCTCTAGTGTCATGGAACAGGCATACCCAGGGATCTTTTTGGATCTGTTCACCTGTTATATGGAAAATTGCCTCTGATTTCTTCCCAGTAAGATTGTATTTTGATGCAATCCCACCAAAGATGCACAAAAGTCCCCGGGGCATCACATCCCCTCCAACAAGTTGGAGGGCTCTCTCCCCCATACCTATGCGCCCTTTGAGGGGGTCATGTACCACCTCGCCAACAGTTTATAACACATTTCAAATGCCTGGGTGTCTCTTGCAGTAGAGCAAGCTAGTCTCAATATCGTATTCCTGTGTTCCTCATCCCTAAGGAGTCTATTTCCTCTTCCCATTTCCCCAGGTAAATGGATATTCATATCCTGCTTCCCTAATCAGTATTTTATATATTTTGGATATGCTTCGAATTAAACTTAAGGGGGAGCTCAGCAATTTCTCAATTAATCTCAATTGTTCCTTTCCCCGTAGTGGTGGTAGTGATTGTGGGAAATGTTGTGTAGCCATGGTGACGAGCAATCCTGACAAACAATCCGCCAATCACCATGCTGCCAGACCCCCATCTATCATTTGAGACAATAGGCAGTCATCTGCATAGTTTTGTTGCGTTTATTGTAGGATACAACTTGGTTGGGGTAAAGGACGATATGGGATGCCCATAGTACTTAGAGAATTGTCATCACATTAATAAAACATTAATTAACAGCTTTAGTCTATAAATGAAACATCTATAACATTCACAGTCTATTTCCTCTGCTTTATCTCCTCTGCAGACTATTGCTCCTTCTCCTCTGCACTGAATCCTGCAGAACATCACTTCTCTCACTCTGACCTTCTCCAAAGGGCAAATTCTGTGTTCCCCGGCCACAGAACGCTGATCTACTCTCCCGTGTTTTACTGTTACTTCTCCTTCACCGATCCTCTCCTGTGTACAAGTCCTGTGTTCTCCGGTCACAGCAGCTTGACACCAACTCCATGGTGAAGATCTTTATCCTATTGCTATCCTATACTATACTATCCTATTTCTTCCTAGCAGCTCTTCCATCCCTCCTCCGCGCTCTGCGCGCCCCCACGTGGTAACTTCCTAACACTCCATTCTTTCTTCCTGCACCATCAGACTCCTCCCTGGAAGCAGGTGACCTCAGATTATATGGGAGGCCTGCCCCCTGCCAATACCAAAGGGTAATTGGTCAGAGCTCCTCACATGAGCCGCCTGCCGCTCAAACCTCAGATCCAACCTCTCTTCCAGAACAATCTGCCTGAAAGCAGGGGAGGCGCACACTAAACACTCCCATTCTCAAATCAAAACACAGGCCTGACTTACAGCACAGGCCTGTCTAAATTCGCCTACACTGATCTCTCAACTCAGAAAAATCCTATTCTAGCACCTACCTTCAAGTAGAGGGTGCTACAGTTGTAATTGTGCATATCTCCATTTATCTAGTGGTTTGTTGCCCCATTCACGTGTAATTTCTGTATAAGTGTATAATCTATTTCCCTTCATCACATCTTGCAATAGTATTACCTCCTTTTTTGCCCATCTAGTGATATATATGTGCTCTTCTTTCCCTGGCTTAAAATAATTTGTATTTCTTAGTGACATTAATGGTGAGTTGTAATCCAAATGATATCTCCTACCTAATCCATCCCATATCTTCAATGTGTTTCTCGTTAGTGGGTTTGTGCTGGAGCCTAGGTCTCGAAATTGTGGTGGTATCCATACCATCTTCCCTATATCTGTTCTACTTTGTGAAATGTCTACATTTACCCAGCTTTTCTCCTCTTTGTTATAAATCCAATCTGCAATTCGAGAGATAGAGATCACTTGATAATATTTTTTAAAGTCTGGCGCTGCTAGTCCCCCCCTCTCTTTTTCTTTAACTAATGTGGTATACGCAATCCTGGGACGTTTACATGCCCATATATATTTTAATACCATTGATTTTAATTTCCTAAAATAATCCTGGGGAAGTGCTATTGGGATCATTTTTAAAGTATATATCAGCATCAGGAATATAAACATCTTTACTGTGTTTATTCTACCTATCCATGAGAGAGTTTTATATCTCAAGATATTCAATTGGTATTCAATGCACCCAAGCATGGGGATATAATTAGCCTTAAACATGGCACCCAAGGATGATGTCAGTTTTATACCCAAATACTCCAACTCCTCCTTACACCATACAAAAGGAAATTTAGGTTGGATTGCCTGCTGCTCTTCCCTCAATGTAGTTATTTTCAAGATCTCGGATTTAGCCATATTTATTTTGAAGTTTGTTAATTTCTAGGGATAGGCTGTCTGTTCGAGTCGAACATGAGTATGACTCGAACATTGGCTGTTCACTGTTCGTCGAATAGCGAACAATTTGGGGTGTTCGCGGCAAATTTGAAAGCCGCGGAACACCCTTTAAAAGTCTATGGGAGAAATCAAAAGTGCTAATTTTAAAGGCTAATATGCAAGTTATTGTCATAAAAAGTGTTTGGGAACCTGGGTCCTGCCCCAGGGGACATGTATCAATGCAAAAAAAAGTTTTAAAAACGGCTGTTTTTTCGGGAGCAGTGATTTTAATAATGCTTAAAGTAAAACAATAAAAGTGAAATATTCCTTTAAATTTCTTACCTGGGGGTTGTCTATGGTATGCCAGTAAAGTAGCGCATGTTTCCCATGTTTATAACAGTCCGAGAGCAAAATGACATTTCTAAAGGAAAAAAAAGTCATTTAAAAGTGCTAGTGCTAGCACTGAATTGTCGGTCCTGACAATACACATAAAAGTAATTGAAAGTCATTGAAAAATAAAAAATAAAAATGCGTGGGGATCCCCCAAAATTCCATTACCAGGCCTTTCAGGTCTGGTATGGATATTAGGGAAACTCCACACCAAAATGGTGTGGGGTTCCCCCAAAAATCCACACTAGACCCTTATCCGAGCATGCCACCTGGCAGGCCACAGGAAAAGAAGGGGGGACGAGAAAGTGCCCCCCCTCCTGAACCGTACCAGGCCACATGCCCTCAATATTGGGAGGGTGCTTTGAGGTAGCCCCCCAAAGCACCTTGTCCCCATGTTGATGGGGAGAAGGGCCTCATCCCCACAACCCTTGCCCAGTGGTTGTGGGGGTCTGCGGGCGGGGGGCTTATCGGAATCTGGAAGCCCCTTTTAACAAAGGGTACTCCCAGATCCCGGCCCCCCCCTGTGTGAAATGGTAATGGTGTACATTGTACTGCTACCATTTCACCCAAAATAGTGACAAAAAAGCAAAAAAAAAACCACACACACACAGCTTGGCACAAGTCCTTTAATAAAAAAAAAAAAATTCCAGCGATGTAATCCTTCTACGATCCACGAACGATATAGCCTCCTGCACGCCGCTGTGGTAGAGTTCTAGATCCAAGAAGGCTAGTTTCTTCAGGGTCTGCTACGAAGGTGAAAGAGAGTCCCAAGTTGTTGTGATTACTGGCCTTCTTGGATCTAGAACTCTACCACAGTGGCACACAAATAGATGCCACCAACTACGTGAAACCCACTGCAGAAAACTCACAAATACACTACCAGAGTTGCCACCACCCCAGATGAAAGAACAATATCCCCAAGAGCCAGTTCCACAGGATCCGACGCAATTGTATCAGAGATGAGGATTACCAGACCCAAGGCCAATCCAAAAATTCCTGGACAAGGGATACCCCCCAGCTCTCATAGATGATGCTTTCCATCAGTATCAGGCTAAACCGACACCTAAACCCAACACGCCAGAAGGGTTCCAGCCAACAAGGTTTACCACCCAGTTCCATGACCGCTACAGACAAATGGAAAAAATCTTCATCAAGAACTGGCCCATCCTGCTGGAAGATCCTTTTTTGGGTTACACCCTAACATCCAAATGCAAAGTTTCCTACCGCAAGGCCAAAAATATCAAGAGCCAAATTGCGCCAAGTAAGATCCGCAAACCCAAGCCAGGTCCTACAACCTACACCCCCCTGATCCCACTAGTGGGCACGTTTGAATGCAAGAAAAAAACTATTCATGATGTGTAAATTTGTCCAGCATGGACAAAAAAGCTTCTCTACAAAAGGAAAAACTTACCCTATAAAAGAGTTTCACAATTGCTCCAGTGATCATGTAGTATACTGTCTGACCTGTCCTTGTGGCCTCCTATATATTGGCAGAATCATCCGTCCCCTCCGCCAACTGTTTGGCAAGCACAGGCGGTTCATTGAACAGGGATGTGATGAGCACAGTGTACCAAGACATTTTTTGACTGAACATCAAAAGTCCACCGAAGGCCTGAAGGTGTGGGTCACAGAGGCCATCTCCGGAGGTTTGCCTGCTGCGGAGCATTTCAAACGACTCTGCCAGCAGGAGACTTTCTGGATATATTCCCTCAATTCCCTCTTGCCAGGGGGACTCAATGAGGAGTTAAACGCATACACCTTGTTATAACAGATCACACGCCCATTTCTGGTTTGTTCCCCCCCCCCTCCATCCTACCTTCCCCTTACCCCTATCTCTCCCCCCCTCCATCCTACCTTCGACTTACCCCTGTCTCTCCCCCCCACAAACAGGTCTGTCTCTGCTCTAACGGTCGGGAGTGGTATAGTAAATATATTATATTAATATTTCATATATATGTATGTGTGTATGTATATACTGTATGTGTATGTGCAGACATATATGCATGTTGCATGATACGTCATTAGGTGCACCCCACTTGGTATCCACACCATGAGGGGACACACACACACATATACATCCCTTATATACCAACTAGGGGGAACACAGCACCAACTTTATCTTTACTGTTCATTATTATTATTATTATTATTATTATTAATAATTCTTTACACTACAGCCTGTTCCCCCTCCATCACCTCTTCATGTTTACATGCATACAACCCCCCTTTTTTCTATTTTTTTTTCTATTTTACTTGCTTGGCCCTTCATACATCATAAACCTCTTCAATAGGCCTCTATACATATAGAAGAGAACTATGCTTCAAATATTTCCATGTGTATCATTTTTACATTTTTTTTTTCCTTTTTTTATTTATTTTTTTTCAATTTTGTTTTATTTTATATAATTTATTTTTTAATATATAGATATATTATTATTATTATTATTATTATTATTTATTTTTTTTAATTATATATTTTTTTTATTTTTTGTCAATCCGAGACTGTTAACCCCTGCTACACCTTGCCCCTTGCTATAATTTATTGTTTACTGATTGATCTGCTGGAAGTTCCAGTTCCATAGCCACACCCACATGCTCTCCATTGTGTATATATAGCTGTCCTCCTCTAGAGGGCAGCAGGCCAATAGAAGGAGCAGCGAGCTCCGAGCGCATAGCCTTTCATCACTGCAGCCCTGATTGACAAGATTCCAGCCCTGCCTAGGTCCAATCAGATACCGGTGACATCACTTCCTGTTCCACGGTCCATGTTGGTCTGTGTGGAGCTGCTTGGTTCCTTTGCTCCTGGAGAAACACTGTGATCCATTCCAGCCAGCTGCTCAATCCTTTCCAAATATCCAGAACAGCGGTGGGACCCACAGAGCCATGTGGAATGCCAGGACTGCAGTTTTACTTTGACGAGCATGCATCTTCTATCATCTTGTAAGTGTTTTTAATCTTATCCTCTTAAAGTCATCATTTTAATACTACACTCAGGTCGGCGCCTCCCCCTCCCTGTTTTTTCCTTACATGTCTTGCAGAGTTCTGGACACACTCTGAAGGATGGCTGCCTCCTTTTTTAACCCTTAATACTTCTTTCTATGGATACATCACCATCGAGCAATTACAGCCACAGACTATACCCCTAAGGATTACTTAATCTGGAGCACCAGATAAACACTGACTATACTGCTATAAATCCCTGGGGATGCTGGATCCTTCCCTTCTTTCAAAATAAGGGTTATATGCGCCAATAATGACTCCTCTCGGAGCGTCTCTCCTTCTGCCAATGCATTTAAATAATTGCACAGCTTAGGGACCAGAAACTTTGAAAACCTTTTATAATACAGAATGGAGTATCCATTGGGGCCCGGGCTCTTTCCCAGGGTCATATTCTTTATTGCTCTATCCACCTCTTCTTGCGAAATTGGGGCTTCAAGGTATTCCACCTCCTCCTTCGCTGCTCTGGGAAGGTCTAGGCCCCCGCAGATACTTCTGCGCTACAATCTTCCGCTTCTCTCTGTCTTCCCCTCTCTGGCTCAAGTTGTATAGAGCACTATAGTAGGAATGAAATATTTTTGCAATTTCAGGGGAAGAGTACACCATCTCTCCCTTATCATCCCTAATCTTAAAAATAGAGGACCTGTTCTTTTTTTTCCTTTACTCTTCTCACCATCTATTTCCCTGGTATCTTTCCCTTATCACTGTGTGAAAAGCACATTTTCTCTACTGTTCTAACAGTTCCTCTATCTCTCCTCTTTTTACTGTTAATTCTTGCCTTTCTGGGATACCCTTGGGTCTCGTTCTTTGTTCTAGTTCCTGTATCTCTCTATATAAGAGGGCCATCTTTTTTCCCCTCTCTTTCTTTTTCCCCACTCCAATCCCAATCAAGATTCCCCTTATAAAAGCCTTATGTGTTTCCCACAAAGTTGCTTTTTCTACTGTGTCATTGGCCTCAAAAAAGGCCTCCAGCTCCTGCTCAATCCTTTTGATAATCTCAGGATCTTGAATAAGGGAGTCATTCAATTTCCAATTTTTCCCCACCAAAATGTCACCTGATATTTCTAATTGGATTGTCACTGGGGCATGGTCAGAGAGGGTGATTGCTTTAATTTCCGCTCCTTTAAGGCATGGTACCACTACTATTAGGATGTAGTCAATCCTTGAAAATGTCTGATGGAAAGAAGAGTAAAAAGTATAATCTCGTTTCCCTGGATGTCTAATCATCCACGCGTCCAACAGCTGAAAATCCAGCAGCACTTTTTTTATTGCCCTTTGCCTTTGGGCTGTGGAGGATCTAGAGGTGCCCCCTGAAGTATCTACTCTTGGGTCAATGCTCCAATTTAAATCTCCTGAAATTATTAATTTGCCCTCTTTAAAGGCACAAAGTTTTTTCAGTGTTCCCTTTAAAAATTTATCAGGGTCCTTATTTGTGGAATAAATATTTGCAATTGTACACACCATGTTAAACAGTTTCCCCTTTACAAAAAGGAACCTTCCCTCCGGATTGGCCAGACGCTCCTCATCTGTAAATACCATCGCCCTATCGAACCCAGTGGCCACACCTCTTGAGTGCCGTGATGTTTTGTCTCCATAAAACCACTTAGGAAACCGGTGTGACGATAGTCTACACCCTGAAGTATGTGTAATATATGTTTCCTGAAGACACACCACATTCGCTCCCAACAAATGCAGCTTTTTATTTACTTTATATTTTTTTTAGGGGTGTTTAATCCCCTCACATTATAAGTAACCAAGTTCACCAAAACCATGATTCAACACAGGGAGCATCTGCTTATCCGGAGAAGGCACCAAGAGAGAAGAGAGGAGAAAAAAAAAGAAAAGAGAAACCCCCCTCCCCCCTGTACCAACACCCCCCAATCCCAAGAACGCCCCCCCCCCCCCCCCTTCTGGAACAGAAAGTCTGAAAAGGCTGGAAAGATTCCCTCTTTCTGTTTAGTATATGGGCCCGGCCAGCATTATCCCAATGTCGCCTTCATCTCCATATCATCCATGGGGCTCCTGCCTCTGACCCCTCTAGGCCCCTTGCCAGTTCCCCCAGCCCCTCCCCCCATACCCCCGCTCGCCCCCATCCCTGCTCTTTATTTACTTTTTACCTTCAATATTTTCCCACTCTTTTTTCCTAGCAATGAGAGCTTTGGCTATGTGGGACCCCCTCCCTGTCCCCTCCCACCACCTCCACCCCCTCTAAACCATCTCAAGTTGCTTTGAGGAAGTAATGCTCCTTCCACCTCCCCCCAACCTGGTAGGGGGGGTAAGATGTCCAGTTTATGACAAAAATCCATTGTCTCTTCTGGGAATCTCAAGACTGCATTTCGGCCATCTTTCTTTCCTTTGAGGCAAGCTGGAAAGCCCCATTGATAAGATATATTCAATGTCCTCATTAGCTTGGTTAAAGGTTTAAGGAGTCTCCTTCTCATTAAAGTCTCTCAAGATAAATCTGAAAAAATCTGTAGCTCAACTCCTTCATAGGAAATTCCTGTTGAGTTCCGCATTTTTTCCATAATTTTAGATTTTTCTTCTACATAGTGAAACCTCACTATCACGTCTCTTGGGCTCTCTGTCCTTTGGGTAGAGTATCTTGTAATCCTATGGACTCTATCCACTTTCAAATTCTCTGTCGTTTCTCTCTCCAATAAAGGGTTAAACAGCTCCTACATCACTTTTATCAGTTCCTCATTTCTATACTTCTCTGGGAGACCTTTTATTCGTAAGTTTTTACGTCAGGTCCGGTTCTCTTTGTCCTCTAATTTGTATAGAAGAGCTCTATTTGCTCTCTGAGGGGATTTAATCTGTTCCTTTATATCCCCCAACTTTGATCATGATTGTCCAGTCTTCCCTCTACCTCTTCTAACCTTCCTAGGACTTGCCCGTTATCTGTCCTTATTGCGGCAATATCTAATTTTAGCGATAAAAAGTAGGAAAGAGACAATACTCTCTCAAAGATTAGCGGGATTTTTGTATGGAGATAGTATCTCCATACAAAAATCCCACTAATCTTTGAGAGAGCATTGTCTCTTTCCTACTTTTTACCAATTACCAGGGATTGTGAGTAATTTGTCTGTCTGTTTCTGGAAACCGTCCAACCAATTTATCCATAATTTTAGCGATACTTCCATTTTTATCAGCATCTCTGCCAACATCTCTTTAATTTGCGGGACTCCCTCCTGAGCTATTAGTTGCGAGCTTTCTTCCCTTAATGGTTCACCTCCTTCTCTTTTCTTCTGAACCCCATTTTGAGCTTTAGAACTTCCCTGGGAATTATTCCCATTACTTTTTGGCCAAGTAGTCACTGAGTCATTTAATTTCCTTGCCTTATTTTCCTCCTCCAGCGTCTTTTGCCTACTTGTTCCTGTCCGTAATGCAATCCCCTGCTTGGGGCTGCCATACCCATCCTCTACAATACTGGTATCTCCAGACATGTAGCGCTGAATACTCCCTGGACTTGGAACAGGCGGGACTCCTTTGCTTATTTTATTTGCTTTCCCTCTCATTTTCATTAATTTATTCACCCGCTGAGAATATTGATTTATCCAGTTCTAAGTTAGTGCTTAGGAATACTCAGATGATGAGGGAGAGGAGGTATAAAAACAGGTAAAAATTCACAGAACGTTGAGTTCCCCTTTAGGCCTCCGCATACTGTTCCTGCATCCATCCCTTTACCTCTGTGTCCCTAAAAGTTTTCAGCTGTTTACTTCTGCTTATGACTGCTTCATATCAGTATCTTTATCATTTATCGAGACTCGCTTGCGCCAGAAACTGCAAGTCCCAAAAAAAAGGCAAAAAAAAAAAATAACAATGGCTGAAAATTAAAACTGCAACAAAAAGAAAGAGGGGGAGAAAAGAGAAGAGAAAAAAGAACAACAGTTCATGGACCTCTCTATGGCCCCTCAGTAAAGTCCATTGGCCACTGGCCGTTAACCTTTACAGGGGATTTACAGTCAGGTCCATAGAAATTGGGACATCGACACAATTCTAATCTTTTTGGCTCTATACACCACCATAATAGATTTGAAATGAAACGACCAAGATGTGCTTTAACTGCAGACTTTCAGCTTTAATTTGAGGGTATTTACATCCAAATCAGGTGAACGGTGTAGGATCTACAACAGTTTGTATATGTGCTTCCCACTTTTTAAGGGACCAAAAGTAATGGGACAGATTAACAATCATCCATCAAACTTTCACTTTTTAATACTTGGTTGCAAATCCTTTGCAGTCAATTACAGCCTGAAGTCTGGGAGGCATAGACATCACCAGACGCTGGGTTTCATGCCTGGTGATACTCTGCCAGGCCTCTACTGCAACTGTCTTCAGTTCCTGGTTGTTCTTGGGGCATTTTCCCTTCAGTTTTGTCTTTAGCAAGTGAAATGAATGCTCAATCGGATTCAGGTCAGGTGATTGACTTGGCCATTGCATAACATTCCACTTCTGTCTCTTAAAAAACTCTTTGGTTGCTTTCGCAGTATGCTTCGGGTCATTGTCCATCTGCACTGTGAAGCGTCATCCAATGAGTTCTGAAGCATTTTGCTGAATATGAGCAGATAATAATGCCCGAAACACTTCAGAATTCATCCTGCTGCTTTTGTCAGCAGTCACATCATCAATAAATACAAGAGAACCAGTTCCATTGGCAGCCATACATGCCCACGCCATGACATTACCACCACCATGCTTGCTTCACTGATGAGGTGGTATGCTTTGGATCATGAGCAGTTCCTTTCCTTCTCCATACTCTTCTCTTCCCATCACTCTGGTACAAGTTGATCTTGGTCTCATCTGTCCATAGGATGTTGTTCCAGAACTGTGAAGGCTTTTCTAGATGTTGTTTGGCAAACTCTAATCTGGCCTTCCTGTTTTTGAGGCTCACCAATGATTTACATTGTGTGGTGAACCCTCTGTATTCACTCTGGTGAAGTCGTCTCTTGATTGTTGACTTTGACACACATACACCTACCTCCTGGAGAGTGTTCTTGATCTGGCCAACTGTTGTGAAGTGTGTTTTCTTCACCAGGGAAAGAATTCTTTGGCCAAAAGATCCGGAAGACCACGGAAAACAACCACAGTTGTTTTCCGTGGTCTTCCGGGTCTTTTGGTGTTGCTGAGCTCACCGGTGCGTTCTTTCTTTTTAAGGATGTTCCAAACAGTTGATTTGGCCACACCTAATGTTTTTGCTATCTCTCTGATGGGTTTGTTTTGTTTTTTAAGCCTAATGATGGCTTGCTTCACTGATAGTGACAGCTCTTTGGATCGCATATTGAGAGTTGACAGCAACAGATTCCAAATGCAAATAGCACACTTGAAATGAGCTCTGGACCTTTTATCTGCTCCTTGTAAATGGGATAATGAGGGAATAACACACACCTGGTCATGGAACAGCTGAGCAGCCAATTGTCCCATTACTTTTGGTCCCTTAAAAAGTGGGAGGCACATATACAAACTGTTGTAATTCTTACACTGTTCACCTGATTTGGATGTAAATACCCTCAAATTAAAGCTGAAAGTCTGCAGTTAAAGCACATCTTGTTTGTTTCATTTCAAATCCATTGTGGTGGTGTATAGAGCCAAAAAGATTACAATTGTGTTGATGTCCCAATATTTATGGACCTGACTGTATATATGCATATATGTTTGCTGACAATTAAGGTTCAGTAGCATTACTTTGAAAGTTCCTTTCAGCCTTCTCACTTTAAACCTTTGAGCCCAACGAAAGAGTATTAGAATGACATTTATTTCTCTTCTTACATTCGTATCATACCAAAAGCATGAGAGGAAAGAGTTGATTCCCAGGCTAGGTGCATTTGAGTGAAATAGGAGATAACTTAACAGTCACAAGGTACACTCCAGATCTCCTGCTATTCAGCCACATTACTAAGGGGGAGACATAGGCTCAATAAAAGTCTATTAAGAGCATTAACTGAGTACTTATGGTTGTTTACAGGTACATTTTCCTACCGTACTCCAGATAGTCTCCTGTCCCTTCCTTTCAGTGGCCTGCAGCGATGTCCTCTCTCATGGGATCCGTCAGTCTTACCTCCTTCACCTCCTTCTTCCCTCCAACACGGGGGGGGGGGGGATCTGTACCTCAACCCCTTGTCTGACCACATCCACCGGTCTCCTGCGGACTCCTACAGCAGGCTCCAATTCAGAGCCGCGGTGTCACCGCGTCACTCCGCCGGCCGGGTACAAAGAAAAAAAGGGGGGCATCTCCTCCAGTGTCTGAGCCGCGGGATGGTGATAGCGGGGAATCCAGAGGCAGCAGGGGTCACGGAGCAGGAGAGAAGCCCCAAACAGACCCCCGCTATACTAAGCCAGGAACTGAGCTCCACAGACCGCCTCACGGAGTTCCAGAGCGGGCATTTTCTGAACAGGGCAGGTTCCGTCTGTCAGCGCTGATGCCTCAGCGTCTCAGCATGCCGGCTCCAGGCAGGACACGGGCGGGGCCGGGGCTTCTGGTGCAAATGTAGATGGCAGCGCTCCACCCCCAGACCATCCTCGGCTTACTCCCAGAGATGTGTGGACCGTGTAGCATTGCTTTCTTACTTTGTGAAGTTTCTGCACAGCGCGGCCATCTCCAGTATGGGCATCTAAAGCCACAGTGTCCTTCTTCCTGGATACCATGCATGCTGGCTAGCCAGCGTGCACCTGCCGATCTAGCGCATGTGAAGTGCGGTGCAATTTTGATCAGCTTGGCATGGCACAGCCATGCCAAGCTGACCAAGATTTTCCATAGACGCCAATGTCAAATGTTACTGGAGCCGTGTGATGCCAAGCTGGCCAAGAATTTCCGTAGACGCCAATGTTAAATGTTACTGGAGCCGTGCAATGTCAAGCTGGCCAAGAATTTCCAAAGACGCCATGCCAAGCCGACCAAGATCTCCCAGGAGCCAATGCAAAACCGGAAATGACGCGCGGCGCCGTGGCCCCCTAGAGGAGGAAGTGAAATTAGATATACGTATAAATCAGGTAAGTGAACAGAAAAAAATAAATACATTGCCAATTCATTTTAAGGATGTACATTAGTGCTGCATGGTAAGGAGTGAAAAATGTGGGTGGAACTCCGCTTTAATGTATGTTTAAAACTTTTTGCTAAGTCTAAACAGCCCTTCACATATTAGAATCTCAAGAGTTACCAACTCTACTTTAATTCTAAACAAAATTCAATCTGAGTTCTGAAATTCAGTAAGTGGTCATATTGTTGGGGAGACGTGACTAACTGGGGGTATGATCCACATTCCTTCACCTGACACCTGAAGCAGGGAAGTACTTTTATTATTTCTCTTTTTTCATAAATATCTGTTAATTTTGTATGTATGTGTAGCGGGGACACATTTTTGATGTAACTTAATTTTAATGTTATATCTTATCCTATGGCACCATCTAGCGGCCAAAGTGCAAAAGGACTGAATCTTTATTTTCTTTTCGCTTTTCAAGTTGACCTGGAAGTTTTTGTTTGTTTATATCTGGACATTAACTTGACCCGCCCACAATGCACAGTGACTCCCATGATCCTTGGGGAGCAGAACTGCATTGTGGGAAGCCTATAAAAAGGCTGGGAGCGGCCATCTTAAGTCTCTTGGAGACGCATGGCCAGCCTGGGAGGATCTGTGTGAGGTCCCAGCCCAGTGCGGCCTACCCTGTACGGAGCGGAACAGCAGCCAGCGATCCTGCCTTACATCACAGCATGCTGGAGCAGCAGTGTGATTGTTCCAGAGACCCTTGAAGGAGGTAACCGAGGACTCCCGGTCGTCTGTAAGCAGTCTTTGATCCGGCCTTACATCACAGCGTGCTGGAGCAGCAGTGTGATTGTTCCAGAGACCCTTGAAGGAGGTAACCAAGGACTCCCGGTCGTCTGTAAGCAGTCTTTGATCCGGCCTTACATCACAGCGTGCTGGAGCAGCAGTGTGATCGATCCAGAGACCCTTGAAGGAGGTAACCGAGGACTCCTGGTCGTCTGTGAAGTAGTACAGCGTGGCGGTGTGGCCACAGCGAACGAACTGAGATACTGCAGAGGAAGAACTCGGCACACCAGAGCGGAGTCTTCTGACAGCATTGTCCTGGTTGGGTGAGAGGGCTGAGGCCCACAAGTTTCTTGACGGCCTTTCATACATCAGTTTACACAAGACAGAGTTGCTGGGACCCGTAGTCCCACAAGCACAGTCAAGAGGATTCAACACTAAGTCACTGCATCAAAGTTAGTTATAGCTCTGCTGCATCAGGACTGTGCTTTATATATCAGGTTACTTTGTTAAGGAATCATTAACCCTTGGATTACAAAATTACCTTGTTGAAGATAAAGAAGGACTGTTAAGTAACACATAAGGCCTTGGGTTATTTTACTATATCAGGGTGGTGTGATACTAAAGGAGGGAGCTCCCTAGTGTTGTATTATACTAAATCAAGTCACCATTCGATTTGGTATAGCTTTAGGCGCGCAGGAAATAGGACAGTGCTTAGAGTGAGATACACTCACTCTGACGGTATCCTATTTACTTTCATATACCTCTCATATATTACTTCAAACATTATACACCTGTATTGTACCTTTGTAAAGTTTAGTTGTCTGTCAGACTATGTTGGTCTGACAGTACAACCATTGTAGTTCAACCCTTCTAATACAACTACAGTAAATACGGTTATTATTCAAGTACAACTGTGTGAGTGTTGTTTTCCTCTTCATCACCAGCCAAGAGGAGTGTAAGGTAACTACAGACAGGTATGCTATATTGAGTATTGTGAACTTGCCTTTGTGATTTTGTTCTAACTGCACACTATTACACCACAGCTGTGTCAGGGGAACTGAGATATTGAGAGGAGTATAAAGCAGAGTACAGGCCCAAATAACTCATCAGCTCCTTCGGGGGTTCGTGCTACATATGATTTTGCAGCCTACTGTAAGTTTGTATATATTGACCAAATACTTGAGAAATTATATATATATATATATATAAAATAAATAAATAAGTCAATTTTTGAGTGCTGTAATTAGTTTGGCATTAGAGCAAATTTTTTTAATTTTTTGCACAGACGTAAAAATCTTCATTTTTGGCAATACAATTATTTAAAGTGTTACTATTAAACCCACAACAGTAAAATCATTCTGTATATGCTGTAAAGCATGCTTGTTATACGCACTGTAAAAAGGCTGTTTGATCCTGCTTCTCTGATCCTCCCCTTCTTCCACAGTCCCCAATCCATCTGCTGATATTACAGAGGAGACGCTCTGCACATGCTCAGTTTTGTGTGGATTGCTAGAGTTGTTTTTTTTTGGGAGGGTGCATGTGATTGGCACAGGGCCAATCAGCACTGTCCAGACAGAGGATCAGGGGTCATGCAGCCTCATAGGACAGTCAGTAGACATGTGAAATTCGTTTCGGTCTATATATGAATTTGGACAAATTTTTGGTTATTCAGAGATTCAGATGTATCTGAATCTCTGAATGAAATAATACCAAATTATATTGAAATTCATTTAATTTCATTTCGTATATTCAATTTCTAACAAATTTCAAATTATCGGAAAGATTCGAATTTGGATTGGTCGAAAAATGATAGACCAATTTGAATTCTCTGTGAACAATAGCTGGTTGTTAAGGAGCAGGCAGTCAATGGGCTTCCCCGCTGTAAACAAAAAAATGCCGGCAATAGAAAATTTAAAAAAAAAACAGCATGGGGTCCCCCCCCAATCCATACCAGGCCCTTTGGGTCTGGTATGGGTTTTAAGGGGAACCCCTAACCAAAACTTAAAAAAAAAGCGGCGTAGGCCCCCCAGAATCCATACCAGACCCTTATGTAAGCATGCAGCCAGGCAGGCCAGGAAAGGGAGGATGAGCGAGCCCCCCCCCTTCTGAACTTTACTAGACCATAAGCTCTCAACATGGGGGTGCTTTGGGGCAGGGGGGCTCTGCTCTGGGGACACGGGCCTCCTCCCCACAACCCTGGCCGGTGGTTGTGGGGCTCTGTGGGTGGAGGCTTATTGGAATCTGAAAGCTCGCTTTAACAAGGGGGTCCCAGATCCCGGGTCCCCCCTATGTGAATGATTATGGTGTGCATAGTACCCCAACCCATTCACCAAAAAAGTGTAAACAGTGAGTAAAAATACAACACAAGTTTTTGACAAGTCCTTTAATAATAATAAAAAAAGTCCCCCCAGTGTAGATCCATCGTCAATCATGATGCACGCAGCACCCATGAAAAAACAAAAAACCCCAAAAGACCTTCGGTCTTGTTGAAGGTTCCCGCCATCTGCCTGCTTCACCACCTGACAATTCTTAAATGGCTAAGGGGCGGGGAAACCCATCGACGTCGCCGAGTTGTCCCACCTTCTTGTAATGTCATCGACCGAGGCATGCTGGGTTGTTGACGTCACAAGGGGCGGGGTCACCAAATGACATTGGGTAACTCTGCCCCTTTGTTATTTAACATTCCTGGCGGTATGATTATTTTAGGTGCTGAAAGCGGTACAATTATTTTGCATGGAAATTTGGCGTTTTATATTGTAGGTCTGTAATTCTTAGCAATAACACACTTAAATCTGTCCACCAAGAGTCTAGTAGATATCCCGAGTATGATGAAGTTTGAAACACACTATCATTCACTATCGCTCAATTCTGTAAGTGTTCTAATTTGCTATCGCTGTTTTCTAGCTGGTCTAAAGCCACTTTTGACGTAAAGGGACACTTTTTGGTTGCTATGGACAATCTCAAGTTTCCAGGTATAAAGAACAGTATATATAATATAAAACTGCATGCAGGGCATTGGACAAAGCACTGGGGACAAAAGGGATGTGAAATAATTTCATACAGTACTGTAATCTGTAAGATTACAGTACTGTATGTGTTATGATTTTTACTTTTTTGAATTTGCTGCCAGGCTCCGCCCCCGTGCGTCGCGACGCTCGCAGGGAACGGAGCCTGGCACAGAGAGGCTTCGGAGGAGGACAGAGCCCGCAGACACAGCGGGGGGGACAACGCAGGATCTTGGGGACAAGGTAAGTAACACCACACCATGATCCTGCAATGTAATCCCGAGTGTGGCTCGGGGTTACCGCTAATGGTGCTGAAATTTAACCCCGAGCCACACTCGGGAAAACTGTCAGGGAGGCTACGAAATGTCAGAAGGCTGATCAGGCACATGGCTGGAGCCCTCGACTAGACCCGAGGGTTTTTTCTCTTTTTTCGGATCGGATGGTGTGGCGGGCATTGTGATTGACGATGAATCTACACTGGGGGCTATTGTTTTTTGATTTTTTAATAAAGGACTTGTCAAATACTTGTGTTGTGTCTTTAATCACTCTTTGCACTTTTTGGTGAATAGGTAGGGGTACTCATTCACATGGGGGGGCGGGATCTGGGGGCTCCCTTGTTAAATGGGACTCCCAGATTCAGATAAGCCTGCTGACCGCAGACCACCACAACCACCGGCTAGGGATGTGGGGAAGAGGCCCTTGCCTTCATCAACAGGGGGAAAAGGTGTTTTGGGTGGGGGCGCGGCAGAGCCCCCCAAAGCACCCCTTATATTGAGGGCATGTGGCCTGATATGTTTTGGGTGTGCTCGCTCATCCCCCCTTTCCTGGCCTGCCAGGCTTCATGCTCGGAGAAGGGACTGGTATTGAGTTTGGGGGTTCCCACAACGTTTTTTTTTTTTACATTTTGGCATGGGGTTCCCCTTAAAATCCATACCAAACCCAAAGGGCCTGGTATGGATTAGGGGGAAGGACCCTACGCGTTTTTTTTCCCGAATTTCCTATTGCCGGCATTCTTTTGTTTACATTCATCTGTCAGCGGAGAAGCTCGTTGACAGCTGATGAGTCATCAGTTGTTAAAGTGGTTGTTAAGCCACTAGTATAAAAAGCTCCCACCCCCTCTGTATTAGAACAATAAGTTCCCCTGTGTCTGTGTTATATCATAAATATGCTTATGTGTACTGATAACACACCGTCTTCCTGCGATCAGTTGCCTCCTCCCTCCTCTCCTCTGCCCAGCAGGCGGGGCCGAGCAGCCAGGGAGCAGAGGAGAGAATCGAGATAGAGCCGAGGAATCACATAATCGCAGGAAGACGGTGTGTTATTAGTATAGACAAGCATATTTATGATATAACACAGACACAGGGGAACTTATTGTTCTAATACAGAGGGGATGAGAGCTGTTAATGTTAAGTATGAGAGCGGCAGTAGCGGGGGGGGGGGGGGGGCTGACACGAGCAGACAGTCAGAGAGGGGAGGGGGGAGAGGATGGAGGAGAGGACACAGGAGACAGATAGCAGGCTGCGGCTGACAGGGGCACGTACGCTGACCATGGTAGCCAGGCAGGATCAGACAGGTGTTACAGGGGGCCAAATGACACAGCACAAGCACTGTGCTGTACAACATGCTTTAAGGGAACAGGATCTGGGGTTTTTTTTTGGGTTAACAATCGCTTTAAGGTCGCGGTGGCCAGCTTCCAGGCCCACTCCTTAACAACCAGCTATTCTTCACACTTTACTAAAATCGGTCGATCACTTTCAACCGATCCAAATTCGAACCGTTGCGAAAAATTGGAATTCATTTGAAAATTAATAAACAAAATGAAATTTTACAAAATGTAACCAAACGAATTCCAAAACAAATCAATGAAACGAAAATAGTAACATAACGAATCTATCTGAAACAAAACACATTTTTCCGTTCTGCGCTTTTCTAACAGTCAGAGGCTAATTAAAACTCCTCCTACAAGCTTTAGCCAGTGCTCAGCAGGAAGTCATAAGACTGCTATATACTGCTGATGAGAAAAGGTATTTAGCAGTTTATATTTACTAAAATAGTTGCATTTCAATGTTCTGTGTACTGTGGGAGACCAGATATAGTAAATGCCTGGGCAGTAAAAAGTCCTGGGTTTAGTAACACTTTAAACCCCCGGAACATTATATATTATCTGAAAGCATAGGCTCTGTAGAATAAAAAGGTGAAGCTTTAAAAGCCTATACAGCTCATCAGTTTAGAGATAACCAGGAGCTCTTGTGCTAGAATTATTGCTCTCACGCTGACATTTGTGGCGATACCTCCCATGTGTGGTGTGACCGTGGTGTACATATGTGTGCACATTCTGGGCATGCGTTTCCGCGGCAATGGGGGTTATGGCAGTTTTTTTTTAATACAGTTTAATATAATTTAATTGTTTT
The DNA here is from genome assembly GCA_037953035.1 of Aquarana catesbeiana. Taxonomy (NCBI): domain Eukaryota; kingdom Metazoa; phylum Chordata; class Amphibia; order Anura; family Ranidae; genus Aquarana; species Aquarana catesbeiana. The sequence goes on along the minus strand of JBBHAA010000062.1, from coordinate 4,955,175 downwards.
TAAACTTTTTAAATTAATTTATTTATTTTTACTTTATTACTTTCACAAAGGGTTAAAAACCCCCATGTTATAGCATTGGTCAGGTGACGGTTACTTTTTCACTTTGAAGCCAGGAGCCGCCTGAACAAATGGAGCACAAGTTGATGGCTGCTACTGCAGACATTAGCTTGTGATTAACAGTTCACTCTTTGGATGCACGTAGTATGTCCTAAAAGCTGAACTAATTAAAGCAGTGGTTCTCAACCATCAGGCCACAGTCCACTGTTAGGCTCCATTCACACCAATGTGTTTTTTACATGCATTTTGCTTTTTTTGCAGAAATGCAGGACATTTTTTTGGGATCCTATGGAACATGTTCACATCAATGCATTTTTGTGCCTCTGCCTTTTTGGAAAGAGACAGAAACTTTCTTAAACGCAAAACGGTGATTTATTTTGCTTCTTTGGTTCATAGATTTCAACAGAGAAGCTGCAGAAAAGCATATAGTGCGTTTTTAGTGTTGTTGCCATGGTTTGCAGTTTTAAATCTGCCCAACAACAAATTTTCACAAAAAAACCCATATAAAAACGCAAATCGCGGCAAAATCGCAGCAAACTTGCCGAAAGCACAGCAAAAATCGCTGCAGAAAAGCTCAAAATCGACATGCATAAAAAGTTGACAGAGACCTCATGTAACTTATAAGTAGATTTTCATTTGTTTCCTTGTTTTTTTTTTTTTTTTGTTTTAAGCAACTCTCTCATTTTAAATGATATTCTTACAGTATGTTATATGTTTGCAGGATGTGTTTTTGAAGGCAAGCTACATAAGCTTGGCAGTGAATGGATAACAGAGGAATGTATGGATTGTTCGTGTCATTCTGATGGCTCCGTGGGTTGCTGTACTAAGTAAGCATTATTTTATTTTTATTTGTTCAATCCCAATTGAATGCAAAATATATTTTGATATTATACAAAATGTTCTTTCTAAAGTGAGAACCAACTGTAAGGCTTTATTTCAGCATGCATTGTTCACTTCTGGCGCTATGCAAATTAGGATTTCAACATGAAGTCTTCATGTGCCACTATGAGGTTGTTGTAAAGTTGAAAAGCCCTGAAGAAGGAGGAGGCCTTTCCCCCAAAATGTGTTGGCTGTATTTGATGTTCCTAACCAATAATTGTTTAAAAAACGTTTAAATTACCGATATATGAGCTTTTGTTAAAGGTGCTCCTCAATACTCCCTAGTTCCCTAATGGAAGAAAAATGTGGTTTTCATAAAGTTAAAGAATGCCTGCCTACCCTAAATCCTAGGTACAGTGACTGTCATTCGCATGTCACCCTGCGTGAATAAACACACTCTATGTGTGGATTGCAGACATAGGGGTCAATTTATTAAGGTTTACCGCATACGATAACATGGTCACATGACCCATTTGCATAAATTATCGCATGAGGTAAATTAAGTCCAATTTATAAAAAAAAAAAATAAATAACGATTATGCGGTATTTGCCGCAAAATAAAAAATGTGCCGGTAAATACCATTTAAAAACCATGTGGTAAGCTCTTAAGTCCCATTCACAAACAGACAAGAGAGTAAAAAGAAAATGCTATATTTATCACCAGGGTTTTGCTGGTATCACATGCGGCATTTGTCAAATAGCTGGTTGCTAAGGAGCGGGTCGGGAGGCTGGCCGCCACGTCCTTAACAACCGATGACTCATCAGCTGTCAGCGGGTTCCCCGCTGACAGCTGAATGTAAAAAAAGCGTGCAGACAATTAAAAGTTATGAAAGAAAATAGCATGAGCCCCCCAATGCATTCCAGGCCCTTCGGGTCACATGTCCTCAACCAGGCGACGTCACCTGGTGGCACCGCCCCCTTTTGATGTCATGGACCAGTGTATGCTGGGTTGGTGAAGTCACAAGGGGGGCGAAGCCCTTACCTATATAAGAAATGTCAAACGGCATTTTTTTTGTGGCTTGAACGTGTGGCGGGCGGCGTGATTGACGATACAATTACATTGGGGGTCACTATTTTTTAATTTTTGAATAAAGGAATTGTCAAGAGCTGTCTCTGTGTTTTTATTACTTTTTGCCACTTTTTTCGTGAATGGGTTTTCATTCACATGGGGGGGTGGGATTTGGGGGCCCCCTTGTCCGCAGACCCCCACAACCACCGGCCAGGGTTGTGGGGATGAGGCCATTGTCCCCATTAACATGGGGACAAGGGGCTGGGGGGGGCTTTTATTTTACATTTTGGCGTGGCATTTAAAAAAAAAATCTATTCCTGGCAATGACATTGTATTGCCGGCAATTTAAATGTCATTTCATACATTTTTTTTTTTAGAAATGTCATTTTTGCTGCAGCATGTTCTATGCATACTACAGATGCGCATGGGGCCTGGTATGCATGAGGGGGACCCCACGCAGTTTTTTTTTTATACTTTTTAATTGCGGGCATGTCAACAACTGATGAGTCATCTGTTGTTAAGGACTCGGCAGCCAGCTTCCCAGCCTGCTCCTTAGCAACTAGCTCAATGCAGTAAATTACCACATGAAAAAATGCGATGATTACCACACATTCAAAAAGACACGATATTAGTTATTTAATGCAAAATTCTTAATGAATTGTACTTTCACAACTGATTTACCACAAGCGTTATTTTAACGCATTTTATTAGCCGTTATCATACTCTTAATGAATTGACCCCATAATCATATCACCCTCAGCAGGGCCGGACTTATCATTGGGCTTGAGTGGGCTCAAGCAAATGGGCCCCGCCTAATAGGGGGCCCCGTGGCAGGGCTGGATCCACGGCAAACTCCCGCCCACTAGCCAGCCCGTTTCGCTGGCACCGCTGCTTATTATTTAATGGGGACAGATCGGGCTTGTGTACTCTCACTTCCTGGTAGCGGTGGAACGCAAGATAGGGTCTCCCATGTCTTGCATCATTTCCGGCTATTTACATCACGTCCGCCCTATCGTGCGTTCCACCACTACCAGGAAGTGAGAGTACACATGCCTGATCGGTCCCCGTGAAATAAGCAGTGGTGCCGACAAAACGGGCTGGCTTGCAGGCGGGAGTTTGCCACCCCCCCCGAATGTTAGAAATCATGGGGCCCCCGTACATCCTACCTGACGGGGCCCCCTTCGACCCGGTGGCAGGCGACATGACAAGTGACACCCTACATCAGCTGGCAGGTGACACCCTGCATCACTGACAAGTGACACCCTGCATCGCTGACAAGTGACACCCTGCATTCCATGGCAAGTGACACCCTGCATCCCCTGGAAAATGACACCCTGCATCCGCTGACAAGTGACACCCTGCATCCGCTGACAAGTGATGTGGCAAGTGACACCCTGCATCTGCTGACAAGTGACGTGGCAAGTGACACCCTGCATCTGCTGGCAAGTGACACCCTGCATCCGCTGGCAAGTGACACCCTGCATCCGCTGGCAAGTGACACCCTGCATCCGCTGACAAGTGACACCCTGCATCCGCTGGCAAGTGACACCCTGCATCCGCTGACAAGTGACACCCTGCATCCGCTGACAAGTGACACCCTGCATCCGCTGACAAGTGACACCCTGCATCCGCTGACAAGTGACACCCTGCATCCGCTGACAAGTGACACCCTGCATCCGCTGACAAGTGACACCCTGCATCCGCTGGCAAGTCACACCCTGCATCCGCTGACAAGTGACACCCTGCGTCCGCTGGCAAGTGACGTGGCAAGTGACACCCTGCATCCGCTGACAAGTGACAATCTGCATCTGAAGGCAGGTGACGTTGGCAAGTGACACGCTCAGGCTCCGACTGATTCTGCTTATGGTGAGTTGAACTATTTTATTTTATATAACAATGTAATAATGGAAATATTGCACTTCAATCATTTTTTTTTTTTTGCGATACAGCACTGTGTCGATTTAACTGACAATTGCGCAGTTGTGTCATGCTGTACCCAAACACTCGGCTACTCTCGGCTCCGCTCGGGACTGCGAGTGGACCTGAGAGGACCCGAGAGCTGCTGAGATACACAGGACTCTGTATCTCGGCGGCGCCATTTTTAAACTTCAAGACTGCAATGACAAGGCTGCAAATGACACTGGGGCAAGGCTGCAAATGACAAGGCTACGCTGGCAAGGCTGCAATGGCACTGGACAAGGCTACAGATGGATGGACAAGGCTGCAGATGGACGCTGTGCAAGACTGCATTGATGGGCATTTAAATGTAAGTTTTTTCCTTAAACTCTCTCCTAAAAGTTTTTTTCCTTAAAATTCCCTCCTAAACTTGGGGTGCATGTTATACGCCAGCGCGTGTTATACACCGATAAATACGGTAATGTATAGAAGGTAGGGCCGGAAAGCGACTCAAGCCCAGGGGCCCCCACCACCCTAAGTCCTGCCCTGACCCTCAGGTAGTATATTCACTATGCAACAATACCCCCCCCCCCCTTGAATAGACCTCTGCTGGGGTGGGGGCAGTTTTGTATGTTTAGTGCTAGAGGACCTTGCCCTGGCACTGAATAATAGTCACCTACATCTAGCACATAACCCAGAGAATAATATCACCTTATACTGTACAGTATATGGTTTGTACCTTTACATTTATCTCATGAGTCTTGCTTTATTATGTTATTAGGCTCGGCTTACCCATGGATTTTGACAGAAACAGATGTGAATATATTGAACATAAGAAAACATGTACCTGGAGAGTGGTTTCTAAGGAGGATCCTACAAAGGATTGTTATTAGCCCGTGGTCTACTTTAATACATCCACCATCACCAGCGCAAGCGATTGCGATTGAAGATAATGTACATAAATACATACTGTATGTGGAATAAGAATAAATGATGGCAATGGGGGTGATTTACTAAGATTAATGCGCTGCGCTGGTTCACACCTTAATTGGTGCGCCGGAAAAATAATTGATTGAACGTGCAAACCGGCGCACGCAGACGCGCAAATGATAATATGTAAACTGCAACTGGTGCTAGGGTAACTGCAGTTTTCTCATTGATAATAGCGCATGCCCAATACATTCGGTTAATTACATTTAATTGGATGTGTCTTGTTAGGCAATTAGTAGGTGTTCTCCGTGAATTAACCCTTTTGATGCTAATCTCATTCCTATTTCTTCTAATATTTCTTTGAAATGTGTTTTTTTTCTATTTTTACCCAAATCTTTTAATACATTACAAAGAACAGAGAAGTGTTTCTAAACCCAATAAATTAATATTTTCCGATCTTGATCTTTAAAGGTGAAACACTGCAATCAGTTAGATCTTAAAAAAATTAGAGTGCAAGAGGCTTTGATTTCCTATAATTTGATTTCCTATAATTTGAATTAATTGTTCAAGTGCGTCTTCCTATTACCTATTTTTCCGAAATATCGAGTTGTACAGAGATTGGCCAATCAGATTGCATAGTGCATTACCATCTTAAGTGCCAAATTTAGAATGTAGATATGCCGTGACCCACTTGTATTTTCCTATTGATATTTCTTGGGCATTATACAAGGCACATGAGAAACCACCTTTTTTCAGGACATGCTAGAGTGATCAGGAATCTTCAAACTATGGCTCTCCAGCTGTTGCGGAACTACACATCCCATGAGGCATTGTAAAACTCTGACATTCACAGACATGACTAGGCATGATGGGAATTGTAGTTCCTGAACAACTGGAGGGCAGTAGTTTGAAGACCCCTGTGCTAGACCATTATTATGCCTCCAGAATTGGGAGTGTGGCATCTACCCAACTTCTCTCTGCTGGTGGATACAAGAACCTACATCAATAGATATATATATTTGGGCAGCACAGTGGTGTAGTTGTTAGCACCTTCACCTAGCAGCAAAAAGGGTTGCTGGTTCGAATCTCGCCCACGACACCATCTGCCTGGAGTTTGCATGTTCTCCCTGTGCATGCGTGGGTTTCCTCCAGTTTCCTCCCACACTCTAAGAACATGCTGGTAGGTAAATCAGATCCTGTCTAAATTGGCCCTAATATGTCTGAATGTGTGTTAGGGATCCACACAAACACCACCCCATGTTAAAAAAATAAAATAATTTTTTTAATTTGCAAATAAGGATCATCTCTTCCTCAGAGAACAGTGAGCAGGGCATGGTGGTGGGAAGAAATTAGCAGCAGTACAAGCAACTTCCTGTAGGGGCATGATGTCATTCCTGTGTGCTGTCCACCGCTTCCAGGAACCAAATATGCGCACACAGCACTCGCGCATCTCGCATAGACAGCGGTTGCGCATCTAGATGCATTTGGTGCCTTTAGCTGCAGGAATACATGTTTTGATGTAAATTAATAGTAAAGCAGATGCAGATTTCCAGGACTGGACTAACAAATGTTTCTAGTGAAAGGCAAGTGGTGTTTTATATTAAACAAGGTCTAAATGGGCCATTGACATGCATCACAGTTGAACTTAGGAATGTGTCTTTACAAAGTTAAACTAAATGAAATCCTTTCTTATTTTTGCTTGGGGATAGAGTTCAGAGGGATTAGAAGTCTTGTCAGTTTTTGGGGATGTCTGCACCCCTGATAGGATGAAGACACCTCCCAAATTTTGACACTTTCTCCTTCAAATTTATTCACTTCCATCACATAGCCATACAGGCAGTGAGGGTAAAACCCTACCAATGTCTTTCCTTGGGGACACACAGTTCAATCTAAATAGTTTCCGCATTAGGGAATTTGCACTCTAGCATTTTGCTCTGTACACCCCAGATTATTAGGTATTTACTAAAGGCAAATCCACTTGTCACTAGAAGTGCAGTTGCTGGAGATCCGAGGGGGACATGCAAGGAAAATAAAAAAAGCACAGCATCTTTGCTTCGACATGATTGGATGATAAAATCACCTGTGCTTCCCCTCAGATTTACAGCAAGTACACTTGTATTGCAGCGTGGATTTGCCTTTAATAAACCTCAAAATACCCAATAATGTTGAAGCCAATTTTAATAAAAGGGACACAAAGCCCAACCTAAAAAAGACAAGCAGGAGTTCCAAAACTCACTTGGTTTCCCTTAATTGCCCACAATTAGAATAGGATTGTCTGGAGCTCGATTTTAGCTTAGTGCTCTAAATCAGTGGTTCTCAACCCTGTCCTCAAGTACCCCCAACAGGCCATGATTGCAAGTTTTCCTTCATCTTGCCCAGGTGCTTTAAATCACAGTCAATGGCTTTGTATTTTAGGCAGCTATTTTAGTTAAGATAAATTCCCAAAACATGTCCTGTTGGGGGTACTTGAGGACTGAGGCTGAGAACCACTGCGCAAAAAATTGAACATTTAATACTTACCGCTCTGTAATGTTCCTTTCCTGGTGCCTATCCATGGTAGCATACTAGGGGTGCAACGGATCGTTGCTGATCCGTACGGATCAGCCTCCGCGGATCGGCACAAGCGCGATCCATGGAGCACTCTGCGGCCTCAGCCATAGGAAAGGCCGCGGCTTCGGCCTAGCTCCGGAGCGGCGGCCATCTTGGTACACCCGGGAGCGGCCGCTGTCTCGACAGGAAGTGACGTTTCATCGCCGCCATCTTGCTACACCCCACACTCCTGCACAGTACAATAATGATAGAGTGAGAAGGGGGCAAGCGGACTGTCAGAGAGGTTACCTGGTTGGGCGCCGGTGCGCGCCGGGGCGCGTTGGCGCTCGTGCCTCTGTGCGTGCTGGGGCGCGTGTCCTTGGGGATGCTGGCGTGTCTGGGCTGACCAGCCGTGGCATGCGGGGTGGCGCCCGGGCGTTCGGGCGTGCGCGCGTACGCGCTAGCGCGCATTCGCTTGTGAGCGTTACCGTTGGCATGTCCGGTGGTGTGGGCGTGCACGCCGGTGTCGGGGGCGCGCTCGGGCGCGCGGCGCGCTTTGGCGAATCGGCGCGCGCACGTGCGCGGCGTTTTGGCGCCAATCAGCCTATTTAAGCCTGCCTCTACTCTGATCCGGTGCTGCCTGATCAAACAGCTCCGTGTCTTACTCCGTGATCACCTTGTCTTCCTGTATCTCAGTAGTGTTTACCCGTTGTGACCCGGCTTGCCTTTGGACCTCCCTCGATTGCTGCCTGAACCCGACCCCGGCTTGTCTGACCTTGCTTCTGCCTTCTCCTTTGTACCGCTGCTGCCAGCCCGTTGCCGACCTCTGCCTGTGTGTGACCAGCCTGATAGCTCCTGCTCAGCATCCGCTTCATCCAGCCCTGAAGCTCTACCGGTTGCCTGCCAGACCATCTTGCTCCAGGATCCTAACTTCAGGCCCTCATACCACTCCGCATTCGTGGGCCTCCTGTCTACTCTATCAGGGGCCCCGAATCGGATACGTAAGGGAGCCTACCCTCTGCCCAAGCGGACTCACCTGTCTGGTAAGTGTGGGACCTGACAGTATCAGGCAGCCATGACTGAGTCCGGGCAGGGGGCCTCCCCCATGGATGAACTGTGCAGACATCTCGCGGGTCTTACCCAAGCTGTCAAAAGCCTACAAGAGGGCTATACCAGACTGGAAGGACAGGTCCAGGCCCTTTCAGCCCCTCCTCCGGGAGCAGCATCTGCTAACCCTGTTTCAGCACCTTCTGTAGTTATGCTTCCACCAGAACCACGGGTACCTACGCCCGAGAAGTTTTCCGGAGATCGTAGCAAGTTCCGGGCGTTCCGTAACGCATGTGAACTATATTTTGCATTACAACCCCGTACATTCTCCTTGGAGGCTACCAAAGTGGGGTTCGTCATATCCTTGTTAACTGGCGAGCCTCAGACCTGGGCCCATCATCTGCTGGAGCAAAAGGCCCGATCTCTTGATTCTCTGAGTGACTTTTTCTTAGCCATGTCTCAGCTGTATGAAGACCCTCAGCTAACAGCCACGGCAGAAGCCGCTTTGCACTCCCTTCAACAAGGCCGCAGAGCGGCCGAAGATTACGCCGTGGAATTCAGGCGCTGGAGCTCCGATACGGAGTGGAATGACGCAGCCTTGCGTCACCAGTATCGGCTGGGGTTATCAGACCCTCTCAAGGATGAATTAGCACGGGTGGGGGTACCTCAGACTCTTGAAGAATTGATCAACTTGTCAATCCAGATTGACCGCCGCCTCAGGAAGAGACGCTCTGAGAGATCTGCGGGCCACCCACGCCTCACCTGGATGTTGCCCAGGGCTCCTAGTGCCCCGAACCAAGCTCCACTTGTCCAGCCTACTCCAGCCCAGGAACCCCCTGAGCCTATGCAGTTGGGACTGCTCCGTCCATCTCTGACTCTAGAAGAGAAGACACGCAAACGCTCGCTCAACCTGTGTCTGTACTGTGGGGAGCCTGGACACTTTGCAAAAACATGCCCTAATAAAAGACGTAAGTGCCTGCCGTCCTCCTCGTTGTGTGCACCTGTCTTACCCAGTGTCGGTAACCACCTAACGTTTTCCATTATATTGCAGCTACCTGGAAGGAACATCCCAGCACCGGTCATTATTGATTCGGGGGCATGTAGTGGCTTCATTGACCGGACTTTCGTTTAAAAACATCACATCCCTACCCAAACTAAAGCCCAGGGACTGGCAGTCTTTTTAGCGGACGGCTCCACCCTCCGCTCCGGACCCGTTACCCAGGAAACGGTTCCCCTATTGGCCACCATTGGCCCGGAACATCAGGAACTTCTACGACTAGATGTCATCTCCTCACCCCTCTTCCCAATTATTCTAGGAATACCTTGGCTACAGGCTCACAATCCCAGTATCAACTGGTCCACGGGCAAGATCCAGTTCTCCTCTGAATACTGCAAACAACATTGCTTACGGGGGACTCCTTTAACTTCCTCCCAATGCCTGTGCATGGACTCAGAAACCAAGTCCAACCAAGATCTTCCCGAACCTTACCGGGATTTCCTGGACGTGTTTAGCAAAAAGGGGGCAGAAACTCTTCCAGCACACAGACCCTATGATTGTCCAATAGAACTTTTTCCCGGGTACTGAAGTCCCTTTTGGGAGGATTTTCCCCCTAACTGAGCAGGAGCTGGGCACCTTGAAAACCTATCTTGACGAAAACCTGGAGAAAGGGTTCATCCGTCCTTCCACATCACCAGCTGGGGCAGGCATCTTCTTCGTGGAAAAGAAGGATCACTCCTTACGTCCCTGCATTGACTACAGGGAGCTTAACAAAATCACTATAAAGAACAGGTATCCACTACCCTTGGTTCCCGAATTATTTCAGAGGTTAGGATCTGCTACCATCTTCACTAAGTTAGACCTCCGTGGAGCCTATAACTTGATCCGCATAAGAGAGGGGGACGAATGGAAGACAGCCTTTCGTACTCGATTCGGACATTACGAGTACCTCGTCATGCCTTTTGGTCTGTGCAACGCACCGGCTACATTCCAGCATTTCGTCAATGACATCTTTCATGACCTCCTGGACTTATACGTCATTGTCTACCTGGACGATATCCTGGTTTTCTCTGCCTCCCTGATGGAACACCGCCAGCATGTACGAAACGTTCTCACCCGGCTTAGACAACATGGGCTTTACGCCAAACTTGAAAAATGCGAGTTTGAGCTCCAATCTATCTAGTTCCTAGGCCTGATCATTTCCCCTGATGGCATTAAAATGGATCCACAAAAAGTATCCGCTATCCTGGACTGGCCTGCACCTATAGACAAAAAGGGAGTACAGCGTTTTATTGGCTTTGCCAATTTCTATAGGAAATTTATTAAAGGATTCTCTTCGATCATAACTCCCATTACAGAACTTATTAAACAAGGAAGCCGGTTCTGCTGGACCCCTAAGGCACAAGAGGCCTTTGAAAAACTCAAAGCGCTGTTCACGTCAGCCACCATTCTCAAGCATCCCAACCCTGCCTTGCCCTTCGTTCTAGAAGTCGATGCTTCCGAAGTTGCAGTTGGAGCTGTGCTCTCACAGAGGCAGGCGCCAAAGCACTCCTGTACCCTGTGGGATTCTTCTCACGGAAACTCTCCCCTTCTGAGCAAAATTATGACGTGGGAGATCGGGAACTTCTAGCCATTAAAGCAGCCCTGGAGGAATGGCGTTATCTCCTGGAAGGTGCAGCACACCCCATTTTGGTCTATACAGACCACAAGAATTTAGAGTACCTAAGAACGGCCAAGAGATTAAAACCACGACAGGCCAGATGGGCACTTTTTTTTTCCCGATTTATTTTCCATATTACCTATAGACCCGGATCCAAGAATGTCAAATCCGACGCCCTTTCCCGGATGTTTCCTGATTCTGAGAAGACCCTGTCTCCAGACACCATCTTGCCCTCCGGAAATTTCCTAATCCTACAGGAAGATCTAATCTCCCAAATCCGACGAGCCTCTATGGGAATGTCTCCACCTGCCGAAGCTTGTGCCAAAGATGGCCTGTTCTGGCTCAAGAATAAAATTGTGGTCCCTGAGGAGCTAAGAGTACGGGTGTTAAACTTGTGTCATGACCACAAACTTGCCGGTCACTTCGGCACACGGAAGACAACTGACCTTGTCCAACGCATCTTTTGGTGGCCTCACCTTACTAAGGACTGTAGAGAATATGTGGAGTCTTGTAACACGTGTGCCAGAAACAAAACGAGCCGGACAAGAGCATGGGGTCTGTTGAGACCATTACCAGTCCCAGAGAGACCATGGGACATGATCTCAATGGACTTTATCGTGGAGCTCCCCCCATCAGAAGGCTTTTCGTCCATTTTTGTTGTGGTGGATAGACTGTCGAAAATGGCCCATTTTCTCCCTATGAAGGGCACCCCTTCAGCCATGGAGACTGCTTCCATCTTTATTAAGGAGATCGTCAGACTACATGGGGTTCCGACCAACATAGTTTCGGACAGAGGCGTCCAGTTTACCTCCAGATTCTGGAAGGCCCTTTGTGGTGCCCTTGAAATTGAGTTGTCCTTTTCCTCGGCCTACCACCCTCAGTCAAATGGACAAACCGAGAGGACGAATCAAACCTTGGAGCAATACATCCGCTGCTTTTCTGCATTCTCTCAGGATGATTGGGCGTCCCTGCTTCCCATTGCAGAGTTTGCCTACAGTTCTTGCCTGGACCATTTCCAGAGTGCCCTGTTCCCGCGGTTTCCAAAACTTTGGACTTTTTTTCAAACAACAACAAATTGCTGCAGGAAACCATGACCAAGGCTCAGGAAGATTACAAGAAAATCTTTGATAGGAAAAGACGGGGAGAACTTGTCCTGGAACCCGGCAATTCTGTCTGGTTGTCTACCGCTAATCTCAAGCTGGCCTGTCCGTCCAGAAAACTGGGCCCCAAATACCTGGGTCCGTTCCTGATTAAAAGGAAAATCAACAATGTGGCATATGAACTTGACCTTCCTAATTCCCTAAGGATACATCCAGTTTTTCATGTGTCTCTACTGAAACCGGTCACCCCAAATTTCTTTCCTGGTCGTAGTGTTGGTCCACCCAAACCTATCGTGGTTGATGGCGAAGAGGAGTTTGAAGTAGAGGCAATCCTAGATTGCAGAAGAAGACGCAATCAGGTTCAATATCTGGTGAAATGGAAGGGCTATGGACCCGAAGATAATTCGTGGGAGCCGGAAAATTATTTACATGCCAGAGAACTTCTGCAGTCTTTTAAAACCTCTCATTCCTCAAAGATGGCCCAGCTGGGCATCCGGAGTCTGCCCTTGAGGAGGGGGCACTGTCAGAGAGGTTACCTGGTTGGGCGCCGGTGCGCGCCGGGGCGCGTTGGCGCTCGTGCCTCTGTGCGTGCTGGGGCGCGTGTCCTTGGGGATGCTGGCGTGTCTGGGCTGGCCAGCCGTGGCATGCGGGGTGGCGCCCGGGCGTTCGGGCGTGCGCGCGTACGCGCTAGCGCGCGTTCGCTTGTGAGCGTTACCGTTGGCATGTCCGGTGGTGTGGGCGTGCACGCCGGTGTCGGGGGAGCGCTCGGGCGCGTGCGGGGGCGCGGCGCGCTTTGGCGAATCGGCGAGCGCACGTGCGCGGCGTTTTGGCGCCAATCAGCCTATTTAAGCCTGCCTCTACTCTGATCCGGTGCTGCCTGATCAAACAGCTCCGTGTCTTACTCCGTGATCACCTTGTCTTCCTGTATCTCAGTAGTGTTTACCCGTTGTGACCCGGCTTGCCTTTGGACCTCCCTCGATTGCTGCCTGAACCCGACCCCGGCTTGTCTGACCTTGCTTCTGCCTTCTCCTTTGTACCGCTGCTGCCAGCCCGTTGCCGACCTCTGCCTGTGTGTGACCAGCCTGATAGCTCCTGCTCAGCATCCGCTTCATCCAGCCCTGAAGCTCTACCGGTTGCCTGCCAGACCATCTTGCTCCAGGATCCTAACTTCAGGCCCTCATACTACTCCGCATTCGTGGGCCTCCTGTCTACTCTATCAGGGGCCCCGAATTGGATACATAAGGGAGCCTACCCTCTGCCCAAGCGGACTCACCTGTCTGGTAAGTGTGGGACCTGACACGGACATCTTGTTACACTCACCGGAGTTTTAGATTTAAAAGCTATTTTCAGCACAAAACCGAGCTTTTTTTTTTTTGCTGATCCGAAAATGATCCGATCCCTGACTCTGATCCAAGGATCGATCCGATCGGTGAGATTTTTGATCCGTTGCACCCCTATAGCATACACAATCCATGCATATGCTACCATAAAGGCAACAGGAAAGTAGCTTGTAGGCAAATCACACCTTTTTTGTTTTGCCATGCCACTCAGCCTAGTTAAGCTGCAGCTGGGAAATCTGTTGCATGAAACTTTTTTTTTTGGGGGGGGGGGGGGAGTGTAAAATGCATTACTTAGATTTAGCATGCATTTGTAAAAAAAATGATTAACAAAACACATAAAACATAAAAATGTGCTACAAATTTTATTGGTCAACAAAACAGGACTCGGAAAAGAGCAAGGAAAGCAAAAAACACATGTATGTTAATTTGAGACAGAAAATGGTTTGGAGACCTGACCATTTTGCAGAGGAAATTAACAGGAGTTAAAAGGACTGCGCCCACAACAGGACAGTCTCTTAAGGATTTAAATATTTAGCAGTCACAACAGCTTGAGGAATGTAATAATCGATAAAATTATTAATATTATATCTGTGTATTAATTTGTCTAGTCCCTATCATTAGTTGGTCTATTAAACTCTGAGCACATGCTATTGTTAATATCACAATAATACCAGGTTAACTATGAAACCAAACACACGGTGCTGCTAGTAAAACAATATCTTATTTTATTTCCCAAGGAGTTAGGAAACTATCATAAAAGTACTAAAAGGGTATTACAATGTTACATAGCTTACAATCAGAACACATTAGACTAACAGCACATCTCTACAACATATAACAACAATGAAATATCAAAGATACTTATCACACATGGCTTCCTCTGCGGGTTCTGGCTGATAAAAGGGGTCTGGGCCTCATTGAATATAGGCCCAAGCCCTTGGTCAGAGCAAGGTCCCAAGAAAGCAAAGGGACGACCTTACAGCAGGCTTCTCAGCAACCAAGAGAGAGAACAAAAAGCCTGTGTGCTCCTTTCATTCAAACATACACGCCCACTCGTAGCCACCCCCATTTGCCTTTATCCAATATACATTGCCGAGAGGTATCCCTCCCAGGGCCAGCATCTCTATTAGCCCTGTGTCAGATCTTCAATAGACATCTTGGCAGCAGTGGTCTCTTTGAAACTTTGTACTCACACATGTCACAGCAGGTGGGCTTGAGCCAAGGCATTGTTCTTCTGATCACAAAGCTTTGATGTGTTTCATTCCTACCTGGCTGTGTCAAACAGGAAGTGAAATACCCGAAGTAAGATATTAAACCATGTTGCTATCCAACATATGCCGCTTTGCGCCTAAAGGGCGCATACCACCCTTCTTCAGACCTGGCTCCTATTGAACAGTCCATAACTGTTTCCTCCCCAGTACCTATAGAACAGTCTTTAACCGTCTTAACGTGTTGTGTTTTCAACATGTGCAGAAACAGCCCCTATGGAACAGTCCATAAATGTCTTAACGCATGTTGCGCCTCTCAACATAGGCCTCAGAACCAGCTCCTGTGGAACAGTCCATAACGGTCCTGACATGCTGTGTTTCCCAACACGTGCCGCTTTGTTACTGTGTGACACACCAACATCATTCTTCCGTGACAGTTCCCATGTCACCATTCTATAGCTTCTTCTTTCTAACATCTTCATGAAGGGGTATAAAACAGGCAAGGGGTGTCCATACACTCATCATTCACCAGCACACATCCAGAGCAGCATCTTAACCAGCTTTCAGATATAGAGTCTCGAGGAGGGCCTTTTGCCCATGTTACTAGCTTAAAATATACCTTTATCATACTATACCATGACATAAATCACCCATTACCATAATATATACATATATACCTATGACCCATCAGATTTCGGGCATGTCAGTGGTATTGCAGGGCTCTGACTTGGCAGCAAAGTCTCTAACTTGTACGCAGAGACCCTACCGTCACTTTGTTCCCCAGCTTGCATAGATAACTGGGCGACCCTTCTATATAAATATCAAGTCCAATAACACATATAAATCTGCAACAATGACAAAACTCACACAATTCCATCCCTGTGCCTGGATTTAAGAGACCATGCCCAGGGTATACCATGCACCCCTACTTATTGTTAGGTTCAAAGAACCATCTAGTTCCATGACTAACGTTACATCGGCATTCTTTAGGACAAGGAAACAAACTCGTCTATGTCCCAAATAATACCCAGGTGCTTCCTTCCCAGCAATGATCCTTCCATCCCAAATACAGAATGAAATATCTTCCCAACATTTTATTGTTCACCACCATGTATTGACCTGGCATACAAAGGACATCATGGTCATGCTTCTGACCAAGGGAAGTATCAACCTGCCTCCATCTTCCAGCTTCTTTGATCATATGTGGGCAATTAGCCTCAAATGCAAGAAGATAGAATTCCCAGTCAGTAAGCCCATTAATGCCACCAAATATACAGACCGAGTCTGCACTTCTGTAGTTGAGATCATACAGCATAACACCTTTCACAATCCAAACTGGTACAGCCCATCCAGGCAATCGACCACCACTGTGAATCAGTGTAAGCGACGTGTTTGGCAAAGTCTTACTGAGCGGTGATGTTAACTCATATGGCCTCTGTCCCTCATATGGAGACTGTACAATCAGCTCAATGCTGGTTGACACTTCCACCTGCCACTTCGTGCACGCAAGAGCCAATGACCGATTCCTGCCCAAACCATCACATTCTCTACCAACCTCTCAACATGGTTGATAAAATCTTGAGCAACTTTAACCTGGGTATTTATGTGACTTTGTTGAATGTTATTAAGGATGCCACCAATCTCTCTGAGTAACAAAGCCCCATTTATTCTTTGAAGCTATGGCTGCGAGTTTGTTCCTCAGGAGGCCGATGTCCACCCCATTAACAACACCCATCCCAGCTCCTATTCCCTCAATATAGTGCTGAATACATCCCTCCTCTTTCAGGTTACTCCTCAGAAATACGCGCCCTGCATGAACCTCATTCTGTGTCCGCACATCTCTGGGAGCAAGTCACTGGTATACTGACCGCACTTGATTCAGTGTATATTCAGCACATATAGGGTAATGGAATTTTACCAACCATTGCGAGACATTGAAGTGCCATGTGGTGAAGGCATACTGTACCCTGGTAGCCAGCGTTTTGTTCCCTTTATCTAACGGAGCATGCTCCTGTGTGTATTCACTGGCCTTCCCTGTGCCGGGTTTCAACCTCTCAGGTGAGACATCAGCCAGGCGTATCTCCCTATACAAGGAAATTTTCACCCCATTGATGTGTCACCTGGCCAACCTCCAGTCTGGCCAACCGACACCTTATTATGTATAAGCGCCAGTCTCCTGGGTACCTGCACCATATTACTTCCGTTATGTCAATACATGTCATACATTAAAAACCTTTTCTTTCAATTCCTCCCTTCAACAAAAAAACATATTTTACATTCCAGGTTCTGACAGATTGGATGTGTATATTCCTTCCCCAACCTCCAACCCATCGCACATGTATTAATAGCACGTTTGTATTCATCAGGAGTGAATCCGGCAAAAATGTCTCACAAGTGTCGTTGATAGGCACAGTGCTTCAGATTCAGGATTAGGATTAAATTGTCCATAAGCAAAAACAAGTATTAAACTGAATGTTTTTGTTTGTCCTTTCTCTCCTGATGTTTATCAGAACAAATTTGCAGTGTGGTACGGCACAGTCAAACTGCCAACCAGATAAACATCTGTCATCCATGTTCCAGAGACCCCTCCAATCTCGCTCCACCAGGACTCTGGAATTGAAACACAAGAGCAGAATCAAATTCTTATCCATAATATCTGCTCGCTTAATACGTTTACTTATAGTTCCTTCCTTGGAACCCAGGAACTTAGTGTTCCTGGTTTCTGCAACTCTGACCAACCTATCAAAACAACCATGACCTCTTTAGGCTGAACCCACTCTAAAATGGATCCCCATGGTATGATCAAAAATTTTAAAAACATGAACTTGAACGTTGCTTCTCAAAAATTCAAAATTTTAAGCATTAAAAAGACAATGCATTATCTGTACTTTCAGACCTATGCACCAACCCTCTTTCAGGTGGACAAAGCGTACACCTTGTAACTTTTCCCACCTGAATGAACATAAAACAAAGAGAAAAAAAAAAACGAACTCTAGAAACTAGAATGGCCTCCTACCAACAATTTTTGTCTTAAATCAACAAAATGTATTCAGCTGCAGGACATATCCCATGACCATCTATTCAGCTGCTAATTGACGGAATGGCCAATTACCCCCCTTTCAGGTGGACTAAACAATAATTTCTCCACCTGAACAAACAAAAATAAAATGGATGACTAAATAAATACCAAAAATATTAAAAAATTAAAAACTTAACAAAAAAAATTAAAATTCTGGCCATTATTACACAAAAACAACATGACAAGACAACCACCATAAGACAATGACAAACACTCAACTTTTAACTAAAGACATCCATGGATTTTCTTCCTGAGAAGAGTAAGTGCTCATTTCCATCTGAAAGACAATTAGTTAATGGGAAAAGCAAAAAAACAAAATATCTGTACCTCATCACAACATTTGTAACTTCACTTGTAACACTTGAAACCCTTAATGCCTGACCATTGTTTATCTTATTTTTTTCATTGTTTGCAAACAATTACTAATTGATGAGCTCATGGTACCATTTGATAATCGATTATGCCTTTACCATAACCTAACCCCGGTTTTGCTAAATGTGCCCACTGTTGTTCTCTCTTTGAAGAACCTGCAACCAAACACAGACATTAGTATCCAAACCAGTTTTATCTTCTTCCAAGGTCTCTGAAAAAGGAACACAAAGACAGTGATTACACACAATTATCATGACAATTGACTTTTTGAGTCCCCCAAGCCTTTTCCCATTAATTGCAATGCCAGGGGAACAATTGCTATGAATACGGTTTAGATGTGAGCGTCATATTTAAATAAAATATGGCAAGGAAACATTGACCATAAAATTC
Source organism: Aquarana catesbeiana (assembly GCA_037953035.1). Lineage (NCBI taxonomy): Eukaryota > Metazoa > Chordata > Amphibia > Anura > Ranidae > Aquarana > Aquarana catesbeiana. The sequence goes on along the minus strand of JBBHAA010000062.1, from coordinate 4,936,682 downwards.
TTAGCAACCATGCAGCTCACTAAGTGCTACTAACATTGTTTTCCCCAGTGCTACATTTGAATAACCATGCGGCTACCTCCATTTTGACTTTACGTAACTGTTCTCCATACTGTCGATTCTCAGTCTGTAGTCTCCGCATTTGGGTCTTTAAAGGGAAATGGGTTTGATTACTATGGCCTCCATGCTTTGGGTTGCTACCCCATCGGGCAGAAAACACTTCATAATGCCTTGGGGTCGTTTTGGGGTACTGCGATCTTCTTTTGATACCATTATTCGCCGCCCAACAATATGTAGCGATGTGACCCCCCCTTTTACACAAAAAACATTTGAGGGCTGGTCTCTCTGTATAGGCCCTTCCTTGAGCATACGACAGTGGAAACTCACATTGCTGGACATTATTACTACGATTACTATGCTTGGAATAAGCAGACTTTACACTTTCATCGTTTGAGAAGTCATCAGCAGTTTCAACTCCTGAATCACTTTCAAGCACAGTTATCGCACTTTTATTTACATCTCCACCATTGATTTCTGTCATAGCAACATCACTTGCAGCAATAAGAGCGTCTGTTTTTTCTGCATGCTCCACTTCTATTTTTGCTGAGCACTGCGCATGTGCGGAGGGTACCTTCACCATTGCACATTCAGCTTTTGCATGTTTGGAGGATAACTCCATTATGGCTGCCTGTGCACCCTGTAATTCTGGGGTTTCCTGCTCCATGCTAGCAATGTTAAGGGCTTTACAAAATCTATGTCCATGCCTATTCCATTTAGAACGTCTGAACTCTCTCTGCCTTCCTGTACCTCTGCTTATTATGGATACACCTGCCTTTGACCCATATTCCCTATCATTGGACTCTTGACAGAAGTCTTGCAGGATATTGACAAAATTTTGGTAGGATCTAGCATTCCTCAGAGCCATTCTAATGGGATAGCTTACATAACACTTATTGGCCATTGAGTATATGAAACTTGTATCATCCTCCAATAAGTCAGGACAGTTGAACACTTTCGTATACAATGCAAGATACTCACTGCAGAACAAAATTGGGTCATCTCCTCTCCTAAATCTCATTCGTTGTAAATCACTCATACCATTATCACGACTGTCCACAATACGCTGCAACTTTTTCCTCCGCACCTCTGCATCTGCTAAGTTATCATTAACCTGTGCAAATAACTGGCCTGCCAAAGGTCCTGGTAGCCATGCTCTCAGAAGAGAACATGCATCCTCATTAGTCAAATGAAATTTAAGGACTAGAGCCTCAAATTTATTGGATAGACTCACTGGTGATTCCAGGGCATTAAATTCACCCAGAATCTGGCACAAAGTAAGTCTCTCTTGGATTGTAATCAAACTGTTATCCTGCTTCGAAGCTATGGGTGCAATAGCAGACTGTGTTTCATCACAGCCCTTCTCCTCATTGACTGTGCAGATATTGGCCAATTGGCACGTTCCTTTGTGCTCATTGAGCGATACTATACATTGCTCTTTAGTAAGAAGCTGGGAGTGTGCATTTGCTAACTTTCTTTCTAAAGACATAACCAACTCTTCCATCTCTGACAACTTTATTCACAATGACTCTAAAAGTTTGCTCTTTATATCACAGTCCATGCTGCACCTCTGAAGCTGTTCTTGTAGCTCACTGTTTCTTCCTGACAAACTGCCTGCTTTTGTCCGCAATTCATCCATCTCACTACTGGAGGCTGTTGCAATCTTTAGAAGGTTTTCACTGATTTTCTCTATGTCCTCCCCGAGACGTCTCCTCTCTGCTTCCCACTTCCCCTCCATTTGCTCAGATATAAATTTAATTCTGAGCAACACTGCAAATTCATTTGCCAACCTTTCTTTTTTAACTTTCTTTTTTAGCTGTTTACCCAATCTGCTATTATGTTGGTGACACTGTGACAATAGAACCTTACACTGGCTTTTAAGAGGTTCATCTGCACATGAATGATAATTGGCAGAAGCGTACTTTTAAACATATGTATACACCAGTTCCATTTCACAACCATACAATCCACACAATACACAATTCTATTTGTACTAACGTTCCAACACTGCACTGAGTAACAAACCAAACTTAATTATCGTTCGCTCTTACAACTCACGAAAAAAAAAACTGAACCGCTCTTCTAGCATTCAATATTCTTCATTCATTACCACTTTTACCTGATATAATTCAAAACCATTAAACTTTTGCATATCCATAGAAAAGACCCACCACACTTACTGTGGCATTATCGGCTGCCTTGTATATGAGCACTTCTGTCCTGTAGGTTCTATGTGGCTTTTAGGATTACCACATGCTTACTGGGGAATATCCATTGATATGCTAATTAGCCTACCCCCACTGAAGCTCCTCTGACCTGCTTTTACCAGAGTTGCTTACCATGCAAAGATAAACAACCAAAAAAAAAACAAAACTGATCCAAAGCCATTTAAACCTAACAGTGACTTGTAGTTCTACAGCCTACCAGACGCAAGGCACATTCTAAGACACAAGGCAGACTCTCAATCAACGCCTTCCCGTTGCAGGGAAGGTTGCAGGCCACATTGTTCTCCTATTGGAACCAAGCTATTTCACTCTCACGTGGGTAAAAAAAAAAAAAAATGTAAAAAATTAAAAATTTAAAATAACAATCTATATTTCTCCCACTTTTTCCTCAAAGATGTATGGTAATACCTGTCAATCTCTAACCAAGGGTGATCAGCCCTTTTACTTGCCAGCACCTTTGGCTGGTTACAGGCCTAAAGCATATTAATGATACAAACGTTTAACATATATACATATATCAGCGAAAGATCTCACCAGGTTCTACGTTTCCCTGATGAAATATTTCACAGAATCTTCATGACCATCCAAGCGTGGTTTCAGAATTCGCAAGCCAGCGCCATTCTTGTCCACACTAGAGATGATTTTGAGTTCTGGGTGTAGTTTAGGATTAATGCTTACAGGGACTCAAGACAAAAATACATTAGGTTTTTGTGGATTCTGTGTAAAAATAAAATTCACAATCCCATCTGGGGTGCCAATTGTAATAATCAATATAATTATTAATATTATATCTGTGTATTAATTTGTCTAGTCCCTATCATTAGTTGGTCTATTAAACTCTGAGCACATGCTATTGTTAATATCACAATAATACCAGGTTAGCTATGAAACCAAACACACGGTGCTGCTAGTAAAACAATATCTTATTTTATTTCCCAAGGAGTTAGGAAACTATCATAAAAGTACTAAAAGGGTATTACAATGTTACATAGCTTACAATTAGACTAACAGCACATCTCTACAACATATAACAACAATGAAATATCAAAGATACTTATCACACATGGCTTCCTCTGCGGGTTCTGGCTGATATAGGCCCAAGCCCTCGGTCAGAGCAAGGTCCCAAGAAAGCAAAGGGACGACCTTACAGCAGGCTTCTCAGCAACCAAGAGAGAGAACAAAAAGCCTGTGTGCTCCTTTCATTCAAACATACACGCCCACTCGTAGCCACCCCCATTTGCCTTTATCCAATATACATTGCCGAGAGGTATCCCTCCCAGGGCCAGCATCTCTATTAGCCCTGTGTCAGATCTTCAATAGACATCTTGGCAGCAGTGGTCTCTTTGAAACTTTGTACTCACACATGTCACAGCAGGTGGGCTTGAGCCAAGGCATTGTTCTTCTGATCACAAAGCTTTGATGTGTTTCATTCCTACCTGGCTGTGTCAAACAGGAAGTGAAATACCCGAAGTAAGATATTAAACCATGTTGCTATCCAACAAGGAAGATTTTGCAAAATAATGCAGCACAGACAATTAAATCAAAGTGAAGCAACCTACAAACAACACAGATTGAAAACATCAAAAATATTTCAGTGAAAAATACCCCCCCCCCCCCAAAAAAAAAAAAAAAAAAAACATACTCTAAAACACATCTGTTTTGCAAAGACAAACAAAATACGAGAAAATACATGTGTTACAAACCCTATAAGGACACCCAAATGTACTCTCTTGCCACACGCACACACCATTAAGCAATCTTGCCTCTTTTCAGGGCAAGGTAAAGAATGCTATCTGCAAGCTTTATATAACATAGGTTTGGTGTGCTAATGAGGCAATTGAAAACACATGCACAGTCCATGAAACGCACAAAATGCAAGTTCACCCAATGTAGAGATAGAACTTCAAAGTGAGGCTGTCCTTAAATTACTGACCCAAAAAAACACACTCTCTGAGCATGCCCAGAAAAACCCAAATGCAGCTAGCACAAAATAAGCCACCCCCCTGTCCAAAATTAAGCACATCATCCAGCATGCTACAAAATTACAGATAGATGGGACAAACACCCCCAGTCCAGGGGGGCAAACAAAGAGCCTAACATGGGCAAAAGTTATACAACAAATACCATTGCAGTCTATGGGTACTGACTTGTTAATTTTGCGAGTCCCCACTTGGCTGGCTTATATTCTAGTTATTGGCCTTAAAATGGGTATGGGGGCCAAGGTCCCACCCTGAAGGACTTATATCAATGTCACCAATTTGGAGATAGACACACTTGCCTCTTTTCAGGGCAAGGTAAAGAATGCTATCCGCAAGCTTTATATAAAATAGGTTTGTGTGCTAATGAGGCAATTGAAAACACATGCACAGTCAATGAAACACACAAAATTCAAGTACACCCAATGTAGAGACTGAACTTCAAAGTGGTTACACCTGTTAAGGATGTCCTTAAATTACTAACACAAAAAACACACTTTCTCAGCATGCACATAAACATCCAAGTGCTGTTCACACACAAAAAGCACAAAAAAAACAACAAAGTCCCTGAGCATGCCCAGGCCAACCCAAATGCATTTCACACACCAAAAGGCACAGGAAAAAATCAAAGTCCATGAGAATGCCCAGACCAACCCAAATGCAGCTAGCACAAAATAAGCCACCCCCCTGTCCAACATTAAGCACATCATCCAGCATGTCCTTATTTAAGGTTAAGAAAAAAGAAGGTGGAAAAAAGTACTGGACTGCATCAAAAACGCAACAAAAATGTATCATAAACGCACAAAAAATGTATCATAAATGCACTGGAACGTATAAAAAAAGCACATGCAGAAAAGCATCTGGAACGCATCTGGACTGCGTTTCTATGGAGTGAGAGAGCGAGCTGAGAGAGAGAGGAGGAGGAGGGAGACACACTGTCCCTGCCGAGGTGACCCGGAGCCCGTCACTCCACCTGAAGTACAAAACAGTTGTGAAAACGTGACTGCAGTTGTTTATGGAAGTCAACACTCTGTGTTAATCAGCGCTTATGGCTCATCTTTGCTGGATTCGTGGAAGCAATTATTAACTGCTCTATGTGAAGTGATCCTGGGACTACACCTTGTGAAGTGCTTCAAGTTGTTGCTAACCAGTTGTCCATGAAGGAGGTTGGTGGTTCTCTCGGCAGTGTCTCCCACAGCATACCCTCTGTGGTCTACATCTCTCTACTAAGCCTGTTTTGACCCCCCTGAATAAGGGCGGTCGCAGGCTTTCCGGTAAGCCTCCATTACTTCATCACCAGGTGGTGGGCAGCACTAGCAGTGCGATATTGTCCTTGGGCCTCGCATTGAATACCAAACACATCATAATTTAATGTTTTTAACCCAAAACCAAAAATAGCCCCCCCCCCCAATACATACAAGGCAATTTGGGTCTGTAAAGGCTTAAAATGAGAACCCCCACGTGAAGAATACCACCCCCAAAATATAAAAATATTGTGACCCTAACCAAACACACAGCAAGCCAGCCCATGAAAGGGGGGTGTATGCTTGGGGGCAGGAGGGACTTGGGCATCCCAAAAGTCAACCACCTTGTTTCCATATTCAGGGGGACAAGGGCCTCTTCCACACAACCCTAGGCTGGGGTTGTGGAGGGCTGCAGACAGGGGGCTTTACGGAATGTGGAAAGCCACTTTAAACTAGTGGGTACAAGGTGCTTTGTGGTTGGTATTGGGCTGAGCCCAACATGCCCCAAAGGCAGCCACCTATGTTGAGTGCATGTGGCCTTGTATGGTTCAAGAGGGGGTTGGGCGATCGCTCTTCTCGCCCCTTTCCTAGCTGGCCCTGTTGTGTGCTCTGAAAAAAGATGTGGTTTGCATTGGTGAAGGCAGCTCACAGCCTTTTGAGAATGGAGTGGAGTGTGGAATTCCCCTTTAAAAGCAAAAGTTAGCCCATGGAAATCCAAGGGGTTAGAGGCAGGAGACAAAAGCATTGGAGAATGGAGTTCCCTTTTAAAAGCAAAAGCTAGCCCATGGAAATCATATGCATTAGAGGGGGAAGGTTAAATGCCCTTTTAGGAGGAGCTAGAGGAGCGAGAGTCTTTTTACATTATTTTAACAAGGTGCATGTCACATGTTGGCAACATAACATGCTAACATGACCTGTGTGCAAATATCCATAAAAAAATACATAAAGGTGAACCAGCGTAAAAAAAAAAATTGTCAAGTTTAGAGTTGCGCCCGTTCAACCCACGCAATTGCATTTGCGTGGTCTGACATTTACTACGATTTTGGCCGCAAAGTGAACAAGCGCAAGAGCCGCTTGCGCATGCGCAGTGCCCAAATTGATCTCACGCAGTTCTAAACGTACTTGCAGGCTTTCTCAGAAAAAGTTACTTTCTCATTCTATTTTGGGCATATTTGTTACTTGGGCAGTTGTTACTATACTTCCTCACATCACTCCATAATATTGGCACCTTCATCTTCTGTTAATATTGAATTGAAGATGCCGCGTCCATAGTGGCGCACATATTTCATTCTCCCATGTGCCGAGATCACTATAGTAAATGGGGATTAGCGATGATGATGACTGCTGACAAAAGCAGCAGGATGAATTCTGAAATATTTCGGGCAATATTATCCTTTTTTAGATGTTATTTGGCAAACTGTAATCTGGCCTTCCTGTTTTTGAGGCTCACCAATGGTTTTCATCTTGTGGTGAACCCTCTGTATTCACTCTGGTGAAGTCTTCTCTTGATTGTTGACTTTGACACACATACACCTACCTCCTGGAGAGTGTTCTTGATCTGGCCAACTGTTGTGAAGGGTATTTTCTTCACCAGGGAAAGAATTCTTCGGTTATCCACCACAGTTGTTTTCCGTGGTCGTCCGAGTCTTTTGGTGTTGCTGAGCTCACCGGTGCGTTCTTTCTTTTTAAGGATGTTCCAAACAGTTGATTTGGCCACACCTAATGTTTTTGCTATCTCTCTGATGGGTTTGTTTTGTTTTTTCAGCCTAATGATGGCTTGTTTCACTGATAGTGACAGCTCTTTGGATCTCATATTGAGAGTTGACAGCAACAGATTCCAAATGCAAATAGCACACCTGAAATGAACTCTGGACCTTTTATCTGCTCCTTGTAAATGGGATAATGAGGGAATAACACACACCTGGCCATGGAACAGCTGAGCAGCCAATTGTCCCATTACTTTTGATCCCTTAAAAAGTGGGAGGCACATATACAAACTGTTGTAATTCCTACACCGTTCACCTGATTTGGATGTAAATATCCTCAAATTTAAGCTGAAAGTCTGCAGATAAAGCACATCTTGTTTGTTTCATTTCAAATCTATTGTGGTGGTGTATAGAGCCAAAAAGATTAGAATTGTGTCGATGTACCAATATTTATGGACCTGACTGTAACTATCTTTAGCGAATTAAAGTGCACATCAGGATTCACATGAAGGAGGGGTTTCAATCCCTAGAATGCCCCATCGCATAAGAGAATGCTCTGGATATTGGCTGGGGGGCTGGATATACGACCCCACAGCACCGATGATGTTGCTGGTGCCAAAACGATTGAGTTGTGTGGCGTGAGTGAGATAAGAAGCATCCCTGCCGGCATAGCAAAACACCAGGGCCCACGATGATTGACCACAGATGTGGGGACGAGTCTAGCACAACAAATGTATATGTGTCTGTATGAGAACATAACATATTCAATTAAGGGGGGTATGCAATATTATGTGAGTGTAGGTGCTTCGCCATGTCGAGCAAGTGCACACAAGGGGGCGCAGCAGACTCAGATAAAAGGTATCGTAACAGGGGCACACCATTCCCAGGAGGTCAGGTGGTCCGCACAGTAGGATATGCAAGAAGTGAGAGCTCAACATGAGCCTCCACACTTCTCTCCCATACATAGTGCCCCCTGTCATACCCCCCACAATCCTCTTCTGTATGTACTGACCACTGTCATAAACTTCTCTCCTGTACATACTGCTCACTGTCATACCCTCCACACTCCTCTCCTGTACATACTGCCCACTGTCATACCCTCCACACTCCTTTTCTGTACATACTGCTCACTGTCATACCCTCCACACTCCTCTCCTGTACATACTGCCCACTGTCATACCCTCCACACTCCTCTCCGGTACATACTACCCTCTGACATAACCCCCACACTCCTCTCCTGTACATACTGCTCACTGTCTTGCCCTCCACACTCGTCTCCTGTACATACTGCTCAGTATCATATTGACCACACTCCTCTCCTGTACATACTGCCCACTTTCATAAACTCCTCTCCTGTACATACTTCTCACTGTCATACCCTCCACACTCCTCTCCTGTACTTACTGCCCACTGTCATACCCTCCACACTCCTCTGCTGTACATACTGCCCACTGTCATAACCTCCACACTCCTCTCCGGTACATACTACCCTCTGACATAACCCCCACACTCCTCTCCTCTACATACTGCTCACTGTCTTACCCTCCACATCCGTCTCCTGTACATACTGCTCAGTATCATATTGTCCACACTCCTCTCCTGTACATCCTGCCCACTGTCATAACCTCCACACTCCTCTCCGGTACATACTACCCTCTGACATAACCCCCACACTCCTCTACATACTGCTCACTGTCTTACCTTCCACACCCTTCTCCTGTACATACAGCTCAGTATCATATTGTCCACACTCCTCTCCTGTACATCCTGCCCACTTTCATAAACTCCTCTCCTGTACATACTTCTCACTGTCATACCCTCCACACTCCTCTCCTGTACATACTGCCCACTGTCATACCCTCCACACTCCTCATCTGTGTATACTGCCAACTGTCATACCCTCCACACTCCTCTCCTGTACATACTACCCACTGTCATATCCTCCACACTCCTCTCCTGTACATACTGCCCACTGTCATATCCTCCACACTCCTCTCCTTTACAGGAAAAAACGGATGCAGGCGCCTCTGAGTTAGACTGTAAAGTGTGTATTAATAAAAACACATAGTAACTTACACCAAGGTAAACAAGGAAGGGTACATCTGTGGGTAAACACTCTGTGGGGCATCCATTGCACTGGTCAGTAGAAGGTACGCTGTCTCAGCCACTCTGTGGGCTCTCCCGGCTGGCAGGAAGATGGTATGGTGGTGGAGAGCTGGAGAGGAGGCTTGGAACACTTCCTGGACTGCAGCACTGGAGGGGATGATGTCACAGGCATGATCGTGACATGTTTCCGGGCTGGCACACCCTGGTGGTGGGAGGAATGCACGCTCCTTTTTCAAGCTATTTCAGATGAGCTGGATGTACTGGTATTTATATATACATAGTGCTGCCATCTAGTGCTCCAGCCCGGAAACATGTTGCGATCAAGCCTGTGACGTCATCCCCTCCAGTGCTGAAGTCCAGGAAGTGTTCCAAGCCTCCTCTCCAGCTCTCCACCACCATAATATCTTCCTGCCGGCCGGCAGAACCCCCAGAGAGCAGCTGAGACAGCGTACCTTCTACTGACCAGTGCGATGGATGCCCCACAGAGCGTTTACCCACAGATGTATCCTTCCTTGTTTACCTTGATGTAAGTTACTATGTGTTTTTATTAATACACACTTTTTACAGTCTTTACTCGGAGGCACATTTGTTTTTTCTCTCATATCCTGGAGACCGCTTCTGCTTCCCTGATAAGGCTGGCCCTGAAACAATAGACTATTCTTAGGCAGCACAGCAGCCCACTGGCCACTCCTCTCCTGTACATACTGCCCCCATAAAACTTTCCACACTACTCTCCTGTACATACTGCCCCCATAAAACTTTCCACACTACTCTCCTGTACATACTGCCCCCATAATACCTTCCACACTCCTCTCCTGTACATACTGCCCACTGGCATGCCCTCCACACGCCTCTCCTGTACATACTGCCCCCATAATACCTTCCACACTCTTCTCCTGTACATACTGCCCACTGGCATGCCCTCCACACGCCTCTCCTGTACATAGTGCCCACTGTCAACTTAACACTCCTCTGCATTGCATAATTCCCACTGTCATACCCCTCAAACTGCTCTCCTGTACATAGTGCCTGCTGCCATACTCTCCACACTCCTCTCCTGTACATAGTGCCGACTGTTATACCCTCCACATTCCTCTCCCTCACCTGCACATACTTCCCACTTTTATACCATCCATAATCCTCCCCTATGCCTCTTACCCACAAAAATAGTTCTTTAAAATTATACTGAATATCCTCAATGTTACCAGCTCTAGAATGGGCACACTTTTGTTAGTTCAAGTAAAGGAAATCTTCTCAGTCCTCATATTTGTTCTGCCCATTATTAGTACTCATTTCATTTTGTGATTACTACTGTGATGTATAGAGGAATATAGGGGATGTCGGCTACTCTAAATATACCACTGGTAAAAAAAGTGTCCCTGAAAATATTTTTGAAATGTTACCAACTATGCACTTGGGCACTGCCCAAGGGCCACCGGGTCAGCAGGGGGCCCCATGAGAGGCTCCTGGGATCCTTTGATATTAAAGCGGTAGTAAACTTTGCTAACATTACTACTTTTTAGAGGCCCTGAGGTAGGTTATGCCATAATGTACAAGTATATACAGCATATTAGCACATTAAGGTACACTTACCTGTCAGCCTGAGCCCTCCAGTGCTGCGCTTTGATCAATCTGGTTGGTCCCCGGCATTTCCATCTTCACCCAGGTTCTGTGCTTTCGGTCACTTGCCTTGGCCGGGCTGCATTGATGTCACTCCCATGCATGCTCATGCGCATCCTCTATCTCTCTCATCCCCCCTCCTCTCTCATCCTCCCTCCCTTACCCCTAATCCCTCTCTCATCCCCTTTCTCTCTCTCTCATCCTCTATCTCTCTCTATTTAATTTAATTTGTTATAACATAAAAAAATTTGTATTTTTATTTATTTATTTTATAAAAAGACCCACCAAAATCCTCAGCACCAGGCCCACAATGTTCTTAATCTGGCCCTGAACAGAGCATCAACTCAGAATACAGCCTGTAGTTAAAGAATGCAATGCACTGTAGCAATGTAGTGTGCCCCTTCTCTACAAACAGTAAACAACCAGGAAATCAACCATTTAGGGCAGTGGTTCTCAACCTGGGGGTCGGGTCCCCTCGGGGGTCAAATGATGATTTGCCAGGGGTCACCGAATCGTGGGCTGTTCCTGAAGCCAGCACTGCTCTCCCAGCCTTTTTGTGGCCGCCCAGCAGGGCTGTTCCTGGAGCCCGCAGCTTCCCACTCAGCCTCTTCGCATCCGCTCATTCAGTTCAAGGCATGACTGGGGGGCAGAGACTAGAGGTCAGCTGACTGGTGAGGAATGTGAAGTGGGAGGGGCTGGAGGAGACCCTATCTCTTGATTTTTGCATAGGTGTCACTGCTGCGAGTAACCACAAAGTCGCAGTGAGTAACACTACCTGCGACTATAGTTGCCATTAAAAGTCCCCACTACAGTTCTCAGATCTTGATCAGGAGCACCTAAATTGGCTGATCAGAACTTCCCCCAGCACTGCCACTGATCCCAACTCCCCGCCAGCACTGCCACTTATCCCACCACCAAGGAGTAAGAGAAGGACTAAAAATAGAGAATACATGGAAGGGAGAGGAAAAGAGGGGGAGGAACAAAGAAAAAGGGAGAGAAACAATAAGAAAGACGGCTAGAGAGAGGGATGGGGGAAAAAAAACAAGAAATTATGATAGAGAGAGAGATAAAAGGGAAAGAAAGGAGAAGAAAGAGAAAGAGTGGTACATCCTAAAATGAAGCATGAGGGGTTTTAATACTGTATGAGTGGAAAGGACTCAGGGAGCGCAAAATGTCCGTGGGTTAGGGGCGCAAATTACTTGTCTTACCTTGGGTGCTGACAACCCACGCTACGAAAATAATTTTACTGTTAGGGGTCCCCACAACTTGGGAAATTTTTTGAAGGGGTCACGGCACTAGAAAGGTTGAGAACCACTGATTTAGGGGCTTTGGAAAGTAGAGCAGAAAGGGATGTTTTTTTTTCTAGTTGATTTTCTTACTAGTTTTTTTCATTCGTTAATTGAATGTAAATAAATTTTTTCTAATATATATTTTCTTTATTTAAGTTCATGACTTAAAAAAAAAAATATATATGTATATCTATAGATATATATCTATAGATATTTATATCTATAGATATAGATATAGATATATATCTATATCTATAGATAGATATATCTATCTATAGATATAGATATATATATTTATTTTTTTTATTTTTTTTAAGTCATAAACTTAAAAAATGTAGCACCCTCTACCAGTAGGTAGGTGCTAGTAAGGTATTTTTACTAGGTTATTCCAGTACAGGCAAATTTAGGCAGGCCTATGCTGCATGCTAGGCATGTCTGTTTTGATCTGGGGGCTGGGAGTGGTCAGAGTAGCAGTGGGTGTGACCACCTGCACTTCAGTTCTGAGGCGCCTCCCCTGCTTCCAGGGAGAATATTTTGAAAGAGGGGCTGGGCCTGGAACTGGAGTGGCAGGCAGCTTGTGTGTGAGCCCTGACCAATCCCCAACTGGTATTGGCAGGGGGCAGGCTTCATATATAAGCTGAGATGAGATGCGACTGGGGAAGGGAAGTCGGCTGGGTGAAGTGAGGAATGGCATGTTAGACAGTCGCAGGAGGCCATCTGCACGGTCCAGTCAAAGTTCCTCATCAAGGACTCAGGGCTGTTGGAAGGTCGGTGAGTGTTACTACAGTGGAGGGCTGGAGGTGCCAAGGAGTCTGTGAGGGAACTCTGCTAGTACACGGTCACTAGCGGAGTCTTCACCAAACACACGGTGGATGATGGGGAGTCCTGATTCGGAAAAGAGACTGTGGGGATCTGTGTCAAGTCGATGTGGCCTGCGGGCACATGGTTTTCAAGTTGGGCTGGCTGGGAACAGTAGTCCATATTTCCTAGAAGACATGCTTTTAACCCACTAGGCCTCCGGGGAGAGGTTCTGCAGGCCTCAGGCCTAGTGACAGCGAGCAACCAGAGCCACAGTAGGGAGGCTTATTCAGAGTGGGCCCTTACTATTCAATAAAAGAGGATGTGTCATATTTCAAGTAGTAGATTCAAGTTTGTGCAGGAGGAACCAAGTACAGGAGGAAACAAGTTATGGGCAGGAGGTGAAAGAGATCTAAGAACTCTGCTTTTACATGGTCAAAAGCGGTGTCTCTATCCTTCACACGGTGATAGATGGAGAACTCTTAGAAATAGTAGTCTGAGGAGGTCGAGCCGCAGGAGGAGCAATAATCTGCATGGAGATGCAGGAGGAGATTCATATCTAATGTACTATGCACATTCTAGCTTCTGGCTCTAATTTTATCAAAATGTACTAAATCCTTAAATATGATGGCAAAGACTTATACTATGGGCATCCCATATTCCTATCCCCATCCAAGTTGTACCCCCCAATAAAACAACAAAAACAAAGCTCACAAAAGACTGTTCATTGTCTCTGGATGTGATGTATGAAGTCTGGCAGTGGGGTGACAACATCTAAACAACATCTAATGTTGGGGTGACAACATCTAAACAACATCTAAAAAAGCCTTCACAGTTCTGAAACAACATCCTATGGACAGATGAGACCAAGATCAACTTGTACCAGAGTGATGGGAAGAGAAGAGTATGGAGAAGGAAAGGAACTGCTCATGATCCAAAGCATACCACCTCATCAGTGAAGCATGGTGGTGGTAGTGTCATGGCGTGGGCATGTATGGAACTGGTTCTCTTGTATTTATTGATGATATGAATGCTGACAAAAGCAGCAGGAAGAATTCTGAAGTGTTTCGGGCAATATTATCTGCTCATATTCAGCAAAATGCTTCAGAACTCATTGGGCAGCGCTTCACAGTGCAGATGGACAATGACCCGAAGCATACTGCAAAAGCAACCAAAGAGTTTTTTAAGGGAAAGAAGTGGAATGTTATGCAATGGCCAAGTCAATCACCTGACCTGGATCCGATTGAGCATGCATTTCACTTGCTGAAGACAAAACTGAAGGGAAAATGCCCCAAGAACAAGCAGGAACCGAAGACAGTTGCAGTAGAGGACTGGCAGAGCATCACCAGGGATGAAACTCAGCGTCTGGTGATGTCTATGCATTCCAGACTTCAGGCTGTAATTAACTGCAAAGGATTTGCAACCAAGTATTAAAAAGTGAAAGTTTGATCGATGATTGTTAATCTATCTCATTACTTTTGGTCCCTTAAAAAGTGTGAGGCACATATACAAACTGTTATAGATCCTTCACCGTTCACCTGATTTGGATGTAAATATCCTCAAATTAAAGCTGAAAGTCTGCAGTTAACCACTTCAGCCCCGGAAGAATTTATCCCCTTCCTGACCAGAGCACTTTTTTGCGATTCGGCACTGCGTTACTTTAAATGAAAATTGCGCGGTCATGCGACGTGGCTCCCAAACAAAATTGACGTCCTTTTTTTCCCACAAATAGAGCTATTTGTATTGTGGTATTTGATCGCCTCTGCGTTTTTTATTTTTTGTGCTATAAACAAAAATAGAGCGACAATTTTGAAAAAAAAGAATTATTTTTTACTTTTTGCTATAATAAATATCCCCCAAAAATATATAAAAAAACAATTTTTTTCCTCAGTTTAGGCCGATACGTATTCTTCCACATATTTTTGGTAAAAAAAATCGCAATAAGCGATTATTGATCGGTTTGCGCAAAAGTTATAGAGTTTACAAAATAGGGGATAGTTTTTATTAATATATATATATTTTTTTTAAATGGCGGCGATCAGCGATTTTTATCATGACTGCGACATTATGGCGGACACATTGGACATTTTTGACACATTTTTGGGACCATTGTCATTTATACAGCAATCAGTGCTATAAAAATGCACTGATTCCTGTGTAAATGACACTGGCAGTGAAGGGGTTAACCACTAGGTGGCAGTGTAGGGGTTAAGTGTGTCCTAGGGGCGTGTTTCTAACTGTGGGGAGTTGGGCTGTGTGTGTGACGTCACTGATCTCTGCTCCCATGACAGGGATCAGAGATCGAGTGACACTGTCACTAGGCAGAACAGGGAGATGCTGTTTACATCAGCATCTCCCCGTTCTTCCTCCCTGTGAGGCGATCGCGGGTATCCCCGTGGCGATCGAGTCCGCGACCTGACTCACGGAGCTTGCCTCGCGCCCTCTGGCCACCTCTTAAAGGGCAACGTACAGGTGTGTGTTTTTATGGGTTTGTAACAATTAGCATACAGTATCTCACAAAAGTGAGTACACCCCTTACATTTTTGTATATAATTTATTCTATCTTTTCATGTGACAACACTGAAGAAATTACACTTTGCTACAATGTAAAGTAGTGAGTGTACAGCTTGTATAACAGTGTAAATTTGCTGTCCCCTCAGAATAACTCAACACACAGCCATTAATGTCTAAACAGATGGCAACTAAGAGAAAATGTCCAAATTGGGCCCAAATTGTCAATATTTTGTGTGGCCACCATTATTTTCCAGCACTGCCTTAACCCTCTTGGGCATGAAGTTCACCAGAGCTTCACCGGTTGCCACTGGATTCCTCTTCCACTTCTCCATGATGACATCACGGAGCTGGTGGATGTTAGAGACCTTGCTCTCCTCTGGCACAGTACATGTTGGCATTCATGTTTCCATCAATGAACTGTAGCTCCTCAGTGCCGGCAGCACCCATGCCACCCCAGACTATGACACTCCCACCACCATGCTTGACTGTAGGCAAGACACACTTGTCTTTATACTCCTCACCTGGTTGCCGACACACACGCTTGACACCATCTGAACCAAATAAGTTTATCTTGATCTCATCAGACCACAATCCATGTCCTTAGTCTGTTTGTCTTCAGCCAACTGTTTGCAAGCTTTCTTGTGCATCATCTTTAGAAAAGGCTTTCTTCTGGTGATATGATGCTAAGCACGTGCACTGAACTTCTTTGGACGACCATGGCGAGGCCTGTTCTGAGTGGAACCTGTTTTGTTAAACCGCTTTATGGTCTTGGGCACCGTGCTGCAGCTCAGTTTCAGGGTCTTGGCAATCTTCTTATAGCATATGCCATCTTTATGTGGAGCAACAATTCTTTTTTTCAGATCCTCAGAGAGTTCTTTGCCATGAGGTGCCATGTTGAACTTCCAGTGACCAGTATGAGAGAGTGAGAGCGATAATACCAAATTTAACACACCTGCTCCCCACTTGAGACATTGTAACACTAACGAGTCACATGACAACGGGTTTAGGAAATGGCTAATTGGGCCCAATTTGGACATTATCACTTAGGGTAGTACTCACTTTTGTTGCCAGTGGTTTAGACATTATTGGCTGTGTGTTGAGTTATTTTGAGGGGACAGCAAATTTATACTGTTATACAAGCTGTACACTCACTACTTTACATTGTAGCAAAGTGTCATTTCTTCAGTGTTGTCACATGAAAAGATATAATAAAATATTTACAAAAATGTGAGGGGTGTACTCACTTTTGTAAATTGAAATATTATCAAAACAAAATCTAAAATTCAGCTGGACGTTCATACAGTTGTTTGTTATTCTTAGAATTCCGAGTACAGAAAAGGAAATGAAAAAATAGTCTGGGGGAGTTGAATTCAGTCATTCTATTCATTTGAAGCAGTTATTGCTTCACAGTGACATAACAGAAATACATACAGTGCTCAAATAACACAACTGAGGGGCAACATTTTCTGGAATCGAATACCAAACATATCACACTTTAAAATTGCCTACGTCCATGGAACAGCGCCAAACTACGATACCTAAAATCTCCCTAGGTGACGCTTTAAAAGCCTTTACAGGTTACCAGTTTAGAGTTCTGGAGCTAGAATAATTGCTCTCACTCTGATGTTTGCGGCGATACCTCACATGTGTTGTGCATATGCCGTTTATTTTGCATGCAGGACTGACACACACGTTCAGATTTGCGCGCAAGCACAGGGGGGATGGGAGCGCTTCAACATTTTTTTAAATGTTATTATTTATTTTATTTTCATTTTTTAATTTTTACGCTGTCTTTATTTTTTTTGTATCACTTTTATTGCTAACACAAGGGATGAACAACATCCCCTGTGGTAGCATGGGCCGTGGCAGGTCCTCTTTTTGGAGCGATCTGAGGTCTTTTAGACCCCATATCTCTCCTGTGCACTCCAAAGCATCTGATGAAACTGAAAATTGTTTGATCAGATGCTTGTACAAACTGGTAAGTGTTTGTAAACAACAAACCAAAACCGTAAGTGACAAAATCCTTGTCGCTTCTGGTTTTTGACATCACATAGTGAGGGAATGACATCAGTTCCTCTCATTGTGTCCAAGAAATCAAATGCCAAAGGTTGCATCTGTACCAGGCTCTCCGATTGCTTGGGAAAGCCCACTAAAGTTGTTGGTGGGGGGGGTGGGGGGGGTGGGACCCTCTTCCGCCACCTGTAAAAGTAATCCAGCGGCTGTATAGCCACTGAGATTACTGTTACAGTAAAGGAAATTGATGGCTGAAAAAATTCAGCGATGACGAGATATCACCCTTCCAATCCAGCGATATACTGGTACGGCGTGAAGTGGTTAATATCAATATCAGCTTGGATGTAGGCTCTTTAGATGTGTACAATGTACATTTGCACACCATTTTCTATGTAAGGACTTAATATTTAGAATTGTGTTAACATTGTAATAGCATGCTTACAGAAACGGAATTTAGCTTGCCCTATTTTATAGGTGTTTCATTTTAAAAACAAAAGTGTAAAAAGTTTTAGGTATAAATTCAACATTTTCTCCAGAAACATTAGTCAGACCAGTTGCTCAACATCATCCTGTGGGAGCATCGAAACAGTTAGGAAATCACATGCAGAATTTATTCAGTAACAGAATGGAACATTTTACATTGGTGAGTTCATTCTACTTGTTTGAAATATTACACTGAACTAAACAGTTACAGCCATGGAATGCTGTGAATGATAACTATGACAGTTGCTTGTACTCCAAACTGAACTGTCAGGCCATCAAATGGCTTGTACCACTGTAGCACTTATAACTTGTAACTGCAGATACATTTTTAATTGTGAGCCTAATTTCTAACAAATAAAAGCAGATTTTAATAACTCAGCACTGTTATGCCGCGTACACATGACCGGACTTTCCGGCAAACTAGGTTCGACGGGATTAGTCCGTCGGACAATCTGATCGTGTGTGGGCTAGTCCGATCGTTTTTTGGGGAAAAAATCCAACAGACCTAGAAATAGAACATGTTTCAAATCTGTCCGACAGACTCAAGTCCGACGCACTAGATTAAGGAGAACCGTTTGTTTATGTGCTGGTCCGACAGACCAAATACGACGCAAGGGAAGCTATTGGCTACTGGCTATTGAACTTCCTGTTTTTGTCCCGTTTACATCATCACGTACAAAACGGACTTTCGACCGCACTTAGTCTGTTCGGACCTCTGCCAAAAGTCCGTCGGGAAGACCGTCGGACCTAGTTTGCTGGAAAGTCTGGTCGTGTGTACGCGGCATTAGGCAGCCTGTACATTGGTCAATTTTTTTTTATTCCTCAACCAGCAGGTTGAGTGAAAATAAATGACCCAATCCCTCCATCCGCACATTTCGGGTGGATGGGAAAATACTCCCCGCTGAGTAATTGTATTCTGATAGCGGGGAGACTTCCATGCTGTCACAATACACTGATCAGTGCTGGTGGCTACAGTTCAACTACTACCAGACCCTGCAGAATACTTGTAACCAAAAAGAAAAACACCCTCACCTCCAGCTGCACTGCTAAAATATACTACAACAGTTTAAAAAGATACAGTATCTCACAAAAGTGAGTACTCCCCTCACATTTTTATAAATATTTTATTATACCTTTTCATGGTATGAAAAGTGTAACTGAAGAAGTTACACTTTGCTACAATGTAAAGTAGTGAGTGTACAGCTTGCATAACAGTGTAAATTTGCTGTCCCCTCAAAAAAACTCAACACACAGCCATTAATGTCTAAAACGCTGGCAACAAAAGTGAGTACTACCCTAAGTGAAAATGTCCAAATTGGGCCCAGTTAGCCATTTTCCCTCCCCTGTGTCATGTGACTTGTTAGTGTTACAAGGTCTCAGGTGTGAATGGAAAGCAGGTGTGTTAAATTTGGTGTTATCGCTCTCACTCTCTTACTGGTCCCTGGAAGTTCAACATGGCACCTCATGGTAAAGAACTCTCTGAGGATCTGAAAAAAAGAATTGTTGCTCTACATAAAGATGGCCTAGGCTATAAGAAGATTGCCAAGACCCTGAAATTGAGCTGCAGCGTGGTGGCCAAGACCATACAGCGGTTTAACAGGACAGGTTCCACTCAGAACAGGCCTCGCCATGGTCGACCAAAGGAGTTGAGTGCATGTGCTCAGCGTCCTATCCAGAGGTTGTCTTTGGGAAATAAACGTATGAGTGCTGCCAGCATTGTTGCAGAGTAGGGATGAGCTTTGAGTTCGAGTCGAACTCATGTTCGACTCGAACATTGGCTGTTCGCAAGTTCACCGAACAGCGAACAATTTGGGGTGTTCGCGGCAAATTCGAATGCCGCGGAACACCCTTTAAAAGTCTATGGGAGAAATCAAAAGTGCTAATTTTAAAGGCTAATATGCAAGTTATTGTCATAAAAAGTGTTTGGGGACCTAGGTCCTGCCCCAGGGGACATGGATCAATGAAAAAAAAAGTTTTAAAAACGGCCGTTTTTTCAGGAGCAGTGATTTTAATAATACTTAAAGTCAATCAATAAAAGTGTAATATCCCTTTAAATTTCGTACCTGGGGGGTGTCTATAGTGTGCCTGTAAAGGGGCGCATGTTTCCTGTGTTTAGAACAGTCTGACAGCAAAATGACATTTTGAAGGAAAAAACTCATTTAAAACTACCCGCGGCTATTGCATTGCCGACAATACACATAGAAGTTCATTGATAAAAACGGCATGGGAATTCCCCAAAGGGGAACCCCGAACCAAAATTAAAAAAAAAAAATGACGTGGGGGTCCCCCTAAATTCCATACCAGGCCCTTCAGGTCTGGTATGGATATTAAGGGGAACCCCGGCCAAAATTTTAAAAAAAAAATGACGTGGGGTTCCCCCTAAATTCCATACCAGACCCTTCAGGTCTGGTATGGATTTTAAGGGGAACCCCGCGCCAAAAAAAAAAAAAAAAAACGGCGTGGGGTCCCCCCAAAAATCCATACCAGACCCTTATCCGAGCACGCAACCTGGCAGGCCGCAGGAAAAGAGGGGGGGACAAGAGTGCGGCCCCCCCTCCCTCCTGAACCGTACCAGGCCACATGCCCTCAACATTGGGAGGGTGCTTTGGGGTAGCCCCCCAAATCACCTTGTCCCCATGTTGATGAGGACAAGGGCCTCATCCCCACAACCCTGGCCGGTGGTTGTGGGGGTCTGCGGGCGGGGGGCTTATCGGAATCTGGAAGCCCCCTTTAACAAGGTGACCCCCAGATCCCGGCCCCCCCCCTGTGTGAAATGGTAAGGGGGTACATAAGTACCCCTACCATTTCACGAAAAAAGTGTCAAAAATGTTAAAAATGACAAGAGACAGTTTTTGACAATTCCTTTATTTAAATGCTTCTTCTTTCTTCTATCTTCCTTCATCTTCTGGTTCTTCTGGCTCTTCTGGTTCTTCTGGTTCTTCCTCCGGCGTTCTCGTCCAGCATCTCCTCCGCGGCGTCTTCTGTCTTCTTCTCCTCGGGCCGCTCCGCACCCATGGCATGGGGGGGAGGCTCCCGCTCTTCTCTTCTTCTCTTCTTCTTTTCTTCTTTTCTTCTTTTCTTCTCTTCTTCTCTTCTTCTTCATTTTCTTCTCCGGGCCGCTCCGCAATCCATGCTGGCATGGAGGGAGGCTCCCGCTGTGTGACGGCGCTCCTCGTCTGACAGTTCTTAAATAACGGGGGGGCGGGGCCACCCGGTGACCCCGCCCCCTCTGACGCACGGTGACTTGACGGGACTACCCTGTGACGTCACGGGGAATGCCACAGGGAAGTCCCGTCAAGTCACCGTGCGTCAGAGGGGGGCGGGGTCACCGGGTGGCCCCGCCCCCCCCCGTTATTTAAGAACTGTCAGACGAGGAGCGCCGTCACACAGCGGGAGCCTCCCTCCATGCCAGCATGGATTGCGGAGCGGCCCGGAGAAGAAAATGAAGAAGAAGAGAAGAAGAGAAGAAGAGAAGAAGAGAAGAGCGGGAGCCTCCCCCCCATGCCATGGGTGCGGAGCGGCCCGAGGAGAAGAAGACAGAAGACGCCGCGGAGGAGATGCTGGACGAGAACGCCGGAGGAAGAACCAGAAGAACCAGAAGAGCCAGAAGAACCAGAAGATGAAGGAAGATAGAAGAAAGAAGAAGCATTTAAATAAAGGAATTGTCAAAAACTGTCTCTTGTCATTTTTAACATTTTTGACACTTTTTTCGTGAAATGGTAGGGGTACTTATGTACCCCCTTACCATTTCACACAGGGGGGGGCCGGGATCTGGGGGTCACCTTGTTAAAGGGGGCTTCCAGATTCCGATAAGCCCCCCGCCCGCAGACCCCCACAACCACCGGCCAGGGTTGTGGGGATGAGGCCCTTGTCCTCATCAACATGGGGACAAGGTGTTTTGGGGGGCTACCCCAAAGCACCCTCCCAATGTTGAGGGCATGTGGCCTGGTACGGTTCAGGAGGGAGGGGGGGCCGCACTCTTGTCCCCCCCTCTTTTCCTGCGGCCTGCCAGGTTGTGTGCTCGGATAAGGGTCTGGTATGGATTTTTGGGGGGACCCCACGCCGTTTTTTTTTTTTTTTTTTTGGCGCGGGGTTCCCCTTAAAATCCATACCAGACCTGAAGGGTCTGGTATGGAATTTAGGGGGAACCCCACGTCATTTTTTTTTTTTAAATTTTGGCCGGGGTTCCCCTTAATATCCATACCAGACCTGAAGGGCCTGGTATGGAATTTAGGGGGACCCCCACGTCATTTTTTTTTTTTTAATTTTGGTTCGGGGCTCCCCTTTGGGGAATTCCCATGCCGTTTTTATCAATGAACTTCTATGTGTATTGTCGGCAATGCAATAGCCGCGGGTAGTTTTAAATGAGTTTTTTCCTTCAAAATGTCATTTTGCTGTCAGACTGTTCTAAACACAGGAAACATGCGCCCCTTTACAGGCACACTATAGACACCCCCCAGGTACGAAATTTAAAGGGATATTACACTTTTATTGTTTGACTTTAAGCATTATTAAAATCACTGCTCCTGAAAAAACGTCAGTTTTTAAAACTTTTTTTTGCATTGATCCATGTCCCCTGGGGCAGGACCCAGGTCCCCAAACACTTTTTATGACAATAACTTGCATATAAGCCTTGAAAATTAGCACTTTTGATTATTCATGTTCGTGTACCATAGACTTTAACGGTGTTCGCATGTTCGAACCAACTTTTTTCCTGTTCGCATGTTCTGGTGCGAACCGAACGGGGGGTGTTCGGCTCATCCCTATTGCAGAGGTTGAAAGGGTGGGGGGGCAATCTGTCAGTGTTCAGACCATACGCTGCACACTGCATCAAATTGGTCTGCATGGCTGTCTTCCCAGGAGGAAGCCTCTTCTAATGATGATGCACAAGAAAGCCTGCAAACAGCTTGCTGAAGACAAGGAGACTAAGGACTAGGGATGAGGTTCGAATTCGAGTTGAACCCATGTTCGACTCGAACATTGCGTGTTCGACCGTTCGTCAAATTGCGAACGTTATGGGCCATTTGCACCACATTCGAGTTGCGCGTCATGGTCCATGATTCACTGCGGCATCGCAGTGCATTGCTGGCTGATGATTGGCCAAGCATGCACTATCACCCGCATGCTTGGCCAATCACAGCGCCGTCTGTACAGAGAGCCGTAATTGGCCAAAGCCAGGGTGGCTTTGGCCAATTATGGCTCAGGGGGTTTAGTACACGCCCCACACTATATAAGACCGCCTGCACGTCAGCCCTGTATAGTGTGTTCCGGCGTTGAGAGAGATAGAGAGAGAGACAGTGTCATTTCATTTGAGTTAGATAGAGCAGGCAAGCAAGTCAGTTAGCTGCAGCCAGTGTATTGTGTATATATAAACATTCTAGGTGTTGTGTGTGTGTGTGTGTGTGTGTATATATATATATATATATATATATATATATATATATATACACACTGTATTCAGTTTAGCTAGATCCGTTCCTGATATTCTCTTCCTACTGACAGGCAGGCAGGTGTTTTTACAGTATTTACAGCTACCTGAAGAAAATTGCTGGTGTTCTTCTGATCCTATTAGTACCACAGACAGGCAGCTGCAGTATTTACAGTTAGTGTAGTGCGTTCTCTGCACAGTGTGCACCTAAAGCTACCTGAAGACAATTGCTTTTGTTCTGATCCTATCAATACCACAGGCAGGCAGCTGCAGTATTTACAGTTATTGTAGTGCGTCCTCTGCACAGTGTGCACCTAAAGCTACCTGAAGATAATTGCTGTTGTTCTGATCCTATTAATACCACAGGCAGGCAGCTGCAGCATTTACAGTTAGTGTAGTGCGTCCTCTGCATAGTGTGCACCTAAAGCTAAATGAAGTCAATTGCTGTTGTTCTGATCCTATCAATACCAAAAGCAGGCAGCTGCAGTGTTTACAGTTAGTGTAGTGCGTCCTCTGCACAGTGTGCACTTAAAGCTAGCTGAAGACAATTGCTGTTGTTCTGATCCTATTAATACCGCAGGCAGGCAGCTGCAGTATTTAGAGTTAGTGTACTGTGTCCTCTGCACAGTGTGCACCTAAAGCTACCTGAAGAAAATTGGTGGTGTTCTTCTGATCCTATTAATACCACAGGCAGGCAGCTACAGTATTTACAGTTAGTGTACTGTGTCCTCTGCACAGTGTGCACCTAAAGCTACCTGAAGACATTTGCTGTTGTTCTATTCCTATTAATACCACAGGCAGGCCGCTACAGTATTTACAGTTAGTGTACTGTGTCCTCTGCACAGTGTGCACCTAAAGCTACCTGAAGACAATTGTTGTTGTTCTGATCCTATTAGTACCACAGACAGGCAGCTGCAGTATTTACAGTTAGTGTAGTGCCTCCTCTGCGCAGTGTGCACCTAAAGCTACCTGAAGACAATTGCTGTTGTTCTGATCCTATTAAAACCACAGGCAGGCAGGTGCAGTATTTACAGTTAGTGTACTGTGTCCTCTGCACAGTGTGCACCTAAAGCTACCTGAAGAAAATTGGTGGTGTTCTTCTGATCCTATTAGTACCACAGGCAGGCAGCTGCAGTATTTACAATTAGTGTACTGTGTCCTCTGCACAGTGTGCACCTAAAGCTACCTGAAGTCAATTGCTGTTGTTCTGATCCTATTAATACCACAGGCAGGCAGCTGCAGTATTTACAGTTAGTGTACTGTGTCCTCTGCACAGTGTGCACCTAAAGCTACCTGAAGACAATTGCTGTTGTTCTGATCCTATTAATACCACAGGCAGGCAGCTGCAGTATTTACAGTTAGTGTACTGTGTCCTCTGCACAGTGTGCACCTAAAGCTACCTGAAGAAATTTGGTGGTGTTCTTCTGAGCCTATTAGTACCACAGGCAGGCAGCTACAGTATTTACAGTTAGTGTACTGTGTCCTCTGCACAGTGTGCACCTAAAGCTACCTGAAGACAATTGCTGTTGTTCTGATCCTATTAATACCACAGGCAGGCAGCTGCAGTATTTACAGTTAGTGTACTGTGTCCTCTGCACAGTGTGCACCTAAAGCTACCTGAAGACAATTGTTGTTGTTCTGTTCCTATTAATACCACAGGCAGGCAGCTACAGTATTTACAGTTAGTGTACTGTGTCCTCTGCACAGTGTGCACCTAAAGCTACCTGAAGAAAATTGGTGGTGTTCTTCTGATCCTATTAGTACCACAGGCAGGCAGCTACAGTATTTACAGTTAGTGTACTGTGTCCTCTGCACAGTGTGCACCTAAAACTACCTGAAGACAATTGCTGTTGTTCTGATCGTATTAATACCACAGGCAGGCAGCTGCAGTATTTACAGTTAGTGTACTGTGTCCTCTGCACAGTGTGCACCTAAAGCTACCTGAAGACAATTGCTGTTGTTCTGATCCTATTAGTACCACAGGGAGGCAGCTGCAGTATTTACAGTTAGTGTAGTGCGTCCTCTGCGCAGTGTGCACCTAAAGCTACCTGAAGACAATTGCTGTTGTTCTGATCCTATTAATACCACAGGCAGGCAGCTGCAGTATTTACAGTTAGTGTACTGTGTCCTCTGCACAGTGTGCACCTAAAGCTACCTGAAGAAAATTGGTGGTGTTCTTCTGATCCTATTAATACCACAGGCAGGCAGCTACAGTATTTACAGTTAGTGTACTGTGTCCTCTGCACAGTGTGCACCTAAAGCTACCTGAAGAAAATTGGTAGTGTTCTTCTGATCCTATTAGTACCACAGGCAGGCAGCTGCAGTATTTACAGTTAGTGTACTGTGTCCTCTGCACAGTGTGCACCTAAAGCTACCTGAAGACAATTGCTGTTGTTCTGTTCCTATTAATACCACAGGCAGGCAGCTACAGTATTTACAGTTAGTGTACTGTGTCCTCTGCACAGTGTGCACCTAAAGCTACCTGAAGAAAATTGGTGGTGTTCTTCTGATCCTATTAGTACCACAGGCAGGCAGCTACAGTATTTACAGTTAGTGTACTGTGTCCTCTGCAGTGTGCACCTAAAGCTACCTGAAGACAATTGCTGTTGTTCTGATCGTATTAATACCACAGGCAGGCAGCTGCAGTATTTACAGTTAGTGTACTGTGTCCTCTGCACAGTGTGCACCTAAAGCTACCTGAAGACAATTGCTGTTGTTCTGATCCTATTAGTACCACAGGCAGGCAGCTGCAGTATTTACAGTTAGTGTAGTGCGTCCTCTGCGCAGTGTGCACCTAAAGCTACCTGAAGACAATTGCTGTTGTTCTGATCCTATTAATACCACAGGCAGGCAGCTGCAGTATTTACAGTTAGTGTACTGTGTCCTCTGCACAGTGTGCACCTAAAGCTACCTGAAGAAAATTGGTAGTGTTCTTCTGATCCTATTAGTACCACAGGCAGGCAGCTGCAGTATTTACAGTTAGTGTACTGTGTCCTCTGCACAGTGTGCACCTAAAGCTACCTGAAGACAATTGCTGTTGTTCTGATCCTATTAATACCACAGGCAGGCAGCTGCAGTATTTACAGTTAGTGTACTGTGTCCTCTGCACAGTGTGCACCTAAAGCTACCTGAAGACAATTGCTGTTGTTCTGATCCTATTAATACCACAGGCAGGCAGCTGCAGTATTTACAGTTAGTGTACTGTGTCCTCTGCACAGTGTGCACCTAAAGCTACCTGAAGACAATTGCTGTTGTTCTGATCCTATTAATACCACAGGCAGGCAGCTGCAGTATTTACAGTTAGTGTACTGTGTCCTCTGCACAATGTGCACCTAAAGCTACCTGAAGACAATTGCTGCTGTTCTGATCCTATTAATACCACAGGCAGGCAGCTACAGTATTTACAGTTATGCCCCGTACACACGGTCGGATTTTCCGATGGAAAATGTCCGATCGGAGCGCGTTGTCGGACATTCCGACTGTGTGTGGGCTCCATCGGACATTTTCCATCGGATTTTCTGACCGTGTGTATGGGGCATAACTGTAAATACTGTAGCTTCCTGCCTGTGGTATTAAAAGTTTGAGAGCAGGCTATAAAATTTTCCCACAAGAAAATCCGATCGCGTCAATTCCGACCGTGTATGGCCTGTTCCGACGCACAAAGTGCCACGCATGCTCAGAAGAAATTCCGAGACGGAACAGCTCGGTCTGGTAAACTTAGCGTTCGCAATGGATACAACACTTTCGTCACGGTGCAATGTTAAAAATGGTTTAATACAGCGCACTCTCTTCTTTTTTATAATGTGAGAAGAATGAAGTAGTTTTGCTGCTCATATTCACACACACTTCTCACAAACTTATTTCTTTATTATTTAGCGGGATTCCCTTAATATATTTTGATTTGTCACATCTGACAAAAATATTTTTTTTTTGTTTTTTTTTTTTTAAAGGCAGATTTTTTTTTTATTTTAGGTTTGTATTTTTTCCAAAGCTGATCTTTGTTTTATTTTATTTTTAGTTTTACTCCAGAATATTTTTGTGTGTGTTTTGTGTGTCAAGTTACCACAACACCATTGATATGTTGTTATATTTAATCTGTAGGAGATTGTTTGGTGTTATCTCTTGTTAATTTCACATTGTACTTTAGAAATGTACCTGAATCCTCACCAACAAACTGTCCTTTTTGGATGAAAACACACATAGGAGAGTATAATTTTCCCAAAAAAATCATTTATTAAGGGCTCACAACTAAACAAAGAGGGAGGCAGCACTGGAGAAACAGCAGAAATGGGTGAAGCCTTGGACCCCCAGGGCAGACATCAACTATTTTCAAGCAAAATTGGTGGCCTGAGGAGTCCTTATCTAAAGGAGTGCAGTCTGGTCCAGAAGTCCCAGAGATCCGGAAAGCAGCAGATGACATCTGTGTCCCCAGGCTGTGGTCATACAAGAGACTGCAGCTTTTGTCAGACCAGACTGAACCCAGGGTCATCACTCTCTTGCCTTCTTTCCACGCTTCCTTCCACGCTGTGGCTGTGGTGGTGGAGTTGTGGCAGCAGGAGGAGGAGGAGGATGGTCCAACTCAATCACGTCGGTCTTGGGTGTGATTTTGCCACTCACCCCCTTAGTTAGGACTTTATAAATAAGTTGCTCACACATGAGGCGTTGACCCTCCTGCATGCCCTGCAGTTTTGTGGCAGCCATGCAGGCAAAGGCCTCTTCAGGAGTGGGTAAGGCTCGGAGGGACGCAGAAGCCTCCTGAATGAGCCTGAGCGCAGAATCCTGCATGTGAGTCGCCTTCCTCGCTCTTTTGTATGGAAGGCGGAGGGGAGCAACCTGCGATTCTGTCAGGCTGCGACTTGTCCCAGGCTTCTCCTGGCTGACACTTAGCCCCGCCTCCTCCTGGCTGCCACATTCCACAGCCTTCTCCTGGCTGAGGTCTTCCCGTGTATGAAAAAGGGACATAGTTTTAGTTTTTTATTCATCAATCACACACAATTGTCACCTCCTGACTGTTGCAAATTGAATGTTAACAAATATAATAGACTATCCTTCTGAACCCAGCATTTTTCATTCTTGTCCCAATTATTTTTGCCCACTACTGTCTATTGATATGTAAAACACTTTTTTCAATCAGCAATTAGTGATCATTAATAACATCTAGTAAACATAATTTCTTTATTGACCAGAAATCTGTAGAAGAATGCTATACCTGACTCCAGATGGGCTCCTCCACTTCTTCCTGGCTGGAAGGCCCAGGTTGGACATCGGAAGCCTCATCTGGGGTGGAAGGAAGAGTAGAGAGGGATTCCCTGACTTCAGTGTGGTCTGACAGAAATCGCAGTCTCTCATAGTACCACAGCCTGGGGACATAAACATCATCTGCTGCAGCTCCGGATCTCTGGGAATCTGTGACCTTCTTGCGCTCCCTAAGATAAGTGCTCCTCAGGCCACCAATTTTGGCTTTTAAATAGGGGATGGTTGCTGTAGGGACCACCGGCTTCACCAACTCCAGCAGTTTCTCCAGCGCTGCCTGCCTCTTTTGTTTATTGTTGTAATGGGGATGTCTCACTTGCCACAGACAGGGCAGCTCCCCGTATTTGTCTATGAACAGGGGGAGGAAGTTGTGGTAATTGAAGCCATCCATTTTCTCTGCAAGACACAACAAAAGTCAAACCCTAAGGTCAGGCCAAACTCTCCTAGTCTTGTTACAATATAGACTTCAATTTCCAAGCTGTATAGGCCCAAGTTTAGATCTTACCTTCGTTATCATGATCGGCGCCTCCGATGCTCCTTCCTCCGCTCACAGATCGTACATAATACGCACACTTTATACACACTGCGCATGCGTGTAACTCCGCCCGCCCCTGACGTTCTTTCTAGTCTATTCCCCGCCCCTTTTCGTTCTGCGCAGTGGGGGAAGAGCACATGGCGGATACACAGCAGGTGCGTGCTAATTACAGGAATGAGGAGGAGGAGGAGGAAAGCCCGGAGCCAGAAACGTCTCGATCCAGAAGGAGATTTAAGGCCTCAAATATGTCCTTTGGGGAGATGTTGGAGATGGTCGACATCTTGAAGAAGGCCGACTATGATGGAAAGTATGGACCTTATCCCAACCCCAATGTCAGAAAGGCCAAGATCATGGCTAAAGTGGTCAAAAGTCTGCACCGGCATTTCGGGGTACGACGATCGAAAGATCAGCTCAGGAAGCGGTGGTCGGACCTCAAATTAAGAGAACACGAGCAGTACAGAAAGATCCGGAGAGTGCTGCAAAAAAGTAAGTAGTTGTGCTGTGTTCCTATTCTTTTTGTGTTTATTACGTTCGTGCTGCTCCATGTGCTTTTCTTACAAGTGTACATTTTAAAATGGCAACTTTCTGGTTCATGGGCACAATATTCGTTCGTATCAAACATTTTTCTTTCGGCCTATAAAACACAATTGTTTTGCCCATATGCATTTGGCCACATTTTTTACACCCTACTTGTATGAAAGTAATTTGGCTGTGTAGATGGCTTTGTTACTAGAATGAAATGCAAACTAGATTCTGTGTAAGGAGAGGACACTGAGCAGCGGTTTTCACATCTGGACACTGGAGCACTAGTGTGGGACCCCTGAACACCATTTTTATTAGGGGGGGGGCACACAGGTGCTCCAGTGTATACTATAGGGGGGTCTCCATCTGTGAAGCTTGTACCAAACAGGTAAAGTATTGCAGCTTGACAAAGAACACTGAAAATGCTACATTTTGGAACTGCCAAAATAGACAATTGTACCCCACTTCCAAGCAATGTTTCCTATTTATAGTTCTGCCATCAAATATCTGTGTGCTAAGTATAGCATTTTTGTTTTACATAGGGGAGAAAAGACTCGGAGGACACCCCTCATCCGAGGAGACCACAGACCCCCCACCTCTGGAAGAAGGGGAAATACCCCCAACCCAAGAAGAGCAGGAGGAGGAAGACGTGGTGGAAATAGTCACCACAACAGGTGAGTGTCTGCGATCACAGGCTCAGGTAAGAGATGGATGCCGGCATATTTTTGATACCTGTTTTTGTTTGGTTTCTCTCTTTTTAGGTGATCGTGATGTTGTGGATCCAGATCCTTTCACATCAGAAAGTGCCCAGATCCTGATCGGGGAGATCATGGGGTGTAATTTACAATTGGAAAACCTCAAGAAAAACATCAATGATGTTATTAAAAAAAATAAAAACATCATTGATGTTTTGGGGTGAGTTTAAAACACCTCCAAAACACTTTGTTTTTTTGTGTGCTACAATGTTAAAAATGTTTTAGCGATTTTTAGAAAAGCCAAATTTGGAGGATGCACACAGTGTGCCAACATGTGCTATTTGCCATCACAGGAGATCAATGGGCGCGTTTTGGGGGGTGAAACCCCTTCCTCATTAATAAAGTAGCTGAGAGGAAGGGGTTTCTCCCCCAAAACACATCTCTTTATCCCCTGTGATGGCAGCTAGCACATGTTGACATTGGGAAATTTGTGTGCATCTTCCAAATTTGGCTTTTCCTGGGGTGACTTCATCCCATCTGAACGCAATATCAAACACAGTTCCTAAATACTCATGTCTGATATTGCCTTCAAGTTCTACCTAATGTGAACTTTGTAAGTTCAAGATTTGTGTCTTTCTTGTTGGTTTTACACATGCCTGTTTTATCTTAAATGGACATTTATATTTTTTATAATGCCCCCCCAAAAATTGTTATACAACAAACATGTTGGTTTTGTTTTAAAAACCTTTTCTAAATGCACATGTGATTGTGCAGGGATTAAAAAGATTGTTAATCAAGAATGTGTGGATTATTGTCTCAACGCTACAACACTTTTGTAGTGATGTAATTGCTGTTTTCTGTGACAATGGGGGTTAGTTCCTAAGGGCAAATCCTCTTTGCACTACAAGTGCAGTTTCAGTGCAGTTTCAAGTGCACTTGTAGTGCAAAGTGTCTTTGCCTTTAGTAAATAACACCCAACAGTGCTTTGTATAAGGTTACACAATCACGCCATTTTCAGGACTCCACACATTTCTGTCAGGGTCAGCTAAAACAAACACAAGCAGTAAATGTCAACAAAGATTTGTTTTTTTTTTTGGTTTTATTTGCTAAAAGGCTTCACAAATTTGCTGGCATATTGATGGCCCCACTACCCGCAAAGAACTCAAGGTATCTTAACCGGACATCACGGGCACTCAGGGAGGGCAAGCCAGGACGGCCACTTTCAAGCGCCGTCAGGGTTGTTTCATTTAGAATTCCGGCCTCAGGCCCAACTGAGCCAGCATAGTTGGCAGAATGTTGGCGTAAAAAGTTATGTAGAACACAGCACGCCAGGATTATATGATTAAGTTTATACTCCGCCATATGGATGGATGTCAGAAATAGGCGGAACCGGCTGGCCATGATTCCAAATGTGTTCTCCACCACCCTTCTGGCTCTGGCCAGCCGGTAATTAAAAACCCTCTGTTCCGGGGTGAGGGTCCTCATCGGGAATGGCTGCATAAGATGGTCCCCCAGGGCAAATGCTTCATCCACAACGAAGACGAATGGGAGTCCTTCCACATTCTCTTCTGGAGGTGGCAAGTCCAAGCTGCCATTCTGGAGACGCCTGTAAAACGCCGTCTGGGCGATGACTCCACCATCGGACATCCGGCCATTCTTCCCCATGTCCACATACAGGAAGTCGTAATTAGCCGACACCACCGCCAACATCACAATACTATTGAACCCCTTGTAATTATAATAGTATGACCCAGAGTTGGGTGGTGGGAAGATGTGGACGTGTTTCCCATCAATTGCCCCTCTGCAGTTAGGAAAGTCCCCACCGCTGGGCAAAGTGGGAGGCCACAGTCTGCCATTCCTGTGGTGTGGAAGGAAACTGTTGAGGAAAAAAAACAAAAATTAGTATTTTTGCACATAAACATGGAAAGCAGATTAGACACAAACCTTCTTGGCCAACATCCAGATAACATTTATTAAGGGGAATTTTACAACACCAAAGTATAAGGTACACCTATCATATTCCCCCTCCCCCCTCTCATGGGCCAATTCTAACATTGTAGGGGGGGGGGAATCTTGGACAGGTAACCCTCTTCACTTCATTGAGAGATGAATGCCTAAATAATGTGTATTACTTTGAACAGCCCTCCTCAGTTACACTATTGGCAGCCCACTGGACAGGTAAGAAGTGTCATAATACAAAGATATAAATACACAGTGTACACATTTGAGCACATTTGGACATTCTGCTATTACCTATCAAGATAATAATAGGATACAAAAACTTTAACCACTTTAGCCCCAGACCATTATGCTGTCTAAAGACCAGAGGTCTTTTTCCAATTTGGCACTGCGTCGCTTTAACTGCTAATTGCGCGGTCATGCAATGCTGTACCCAAACGAAATTTGCGTCCTTTTCTTCCCACAAATAGAGCTTTCTTTTGATGGTATTTGATCACCTCTGCGGTTTTTATTTTTTGCGCTATAAACAGAAAAAGAACGAAAATTTTGAAAAAAAATGATATTTTCTACTTTTTGTTATAAAAAAAAATCCAATAAACTCAATTTTAGTCATACATTTAGGCCAAAATGTATTCGGCCACATGTCTTTGGTAAAAAAAATGTCAATAAGCGTATATTTATTGGTTTGCGCAAAAGTTATAGCGTCTACAAACTAGGGTATATTTTCTGGAATTTACACAGCTTTTAGTTTATGACTGCCTATGTCATTTCTTGAGGTGCTAAAATGGCAGGGCAGTATGACCCCATTTTGGAAAATGGACACCCCAAGGAAATTGCTGAGAGGCATGTTGAACCCATTGAATATTTATTTTTTTTGTCCCAAGTGATTGAATAATGACAAAAAAAAATATTTACAAAAAGTTGTCACTAAATGATATATTGCTCACACAGGCCATGGGCCTATGTGGAATTGCACCCCAAAATATATTCAGCTGCTTCTCCTGAGTACGGGGATACCACATGTGTGGGACTTTTTGGGAGCCTAGCCACGTACGGGGCCCCGAAAACCAATCACCGCCTTCAGGATTTCTAAGGGCGTAAATTTTTGATTTCACTCCTCACTACCTATCAGAGTTTTGAAGGCCATAAAATGGCCAGATGGCACAAAACCCCCCCAAATGACCCCATTTTGGACAGTAGACACCCCAAGCTATTTGCTGAGAGGCATGTTGAGTCCATGGAATATTTTATATTTTGACACAAGTTGCGGGAATGTGACACATTTTTTTTTTTTTTGCACAAAGTTGTCAATAAATGATATATTGCTCACACAGGCCATGGGCATATGTGGAATTGCACCCCAAAATACATTTAGCTGCTTCTCCTGAGTATGGGGATACCACATGTGTGGGACTTTTTGGGAGCCTAGCCGTGTACAGGGCCCCGAAAACCAATCACTGCCTTCAGGATTTCTAAGGGTGTAAATTTTTGATTTCACTCTTCACTGCCTCTCACAGTTTCGGAGGCCATGGAATGCCCCCTGAAATTACCCCATTTTGGAAAGTAGACACCCCAAGCTATTTGCTGAGAGGCATGGTGAGTATTTCACAGCTCTCATTTTTTTTTTTGAAAATGAAGAAAGACAAGAAAAAACATTTTTTTTTCTTTTTTCAATTTTCAAAACTTTGTGACAAAAAGTGAGGTCTGCAAAATACTCACTACACCTCTCAGCAAATAGCTTGGGGTGTCTACTTTCCAAAATGGGGTCATTTGGGGGGGGGGTTTGGGCATTCCATGGCCTCCGAAACTGTGATAGGCAGTGAAGAGTGAAATAAAAAATTTACGCCCTTAGAAAGCCTGAAGGCGGTGCTTGGTTTTCGGGGTCCCGTACGCGGCTAGGCTCCCAAAAAGTCTCACACGTGTGGTATCCCTGTACTCAGGAGAAGCAGCAGAATGTATTTTGGGGTGTAATTTCACATATTCCCATGGCATGTTTGAGCAATATATCATTTAGTGACAACTTTGTGCAAAAAAAAAAAAAAATTTGTCTCTTTCCCGCAACTTGTGTCACAATATAAAATATTCCATGGACTCGACATGACTCTCAGCAAATAGCTTGGGGTGTCTACTTTCCAAAATGGGGTCATTTGGGGGGTTTTGAACTGTCCTGGCATTTTATGCACAACATTTAGAAGCTTATGTCACACATCACCCACTCTTCTAACCACTTGAAGACAAAGCCCTTTCTGACACTTTTTGTTTACATGATAAAAATTTTTTTTTTGCAAGAAAATTACTTTGAACCCCCAAACATTATATATTTTTTTAAAGCAAATGCCCTACAGATTAAAATGGTGGGTGTTTCATTTTTTTTTCACACAGTATTTGCGCAGCGATTTTTCAAATGCATTTTTTGGGGAAAAAACACACTTTTTTAAATTTTAATGCACTAAAACACACTATATTGCCCAAATGTTTGATGAAATAAAAAAGATGATCTTAGGCCGAGTACATGGATACCAAACATGACATGCTTTACAATTGCGCACAAACGTGCAGTGGCAACAAAATAAATACATTTTTAAAAGCCTTTAAAAGTCTTTACAGGTTACCACTTTAGATTTACAGAGGAGTTCTACTGCTAAAATGACTGCCCTTGATCTGACCTTCGCGGCGATACCTCACATGCATGGTGCAATTGCTGTTTACGTTTGACGACAGACCGCCGCTTGCGTTCGCGTTAGCACGAAAGCAGGGGGCGACAGGGGTGCTTTTTTTTTTTTTTTTTTTTTCTTTATTATTTTTTTGCTTTTTTATCTTATTTTTAAACTGTTCCTTTCATTTTTTTTTTTTTTAATCACTTTTATTGTTATCTCAGGGAATGTAAATATCCCCTATGATAGCAATAGGTAGTGACAGGTACTCTTTTTTGAAAAAATTGGGGTCTATTAGACCCTAGATCTCTCCTCTGTCCTCAAAGCATCTGACCACACCAAGATCGGTGTGATAAAATGCTTTCCCAATGGCGCTGTTTACATCCAGCGAAATCTAAGTCATGAAATGCTCGTAGCTTCCAGTTTCTTAGGCCATAGAGATGTTTGGAGCCACTCTGGTCTCTCATCAGCTCTATGGTCAGCTGGCTGAATCACCGGCTGCATTCTCAGGTTCCCTGTTGAGACAGGAGAGCCAGAGAAAAACATGGAAGACGGTGGGGGGGGGGCATTCCCTCCAACGGCTTGTAAAAGCAGTCTAGAGGCTAATTAGCCGCTAGGATTGCTTTTACATGAAAGCCGACCGCTGGCTGAAAAGAATGATACCAAGATGATACCTAAACCTGCAGGCATCATTTTGGTATAACCACTCAAAGTCGTGAATGGCGTACCTGAAGACAAAAAAATGGTTAACAATAAAACACAGTAAACAGTAAAGTACAAAAAATTGCATACCTGAAAAGCAAACATGATAAAACATAATAACAATAAAACATTGCAGAATAGAATACAGTAAAAAAGAGCAGAACAATAGAGAGAGAATAGAGAGAGAGAACAATAAAACGACAACTATTTTTTTTTATTTTATATATTTTTTTTTTTTTTACACTTTTTTTGTAACTAACTTTTATAACTGTAATCGGTTCCAGGTTCGGGTCTCTCAAAATGCGATGGCATCTTGGGAGACCCTGTGAAAGTGTGCCTAGTCTGTGCAATGCTGTACCCTACGCTAATACTCAACTAGTGAATGGTAGCGTTCAAAACATTCACCAATGCAAAAACCAGGATTGTCAGGACAGGAGGGACAATAATAGCGGGTGTCACGCCGCACAACATCTTTTTTGGGGGGGTTCGTTGGGTAGGGGTGCTCGGGAGGACATAAAGAAAATGCCTCTCATGCAGCTGACTGCATTTGGTTGGGGATGTGAATGGGGGAAGTACGGGTGCTGCAGAAGATGTGGGTTCCCAATTAGGATTGGCGAATGCAGCGGGAAGGGCACTATGGGCACGACGGGCCTGTTTGTCTTCTTCTTGGTGGCAGCGGGACACTACTTGTGCTTGCCACCTCACCAGCTTGAACTGCACTTATGGGACTCGCCACATCACCAAGTGTTACTGCAGTGCTGGTTTGACTACGACCGGGGTGTACTAGACCGCTGGCGCTTGCCAGTTCACCAAAACGCTACCAAAAAAACTGTTAGCGATCGCAGGGATCAGGTATGACTCTGCGAACGCTGCAGTTATGCGTTTAGTAAGTGACAGTGATCGATCGATACTGCACTTGGGTGGGCTGGGCTGGGCCGGGCGGAGGGGCAAAACGCAGGTGCTAGCAGGTATCTCAGCTGATTCCGCTAACACTGCGTTTTTGGGAACCCTAAACTGCTGGGGACGCTAGTATAGATCTGATCGGATCAGATATTGATCCGATCAGATACTATACCACTAAGGGAGGTGTACGGTGCGTGCGTGGGTGTTAGCGGTACTGGCGCTAACCTGACGCTGCCTGGGGCTGGTGCTTGCCAGTTCACCAAAATGCTACCAAAAAAACTGTTAGCGATCGCAGGGATCAGGCCTGACTCTGCGAACGCTGCAGTTATGTGTTTAGTGTTTTGTAAGTGACAGTGATTGATCGATACTGCACTTGGGTGGGCTGGGCTGGGCCGGGCGGAGGGGCAAAACGCAGGTGCTAGCAGGTATCTGGGCTGATCCCGCTAACACTGCGTTTTTGGGAACCCTAAACTGCTGGGGACGCTAGTATAGATCTGATCGGATCAGATATTGATCCGTTCAGATACTATACCACTAAGGGAGGCGTATGCTGCGTGCGTGGGTGTTAGCGGTACTGGTGCTAATCTGATGCTGCCTGGGGCGACGCATATCACCGCCGGGTGATCAGGGGGCTAAACTTTTAATAGGTAATAAATGGCGGGTGCCCTGACACTATAAAAAATAAACGAACTAACCACCGTCACCCGTAACAGTTATACGGTGATCAGTGGTGAAAGGGTTAACTAGGGGGCAATCAAGGGGCTAAAACATTTATTAGATAGTATATGGGGTTCCCTGACGCTATAAAATGCTGACGGCGAACCTAAATATCTACGTCCCTAACTAGCGTCACCAGTGACACTAATACAGTGATCAGAAAAATGATCGCTTAGTGACACCGGCGACAGGGGGTGATCAAGGGTTTAAAACTTTATTAGGGGGGGTTAGGGGGGTACCCTAGACCTAAAGAGAGCTAACTCTAACTGCCCTAACACAGTAACTGTCACAAACTGACACCATGCAGTAATCAGAAAAAAAAAAAAACTGCTTGGTGTCAGTGTGACGGGGGGGGGGGGGGGGTGATTGGGGGGTGATCGGGGGGGGATCGGGGGTGTTTTGTGTGCCTGGCATGTTCTACTGTGTGTGTTGTGTTGTGCAACTCACTCAGATGTCTTCTCCCCTCGGCGCCGGAACGGAAAATACCGAGCCGAGGAGAGATGACATAATTTCCTTTGCTGCTGTTTAGCATACAGCAGCAAAGGAATGTTCTGATTGGCCGGCGGGGATCGCGAGGGGGGGGCCACGAATGGATGGCCTCCCCCTTACCTCCGATCGCCGGGGGACAAAAGAGGACCGCCTCGGGCACCAAGGGGGGTCCGATCGGACACCCCACCCGCGGGAGGCAGATCACGTATATTTACGTGATTCTGCCTGCCCGTGCCGCCTTGCCGACGTAAATCGGCGTGAGGCGGTCCTTAAGTGGTTAAACAGTACCATTTGAAAGTATACAGGCAGGCCCTTGCACTACATGCTTTGGGGAATTCATCCATAAATCTGAGCATGGAAGAGATGGGTATAGGGTGTATGGGTTTGGCAAAGTCAGCAGATAGATGATTGAGGGTAGATAGAGAATTTGGATCAGCTGACTTAGCAGTTGGGGGGAGGGAGGGTTCCAAACGATTTGGGAACCCCCAAAAAAAGCCTCTGGCACTCTGACTGAATTTAAATCACATTTCAAAACATTTTAGGGAGTGTTTGAGGTAAAGCACTACTATGGAGCTGATAAAATACATTGTTAAGTGACTACATGAGGTGAATATAGGGCCAGGAGAGCATGCTGGGGAGGTAAGTGAAGGCAAATATGTATAAAGGACAAAAAAAAAACAAACATAAAAATCCAGCATGCATGAGAACAAAGGGGACATTCACAGCATATTACAATCATGGTAATTAGGGAATGAGGAAAGAAATACAATATATTAGCAAACATTCAATACAATAAAATGTGATATTAAAGGATAAAAATCTTACCTTCATATACTCCTTCTGCAGGACCTGTATGATGGCAGAACAGATCTCCGGGATAATGATCCCCAGAGCCTGGGGGGAGATGCCTGTCGAGAACTTCAAGTCCTGCAGGCTTCTCCCTGTCGCCAAGTACCACAGGGTAGCGACGAGCCTCTGCTCCGGAGTGATGGCTTGCCTCATGCAGATATCCTGCCTGCTGATATAGGGGTCAGCGAAGCCAACAAACGGTGAAATACGGGGTCCGTCATCCTGACAAAGTTCCTGAAATCATCAGGATTATTCTCACTGATCTCACAGAGCAAAGGCATATGAGAGAACTGGTCACGCTGAAGCAACCAATTCTTGGTCCATGAACTCCTCCCCACCCTGTTCATGGACTGGACTTGTGTCAAGGTCAGACCCCAACACCAAGCCCCCGCACAGCATGAACTCTACGAGGAGTACGTATACGCAACATGGCTAGAAAATGGTCGGCTGCTCAGAACGAAGTAACAGAACGCACTGAAGAACAGCAAGGCCTGTGAAGAGCGACCTGAAAAACAGTAACGAACGAACAAGAACACAATGACTAATTAAAGTCACGCGTAGCTTGCTTGCACGCACTGAAGAGCAGATACAAACCCACAAGCACAAACTGAACAGCAGAAAACGATCTGAAAGACACGAGTCTGAAAAAGCGCGAATCGTCTCTCACCAAACTTTTACTAACACGAGATTAGCAAAAGGAGCCCAAAGGGTGCCGCGCTTGGTTCTGAACCGGCCTTTTCTAGTCGCGTCGTACGTGGTGTATGTGACCGCGTGGTTGGCGATCGGAAATTCCGACAACTTTGTGCAACCGTGTGTACACAAAACAAGTTTGAGCCAATATCCGTCGGAAAAAATCCTAGGATTTTGTTGTCGGAATGTCCAATCAATGTCCGATTGTGTGTACGGGGCATAAGTGTACTGTGTCCTCTGCACAGTGTGCACCTAAAGCTACCTGAAGAAATTTGGTGGTGTTCTTCTGATCCTATTAGTACCACAGGCAGGCAGCTACAGTATTTACAGTTAGTGTACTGCGTCCTCTGCACAGTGTGCACCTAAAGCTACCTGAAGACAACTGCTGTTGTTCTGATCCTATTAATACCACAGGCAGGCAGCTACAGTATTTACAGTTAGTGTACTGTTGTTCTCATACTAATAATACTACAGGCAGGCAGTTGATTCTGCTAGCTGCAGTATCAGTATATATATACATCACAGTATGTCTGGAAGGCCAACAAGGAGAGGCAGACAGTCACAAGCCAATAAAAGAGGACAAGCAGCCTCTGTGTCTAGAGGCAACAGTGCTGGTCGTGGAGACGGTGCATCCTCATCAGCACGTGGCCGTGGGACATGCTTGTCCTTTTTTTCAGCAGCTGGCCGTGTTGAGCTGCAACATGCGGAAGACTTGGTAGAGTGGATGACCAAGCCGTCTTCATCCTTCTCATCCTCTCTCACCCAGGCTCAGGGTACTTTATCTGGCAAAGCAGCTGCCAACGCAGCATCTTCCCTCAGCTCAAGGGCATCAGTCACTCCTTCCCTAGCTCCACCATGTCCTCCTGAGGAGTCCCCCGAACTGTTTGGCCACAGTGTTGGGTACATGCTCCATGAGGATGCCCAGCGTTTTGAAGGCTCCGATGATGGTAACCAGCTAGAGGAAGGCAGTAACGTGAGCCCAGAGAGAGGGGGTACCCAAGAAGGACAGCAATCTAGCAGTCATGTTCCCCCAGCTGCAGCATACTGCCAGGTTTGCTCCAGTGATGAGGAGGGAGAGGATGATGAGGTCACTAACTCCACATGGGTGCCTGATAGGAGAGAGGAGGAGAAATAGGAGGCACATCTCCAAGGAGGCAGGATGCCCTCCAGGGGCCAGCTTAAGGGCAGCACACCGACTGCATCACACCGCAGAGCACGGTATGTACAGGGCGCTGCTGTCTCTGCACATTATTCCAAAAGTTCTTTGGTGTGGGCCTTTTTTGAGACGAGTGCATCAGATCCCACCGCTACTATTTGCAACATATGTCTCAAGCGTATCTCATGTGGCCAAAACATCACCCACTTGGGCACCACATGCTTGACCAGACATATGTCGACCTGCCATGCAGTTTGTTGGCAAGCGTACTTAAAAGACCCACACCAAAGAACAAAGCGGACCTCTCCTTGCTCCTCATCAGCTGGGATCTCCAACCCCACTATACCTTCAGTCCTCTCTGAAACCTGCACTGAGAGGAATGAAGGTGTAGAATTAGGTGTGTCACAGCCAAGTACTTGCGGGCATTATACTATCGGTACACCGACGTTAGATTGTACCAGGCAAATTTCCCTGCCCCAGCTGCTGCACTGACTAAAGAAGTTCACTC
The DNA here is from genome assembly GCA_037953035.1 of Aquarana catesbeiana. Lineage (NCBI taxonomy): Eukaryota > Metazoa > Chordata > Amphibia > Anura > Ranidae > Aquarana > Aquarana catesbeiana. The sequence continues at coordinate 4,895,594 of JBBHAA010000062.1, read as the reverse complement.
CCAGCCATCCACATGCCCAGCGGTTGAATGCTAGCTTGGCTAAATTGCTAGCACTTCAACTGCTGCCTTTTCAGTTGGTAGACTCTGCCCCCTTCCGAGTTTGTGGAATGTGCGGTTCCTCAGTGTCAGGTTCCCAAACGCCACTTTTTCTCACAGAAGGCGGTTCCGGCATGTGGAAGGCAATGTCTTGGCCTCGCTGGACAGGGCGGTCAGCGGTAAGGTGCATATTACCGCTGACTCATGGTCCAGCAGGCATGGACAGGGATGTTACCTATCTTTCACCGGGCCCTGGATGACTCTTCTGGCTGCTGGGAAGGATGCTGGACAGGGTGCAGTAGTTTTGGAGGTTGTTCCGCCACCACGCCTCCAAAATTCTACTAGTGGTGATTCTGCCACACCTCTCTCCTCCACCCCCTCCTCTTCTTCTTCTTCCATGGCCTCCTACTGTGCTGATTTGTCCTCGGAACCAGCGGGGATCCGTAGGCGTTCAAGGGGCTACGCAAGCACGCAGGCAAAAAGATGCCATGCGGTGCTTGAGCTGGTGTGCTTGGGGGACAGGAACCACACTGGGGCAGAGATTCTGTCAGCTCTGCAGGGGCAGGTTCAGAGGTGGTTGACACCACGCCAGCTTAAGCCAGGTATGGTGGTTTGCGACAATGGCACCGACCTCCTCTCCGCCCTCAGACAGGGACAACTGACCCATGTGCCCTGTTTGGCTCACGTCCTCAACTTGGTGGTGCAGCGGTTCTTGGCCAGGAAAGTCTGTGTGCATTTCCGCAGTTCATATAATGCCAGTGCTCGGCTGGCTGATCTCCAAAAGGAATTTAACCTTCCCAAGAACCGCCTAATCTGTGACATGCCCACCAGATGGAACTCAACGTTGGCCATGCTGCAGCAGCTGCAGACGCAGCAGAGGGCCATCAATCAGTACCTATCCGACTATGGCACCAGGACAGGGTCTGGGGACCTTGTTTTTTTTACCCCACGCCAGTGGGCTATGATCAGGGATGCATGCACTGTCCTGTCACCATTTGAGGAGGCCACGAGGATGGTGAGCAGTGACAGTGCATGCATCAGTGACACTGTCCTTTTTGTCCACCTGTTGGAGCACACACTGCATGGAATAATGGACAGGGCACTTGAGGCAGAACAGAAGGAGGAAGAGGAGAACTTCCTTACCTCTCAAGGCCTCCTTTATCCAGACAGTGTTCCTGCGTGTCCGCCGATCACACAGGAAGAGGACAAGAATGAGGAGGAGGATTGTGTCAGCATGGAGGTGGAGCCTGGCACTCAGTATTAGCAGCAGTCCTCAAGGAATCATTTACAGTCCCATGGACTTGTACGTGGCTGGGAGGAGGTGGCTGCGGATCAAGTTGTCCTTAGTGACCCAGAGGACTCTGGTCCGAATACCTCAGCAAACCTACGCTTCATGGCCTCCCTGATCCTGCAAAGCCTACAGAAGGATCCTCGTATTCATGGTATCAAGGGGAGGGATGATTACTGGCTGATAACCCTCCTTTATCCACGTTACAAGGGTAAGGTTGCGGACCTTATCTTGCCGTCACAGAGGGAGCAGAGGATGAAACATCTTCGGGAGGCCTTGCAGAAAGGTTTGTGCAACGCGTTTCCAGAGCCTGGGAGGTTACAATTTCCTGGTCCTCCTGGACAATGTGTTGCTGAGGCTTCGGTCAGTCACAGAAGAAGCGGTGGAGAAGGTGGCCGTCTGACCGATGCGTTTAGTCCGTGGCCCCAAGGTCTGATCAGTTCCAGCAACCATCGCCAGCGTCTGATTCACATGGTGCAGGATTACCTAGGGGCAAGATCTGACTTGGACACCTTTCCCACCGAAAATCCTCTGGGTTACTGGGTCTTGAGTAGGGTTGTCCCGATACCACTTTTTTAGAACCGAGTACAAGTACCGATACTTTTTTTCAAATGCTCGCCGATACCGAATACCGATACTTTTTTTTTAATGTCACGTGACAGTGTTTTTTTTTTTTTAACAGTGCTTTTTTTGGGGGGGGGGAGGGGGGACGGTGTATATGTGTGTGTGGTTTTTTTTTTTTTTAATTTACAATTTTTATTATTTACAATAATTTTTTTTTATTCTTTATTGCAATATGTGTTTTTTTTTTTTGTTTTTTTTTTTTTAATCAGCCCTGTTGGGGGGCTTTGGTGAGATATCAGGGGTCTTAACAGACCTCTGATATCTCTCTCTTGAGACAGAGAAAGAGACAGAGGATAGAGATTCCCCAGTCCCTTTCTCTGCAGCCTCAGCTGCACTGAGAATGAATGGAGAAAAGACAGCGGCTCCTCTTCATTCATAAACTGACACATCGTAATCACAAGAGATTACAATGTTTCAGTTATGTGAATGGACAGAGTCAGCTGACTCTGTCCATTCACAAAGGAAGGAGGACGGCGGAACGGAGGGGGAGAATGGAGGGGGACAGAGAAGGAGAGGGGAACGGAGGGGACAGCGGAGAAGGAAAGAGGAACGGAGGGCACAGCGGAGAGGCACAGCGGAGGGGGACAGAAAAGGAGAGAGGAACGGAGGGGGACAGCGGAGGGGGACAGAGGAAAGGAGGGGGCATGTTGGAGGATGCAGTGACAGTCAGCGGTGACTGATCACCGCTGTATGTCACTAAAGCCGCTGAAAGCTGCTGGGGGAGAATCTTATAACTCCCCCACGCGCCGATTACAGCTGACTTCCAGGTATCGGGGGAAGCATCGGGAGCATTTGACCGAGTACAAGTACTTGGGCAAATGCTCGGTATCGGTGCTGGTACCGATACTAGTATCGGTATCGGGACAACCCTAGTCTTGAGGATGGATCACTGGCCAGAGCTTGCACAGTATGCAACTGAGCTAATGGCCTGTCCTGCATCCAGCGTTCTTTCGGAATGCACATTCAGTGCTGCTGGAGTCTTTGTAACCGATCACAGGGTACGCCTTTCCAGTGAATCGGTCGATCGGCTGACCTTCATAAAAATGAATCAGTCTTGGATCACCAACTACCAAGCACCTGATGCTGATGTAACCGATTGATTTTTTTTTTAAATGTGAGATCCCTTCAAGACTGCCTATGCTGATGCTGAGTAACTATCCTGTTATGCTGGGTGACAATCCTCTTCCTCCTCAATTTTCATGCTGATAGCTTGTAAGAACATTTTTGGTTCTGGGCACCACCACCAGTGGCCAAGGCCCAATTTTTCTGCCCCTGTTTAACAGGGGCATGTAATTACAATTTTTGATGCAATACTTTGCAGCAGGGCTCATTCCTGCGCTCCAACTAGAGTATCTGTGAGGGGTTGCAGTGTTGTGGCACCAGCACCAGTGCCGAAGGCCCAATTTTCCTGCCCCTGTTTAACAGGGGCGTGTAATTACAATTTTTGATGCAATACTTTGCAGCAGGGCTCATTTCTGCACTCCATCTAGAGTATCTGTGAGGGGTTGCAGTGTTGTGGCACCAGAACCAGTGCCCAAGGCCCAAATTTTTAGCCCCTGTTTAACAGGGGCGTATAATTATAATTTTTGATGCAATACTTTGCAGCAGGGCTCATTCCTGCTCTCCAACTATAGCATCTGTGAGGGGTTGCAGTGTTGTGGCACCAGTGCCTAAGGCCCAATTTTACTGCCCCTGTTCAACAGGGACATGTAACTACAATTCTTGATCTAATATTTCACAACAGGGCCCATTACTGCGCCCACCAAGAGTAACTGTGAGGGCTTACAGTGTTGTGGCACCCGCACCACCACCACCACCAAAGGCCCAATTTTTCTAGCACTGTTCAATAGGTGCATGTAATTACAATTCTTGATATAATATTTCACACCAGGGCCCGTTCCTGCGCCCACCAAGAGTAACTGTGAGGGCTTACAGTGTTGTGGCAACACCAACACCTAAGGCCCCAATTTCTGCAGAGTATATAGGGTAGGCCCCTACTTTCAAAAATCCAACATACAAACGACTCCTACTTCCAAACGGAAGGAGACAACAGGAAGTGAGATGAAATATACCCCTAGGAAGGGAAATTCTCTCCTGTAAGAGTTAATATGGGAAAAACGTGTCTCCTTTTCACTGATGCTTTATCACCAATCATTGTTTCAATAGAAACCCCAAATTTTCAAAAAACATTTGTCATTGGAACAGAAAGTGAGGTGAAATCTTCTGAAGAGGTGCACAGACAGCAAAACAAATGTTACAGGGGTAATAACCCTTCCCTATGTTTTCCAAAAAGCTTAAAAATAGATTTTTTGGCTAGAGCTACACTTTAAAAATGCACCAGTTCAAAATTACAAACAGATTCTACTTAACAACAAACCTACAGTCCCTGTCTTGTTTGCACCGCCTGTATACTGCTGTTCGGAGTATAGGGGCCCCACACCTTTCCTTTTTTTAATTTGGGTGCGGGGTTCCCCTTAATATCCATACAAGACCCAAAGGGCCTGGTAATGGACTGGGGGAGGGGGGGTACCCATGCCGTTTGTCTCACTGATTTTCATCCATATTGCGGGGATCCGACATTACATTAAAGCCGAAAGCAGTTTTAAATGACTTTTTTTTTTTTAAAAATGTCATTTTGTGCAGGGACTGTTCTAAGCACGGGAAACATGCGCCACTTTACAGGCATACTATAGACACCCCCTAGGTACGATATTTAAAGGAATATTTCACTTTTTTTCACTTTAAGCAACATTAAAATGACTGTTCCCGAAAAAACGTCCGTTTTTAAAACTTTTTTTTGCACTGATACCTATCCCCTGGGGCAGGACCCGGGTCCCCAAACCCTTTTTATGACAATAACTTGCCTTTAAAATTAGCACTTTTGATTTCAAACGTTCGAGTCCCATAGACTTTAATGGGGTTCTAAAGTTTGCGCAAATTTTCGGTCCATTCGCAGGTTCTGGTGCAAACCGAACTGGGGGGTATTCGGCTCATCCCTACTAAGGACATGGATTACTGGAACAATGTCTTGTGGTCTGATGAGACCAAGATAAACATATTTGGTTCAGATGGTGTCAAGCGTGTGTGGCGGCAACCAGGTGAGGAGTATAAAGACAAGTGTGTCTTGCCTACAGTCAAGCATGGTGGTGGGAGTGTCATGCTCTGGGAAGCTACAGTTCATTGGGGGAACCATGAATGCCAACATGTACTGTGACATACTGAAGCAGAGCATGATCCCCTCCCTTCAGAGACTGGGCCGCAGGGCAGTACTCCAACATGATATCGATCCCAAACACACCTGAAAGACGACCACTGCCTTGCTAAAGAAGCTGAGGGTAAAGGTGATGGACTGGCCAAGCATGTCTCCAGACATAAACCCTATTGACCATCTATGGGGCATCCTCAAATGGAAGGTGGAGGAGTGCAGGGTCTCAAACATCCACCAGCTCCGTGATGTCATCATGGAGGAGTGGAAGAGGACTCCAGTGGCAACTTGTGAAGCTCTGGTAAACTCCATGCCAAAGAGGGTTCAGGCAGTGCTGGAAAATAATGGTGGCCACACAAAATATTGACGCTTTGGACCCAATTTGGACATTTTCACTTAGGGGTGTACTCACTTTTGTTACCAGCGGTTTAGACATTAATGGCTGTGTGTTGAGTTATTTTGAGGGGACAGCAAATTTACATTGTTATACAAGCTGTACACTCACTACTTTACATTGTAGCAAAGTTTAATTTCTTCAGTGTTGTCACGTGAAAAGATAAATTATATACAAAAATGTAAGGGGTGTACTCACTTTTGTGGGATACTATATGCTAATTGTTACAAATAGAACCCATAAAAAAACACACACATTCTGCATTAGTCTGCACACACAAGTCTGAAACTTTAAATAATTTAAACATTTACAGTATATTACCCCCAAATATATAATCCCATATGAAAAGCAAAAATTAAAACTTAAGTATCTAACAACCCATACCATGAATTAATAATAATAAAAATAAACATCCAAAAATGAAATTAGGGTGCATCTACCGGCACATATCGTGGTTGTGCACCAGATGTGCAAGTGCAAATGCTAAAACAAATAAAAAATTAATAAATAAAAAAATTTGTGACATGATGGAAAATCAAGATAACAAAAGTCCGTGAAAGTCAATCCATAAGTGAAAAAAAGTCTATATTGAAGGTAAAACGTCAGAAAATCCAATAGTGAAGGTAAGTCCGCAGTGATAAAGGGGTAAAGAGGTAAAGAGACAAGTGGTAACTTACATCAAGATGAATAAAATGCGCATAATAAAAGATAATGAGCTGGCCGGCTTCCACAAAGCTTGTATGCTTCCGGGACAACAGCGATGACGTCAGGACGTAGCTCCTCCTCCCTACGTCGTTTCGTCACTAGCGGACGTGGTCACGGGATATGGGCAGCATCCTGACGCACCGCTTTCATAGCAAACTAGCAGCCCCGCCTCACTCAAAGTCACAGGGTAAGAATCACAGGGTGCCATCCCACTGAAGGGAAAGGACTAAGTGCAAACCCAGCAAACCATCTGAAAACCATAAACAATGGATCTCCAGTGGGAGCAAATAAAATTATGGGATATGTTAAAAAACTAAATAACAAAAATGAGGAAAAAAGATGAGCTAAACATCTAATGCAAAATGGGAGACAAATGCATAACATGAATGATGATCCAATAATTAAAATTACCTAGTGGCAACATACCGCAACCGATAGGTTAAAGGCTAGAGCCACCAGAGCGAGCCCAAACGTACCACACCTAAACAAGTGGCAATTCGAGGCAAGGAGTGTACAGGGAGGCTCGCAAAATCTGTTAAATAAATCTAACAGTAAAAATTATGAAAAATTAAATTTACATAGAGACATCCCTATTACTGGGAAAGCATCCCACCATTCCCCAAGGACCACTCAAAATATTATATATACATATCAATAACAGTAAATGAAAAAAAAAAAAATATATACATATATATATATATATATATATATATATATATATATATATAGATGAAAAAATAACAAAAAAACAAATAATATACTGGCATCAAAAAAATTGCCTACCAAGAGTGCCAACTGGCGTCCCAATGTATAGGCGAAGATCCCACTAATTCAAATCTATGAGTTGTCAATAAAGGAGTTGACATCAACTTCGATATTAAGACCAAAAGGGGTATAGCATTTAATCTTATTGACCCAGGCCATTTCCAGCCTAGAGATGCTTCTAACCAACCCGCTACCCCTCCAGTGGGGTCTAAATTTATCGATCCCCAAAAAGATAGTACCAGAAGGGTCTCTCTTATGGGTAGTCAGGTAATGTTTAGAGACGGAGTGCTTAGTAAACCCTCTGTGTATGTTGTTAATATGCTCGTTTAGCCTTACTTGCAAGGGTCGCTTTGTCCGGCCCACATACTGCAGGCCACAAGGGCACTGCAGCATGTACACGACCCCAGATGTAGCGCAAGTGATAAAGGGCTCTATGGTGAATGATTTGGAGTTACAAGTAGAGACAAAACTGACAGTTCTTCTAGTTCTACATCCATTCATTGAACAGACCTGACATCTCCTACATTGATAATACCCTGTTAGTTCAGAGAAGAAGCCAGATCTAGGTATAGGAGGATTCAAAATGTTAGGTGCCAGTTTGTCTTTAAGGGACGGTGCGCCCCTAAAAACCACCTGTGGCTTGTCAGGAAGAATATATTTCAACACCCTATCATTTTTAAGAATGTGCCAATGCTTATTGATGATGTATTTCACTCTAGCATGCTGACAGGAAAAATTGGTAATAAAGGGGCAACGGTAAGAGGCATCAACTGGACCCTCAGCCCGCGTAACAAGTAAGTCGTTACGATCCACATTCCCAACTTGATTTAAAGTACTAGCCACAAAGTCAGGAGCATATCCCTTGGCTACAAACCTCTGGGTTAGGACCTGTGCCTGAGTTTGAAAGGTGGCAACATCCGTACAGTTCCGTTTGAGTCTAAGGAACTGACTCTTAGGTACAGACTTAAGCCACGAAGAATGATGGCAGCTGTCATTGGGGATAAATGCATTTCTGTCGGTTGGTTTAAAATATGTGGATGTTACAAATTCATTATTGCGTATAGAGATCGTAAGATCCAAAAAATGTTCTTGTGAAGGAATGTGATGTAAATAATAATAATAATAATAATAATAATCTGAAAATGTCTATTTTCTTATGTGTATACATATTTTTCTCCTTACTCATTATATAAGTATACAGATTTGCTCTGTTCCTATATTTTCTCAAAATGACGGGTACCCCCTACATCCCACACATCAGAAGAACGTGGAACTGAAGATAAAACCAAGGACAGCCAAACCTCGTTATGAAGATTCTCCACCTTCTTTTCTATCTTAACCAATGAGATGTACCTATTAGACTAACATAGCAATGACGTATTTTTGTGTATAAAACATTAGCACCGCCTTGAATAAATTAGAAGTGTAAGAAGTAACGGTGCTGAGCGTGTCTCAGAGTGTTTACTTTTATATGCATGCATATCCACACTTTCCAATTAGAGACAGCAGCAGATAACCTTGGGCTCGATTGGAGCTCTTAATCATTTCCATAACATTCTGAGCTAGCCTCACAATTGAGACGGATGCCTCTATCATTACTATTGAGAAAACTCATATATTCAGATAAATCAGAATCATTACCGTCCCACAAGAGGAGGATGTTGTCTATGTATCGAACCCACAAGGTCATCTGGGGCCTTGGCTGGGCATAGACGACATCCTCCTCCCACTTGGCTATAAACAGGTTAGCCAAACTGGGGGCATACTTTGCCCCCATGGCTACCTCCTTGTCTTGATGGTAATAATGGCCATCAAACCAAAAGAAATTATGAGTAGTCGCATACTCTAACAAAACCATAATAAAATCAATTTGCTCACGGGGAAGATTGGAAGACCGGTTGAGATACAAAAACACTACATCCAAACCCAACTGGTGAGGGATTACCGTGTATAAAGAAGTAACATCTGCTGTTACCAATCTAGTATCCACGCCTGGCTTAAGGTTAGAGAGAATATTAATAACATCCCGAGTGTCTTTTATATAAGACTGCATCGACCGTACCAAAGGTTGTAAAAAGAAGTCAATGTATTTGCCCACCCGGGAAGTAATGGAATCGATCCCACTGACTATGGGACGTCCCGGGGGGCAAATCAGACTTTTGTGAATCTTTGGCAGGTAATAGATTATCGGGATCCTTGGTACTTTAGGCACCGGAAATGCTTTTTCTTTTTTATTAAGAATGTTGGAGCTAAAGCCCCTGGTGACTATACCTTCTAATTCTTTCTTGTAATTATCGTTGGGGTTGGAAGGCAAACGAGTATAAGTGGTACTGTCTCCCAAAAATCGGTACATTTCTTGCATGTAGTCATCTTTGTTAAGGACAACTATCTCACCTCTAGGGATGAGCCGAACACCCCCCTGTTCGGTTCGCACCAGAACATGCGAACAGGAAAAAAGTTCGTTCAAACACGCGAACACCATTAAAGTCTATGGGACACGAACATGAATAATCAAAAGTGCTAATTTTAAAGGCTTATATGCAAGTTATTGTCATAAAAAGTGTTTGGGGACCTGGGTCCTGCCCCAGGGGACATGGATCAATGCAAAAAAAAGTTTTAAAAACGGCCGTTTTTTCAGGAGTAGTGATTTTAATAATGCTTAAAGTCAAACAATAAAAGTGTAATATCCCTTTAAATTTCGTAGCTGGGGGGTGTCTATAGTATGCCTGTAAAGGGGCGCATGTTTCCCGTGTTTAGAACAGTCTGACAGCAAAATGACATTTCGAAGGAAAAAAAGCCATTTAAAACTACCCGCGGCTATTGCATTGCCGACAATACACATAGAAGTTCATTGATAAAAACGGCATGGGAATTCCCCAAAGGGCAACCCCGAACCAAAATTAAAAAAAAAAATGACGTGGGAGTCCCCCTAAATTCCATACAAGGCCCTTCAGGTCTGGTATGGATTTTAAGGGGAACCCCGCGCCAAAAAAAACAAACCGCGGGGGGTCCCCCCAAAAATCCATACCAGACCCTTATCCGAGCACGCAACCTGGCAGGCAGCAGGAAAAGAGGGGGGGCGAGAGTGCGCCCCCCCCTCCTGAACCGTACCAGGCCACATGCCCTCAACATTGGGAGGGTGCTTTGGGGTAGCCCCCCAAAACACTTTGTCCCCATGTTGATGAGGACAAGGGCCTCATCCCCACAACCCTGGCCGGTGGTTGTGGGGGTCTGCGGGTGGGGGGCTTATCGGAATCTGGAAGCCCCCTTTAACAAGGGGACCCCCAGATCCCGGCCCCCCCCCGTGTGAAATGGTAAGGGGGTACTTACCCCTACCATTTCAAAAAAAAACTGTCAAAATGTTAAAAATGACAAGAAACAATTTTTGACAATTCCTTTGTTTAAATGCTTCTTCTTTCTTCTATCTTCCTTCATCTTCTTCTTCTGGTTCTTCTGGCTCTTCTGGTTCTTCCCCCGGCGTTCTCGTCCAGCATCTCCTCCGGGGCGTCTTCTATCTTCTTCTCCTCGGGCCGCTCCGCACCCATGGCATGGGGGGAGGCTCCCGCTCTTCTCTTCATCTTCTTCTTCATCTTCTTCTCTTCTTCCTTCTTCTCTTCTTCTCTTCTTCATTTTCTTCTCCGGGCCGCTCCGCACCCATGCTGGCATGGAGGGAGGCTCCCGCTGTGTGACAGCGTCTCTTCGTCTGACGGTTCTTAAATAATGGGGGGCGGGGCCACCCGGTGACCCCGCCCCCTCTGACGCACGATGACTTGACGGGACTTCCCTGTGACGTCACGGGGAATGCCACAGGGAAGTCCCGTCATGTCCCGTGCATCAGAGGGGGGCTGGGTCACCGGGTGGCCCCGCTCCCCGTTATTTAAGAACCGTCAGACGAGAAGACGCCGCCACACAGCGGGAGCCTCCCTCCATGCCAGCATGGGTGCAGAGCGGCCCGGAGAAGAAAATGAAGAAGAGAAGAAGGAAGAAGAGAAGAAGATGAAGAGAAGAGCGGGAGCCTCCCCCCATGCCATGGGTGCGGAGCGGCCCGAGGAGAAGAAGATAGAAGACGCTGCGGAGGAGATGCTGGACGAGAACGCCGGAGGAAGAACCAGAAGAACCAGAAGATGAAGGAAGATAGAAGAAAGAAGAAGCATTTAAATAAAGGAATTGTCAAAAACTGTCTCTTGTCATTTTTAACATTTTTGACAGTTTTTTAGTGAAATGGTAGGGGTAAGTACCCCCTTACCATTTCACACAGGGCGGGGGGCCGGGATCTAGGGGTCCCCTTGTTAAAGGGGGCTTCCAGATTCCGATAAGCCCCCCGCCCGCAGACCCCCACAACCACCGGCCAGGGTTGTAGGGATGAGGCCCTTGTCCTCATCAACATGGGGACAAGGTGTTTTGGGGGGCTACCCCAAAGCACCCTCCCAATGTTGAGGGCATGTGGCCTGGTACGGTTCGGGGGGGCGCACTCTCGTCCCCCCTCTTTTCCTGTGGCCTGCCAGGTTGCGTGCTCGGATAAGGGTCTGGTATGGATTCTTGGGGGGACCTCACGCCATTTTTTTTTTTGGCGCAGGGTTCCCATTAAAATCCATACCAGACCTGAAGGGTCTGGTATGGAATTTAGGGGGAACCCCACGTCATTTTTTTTAAAATTTTGGTCGGGGTTCCCCTTAATGTCCATACCAGACCTGAAGGGCCTTGTATGGAATTTAGGGGGACTCCCACGTCATTTTTTTTAAAATTTTGGTTCAGGGTTGCCCTGTGGGGAATTCCCATGCCGTTTTTATCAATGAACTTCACTCCACTATGTGGAGTTTCCTTGTTTTTTTGGCTTAATACTGGCACAATATCGATCCTGTCTGCTGACTACTTCTGCTGACGCTTTGGAGACCAGTGCTTGCCAGGGAGATCTCCCCATGCCATGGGTGCGGAGCGGCCCGAGGAGAAGAAGATAGAAGACGCCCCGGAGGAGATGCTGGACGAGAACGCCGGGGGAAGAACCAGAAGAGCCAGAAGAACCAGAAGAAGAAGATGAAGGAAGATAGAAGAAAGAAGAAGCATTTAAACAAAGGAATTGTCAAAAATTGTTTCTTGTCATTTTTAACATTTTGACAGTTTTTTTGTGAAATGGTAGGGGTAAGTACCCCCTTACCATTTCACACGGGGGGGGCCGGGATCTGGGGGTCCCCTTGTTAAAGGGGGCTTCCAGATTCCGATAAGCCCCCCACCCGCAGACCCCCACAACCACCGGCCAGGGTTGTGGGGATGAGGCCCTTGTCCTCATCAACATGGGGACAAAGTGTTTTGGGGGGCTACCCCAAAGCACCCTCCCAATGTTGAGGGCATGTGGCCTGGTACGGTTCAGGAGGGGGGGCGCACTCTCGCCCCCCCTCTTTTCCTGCTGCCTGCCAGGTTGCGTGCTCGGATAAGGGTCTGGTATGGATTTTTGGGGGGACCCCCCGCGGTTTGTTTTTTTTGGCGCGGGGTTCCCCTTAATGTCCATACCAGACCTGAAGGGCCTTGTATGGAATTTAGGGGGACTCCCACGTCATTTTTTTTTAAATTTTGGTTCAGGGTTGCCCTGTGGGGAATTCCCATGCCGTTTTTATCAATGAACTTCTATGTGTATTGTCGGCAATGCAATAGCCGCGGGTAGTTTTAAATGGCTTTTTTTCCTTCAAAATGTCATTTTGCTGTCAGACTGTTCTAAACACGGGAAACATGCGCCCCTTTACAGGCATACTATAGACACCCCCCAGCTACGAAATTTAAAGGGATATTACACTTTTATTGTTTGACTTTAAGCATTATTAAAATCACTGCTCCTGAAAAAACGGCCGTTTTTAAAACTTTTTTTTGCATTGATCCATGTCCCCTGGGGCAGGACCCAGGTCCCCAAACACTTTTTATGACAATAACTTGCATATAAGCCTTTAAAATTAGCACTTTTGATTTCTCCCATAGACTTTTAAAGGGTGTTCCGCGGCATTCGAATTTGCCGCGAACACCCCAAATTGTTCGCTGTTCGGCGAACTTGCGAACAGCCAATGTTCGAGTCGAACATGAGTTCGACTCGAACTCGAAGCTCATCCCTACCCACCTCCTTTATCCGCAGGGCAGATAACCAAATTTTTATTCACACATAAAGAATCTATTCCCAATTCGATGTCCCTCTTACTCTTAACAAATTTAATCTCCATGTCCTCCAAATCTTTCAGGGCCAAATCCCTGAAGACTTTCAATGAAGGGGGTAAGTGGCCGGGGGGGTTAAATAGGGAAGCGTTAGATAGGCCTGAATGTAAAAAGTCACAGGAAGACGTCCTCGGAGGGTTGTATGGATTTGAGACCACACATCTTTGTATGTTAAGTTTACGGACATATTTATGAATGTCCATATATGTATGAAATTTACTAATATTGCGGGGTGGTGCAAATTTCAACCCTTATCAAGGACTCTCATTTCAGATTCGGTCAAAACTTGTGAGCTAAGATTAAAGATGCCTGTGCCATCTACGTCCTTGGTCTTTTTGGACTTAATACGCCTCCCCCCTCTAGTTCCTCTCTTAGTTCGACCACCCTTTTTGTTCCCTGGCTGGGTCTGGGAAAACCCCAATTCTGCTGTGCATATTGATCAATAGTACCTGTCTCATCATAGCCAGCATGGTTGTGTCTATATTGGCCCCCAGAGGCGCCACCAGCATCTCCCGAAGTGGGGGGTGGTTGGTAGACTTCCTCATTGGGACCAAATGTGTCACTAAGAGGTGCAAAGTTGTTCTGGACAGGGATATTATATCCAGTATCGTGATCACCCTCATAATGCACCACACGTGGATCGTCATATGTGTTAGGGTAAGTGTACCCGGAGCCCTAAGAATGGGGTGGGGCAGACGTACGGTAATCAAAATGACCATTGCCAGGGTGGCCCCTATTGGCATGACCATTATTAAAGTTGGGTGTGGAGCCCCGCCCTCGAAAGGAGTTTGGGGATCCCCGCATCCAACCCCTTCCACGACCTCGTGGGGGGCCCTGAGGTTGCAGTATGTTGCCACTAGGTAATTTTAATTATTGGATCATCATTCATATTATGCATTTCTCTCCCATTTTGCATTAGATGTTTAGCTCATCTTTTTTCCTCATTTTTGTTATTTAGTTTTTTAACATTTCCATAATTTTATTTGCTCCCACTGGAGATCCATTGTTTATGGTTTTCAGATGGTTTGCTGGGTTTGCCCTTAGTCCTTTCCCTTCAGTGGGATGGCTTCCTGTGATTCTTACCCCGTGACTCTGAGTGAGGCGGGGCTGCTAGTTTGCTATGAAAGCGGTGTGTCAGGACGCCGCCCGTATCCCGTGACCACGTCCGCTAGTGGAGGAGGAGCTGACGTCACCGCTGTAGTCCCGGAAGCATACGGGCTTTGTGGAAGCCGGCCAGCTTGTTATCTTTTATTATGCGCATTTTATTCATCTTGATGTAAGTTACCACTTGTCTCTTTACCTGAATAAATGTATTAGGATTTACACTATGTGGAGTTTCCTTGTTTTTTTGGCTTAATACTGGCACAATATCGATCCTGTCTGCTGACTACTTCTGCTGACGCTTTGGAGACCAGTGCTTGCCAGGGAGATCCCGGGCTGGGGTTGCAGCCATCCGCCTAGTGTGGTCCCCTGTAATAAGGGACCATCACTTTCTGGTAAGCGGCAGTATTTTTCAGTGGTGGAGGAGATTCATATATTGCACTTGTCACTCCGGTGAGGACCCTCACTATTTATCACTGCGGACTTACCTTCACTATTTTCTGACGTTTTACCTTCAGTATAGACTTTTTTTCACTTATGGATTGACTTTCACGGACTTTTGTTATCTTGATTTTCCATCATGTCACAAATTTTTTTATTTATTAATTTTTTATTTATTTTAGCATTTGCACTTGCACATCTGGTGCATAACCACAATATGTGCCGGTAGATGCACCCTAATTTCATTTTTGGATGTTTATTTGTATTATTATTAATTCATGGTATGGGTTGTTTGATACTTACGTTTTAATTTTTGCTTTTCATCTTGCATTATTCATTGAATAGCGCGACTTTTTGCTCTCTTTATACATTTGTTTGGTGTAGTATAACACTTTTTAGTCGCAGCTCCTTTTTTGTTTTTATTTATAGCGCAGTATTTTTATATCCATTTACGTTCTTATACGCATTATTGCTGCTATTATTTTTGTTGTTTAATTTGTCTTGCTGATTCAATACATTATGGATATTTTTGAATTTAGAGGCACCAAAAAGGTTAACACTGATGGCGTCTTTGAACCCTTTAAAAATGGGGATGGTGACTTAGGTGGTCTGTTTATGAGATTGAAGAATTTGACTGTCTCCGAAATCCACACCCAGTGGGACATTGCTTTTCTTGAAACTTACGTTAAAAAACATATGGTACCCCGCAGTCTAAGGTGGGATGTGGGCCCCCAAAAAGGGGAAGTTGATTTGGAGGGCTGGTATAGGCATTTTAATGAAGCTGGGAACAGCCTTCTCAAATTTTTACTTGAAAGAAAAGCCAGTAAGCTGGCTAGGTTGGACGAAGAGGTCAAGCTAATTAAGAATAAGCTTATCCCCTTCAAATCGAGTGAGGAGTATTTGGATAGATCTAACAGTCTATTCAAACTGCTAGAAAAAGAAGAAAAGGAGCAAAAGGTTAAGAAAAGGAAGAAATTTAATAGGGATTTGGCTGATTACGAATCACATATGGTTTTTCAATGGCAGAAGAAATTACTGGCCGAACAGGCCAGTGATGCCATCCAACCAATGGATACCATCTCACAGGTGGTAAATCAGCCTGTGATCCCTATACAGGGTGTCCCTATTGGTACCACTACCTCTGGTGCAGGACTACCTCAGTGAATTTGTTCTACTGCTGTGGTGGCGCAATCCCAGCCACAGAGGATGAGTGGTAGGCCTCCCCCTGTTCCTAATTCTAACTACGATAATTTTACTAAAGGTGGTAAACGCCCTTATGTGGGATCACAATCCCCACAGGCTTACAGATATGGTCCGCAACAACTTGGCCCTCAGGGCCCCCCACGAGGTCGTGGAAGGGGTTGGATGCGGGGATCCCCAAACTCCTTTCGAGGGTGGGGCTCCACACCCAACTTTTATAATTTTTTTTCTATTGAAAGCCTATGGCGTGCATAACACACCCCAAAAAACTTCACCCGGTGCATAAAAAATGCGCAAACACATAAAGAGTGAACACAAAAAAGTGCAAACGGGTACACAAGACGTGCCAATTCCCTGATCCCCCGGGGTGTTAGGCTCCAGACGGGGACAAAGGTACTTTACAATGGTCTATCTGGCCGAAACCAGACAGACCCCGTTCTCTGGAAGGTCTGCCGAAACAGACCCACCCAAGTACTAGGCAGGGCTCCCCCGAAGGGAGACCCCGTGGGTTAGGGCGGACGAAGCCAAAAGGCCATGTCCACCCCTTCCCAAGACTTTCAGGGCTGGCCCGAGGACCCGCCTTTACTCGTCACACAGTGAAACAAACGTGTACAAGACGTGACAAAACAAAGCATAGACTCAATCAAAAAAAAAAAGAAAATAGATAAAGTGGGGAAGGGATAGTGGAGAGGAGAGTGAAAAATAGGTGGCCATTGTGTAAAACAATGACCAGTCCCTCCGGCCAGGAATAAAAAATTCCTCTGGTCCCAACTTTTATAATGGTCATTCCAATAGGGGCCACCCTGGCAATGGTCATTTTGATTACCGTACGTCTGCCCCACCCCATTCTTGGGGCTCCGGGTACACTTACCCTAACACATATGGCGATCTACGTGTGGTGCATTATGAGGGTGATCACGATACTGGATATAATATCCCTGTCCAGAACAACTTTGCACCTCTTAGTGACACATTTGGTCCCAATGAGGAAGTCTACCAACCACCCCCCACTTCGGGAGATGCTGGTGGTGCCTCTGGGGCCAATATAGACACAACCATGCAGGCTATGATGAGACTGGTACTATTGATCAATATGCACAGCAGAATTGGGGTTTTCCCAGACCCAGCCAGGGAACAAAAAGGGTGGTCGAACTAAGAGAGGAACTAGAGGGGGGAGGCGTATTAAGTCCAAAAAGACCAAGGACGTAGATGGCACAGGCATCTTTAATCTTAGCTCACAAGTTTTGACCGAATCTGAAATGAGAGTCCTTGATAAGGGTTTGAAATTTGCACCACCCCACAATATTAGTAAATTTCATACATATATGGACATTCATAAATATGTCTGTAAACTTGACATACAAAGATATATGGCCTCAAATCCATACAACCCTCCGAGGACGTCTTCCTGTGACATTTTACATTCAGGCCTATCTAACGCTTCCCTGTTTAACCCCCCGGCCACTGACCCCCTTCATTGAAAGTCTTCAGGGATTTGGCCCTGAAAGATTTGGAGGACATGAAGATTACATTTGTTAAGAGTAAGAGGGACATCGAATTGGGAATAGATTCTTTATGTGCGAATAAAAATTTGGTTATCCGCCCTGCGGATAAAGGAGGTGGGATAGTCATCCTTAACAAAGATGACTACATGCAAGAAATGTACCGGATTTTGGGAGACAGTACCACTGATACTCGTTTGCCTTCCAACCCCAACGATAATTACAAGAAAGAATTAGAAGGTTTAGTCACCAGGGGCTTTAGCTCCAACATTCTTAATAAAAAAGAAAAAGCATTTCTGGTGCCTAAAGTACCAAGGATCCCGATAATCTATTACCTGCCAAAGATTCACAAAAGTCTGATTTGCCCCCCGGGACGTCCCATAGTCAGTGGGATCGATTCCATTACTTCCTGGGTGGGCAAATACATTGACTTCTTTTTACAACCTTTGGTACGGTCGATGCGGTCTTATATAAAAGACACTCGGGATGTTATTAATATTCTCTCTAACCTTAAGCCAGGCGTGGATACTAGATTGGTAACAGCAGATGTTACTTCTTTATACACGGTAATCCCTCACCAGTTGGGTTTGGATGCAGTGTTTTTGTATCTCAACCGGTCTTCCAACCTTCCCCGTGAGCAAATTGATTTTATTATGGTTTTGTTAGAGTATGCGGCTACTCATAATTTCTTTTGGTTTGATGGCCATTATTACCATCAAGACAAGGGGGTAGCCATGGGGGCAAAGTATGCCCCCAGTTTGGCTAACCTGTTTATAGCCAAGTGGGAGGAGGATGTCGTCTATGCCCAGCCAAGGCCCCAGATGACCTTGTGGGTTCGATACATGGACGACATCCTCCTCCTGTGGGACAGTAATGATTCTGATTTATCTGAATATATGAGTTTTCTCAATAGTAATGATAGAGGCATCTGTCTCAATTATGAGGCTAGCTCAGAACAGATTAATTTTTCGGATCTTACGATCTCTATACGCAATAATGAATTTGTAACATCCACATATTTTAAACCAACCGACAGAAATGCATTTATCCCCAATGACAGCTGCCATCATTCTTCGTGGCTTAAGTCCGTACCTAAGAGTCAGTTCCTTAGACTCAAACGGAACTGTTCGGATGTTGCCACCTTTCAAACTCAGGCACAGGTCCTAACCCAGAGGTTTGTAGCCAAGGAATATGCTCCTGACTTTGTGGCTAGTACTTTAAATCAAGTTGGGAATGTGGATCGTAACGACTTACTTGTTACGCGGGCTGAGGGTCCAGCTGATGCCTCTTACTGTTGCCCCTTTATTACCAATTTTTCCTGTCAGCATGCTAGAGTGAAACACATCATCAATAAGCATTGGCACATTCTTAAGAATGATAGGGTGTTGAAATCTATTCTTCCTGACAAGCCACAGGTGGTTTTTAGGGGCGCACCGTCCCTTAAAGACAAACTGGCACCTAACATTTTGAATCCTCCTATACCTAGATCTGGCTTCTTCTCTGAACTAACAGGGTATTATCAATGTAGGAGATGTCAGGTCTGTTCAATGAATGGATGTAGAACTAAAAGAACTGTCAGTTTTGTCTCTACTTGTACCTCCAAATCATTCACCATAGAGCCCTTTATCAATTGCGCTACATCTGGGGTCGTGTACATGCTGCAGTGCCCTTGTGGCCTGCAGTATGTGGGCCGGACTAAGCGACCCTTGCAAGTAAGGCTAAACGAGCATATTAACAACATACGCAGAGGGTTTACTAAGCACTCCGTCTCTAAACATTACCTGACCACCCATAAGAGAGACCCTTCTGGTACTATCTTTTTGGGGATCGATAAATTTAGACCCCACTGGAGGGGTAGCGGGTTGGTTAGAAGCTTCTCTAGGCTGGAAATGGCCTGGGTCCATAAGATTAAATGCTATACCCTTTTGGTCTTAATATCGAAGTTGATGTCAACTCCTTTATTGACAACTCATAGATTTGAATCAGTGGGATCTTTGCCTATACATTGGGACGCCAGTTGGCGCTCTTGGTAGGCAATTTTTTTGATGCCAGTATATTATTTGTTTTTTTGTTTATTATTATTTTTTCATCTATATATATATATATATTTTTTTTTTTCATTTACTGTATATATAATATTTTGAGTGATCCTTGGGGAATGGCGGGGCGCTTTCCCAGTAATAGGGATGTCTCTGTGTAAATTTATTTTTTCGTAATTTTTACTGTTAGATTTATTTAACAGATTTTGTGAGCCTCCCTGTACACTCCTTGCCTCGAATTGCCACTTGTTTACGTGTGGTACATTTGGGCTCGCTCTGGTGGCTCTAGCCTTTAACCTATCGGTTGCGGCATGTTGCCACTAGGTAATTTTAATTATTGGATCATCATTCATATTATGCATTTCTCTCCCATTTTGCATTAGATGTTTAGCTCATCTTTTTTCCTCATTTTTGTTATTTACGTTTTTAACATATCCCATAATTTTATTTGCTCCCACTGGAGATCCATTGTTTATGGTTTTCAGATGGTTTGCTGGGTTTGCCCTTAGTCCTTTCCCTTCAGTGGGATGGCGCCCTGTGATTCTTACCCCGTGACTCTGAGTGAGGCGGGGCTGCTAGTTTGCTATGAAAGCGGTGCGTCAGGACGCCGCCCGTATCCCGTGACCACGTCCGCTAGTGACGAAACGACATAGGGAGGAGGAGCTACGTCCTGACGTCACCGCTGTAGTCCCGGAAGCATACGGGCTTTGTGTAAGCCGGCCGGCTTGTTATCTTTTATTATGCGCATTTTATTCATCTTAATGTAAGTTACCACTTGTCTCTTTACCTGAATAAATGTATTAGGATTTACACTATGTGGAGTTTTCTTGTTTTTTTGGCTTAATACTGGCACAATATCGATCCTGTCTGTTGACTACTTCTGTTAACACTTTGGAGACCAGTGCTTGCCAGGGAGATCCTGGGCTGGGGTTGCAGCCATCCGCCCAGTGTGGTCCCCTGTAATAAGGGACCATCACTTTCTGGTAAGCGGCAGTATTTTTCAGTGGTGGAGATTCATATATTGCACTTGTCACTCCGGTGAGGACCCTCACTATTTATCACTGCAGACTTACCTTCACTATTGGATTTTCTGACGTTTTACCTTTAATATAGACTTTTTTTCACTTATGGATTGACTTTTACTGACTTTTGTTATCTTGATTTTCCATCATGTCACAAATTTTTTTATTTATTAATTTTTTATTTATTTTAGCATTTGCACTTGCACATCTGGTGCATAACCACGATATATGCCGATAGATGCACCCTAATTTCATTTTTGGATGTTTATTTGTATTATTATTAATTCATGGTATGGGTTGTTTGATACTTACGTTTTAATTTTTGCTTTTCATCTTGCATTATTCATTGAATAGCACAACTTTTTGCTCTCTTTATACATTTGTTTGGTGTAGTATAACACTTTTTAGTCGCAGCTCCTTTTTTGTTTTTATTTATAGCGCAGTATTTTTATATCCATATAATCCCATATATTTGCCTGTTATGTCCTTTCGGCTAAAGTGGTTGAAAACCCTAACATACTGCATACCGAGAGAAGTGACTAACATCAGATGATACACAGAAATGAAATAAAAGTTCCTACATAAGTTGTACATGTTTATCTGTAGTTTTCTCTTCTCTACAGCTGTTCAAATTCCAGAATTTACACAGGATCTGTCAGCTCAGAAAAGCAGGGGATCTAAATTCACACAGTGAAGATCTCAGTGGAGATAGCTTTGAGCCCTGATTGGAGTGAAGGGACACACCCCCCTCCTCAAAATACATGGAGAACATGCACAGCTGTGGCTGTCAATCATAGGCTGTGTGCTGGAGCACTCTTACTCTATCACCTTTTTATCTCTTGTACCAAGAAAACCTATCAGAACTGACTCGTGCAAATAACAGCAGAATGGGACAGCAGACAGAAATTGCACTTTGGACAGAGACAAGTACACACAAGAGAAGGACATGCTTTGTTCATATTTCATGTCTGAGTTTTACAACCACTTTAAGCTAAATCTAGCCTGCTTGTTTGGTACTTCAATAAATCAGATATACCTGGTGATGTTGCCAGTTCCCCTTCTGTCTTTTTCATTCTGACCAAGCCCAGCAAGGAAGCAGATCCATGCCGATGTGGCCAATTTGTGTCCCTTTATGGAGATACAAGACTCTAGGCTGATGCACAGCATGCCTGTATCTCCCATAGTCAGTTTGGCTGCCATGCTCCCCCTGGCCAGCCCTGCTGTATTAATGGACAGCAACTCACAGCTGGAGCCTTGCTGTCAAAACAGCAGCTGCTTTTAGTGTCACCCTGGTGGACCACAATAAAAAAACTAAAAAAAAAAAACCATATAGATATGCTTCTGATACTCAGTTAATATTTTGTGTATGTCAGGACAGCTTCAGAAGAAGAAAGGCGCATTCGCCAGCATGCAGAGCAGGGATCTTTCTTGGTCGGGTACATGTGTTAAACCAGGTGGGCATATTGCATAGCCCTATGATTGTTTAGGCTCAGTGAAGCTAGTGGTGGGTGTTATTGGACAGCAAATACCCAGAAGGGCACAGCAGCTCAGGATAAGAGTTGATCCCTATTTATTGGAACCACAAGGGTCCTTACTTTATCATGTGGAGACCCTTGGAAAATTAAGTTTCTCATATACTATTGAGAGCTGAAGTGGATGTGCAAGGCCAGGGGATGGTCTGCCCACCCTGCTTTTATATTATAGTACAAGGATGGTGGTGAGCTCCTGCAGTTTTCCCAAATACATTGGCACTGAACTGGCCCTTGTCAGTTGGGCAAGCCAAAGGTTTTATTGCTATGTAAACAAGTGTTATATATACAATATAATATCACCTCCATCTGTCTATCTATCCAATACATATGCTCCATGGAACTTGTTGAGACTGCACGAATTCTGTCTCAATATGTTTTGGTTGTAACATACACATGAAAGACGATTATACCTATGTTTAATCTTTGATATAAATGTGTATAGTTGTTTGAACAATGATATCAATTTGGATAGATATTTGGTGGGCAGGATCTTGTTGGAGGCAATTGGTTATTTTGTATATTGATATTCTTACCGTATAACTTTTAGCAGGATATATAATAAATATTTCAATTTTAAACAGTATATACTATTGTAGTTTATACAACTTGACTACCATAAAAGTCCCCTGATGGTAATTTTTCTGGCTATATATAAGCAAATTTGGGATGTAGGTACTGGGAACTTGGTAGCAACTACACTATTTTGTCATGTTCTAAATGCACATTGATCATTAAATTAATGTTGTTGCATGTAATACTTTTGGGAAAATGTGAGCAACAGGAGGACTAAGCCTTTAAAGGGTCATAATTAATGTAAGCGCTACACTGAATGGTAAATCAGAAGGGGCGGAAACTGAGGGTAAATCTCTCTATTCAAGCCCTGGATATCAGTAAAAACATTTTACTCTGCAGCAGCCTTTTTCAACCAGGGTGACTTGAGGTTTCTTCAGGGGTGCCTTGACAAAATGCCTATAAATTGGCCAAAAATTGTATACAAGCCGGCGTGTGGATGAAGGCTGCCTTTTTAGTTACACTAAGCCACAGGTTTTCCTTGTGCACTACAAGAAAAATAGAAATGGAAGGCGCGCACACCTAGTGCATTACCAGAGATAATTTAATAACAAGCAATTTTTGTATAAAAGTGGGTACTCACAAAATGCAACTGACAAAAAGGCCATAAACACGGTGCATGAACATGCACAAAAAATGTGTTTCGGGGCGAACCCCCTTCCCCAGAGCTAGGCCAGTCTCGTACACCATGGGCAAACGCTTTTATAGTGAATGGTAGAATTGAAAATTGTGTGTCAAAAAGAGCCATGCCCTCAAAAGGGCAGGAAAACCAAAAGAATTAAAAAACAAAAAACACAAAAAAAAAAAAAACACGAACAGAATAAAAAATAAATAAAATAAATCTTTTGTATCACCACGAGAAATTCAATAAACTTTTTAAGCAAAAAGAAATTATTAATAAGAAATTGAATAATATATATATATATATATATATATATATATATATATATATATATATATATATATATAAATGAACATCAGGTGGGTTACCCTCTTGTCTTGAAATCCTTGTTCAATCAAAGCACCGTCAAGGTGGACTCCCAAAACTCCACCATAAATGATAGAAAAAACACATGGAACGATGCTTGATGCCAAAAAGTGTCCTTTTACTGAAAAGTTAATCCATTAATTGTTTCAAAATACAAGCAAGCCACTGTACAGTTCCGAGCACAACTCGCTCTTCGTCAGGCTTTTCAGGCTGTGTGTGAAAGGCTAAACCACACTGTGTTCCTTTATCCACACCCAGTCTGATACACACCTGTGTCACATAATTAATTATCCTATACAAAACACCTAAAACCATTCCAAATTTAACCCTATTACATAAACCTACTACCCTAAAACCATCCTAAATTCCCCAATAGGGGATAATCTACAAGATAGGTTCATCATATTACATCTCAAATATCCTCATCATATCACTTATGAACCAATTATATTATCTCATTTAATTAGCTCGGTGTTTTGTAAATATTTCTCATGAATATACATATGTTGCTATTTCTATACATGTCTCAAGTTTCTTCATGGATTCCAGTTGATATTCTGCTATCTAGTATTTCCAACGGGAGCCTTTTGTGATCAATCTAAAGAAAATATAACATATTCAAAAATAGTCATACCTCTAATTAATCTTGTACTATAAATTTTTAAACAAACAGAAACAAATCATAGTCCCTGTTCATACCATCAGGGTACAGGGACTGTAATTTGTTGATCCACCAAACTTCACGTCTTTTGAGTTTCAAAATCCTATCACCCCCTCTTTTGTCATGGGGAATCTCTTCTAAAACCATAAAGCGTAGATCTGTGTCTTTGTGGCCCATTTCTGAGAAGTGACGCGATACAGGTAAACTTGATTGAGGATGTCTAATTGTACTACGGTGTTGTGCGATACGGTCTTTAATTATTTGGGTGGTTTCCCCCACGTAAAGGAGATTACAGGGGCATGTGAGAATGTAAATTACATATGATGACTGACAGGTGTAAAAACCGTTAATGATTATTTTCTTATTAGTCCTAGGATGAGAAAAGTTATTCCCTTTGATAACTAAATTGCATTGAATGCAATTGAGACAGGGGTAACAGCCTTTTCTTTTACTGCCAAGAAAGGTCATCTTTTTCTCATCCTGCCTCTCTGGTTTAAATTCGGATCGCACTAAGAGGTCGAGCAAGGTTTTATTGCGCCGGTATGCCTTCATCGGAGTTAACTGAAACTCCTCTATATGAGGATAGGATCGTTTCAATATCGTCCAATGTTTTCTTAATACATTAAAGATCCTCTCGCTATAACTGTTAAACTGGAAGACAAATGGAATTCGAGGTTTGTCAACTGAGTATCTTTTCCTATTGGGAATTTCAATAGGATTCAAAATCTTATTTAATTCGTGTCGGATTATGTTTTCTGGGTAGCCCCGCTCCTTAAATTTGCAGCACATTTCATCTAATCTTTCATTTTTAACTGTAGTATCACTCACTATTCGCGTCACTCTGAGAAGCTGGCTTCTGATAATAGAACTAAAGACATGAGGGGGATGATAGCTGTCATATCTCAATAGCTGATTCCTATCTGTAGGTTTCGTGTATATGTCAGTTTCAATCCGTCCCTGTTTTATATATGCCCGTATATCCAGAAAGGGGACCGAATCTCCACCAATATGAATCTTGAACTGGATCTCTGGTGAAATACTATTGATCATCTCATCAAACATTTTGAGTGATTCAATGTTGCCCCGCCATATGACAAAAATGTCATCTATATAACGCCACCAGGTGGCGCAATGTTCCCGAAACAGATCATTCACAAAAATATGTTTTTGTTCAAAATCATGCATAAATGAACAAGCATATGGCGGGGCAACATTAGAACCCATGGCTACCCCCGTCAATTGCACATAGTACCGGTCCTTAAAGAGAAAATAGTTATTGTACAAAATCAATCTAAACAATTTCTCAAAAAAAATGATTTGAGCTTCTGAGTACTCCTGACATTTCCTAATTAGGCTTAGCGCTGCCTCAATGCCAGCCACATGAGGAATCGATGTATATAGACTTGTTACATCCCAAGTGACAAGGATATATTCATTCCGGATTTGTGGTAAGTCCCTGATTTTGGTCAGAAAGTCACCAGAGTCCTTGATGTAAGATAGGGTGGCCTTAACCAAGGGTGATAGTACTTTATCCAGTAACTTGGCCGTGGGTACAAAAATCGAATCCCTCCCCGATACAATCGGGCGTCCCGGTGGGGAATGTTTGTCCTTATGGATCTTGGGGAGTATATACAAGACCGGAATGCGGGTATGTGTTGGTAACAAAAATTCGCATAAATCGTGTGAAATTAATCCTTCTTTAAATGCCGGTTTCACAATACTCTCCAAGATCTTTCTAATACTCCATGTGGGATCTGATTGTAGAGGTTTGTATACTGTGTCGTCATCCAATTGTCGCCTGATCTCATTCTCATAAGCCTGGGGGTCCATAATGACTACCGAACCCCCTTTATCAGCAGGTTTGCAAATAATATCATTCCGTTTGGTTAATTCCCGTAATGTCACTCTTTCATGAGGGGACAGATTGTTAGGTACATGATCTTTAAAGTCCACTTGTTTCAACAAACGTTTCACATCTCGGGTAACCTCCTGTACAAACATCCCAACAGGGACATAAGTGGTAGGGGGGACGGATTTAGATTTCATTACCAGTCCTAGACTTTTACTGCTTAGTCTCCCTTCAGGTATGTCATTATGAACAAATGGTTTGTGAAGAAAATGGACCTTCCATCTAATATTGCGAAATAGGCGATACAGATCTTGATCTAACTGAAATGGATCTAGGTGACTTTTAGGACAGTAAGATAAACCACGGTTAAAAAGTCCTACCTCATCCGGTGAAAGGACCCGCCTGGAGATATTATGAACTAGGTCTCCCTTGGTCGGCCGCGGTTGCCTCGTGTATTGCGATATCTGTCGTGGCTTTCTTCTCTGTTGTTTTAGCGGGACCTGGTTTGCATCCGAGTGGTAGACCGTTCTCTGCGATCTGCTTGTAAAAAATTGGATGAGGAATCGGTATCTGTATTGGCTGAAGAATTGTCAGATATCTCTCTCCTATGGCTTCCATAGTCGCTGCGACCTCGTCGGTTGTATGGACGTGGCCATCGGTACACCTGGTTCCTCTCATAATCCTCAATATCCCGATCAAATTTACTGCGTTTTCTGGTCTCCAATTCACAACGATACTTGTTAATACTTTCATCGGCCATCTCCTTACATTTATTAAACTCTTCCAGAGACATCGCAGTACGCAATTCTGATTCAATCTTGGTGAGTTGTTCCGACAATGAAGCCAATTCCTTATGTATGAATGAGATGGTCAAAGTCATTAAATCAAATGAACATTTGTTGAGAATTTGCATAAATGTACTCTTGAACTCATCATTATCGCTGAATAGGGTCGGGGCCAAACGTACCCTCAGACCTCTGGGGATTCGTTGTACTCGATGGTATTCGGCCAAGGTTAGCCCGTTTAAAGATCATGTACCTAACAATCTGTCCCCTCATGAAAGAGTGACATTACGGGAATTAACCAAACGGAATGATATTATTTGCAAACCTGCTGATAAAGGGGGTTCGGTAGTCATTATGGACCCCCAGGCTTATGAGAATGAGATCAGGCGACAATTGGATGACGACACAGTATACAAACCTCTACAATCAGATCCCACATGGAGTATTAGAAAGATCTTGGAGAGTATTGTGAAACCGGCATTTAAAGAAGGATTAATTTCACACGATTTATGCGAATTTTTGTTACCAACACATACCCGCATTCCGGTCTTGTATATACTCCCCAAGATCCATAAGGACAAACATTCCCCACCGGGACGCCCGATTGTATCGGGGAGGGATTCGATTTTTGTACCCACGGCCAAGTTACTGGATAAAGTACTATCACCCTTGGTTAAGGCCACCCCATCTTACATCAAGGACTCTGGTGACTTTCTGACCAAAATCAGGGACTTACCACAAATCCGGAATGAATATATCCTTGTCACTTGGGATGTAACAAGTCTATATACATCGATTCCTCATGTGGCTGGCATTGAGGCAGCGCTAAGCCTAATTAGGAAATGTCAGGAGTACTCAGAAGCTCAAATCATTTTTTTTGAGAAATTGTTTAGATTGATTTTGTACAATAACTATTTTCTCTTTAAGGACCGGTACTATGTGCAATTGACGGGGGTAGCCATGGGTTCTAATGTTGCCCTGCCATATGCTTGTTCATTTATGCATGATTTTGAACAAAAACATATTTTTGTGAATGATCTGTTTCGGGAACATTGCGCCACCTGGTGGCGTTATATAGATGACATTTTTGTCATATGGCGGGGCAACATTGAATCACTCAAAATGTTTGATGAGATGATCAATAGTATTTCACCAGAGATCCAGTTCAAGATTCATATTGGTGGAGATTCGGTCCCCTTTCTGGATATACGGGCATATATAAAACAGGGACGGATTGAAACTGACATATACACGAAACCTACAGATAGGAATCAGCTATTGAGATATGACAGCTATCATCCCCCTCATGTCTTTAGTTCTATTATCAGAAGCCAGCTTCTCAGAGTGACGCGAATAGTGAGTGATACTACAGTTAAAAATGAAAGATTAGATGAAATGTGCTGCAAATTTAAGGAGCGGGGCTACCCAGAAAACATAATCCGACACGAATTAAATAAGATTTTGAATCCTATTGAAATTCCCAATAGGAAAAGATACTCAGTTGACAAACCTCGAATTCCATTTGTCTTCCAGTTTAACAGTTATAGCGAGAGGATCTTTAATGTATTAAGAAAACATTGGACGATATTGAAACGATCCTATCCTCATATAGAGGAGTTTCAGTTAACTCCGATGAAGGCATACCGGCGCAATAAAACCTTGCGCGACCTCTTAGTGCGATCCGAATTTAAACCAGAGAGGCAGGATGAGAAAAAGATGACCTTTCTTGGCAGTAAAAGAAAAGGCTGTTACCCCTGTCTCAATTGCATTCAATGCAATTTAGTTATCAAAGGGAATAACTTTTCTCATCCTAGGACTAATAAGAAAATAATCATTAACGGTTTTTACACCTGTCAGTCATCATATGTAATTTACATTCTCACATGCCCCTGTAATCTCCTTTACGTGGGGGAAACCACCCAAAAAATTAAAGACCGTATCGCACAACACCGTAGTACAATTAGACATCCTCAATCAAGTTTACCTGTATCGCGTCACTTCTCAGAAATGGGCCACAAAGACACAGATCTACGCTTTATGGTTTTAGAAGAGATTCCCCATGACAAAAGAGGGGGTGATAGGATTTTGAAACTCAAAAGACGTGAAGTTTGGTGGATCAACAAATTACAGTCCCTGTACCCTGATGGTATGAACAGGGACTATGATTTGTTTCTGTTTGTTTAAAAATTTATAGTACAAGATTAATTAGAGGTATGACTATTTTTGAATATGTTATATTTTCTTTAGATTGATCACAAAAGGCTCCCGTTGGAAATACTAGATAGCAGAATATCAACTGGAATCCATGAAGAAACTTGAGACATGTATAGAAATAGCAACATATGTATATTCATGAGAAATATTTACAAAACACCGAGCTAATTAAATGAGATAATATAATTGGTTCATAAGTGATATGATGAGGATATTTGAGATGTAATATGATGAACCTATCTTGTAGATTATCCCCTATTGGGGAATTTAGGATGGTTTTAGGGTAGTAGGTTTATGTAATAGGGTTAAATTTGGAATGGTTTTAGGTGTTTTGTATAGGATAATTAATTATGTGACACAGGTGTGTATCAGACTGGGTGTGGATAAAGGAACACAGTGTGGTTTAGCCTTTCACACACAGCCTGAAAAGCCTGACGAAGAGCGAGTTGTGCTCGGAACTGTACAGTGGCTTGCTTGTATTTTGAAACAATTAATGGATTAACTTTTCAGTAAAAGGACACTTTTTGGCATCAAGCATCGTTCCATGTGTTTTTTCTATATATATATATATAGTCGCACTAATGTAAAAATGAAAAAAAATCCATCTCAAAAACCTATATCCAAAACAAAACACTCCATCATAAGTATACAAATAAATAAATAATGATGATTAATTAAAATCCATGATAAATTGTACATTCATTTATATTTAGTCATATGAATATAGGTGTAGAAACAAATAAGCAAAAGAGCAAAAAAGGATGCAGGATTGATAAGTGGGTCAATCCATCTCTCACCCCTGCATGCCTGAAGTAGCTGTGGGGGGGAGGGGGGCAGGGTTGGGCACTCAGAGGTGTTCAAAACCCGCACACTGGGATCACCTGACCGAAAGCTTCAGAAATGCCAGGGACGGGGGGAAAACCCCAACAGACGCCAGCAGGATAATCCCCACTGCAGTGCGCCGATCAGGGAACCAGTGCAGTGCCAGAGGGAATCCACTTCCTGGAAACACAGGAAGACTCCCGATCAGGGCCGGATTAACATAGGGGCTGATGGAGCTGCAGCTCCAGGCCCCTGCCTTAAAATTGGCCCACCCAGGCAGCAGTATAAGCTCGATTTTCTCCTGTCCATAAACTTCTAAGGGACAGGAGAAGCTGTGTGTAAATGTAGAGGTGTCTGGCTGCATTTGTGTTTGCTTACTGTGTTTATCACAATGTCACAGTGCACAGTTCCCCCCCTGCACAAATAGGAGAGGCTGAGTGGCTCTGCCTTTCCCCTCTCCCTCTGTGAAGTCTGTGCAGTGAAGGAGCCATGTGGGTGGGAAATTATGAAGAGAACACCAGCAGATAGAAGGTGAACAGGATATCTCTGAGTGATAAGCCTCCAGGGACCATCCAAATGTGAGCACAGTGACTCTTCCCCTCGTTTTTAACTTTTTTCTCCAGCAGTAGCTCTTATAACTGTAGCCAAAGTGTTCAGAATTTTGTCATCAGCCTGTGGTAGTGCTCGGTCCCTTGTGCTTTTAGGTGGGTTCACACTGATTTGCTGTAATTTGGCCCATTGCTGGTGTATCCACAGTTTTCCTGTGTTTTACCCACAGTCCTATTTATTTCTATTATGTTGTTTGTTTTTTCTACATTTTCTGAAAGCGCACCAAAATTCCTACATGCTTCATCTTATCTTTGGCGCACTGTCTGAAAATGCAGCAAAAACCTGCAACCTGATATATATCAATAGGACTGCAAGCTAAACCTGCAGATACACAAGCAGTGCGGCCGACTGCAGCACACCAGTGTGAGCCCAAAGACTTGCACACACAACCCCCCTGTAGAACTTGGTCTGATCAGTACTCCTGGCATACACACACACGGCCATACCACCCCAGCTCAGGAGGGGTGGGGGCTCCAGGAATTTGATTGACTATGCAGGCCCTGTCCCTTCTATCCGTCCGGGCAGAGTCCTGGAGGCAGTGGCAGGCTGCTGGTGGCAAGTGGCACACTGTATCTGGTTGCATGCTGCTGGTGGCAAGTGGCACACTGTGTTTGGTGGCAAGTGGCACACCGTATCTGCTGGCATGCTGCTGGTGGCAAATGGCACACTATATCTGGTGACAGGCTGCTTGTGGCAAGTGGCACATTGTATCTGGTGGCATGCTGCTGGTGGCAAGTGGCACACTGTATCTGGTGGCATGCTGCTGGTGTCAAGTGGCACACTGTATCTGGTGGCAGGCTGTGGGTGGCAAGTAGCACACTGTATCTGGTGGCAGCCTGCTGGTGGCAAGTGGCACACTGTATCTGGTGGCATGCTGCTGGTGGCAAGTGGCACACTGTATCTGGTGGCATGCTGCTGGTGGCAAGTGGCACACTGTATCTGGTGGCATGCTGCTTGTGGCAAGTGGCACATTGTATCTGGTGGCAGGCTTCTGACTGTATCTGGTGGCATGCTGCTGGTGGCAAGTGGCACACTGTATCTGGTGGCATGCTGCTTGTGGCAAGTGTCACATTGTATCTGGTGGCAGGCTTCTGACTGTATCTGGTGGCAGGCTGCTGGTGGCAAGTGGCACATTGTATCTGGTGGCATGCTGCTGGTGGCAAGTGGAACACTGTATCTGGTGGCATGCTGCTGGTGTCAAGTGGCACACTGTATCTGGTGGCAGGCTGTGGGTGGCAAGTAGCACACTGTATCTGGTGGCAGCCTGCTGGTGGCAAGTGGCACACTGTATCTGGTGGCATGCTACTGGTGGCAAGTGGCACACTGTATCTGGTGACAGGCTGCTTGTGGCAAGCGGCACACTGTATCTGGTGGCATGCTGCTGGTGTCAAGTGGCACACTGTATCTGGAGGCATGCTGCTGGTGGCAAGTGGCACACTGTATCTGGTGGCATGCTGCTGGTGTCAAGTGGCACACTGTATCTGGTGGCAGGCTTTGGGTGGCAAGTAGCACACCATATCTGGTGGCAGGCTGCTGGTGGCAAGTGGGACACTGTATCTGGTGGCAAGTGGCACACCGTATCTGGTGGCATGCTGCTTGTGGCAAGTGGCACACTGTATCTGGTGGCAGGCTACTGTTGGCAAGTGGCACACTGTGTCTGGTGGTAGGCTGTGGGTGGCAAGTAGCACACCGTATCTGGTGGCATGCTGCTTGTGGCAAGTGGCACACTGTATCTGGTGGCAGGCTGCTGACTGTATCTGGTGGCAGGCTGCTGGTGTCAAGTGGCACACTGTATCTGGTGGCAGGCTGTGGGTGGCAAGTAGCACACCGTATCTGGTGGCATGCTGCTGGTGGCAAGTGGCACACTGTATCTGGTGGCATGCTGCTTGTCGCAAGTGGCACACTGTATCTGGTGGCAAGCTGCTGTTGGCAAGTGGCACACTGTGTCTGGTGGCAGGCTGTGGGTGGCAAGTAGCACACCGTATCTGGTGGCATGCTGCTGGTGGCAAGTGGCACACTGTATCTGGTGGCAAGTGGCACACTATCTGGTGGCAAGTGGCACACCGTATCTGGTGGCATGCTGCTTGTGGCAAGTGGCACACTGTATCTGGTGGTAGGCTGCTGTTGGCAAGTGGCACACTGTGTCTGGTGGCAGGCTGTGGGTGGCAAGTAGCACACCGTATCTGGTGGCAGGCTGCTGGTGGCAAGTGGCATACTGTATCTGGTGGCAAGTGGCACACCGTAACTGGTGGCATGCTGCTTGTGGCAAGTGGCGCATTGTATCTGGTGGCAGGCTTCTGACTGTATCTGGTGGCAGGCTGCTGGTGGCAAGTGGCACACTGTATCTGGTGACAGGCTGCTGGTGACAAGTGGCACACTGTATCTGGTGGCATGCTGCTGGTGACAAGTTGCACACTGTATCTGGTGGCAGGCTTCTGTTGGCAAGTGGCACACCATATCTGGTGGCAGGCTGCTGGTGGCAAGTGGCACACTGTATCTGGTGGCAAGTGGCACACCGTATCTGGTGGCATGCTGCTGGTGGCAAGTGGCACACCGTATCTGGTGGCATGCTGCTGGTGGCAAGTGGCACACTGTATCTGGTGGCAGGCTGCTGGTGGCAAGTGGCACACTGTATCTGATGGCAGGCTGCTGGTGGCAAGTAGCACACTGTGTCTGGTGGCAGGCTGTGGGTGGCAAGTAGCACACCGTATCTAAAGGCAGGCTGCTGGTGGCAAGTGGCACACTGTATCTGGTGGCATGCTGCTTGTGGAAAGTGGCACACTGTATCTGGTGGCAAGTGGCACACCTTATCTGGTGGCATGCTGCTGGTGGCAAGTAGCACACTGTATCTGGTGGCAGGCTGCTGGTGGCAAGTGGCACACTGTATCTGGTGGCAGGCTGCTGGTGGCAAGTAGCACACTGTATCTGGTGGCAGGCTGGTGGTGGCAAGTGACACACTGTATCGGGTGGCAGGCAGCTGGTGGCAAGTGACACACTGTATCAGGTGGCAGGCTGTCGGTGGCAAGTGGCACACTGTATCTGGTGGCAAGTAGCACACCATATCTGGTGGTATGCTGCTGGTGGCAAGTGGCACACTGTATCTGGTGGCAGGCTGTGGGTGGCATCTGGCATGCTGCATCTAGCGGCAGGCGATGGTGGCAAGTAACAAGCTCAGGTTCCCACTGATTGTGCATCATGGTGAGTTGAACTATTTCACTATATATTACAATGTAGTAATAGAAATAATGGAATTTGATCATCCTGACGCCATATCAAGCATAGTGTCAGGATGATTTTAAGTGCTAACACCAGCCATTTGCCCGAAAAATCAACCCCGCCACCTATTTCCCCATTAACCCCGAGACTACATCCCCCCTCATCTTTTTTTGAGAAGGGGGGATGTCCCTGAATGGCAGTTTGGAAATGTGGTCGCCCTATGTTGCTGTTAGTGAGAGACCGCATAGCAAGTGGTATTGGTGGTGTTGCTGCTGCTCAGAGGCTGCACAGCTGATATTAATGGTGAGAGTATATTTAATTTGTTTTAGCAAAAAATGTTTGCATTTTCATTTTGTTTCCATAAAAAGGCCCACCAAAATCCTCAGCACCAGGCCCATGATGCTCCTAATCTGGTCCTGCTCCCGATGACAAGTGACATCATTTCCGGAGCGGGAGCAGTGTAAAAGTGTCCCCATGGACATGAATGAGCAAAGAAAGATGGAAGGAAAAAAAAAATTCCAATACATTTTTTCAAAAATCGTATTAAAAAATGATATAAAAAAAAATTAAAAAATAACAAAAAAAATTTCTGACAAAACTGGACCACAAAAAAATATAATAAATTAATGAAAAAAAAATAATATATTTCTGAAATAAAAATATTGAAATTTTTTTATTGCAATGAATTTTGCACAACGATAGTAATGATTCCCCAATGTGTAGCAATTAATGAAAAGTGCTGAGCCCTGGAGTACGTGAAAGCCAACCCTAGAATAAAATCTATAAAATGTTGTTGCTGTAGTAATTGGTAATTAATAGCAACTAGTCGTTAAGAACAATGGTAGATTCAAGTGAAAATTTTAATAATAATAATATATAAATATGAATATGAAAATAAAAATAAAGATAAAAATGTACACAAAAATTTGGATGAAAAAGAAGAAAAAAAATAAAGAAACCAAACCAAAGAGACACGACATGTTGGTATAATGAGCTCCTGGAGGGACACCCACATGAAGGCAAAAAACACAAAACAGAATAAAAACAGATGGGGGGAGAGGACAGGGGGGTCACATAAGAGTCTGAACATCCAACCCCACATTCAGGCCCCTAGGCGATAAAGCTCCTAAACGATGTATCCGAAAGGTTTCTCTTCTATAAAGTCTGTGAAAGTGCCTGCCAGTATTGGCATCCTCACCCACAACTTCTAAGCCAAGTAGCCTGAGACCAGATGGATTATGATCATATTGATGCAAAAAATGTAATGGTAGTGAATGGTTGTCGACACTTTTGAGTATATTCCTTTTATGCTCCCAAAACCGTGTGCGTAAAGCCCGTGTGGTGCGGCCCACTTAAAGAAGGCAACATGGGCATATCAGGCAATATACTACAAACTGTGAACCACAATTGATGAATTGCTGAATGGCATGGGTTTGGCTATCACTACCTGTAACCTCCTTCTTCCTATGCTACATGTATTGGCATGCTCCACAGTTGAGGACACCCATAGGCGTGCGCACGGGGTGTGCCTGGGCACACCCTAATGTGTGTCCGGAGATCTGCTGTAAGATGCTGCAAGAGACTGTATAGGGAGCTGCCTGTGAGAGTTTCCCATTGAGCAGTCAGAGAGGCATGTAAGAGTCGCTTAGTGCTTTAAACTGTAATGTAATATCACTGCTTGCAGATAAAAGCTGTCAAAACTCTGGGCTGATGTCGGGGGTGGGCGGGACCAAACAGCTAGCCTATCAAACACACTGATGTCGAGGGCTGGGCGGGCCACTCTGTGTATGTGGCTCCGCCCCCTTTCTATAAGCTATTAAACACCAGCCAATGATTGGGCTGCTTAAGAAAGGGGGCAGAGCCATATACATGGAGCAGCCCGCCCAGCCCCTATTCCTTTGGCTGGTGTT
The DNA here is from genome assembly GCA_037953035.1 of Aquarana catesbeiana. Lineage (NCBI taxonomy): Eukaryota > Metazoa > Chordata > Amphibia > Anura > Ranidae > Aquarana > Aquarana catesbeiana. The sequence goes on along the minus strand of JBBHAA010000062.1, from coordinate 4,859,921 downwards.
TGATAGCTGATAGAAAGGGGCAGAGCCACATACACAGAGCGGCCCACCCAGCCCCTATCCCGTTGGCTTGTGTTTGATAGGCCAGCTGTTCAGTCCCACACACGCCTGACATCAGCTCCGAGTTCTGACAGCTCCTCTCTGCAAGCAGTGACATTATCCCTTTCATGACTAAGCCTATTTTTGAAATTTGGTGTTTACAAGTTAAAATCCGTATTTTTTGCTAGAAAATTACTTAGAACCCCCAAACGTTATATATATTTTTTTAGCAGAGAATCTAGAGAATAAAATGGCGATTGTTGCAATATTTTTTATCACACGGTATTTGTGCAGCGGTGTTTTAAACGCAAATTTTTGGAAAAGTGACACTTTCATGAATTTTAAAAAATCCAAACAGTAAAGTTACCCCAATTTTTTTGTATAATGTGAAAGATGATGTTACGCCGAGTAAATAGATACCAAACATGTCACCCTTTATAATTGCACGCACTCGTGGAATGGCGACGAACTACGGTACCTTTGAATTTCCATAGGCGATGCTTTAAAATTTTTTTACGGTTACCAGGTTTGAGCTACAGAGGAGGTCTAGGGCTAGAATTATTGCTCTCGCTCTGACGATCGCGGCAATACCTCACATGTGTGGTTTGAACACCGTTTACATATGCGGGCGTGACTTCTGTATGCGTTTTCTTCGCTGCGCGAGCTCGCGGGGACAGGGGCACTTTAAAAATTTTTTTATTTTTTTTTTATTTATTTTATTTATTTTTGTACTTTATAAATTGTGTTTAAAATTTTTTTTTTTTTTTTTACTTTTATTGCTGTCACAAGCAATGTAAACATCCCTTGTGACAGTAATATGTGGTGACAGGTACTCTTTATGGAGGGATGGGGGGTCTAAAAGACCCCCCATCCCTCCTTTACACTTCAAAGTATTCAGATCGCCGAAAACGGCAATTCTGAATACTGTGTACTTTTTTAAATTTGGCGCCATTGGCAGCCGAGTAAACGGGAAGTGACGTCATGACGTCGCTTCCGCGTTCACAACAAGAAGGCTGGAATGAAGCCGCTCGCAGCTTCGTTCCAGTCCGCCCCCAGCCGCCAAAGGCAGCCGAACGGACACCGGGCCTCCCGATCGCACGGGAGGCCCGGTAACAGCGGCGGGAGGCGGCGGGAGGGGGGGGATGTCCCCTCCCGCTCTTCCGGTATAACAACCGAGCGGCTTTTAGCCGCATCGGTTGTTATACACGGGTAGCCGATCGCCCGCTGTAAACAACGGTACCAGGATGATGCCTGCAGCTGCGGGCATCATCCCGGTATAACCCCGGAAAGCCGAGTACGCATATCTGCGTACGGTCGGCGGGAAGGGGTTATATTACAGTTTCATGCACTGAGCGGCTCTTACATGCCAAGCTGACTGCTCAATGGGAAACTTCCCCTCTCCTAGATCAGTGCCAAACGGTGCCGCCTATCAATGCCCATCAGTGCCACCTATCATTGCCAACCAATGCCACCTATCAGTGCCGCCAATCAGTGCCACCTGTCAATGCCCATCAGTGCCACCTGTCAGTACCAATCAGTGCCCACCAGTGCCACCTGTCAGTGCCCATCAGTGCCACATGTCAGTGTCAATCAGTGCCCACCAGTGCCACCTGCAGTGCCCACCAGTGCCACCTGTCAGTGCCAATCTTTGCTCATCAGTGCCACCTGTCAGTGCCAATCAGTGCCCACCAGTGCCACCTGTCAGTGCCCACCAGTGCCACCTGTCAGTGCCAACCAATGCCACCTATCAGAGACAATCCGTGCCACCTGTCAGTGCCAATCAGTGCCCATCAGTGCTGTGTATCAGTGCCCATCAGTACTGCCTATCAGTACCCATCAGCTTTGCCTATCAGTGCTGCCGATGAGTGCCCATCTGTGCTGCCTATCAGTGCCAGCTATCAGTGCCGACCAATGCCATAAATCAGTGCCCATCAGTGCTGCCTATCAGTGCCCACCTGTGCTGCCAATCAGTGCTGCCTATCAGTGCCAATCAGTGCTGCCTATCAGTGCTTCCAATCAGTGCCACCTATCAGTGCCGTCTATCAGTGCCCATCAGTGCTGCCAATCAGTGTTGCCTAACAGAGCCATCTATCAGTGACAATCAGTGCTGCCTATCAGTGCAGCCTATCAGTGCCCATCAGTGCCACCTATCAGTGCTGCATATCAGTGCCCATCAGTGCTGCCTATTAGTGCTGCATATCAGTGCCCATCAGTGCTGCCTATCAGTGCCAAGCAGTGCTGCCAATTAGTGCCAATCAGTGCCACCATGCAGTGCCTATCAATGCTGCCAATCAGTGCTGCCAACCAGTACCGCCTATCAGTGCCCATCAGTGCTGCCCATCAGTGCCCATGAGTGCTGCCAATCAGTGTCACCTTTTAGGGCCAATCAGTGCTGGCTATCAGTGCTGCCTATCAGTGCCTATGAGTACTGCCTATCAGTGCTTTCAATCAGTGCCCATCAGTGCACTGAGTGCAGGGATGGGCAGTTGAACTCAGCAGCCAGGCACATTGTCTATGGGGGCTGGCCTGGTGGGGCACAACTGAAATCCGTCTGTTTATTAATGCCACAAATGCCGATTTTTAGTATAATACGTAAAAACCACACTACTATTTACAATAAACTACTGGAAAAAGTGTCAGTAAAAGGCTTGCCACTAAGCACTATTATGTGTTCCTACATCACAAAAAAAAAAAGTGCAGCACTAACTTACTAATCAATAACTTAACAATAATTGTGGAACCCTCTAATGTATGAAAATCTCAATAAACGTCAATATTACCACAATACCGGTGATGTGTAACGTCACATATATTACACATTAAACTGAAAAAAAAAAAAAAAAGCAGGGATGGTGGAAACCCCTCCTATAGATATTTGCCATACAGATTAACTACAAGTGCAATAATTCCAGTGATATGTAATTTCACATGTAATACACATCAAAATGATAATAAGACATCTTTTTTTTTTTTAACTTAGCAGGGATGGTGGAAACCCCTCTACAGATAATTGCAATACAAATTAACTTCAAGTGCAACAACTTTTTATTTGGGATGTTCACACCATTATAGCACTTTGGAATTTTTATTGTTTAGAATGTTACACTTAATTGTATATGTTTTAGTTACTATTATAATGTGAATTTTTGCTCTTGAAGTTAATTTTGCACCACCCTTGCTCAGTCCATGTCTTTATGGACCTTGCTTTGTGCACTGGTGCGCAGTCATGTTGGAACAGGAAGGGGTCATCCTCAAACTCTTCCCACTAAGTTGGGAGCATAAAATTGTCCAAAATGTCTTGGTATACTGACGCCTTAAGAGTTCCCTTCACAGGAACTAAGGGGCCAAGCCCAATCCCTGAAAAACAACCCAACACCATAATCCCCCCTCTACCAAATTATTTGGACCAGTGCACAAAGCAAGGTCCATAAAGACATGGATGAGCGAGTTTGGGGTGGAGGAACTTGACTGGCCTTCACATTAAAGTGGAGACTGCAAGCCAGGCCTTCTCATCCAACATCAGTGCCTGGCCTCACAAATGCTCTTCTGGAAGAATGGTCAAACATTCCCATAGACACACTCCTAAACCTTGTGGACAGCCTTCCCAGAAGAGTTGAAGCTGTTATAGCTGCAAAGGGTGGGCCAACTCAATATTGAACCCTACAGACTAATGCCCTGTACACACGGTCGGACATTGATTGGACATTCCGACAACAAAATCCATGCATTTTTTCAGACGGATGTTGGCTCAAACTTGTCTTGCATACACACGGTCACACAAAGTTGTCGGAAAATCCGATCGTTCTAAACGCGGTGACGTAAACCACGTACGTCGGGACTATAAACGGGGCAGTAGCCAATAGCTTTAGTTTCTTAATTTATTCTGAGCATGCGTGGCACTTTGTGCGTCGGATTTGTGTACACACGATTGGAATTTCCGACAACTTGATTGAAAATTTTATAGCACTCTCTCAAACTTTGTGTGTCGGAAATTCAGATGGAAAATGTGTGATGGAGCCCACACAGGGTCGGAATTTCCAACAACAAGGTCCTATCACACATTTTTCGTGTGTACAGGGCATAAGACTGGGATGCCATTAAAGTTCATGTGTGTGTAAAGGCAGGTGTCCCAATACTTCTGGTAATACAGTGTATATGTGTATATATATATATATATATATATATATATATATATATACAGTCAGGTCCATAAATATTGGGACATCGACACAATTCTAATCTTTTTGGCTCTATACACCACCACAATGGATTTGAAATGAAACAAACAAGATGTGCTTTAACTGCAGTCTTTCAGCTTTAATTTGAGGGTATTTACATCCAAATCAGGTGAACGGTGTAGGAATTACAACAGCTTGTATATGTGCCTCCCACTTTTTAAGGGACCAAAAGTAATGGGACAGATTAACAATCATCCATCAAACTTTCACTTTTTAATACTTGGTTGCAAATCCTTTGCAGTCAATTACATCCTGAAGTCTGGAACACATAGACATCACCAGACGCTGGGTTTCATCCTTGTTGATGCTCTGCCAGGCCTCTACTGCAACTGTCTTCAGTTCCTGCTTGTTCTTGTGGCATTTTCCCTTCAGATTTGTCTTCAGCCAGTGAAATGCATGCTCAATCGGATTCAGGTCAGGTGATTGACTTGGCCATTGCATAACATTCCACTTCTTTCCCTTAAAAAACTCTTTGGTTGCTTTCGCAGTTTGCTTCGGGTCATTGTCCATCTGCACTGTGAAGCGCCGTCCAATGAGTTCTGAAGCATTTTGCTGAATATGAGCAGATAATATTGCCCCAAAACACTTCAGAATTCCTCCTGCTGCTTTTGTCAACAGTCACATCATCAATAAATACAAGAGAACCAGTTCCATTGGCAGCCATACATGCCCACGCCATGACACTATCACCACCATGCTTCACTGATGAGGTGGTATGCTTTGGATCATGAGCAGTTCCTTTCCTTCTCCATGCTTCTCTTCCCATCACTCTGGTACAAGTTGATCTTGGTCTCATCGGTCCATAGGACGTTGTTCCAGAACTGTGAAGGCTTTTTTAGATGTTGTTTGGCAAACTGTAATCTGGCCTTCCTGTTTTTGAGGCTCACCAATGGTTTACATCTTGTGGTGAACCCTCTGTATTCTCTCTGGTGAAGTCTTCTTTTGATTGTTGACTTTGACACACATACACCTACCTCCTGGAGAGTGTTCTTGTTCTTGATCTGGCCAACTGTTGTGAAGGGTGTTTTCTTCACCAGGGAAAGAATTCTTCGTTCATCCACCACAGTTGTTTTCCGTGGTCTTTCGGGTCTTTTGGTGTTGCTGAGCTCACCGGTGCGTTCTTTCTTTTTAAAGATGTTCCAAACAGTTGATTTGGCCACAGCTGATGTTTTTGCTATCTCTCTGATGGGTTTGTTTTGTTTTTTCAGCCAAATGATGGCTTGCTTCACTGATAGTGACAGCTCTTTGGGTCTCATATTGAGAGTTGACAGCAACAGATTCCAAATGCAAATAGCACACTTGAAATGAACTCTGGACCTTTTATCTGCTCCTTGTAAATGGGATAATGAGGGAATAACACACACCTGGCCATGGAACAGCTGAGCAGCCAATTGTCCCATTACTTTTGGTCCCTTAAAAAGTGGGAGGCACATATACAAACTGTTGTAATTCCTACACTGTTCACCTGATTTGGATGTAAATACCCTCAAATTAAAGCTGAAAGTCTGCAGTTAAAGCACATCTTGTTCGTTTCATTTCAAATCCATTGTGGTGGTGTATAGAGCCAAAAAGATTAGAATTGTGTAGATGTCCCAATATTTATGGACCTGACTGTATGTATATATATATATATATACATACATATACACACGCATGTGTGTTTGAGCTTTGGGGTGCACACCCTAATGCAATAGGCTGTGCACGCCTATGAGGACACCACACTTAAAGCTACCCTTTTGGTCAAATAAACTGCTCCAACATTGGTTGGCCACAGTTTTGGGTTTAGGGACTCTGCTTGGAGCAATATGTCCCCATAAGTTCTTGGGTCTACGGAAAATGACATTCGGGCGTTCTGAAATTACATTGGTCAAATAAGGATCTCGGTGGAGAATACCCCAATATTTTTCTATGATCCGCTTAATAGGGAAGGACTTGTTTGTGTACCGAGCGTTAAAAGTTACATCAGAATGGCTGCAATTACCAGTATTTTCCTTGACTGAGCCATTCCCATCATATTTGGTACGCCTCACTTAATGCTGGGAATTCACCTTCCCAGCGAACTCAGGGTATTTCAGCCTATATTTGGTGTGTGCATCTTCAATGGTGGCCGGATCATAGCCCTTTTCCAAAAATGTTTTACTCAGTACACTGCTCTGTTCATCATAATGTTTTAGATGAGAGCAGGTCCTTTGGAGCAGACAAAACTGACCAAGAGATACGTTTTTGATCCATCAGGGGTGGTGATTGCTGCGGGCATGAAGGTATGAATTACTTGCTGATGGTTTGAAATGGGTACGAGAAAAAATACACGATTCATCATCCACCATCAGTTCAAGATCTAAAAGTACCAACTTCTGGCTATCAAGCACATGGGTGAATTCAACCCCAAAGGGATTATTCTGACAATGGGCCAAGAATGCTTCCAACTGGCTATCATCACCATCCCAGATGATGAGGATATCATCAATATAGCGTGCATAAAGGACCAGGTTCACCCCCAAGGTATTAATGGACCAGATGTGGAACTGATCCCAATATCCCATAAAAAAGGTTGGCATAACTTGAGGCGAACCTGGCCCCCATAGCTGTGCCCTTGGTTTGTTCATGCACTGTGTTTATGGCCTTTTGTAAGTTTCATTTTGTGTGTACCTGTCAGGGCTGGCTCAGGCCTTCCTTCTCTGAGCTGGCCGCTCAGCTGTCGGCTAATTGCCAGCTCTCATCTCTCTCCACAGTTTACCAGCTGTTGAGGATCTGCTCATCAGTCCCGCCTACTTAAAGATCTCCAGCTCACTTCTTTCCTGCCTTTGCCTTGGTCACATCACAAGAAACCATCTCCTGCGTTCCTGTTTAATGACTGGCTTTGCTGATATCCCTTCTGGCTCCTTATCCGGCTTGCTGTTCCTCTACTTGGATCCCTGACTTCTGGCCTGGCTGATTACACGATCTGGTTACTGAACTCTGGCTTGCCTGATTACCCGATCTGGTTACTGAACTCTGGCTATGCTTTGACTACGCTTACTCCATCTACCTTTTTATTTTTATTAATAAACAAGTGTGATTTTACTGTACTTCTGTCTCGGTCTGGTTCGAGGCTGTTTTGCAACACGACACGGGACTGTCCAAGATAAACAAAAAACATATGCCGAACTCTTAACATATGTCCAGACTATTTTACCTTTTTACTTGTCATCTACAATATTTCCATGTGTACTTATTTAGCTATATTATTTGTCAGTTTTATATGTTCTTGGCAGAAGCACAGATTTCTGAATAATACAGTAAGAAAAGTACAATAATTAAAGTGATTGTAAAGTCTTGTTTAAAAAAAATAAATAACCAACATATTATACTTACCTGCTCTGTGCCCAGATCCTACTCTTCTCGGGTCCCTTTTTGCTGCTCCTGGCCCCTCCCTCCTGTTGAGTGCCCCCACAGCAAGAAGCTTGCTATGGGGACACCCGAGCCGAGTCACAGAAGTCTCCCCACACAGAGGAAGAACAGAGGAGGCATCCTTTGTGTATATATATTGATATCACTGCATGTTAAATCAAAACAAAGCAATATAAATCTCCAGCAATAAGTAGAGTGTGCTAAAAGAATTAATTTTCACTGTATACAGGATACTGTAGTTGCTTTCTTTTTAAGGCCTGGTTCACATATGCTGAGGCCGCGGTTCACAGCATGGGGTCCGGTGCATCCCTGTTCACCGATTCAGGTGAGAATCAGGTCCGAATTTTTGCCTGAATTCACACGTGAATCGGAACCAAAGGCGCACAGGACCTTTTTTAAATGCAGACTGCAGCTGCCCCAGAGCTGTGTGAACTGACTCCATTGAGAGCCGGTCACACTCTCCTGTCATGCGAATTGGATGCTGCGAAACCCACATCCAATTCGCATTTGTGTGAATTCCGCTTAAATAAAGTTGGATTAAAACAAGTTTCACAAGTGAGTATGGCATCCTAGGAGCATGGATCCCTTATTTAACTTATGTCCATATGTAGTTCTAGTATTAATGCTGGGGTTTCTACGGCTCAGTGTGGGTTTAATATAAAATGTGTTGAAACTGTTTTCTCTTCCACTATAACAATGCTAGCAAATAACTAACAAATAAATAAGCATTTTTGCTGCTGGTGACTAGGAGGATTGTTTGATCATTGTTATATTCATTGCACTTGCCTATAAGAGCATCCCTGCAATACCTTCATTGTGTGCCCCTGTATTTGTAAGCTTTGGAAACCCACATACAGCAACTGAAACCTGTGTTCACCTCAAGTCCCAGTGAGTGGTCCACAAGGAGCAGAGCTTTTCTTACCAGGATATCCCATATGTGCATAACATCTCTTGGGGATCTATGGGTCTGGTAAGCGGCCATTCATTATACTTATGGCGCGGTGGTGATGCACTAGCACTTTTTAGTAGTACTTTACGGAGACACTATTTTGCAAAGTAGATGGATGGGCACTTTTAGTGGGCCACGATACTTTCATTTATGAACTTGTGCCATATCAACTTTTTTGTTTGCGATAAAATTAGATTTAATGCACTAGTCACTTTATATTAATTCATAACGATTTTTTCTTTGCATTGCACACTTGATTGTATGCCTAAAAGATCAAAGTGGTGTATATGTATTGCTATAAATATATTAGTTACATGTACACGATTAATGGATTTATCACGTCTTCATTTTGGTTACCCAGTAATGCAAAATATTTTTTGGTACACGATCCTAGACAGCGCACTAATCACACTTTATTATTAATAACAGATCCTAGTATTCAAGGAATTTATTGGTGCAGCAGTCTCTGTACCATAGTGGCTAAGCGCAACCTTCAGAATAAATACTCAAGAGGGTAATTATTTTATACATTAAAAACAAGTAACTAAAAATCTTTTAAGGAACACCATGCAGTATATTTTATTTTCCTGTCGCATCATGGCAGCATACACCTATGGGTTGTGGCTCCGCCCCCGCAACCTGATAGGACCGCGTAGCTATTAAAGTCTGAGAGAGCCCCTGCCCCAGCATTCTCCTTTTTTTCCTCACTTGTCAAGGACCGAAAACATGCATCCCTTACCTAAAACATTCGCCCCAGCCAGGTTCTAGCCTCTCCTGGGTGGAAGTCCTATCCTGTACAGCCTCTAAATGAGCTCAATGGAAGGAACCCCACTCTGATGGTCTCAGGGGTATGTTACAATACATTACAAACCTTAAACAGGTTTATAGATCGCAGCGGTCTCCAGCTCCTTTCTGTGCACCTGTGGGTAACTTCCCCTCCTGTCTGTCTCCATAGCTCCAGCTTGTCAGGACATCCCACTTTCCAGCTTCCAAAATGGCGTCGGAGGCCTCAGAGCGCATCTGAGCATGCTCGATCGTGACGTCATCACCCCGGGACGGCGGCAAGTTTAAAAATGCTGTAATGTCAGCATTTTCTTGTCTCTTCTCTCCTGAGCCTGTAAGGGGGAATTTTGACCGGATTTCTTTTGCTAATCTACCCTGTCTCTCTCTTGCTATCTCCACGCCCAGGTAAGATCTATGATGGCTTTTTTCTTTGCTTGTTTACTATCTGCTATCCCATGCATGCTAAGCCACCTATATAATTATAGGTTGATTCATCACCTTTCATGGAGACCGTTGCCCAGGTAGACCATCGCCAGCCTACTAGGTAAGAGGGGATGATGGGTAAGTATGAAGAGAAGGAAAAAGAGAGCCCTCACTAATGCTGTTTAAATTGAACAGCCCCACCAGGTCTTCCAGATCGTCACATTCAAGACGAGGGGAGCCTTCAAGAAGGAGCCGCTCAAGCCACAGGCAGAGTCGCTCAGAGCGCGGCAGAAGTCGCTCAAATCGCAGAAGCCGCTCAAGTCGCAGGAGGAGCAGATCAAGTCGCAGGAGAAGCCGATCAAGATCAAGGCATAGTCGCTCCCACCACAAAAAATCCCCTGCGCGCAGGAAATCTCCTGTCACCCAGCCTTCCCGTCCACCCGGGAACTCCTGCTGGATTTGCGGTGCTACAGCACTTCCAGACAAACTGGCCTGTCGCACATGCTTCATTGAGGCAACTAAAGACAGAGAAACAGAGGCAAGAGAACCAATTGATCCATCACCACAAGTCGCAGAGCCAGAAGCCAGCAGACCTATACAAAGTACCTCATCCACTGCCCCATCATCATCAAAGACGTCAGACCCTCTCTCTGACACTGATGATCTAGAGGCATCCACCGGCTTCGACTTCTCATTGATCGACCCATTCGTGAAGTCAGTAAAAGAGGCGATCGACTGGGTGGAAGAAAAAGAAACTCCTCAAAAAGTGAGGAAATACTTTCCAAATCTTAAAAAAGACCCAGAGAACTTCCCGTTCATTGAGGAACTTGAGGATCTAATTAAGGATGAGTGGCAAAAGCCAGAGAAAAAAACTGGCCTCAGCAACAGATTATCAAAACTCTATCCACTTAAAGAGCCTAACGTCAACCCACTAATATCTCCTCCAGTGGTCGACTCCTCCCTAATGCGCCTCGCCAGGCACGTAACACTTCCAATAGAGGATGCAGTCACATTCAAAGACGTCCTGGATAGAAAGATCGATCTGGATCTTAAGAGAACCTACCTCTCGGCAGGTGGCGCTTGCAGGCCAGCAATAGCATTGGCTGCCGTCGGTAAGGCTATCTCAAGCTGGTCCACGATGGCCGAGAAGCTGGTATCGGAAGGAATAGAGCAGGAGAAAGTTATCTCAGCACTCCAAGAACTTAGTCTTGCAGGCGACTTTGTCACAGAAGCCTCTGTGGATATAATTAAAACCACTTCAAGAGCAATGTTAAGCTCAGTAATGGCCAGAAGGGCGCTCTGGTTAAAACCCTGGTCGGCAGATCCCTCCTCAAAATCCAATTGGTGCAAAATACCCTTTGATGGCGTAAACCTTTTTGGAGAAAAACTGGACGTGGCTATTTCTAAAGTCACGGGGGGAAAATCGGGACTCATCCCTTCAGATAGGAGGCCCAGGCAGCAGAGACCACCGGTTTCTAGAAGAAATCTGCCAGATAAATACAGAGAGGCAAGATCCTACAGGCCCGGAAAAGAGTATAGGAGGAACTGGAAGAATCCCCAGTCATCATTCCTCAAGCTCCAAAAGTCTAAGACCCCTGCGTCAGGGGAACAAAAGTCTTCTTGAAGGTGCGTCCGCCCAACCAGCTTTAGTGGGGGCCAGACTCATGAGTTTCAAGCAGGTCTGGGCGGATACAATAAAGGACCCATGGACGATAGACACTGTCCAGTTCGGCCACAAATGGAAATTCAAGACACGGGCTCCAAGAGACCAATTCTCTGTAACCAGATTACCTGCATCTCGGGAAAAAAGGATGCTACTGACAAAGTACGTCCAAGACCTGTTACAAAAGGAAGCCATAGTGGAAGTTCCAATATCCCAAAGGTCAACGGGATTCTACTCCCCGTTGTTTCTGGTGAAGAAGAAATCGGGGGATCTACGCCCTGTCTTAGATCTAAAGAATCTCAATCGCTCAATCTTAGTCGAGACATTCAAAATGGAGAGCCTCCAGTCAATTCTTCGGGCCATGAATATCGGGGATTGGATGCTTTCCGTCGATTTACAAGACGCCTATCTGCACGTCCCCATTCACATCTCATTCCAAAAATTTCTCCGCTTTGCGGTAGGTCTACATCATTTTCAATTCCGAAGCCTCCCGTTCGGGATCTCCACCGCTCCAAGGACATTCACAAAAATCTTACTGCCAGTAATAGCCTTACTAAGAGAACAAGGATTGAGGGTCCATCATTACCTGGACGACATCCTTTTGCTAGCAGACAATCAGGATTCCCTTCTACTGCATCGATCCATTCTGATTACCACCCTACAAAACTTCGGCTGGATCATAAACTGGGGGAAAAGCAATCTGCAGCCCACTCAGAGAATGATATTCCTGGAGGCGGAACTAGACACCCGTCTCAATACGGTGGAACTTCCGCAGGAAAAAATTCCCAGCCTCATTCAGAAGGCAAGAAAGTTATTAGCCTCTACCACACTACCAGCCCGGGAGTACCTCAGCATACTGGGGTCATTCTCAGCAACCATCCCAATGGTACAATGGGCCCAATGGAACACCAGACCTCTGCAAGCATCATTGTTAAAACAATGGAACGGGGTATCATTGTCTCAGCCGATCGTAGCCCAGAAAGAAATAAAACAATCACTCTGGTGGTGGACCAGATTGAACAATCTGAAGAGATGCAGGCATATAGTCCCTCTTCCTCAGGAAATAATCACTTCAGACGCCAGCCTGAAGGGCTGGGGGGCACACTACCGCCATCACGCAGTCCAGGGCCTTTGGACATTCAGAACACAGAACGTGGTTTCAAATATATTGGAGATGAAAGCAGCTTTCCAAGCTCTGTTAGCCTTCAGCCCCCTCCTCAGGGGGAAAGAGGTCCTGCTAAAATTGGACAACAGAGTGGCAGTTGCCTATATCAACAGGCAGGGGGGCACCAGGAGTCGCTCCATGATGCGGGAAGTCCGTCCAGTCTTCGAGTGGGCACAGCTGAACCTGTCGGGATTAACGGCAGCGTATGTCCCAGGAGTCCAAAATCAACTAGCCGACTCCCTAAGTCGGACCTTTGTATCAAACAACGAGTGGGCCTTAAGTCACCAAGCCTTTACCCTCATAACCCAGACCTGGGGGATACCGGATATAGACCTGGCGGCAACACCGGTCAACACGAAATGCCAGAGATATCTAGCCAGAATTCCTTTCCCATCGGCAGAAGGCACGGATTGCCTACAACACGACTGGAACTTCCGTTTGGGGTACATATTTCCGCCAACACCACTCATTCCGAGATTCTTACTCAGACTCAAGAGGTCGAAAGCCACAGTGCTAGCAGTCCTCCCATTTTGGCCGAGACGACCATGGTTTACGACGCTCCTCCAATTGAGCACAGCAGAACCACTGACACTCCCAATGACAGCGGATATACTGTCGCAGGGGCAACTCCTTCACCCATTTCCGGAGAGGCTGCATCTAACAGCATGGAGATTGAAAGGACTAGGTTCTTAGTCTAAGGTTGCTCCCAGAAAGTGATAGACACTCTCCTCCAGGCCAGAAAATCCACGACCATTAAAACCTATAAAAGGGTCTGGGAGAGTTTTCTCTTAGTCGCACAACAGCAATCCTGGAACCCGGCATCTCCATCAGTTCCTCAGATCCTCGAGTTTCTCCAGTTAGGTCTAGATAAAGGTCTTAGGTCTAGTACCCTGAAGGTACATGTATCAGCCCTATCCGCTATGACAGGAGTGAAATGGGCTCAAGAACCTCTCATCATCCAATTTCAGAAGGCTTGCCTAAAGCTGAGACCACCTAGGAAACCTTCCTTCCCGACATGGGATCTTTCAGTAGTGTTGGAAGCTTTATCCCATGAGCCATTTTTTCCGTTAGAGAATGTTTCCCTGTGGGACCTAACTCTCAAAGTCACTTTCCTAATAGCAATTACATCAGCTAAAAGGGTATCGGAAATTCAGGCCTTACAGGCTAAGGAACCATACTTGATGTTCTATCCAGACAAAGTAGTCTTAAAACCATCGGATCGCTTCATCCCGAAAGTGTCATCATCTTTCCACTTTAACCAAGAACTATGTCTCCCCACCCTATCCACAGAACAGGGTGATCCACATCCGCTTGACATAAAGTCGAATATCCAGGCCTACCTCCTGGCAACCAGCAATTTAAGGAAGACAGAGGACCTACTGGTCATTCCTCATGGGTTTAGAAGAGGACAAGCAGCAACCTCTCGCACCATCGCAGCATGGTTGGTGAAGATCATTAAGAGAGCTTACGCATCTAACAATGCACGAGTACCTGAGGGCTTAAGGGCACACTCCACAAGGGCAATGGCGACCTCCTGGGCGGCCTACTGCAGGGTATCAGCCGAAACCATCTGCAAAGCAGCCACTTGGTCTTCGAAAACCACTTTTATCTCTCATTATAAAGTGGACTCCGCTAGATTGTCCACGGTAGAATTTGGGAGAGCAATTATTCAGGCTAACTCCTCAATACCTTCTAAATAAAAAACTTATCTTTTGCTCATACCCACCCAGTTTGCGAGTTATTCCCCATAGGTGTATGCTGCCATGATGCGACAGGAAAACGGAAAATTGTATACTCACCTTTCCGTAATTTTCCTTTCCTGTCGCATCTCATGGCAGCATACAAATGCCCACCCATCTGAGGTGAGGTATATATACACGGAGAATGCTGGGGCAGGGGCTCTCTCAGACTTTAATAGCTACGCGGTCAGGTTGCGGGGGCGGAGCCACAACCCATAGGTGTATGCTGCCATGAGATGCGACAGGAAAGGAAAATTACGGAAAGGTGAGTATACAATTTTCCGTTATTTAAAAGCATTAAGGATCTTTGACATTATTTTCTATATTTAAAGGAGGAACTAGAGTGTACTTAGCAAACGTCCAATGTAATAAAGGACTTCATAATCTGATAAGGCTGTGACCGTTACACCAGAAACATTACATCCAGGCACAACGTTGTTTCAGGCAAATTAAAGCGGTTCTAAAGGCTGAGAGTCTTTTACCTTAATGCATTTGTGTGCTCACTAATGCCCTGGGAACACGGGCATGGGACCGTGGGCATGCGGAGATCAGCATTAAGTTGGCACCCCAACTCAGATGCAAACCGTTCTTCTTGCACTGTTCTTGTTAGACTTTGCAGTTTAAGCACTTTTCCCATGTCACTGTACACCTTTCCTTCACAAATGCAGCAATTCCGAGGGGACAGCACTGAGTTTTTGCCTCGCTCACCAGCACAGCTACAGTATGATGGTCACCTCGCTACCAGTGACTGTGTGAGTTCCCACAATTCACACGTGGGGGTTATTTACAAAAGGCAAATCCACTTTGCACTGCAAGTGCACTTGGAAGTGCAGTCGCTCTAAATCTAAGGGGTTGATCTGAAATGAGTGGAAGCTCCGCTGATTTTATCATCCAATCATGTGCAAGATAAAATGCCGTTTTTTATTTCCCTTGCATGTCCCCCTCGGATCTACAGCAACTTTACTCCCAAGTGCACTTTCAGTGCACTTTCAAGTGCACTTGCAGTGCAAAGTGGATTTTCCTTTAGTAAATAACCTCCATAGTGCAGACCTCAGTGCTAATGAGCTTTACACTGACTTGGATACACTTTCTTGATGTCTCTTGCTCTTGTACCTCCAGGCTAGGATCCTAGGTCCAAACAAATGGCAACCACCCCAACCTATAACTGGCCTTGGCAGCAATGAGCACAAAGAAGGAGGACGCATGTCAAAAAAACAACAAACAACAATTTCCAGCTCACTTACCAGCCAGCCTGCAACAAACCAAATTGACCTAACAGTTCACATTAAAACCAAGGGGTTTCGTTTGCACATATCTGCAAATACAGCAATCAGCTCCAACTGCTGTCAATCATAGGCAGTGAGGAGGAAGTGGGGGTGGGGCCGAGTCACATTCTATGTGTCAATGGACATACAGAGCGTGATTTAAAAGTGAATCAGCACAAGTGCCCTCATAGCAAGTAGCTTCCTATGGGGGCACTCGGTGGGGGGGAGGAGCCAGGAACACTGGCGGGGGACCCTACAAGAGGAGGATCAGGGTTGCTCTGTGCAAAACCATTGCACAGCTCAGGTAAGTATGACATTCTTGTTATTTAACCACTTCCTTACTGGGCACTTAAACCCCCCTCCTGCCCAGACCAATTTTCAGCTTTCAGCGCTGTCGCACTTTGAATGACAATTGCGCGGTTATACAACACTGTACCCAAATGAAATTTTTATCATTTTTTTCCCACAAATAGAGCTTTCTTTTGGTGGTATTTGATCACAGCTGGGATTTTTATTTTTTGCTAAACAAAAAAAGATGGAAAATTTTGAAAAAAAAAATCATGTTTTATAGTTTGTTATAAACTTTTGCAAACAGGTAATTTTTCTCCATCATTGATATGCGCTGGGATAGGTGGCACTGATGGGAACTGATAGGTACCACTGATGGAGGGCACTGATGGGCGGCACTGATGGGCAGCGATGGGCGGCACTGATGGGCACTGATGGGCACTGGTAGGTGACACTGATGTGCAGCACTGTTGTGGCACTGATGTGGGCGCTGATGGGTGGCACTGATGGGTGGCACTGTGGGCACTGATGGGTGGCACTGTGGGCATTGATGGATGACGCTGGTGGGCACTGGTAAGCGGCACTGCTCCCTTTTCTTAAGTGTCACTGGCAGGGGGCAGATGATCGCCGTGATCGGGACTAATGTCCCTCTCACGGCCGCCAGTGATCGGCTGTTTTTTTTCCTCCTCGCGCTGTCAGCGCGAGGAGAAAAAATAGCCGATTACCGGCTCTGTTTACATCACATGATCAGCTGTCATTGGCTGACAGCTGATCATGTGGTAAGGGGTCGAGACCTACCCCTTACTCTGATCTGTGATCAGGCGAGTCTCATAGACTCGCTGATCCCCGAGCGCCCTGCAGGGGGCGCGCAGGCCACTCGTGCACGGGACGACGTAAATAGACGTAGTCCCGGCAATGTAGATCCGCGCTGTTGCCGTCATTTGGCGAAAGCGCGGATAAGAAGCGGTTAAAAAAACGTTTATGTTTACATTCACTTTAAAGCAGTGTTAATCATTTTAGGTCCAGATTGTTTCAACCCCTTCCAGTGCAGGCCACTTTTCAGCGCTGTCACACTTTGAATGACAGTTACTCAGCCATGCAAAACTGTATATATATTTTTTTTTTAGATAGATAGAGGCTTCTTTTGGTGTTATTTTTTTTTTTTATATCAGAATAAAGTTTATTAACAACTTTTATCAGTACAATAAACAATGCACATTCCAAAGTATTACATTTATACAATACCTTCACAGAATACAAAGTAGAATAATGTTCTTGTACATAGCCAAAGCAGGTTTATAAAACAGATTGAACCTGAGATGTCATTAGTCGTTATATCTCAGTGTATGCATTACCAGATATGGTTTAGGAAGACATTCTCATCATATCTCTTCCCCAGTACTTTAAATTAAACTCACTCCAAGGTGGAGGACACACTGAGCGGTTGAGTTCCCATGTTAAGTCAATAGCCTATCAAGAATTAGGTCTAATGGACCCAAGCCAGGGGTAGCTAGCCAGCATCCCCAGATCTTATTGAACTGGGTCGGGCTGCCTCTATGCTGATATATTAAGCACTCATATCTCAAAGTTAATCCCATATTGGCTAACCACATCTCTAAAGTTGGAAAGGTTTGAGAGATCCAATGTTGCAAGATAAGCTTTCGAGCTTGGAACAGTGCTCTGGACACCGCTCCTCTGACATTCTTTTGGTGTTATTTAATCACCACTTTTTATTTTCCCCATATAAACAAAAATAAAATACCAACAATGTTAAAGAAAAACAAATGTTTTTAAATTTAGGTCAAAATTTATTTTACCAATTTTTTTTTGGTAAAAAATAACCCACATCAGTGTATATTATTTAGTCCGTATGAAAGTTATGGAATCTACAATCTATGGTATATACAGTGGGGCAAAAAAGTATTTAGTCAGCCAGCAATTGTGCAAGTTCTCCCACTTAAAAAGATGAGAGAGGCCTGTAATTGTCATCATAGGTATACCTCAACTATGAGAGACAAAATGTGGAAACAAATCCAGACAATAACATTGTCTGATTTTTGAAAGAATTTATTTGCAAATTATGGTGGAAAATAAGTATTTGGTCAATATCAAAAGTTCATCTCAATACTTTGTTATATATCCTTTGTTGGCAATGACAGAGGTCAAACGTTTTCTGTAAGTCTTCACAAGGTTGTCACACACTGTTGCTAGTATGTTGGCCCATTCCTCCATGCAGATCTCCTCTAGTGCAGTGATGTTTTGGGGCTGTCGCTGGGCAACACGGACTTTCAACTCCCTCCAAAGGTTTTCTATGGGGTTGAGATCTGGAGACTGGCTAGGCCACTCCAGGACCTTGAAATGCTTTTTACGAAGCCACTCCTTCGTTGCCCGGGTGGTGTGTTTGGGATCATTGTCATGCTGAAAGACCCAGCCACGTTTCATCTTCAATGCCCTTGCTCATGGGAGAAGGTTTGCACTCAAAATCTCACGATACATAGCCCCATTCATTCTTTCATGTACACGGATCAGTAGTCCTGTTCCCTTTGCAGAGAAACAGCCCCAAAGCATGATGTTGCCACCCCCATGCTTCACAGTAGGTATGGTGTTCTTTGGTTGCAACTCACCATTCTCTCTCCTCCAAACACGACGAGTTGTGTTTCTACCAAACAGTTCTACTTTGGTACTGACCATATGACATTCTCCCAATCCTCTTCTGGATCATCCAAATGCTCTCTAGCAAACCTCAGACGGGCCCGGACCTGTACTGGCTTAAGCAGGGGGACACGTCTGGCACTGCAGGATCTGAGTCCCTGGCAGCGTAGTGTGTTACTGATGGTAGCCTTTGTTACGTTGGTCCCCGCTATCTGCTGGTCATTCACTAGGTCCCCCCGTGTGGTTCTGGGATTTTTGCTCACCGTTCTTGTGATCATTTTGACCCCACGGGGTGAGATCTTGCGTGGAGCCCCAGATCGAGGGAGATTATCAGTGGTCTTGTATGTCTTCCATTTTCTAATTATTGCTCCCACAGTTGATTTCTTCACATCAAGCTGCTTGCCTATTGCAGATTCAGTCTTCCCAGCCTGGTGCAGGTCTACAATTTTGTTTCTGGTGTCCTTCGACAGCTCTTTGGTCTTCACCATAGTGGAGTTTGAAGTATGACTGTTTGAGGTTGTGGACAGGTGTCTTTTATACTGATAACAAGTTCAAACAGGTGCCATTAATACAGCTAATGAGTGGAGGACAGAGGAGCCTCTTAACCACTTGATGACCGCTGCACGACGATATACGTCCACAGAGCGGCACGGGCAGGCAAAAGGACATACATATACGTCCTTGCCTTCCCGCGGGTGGGGGGTCCGATTGGACCCCCCCCGGTGCCAGCGGCGGTCGCCTTTGGTCAGGCAGCGATCAGAGATGAGGGGGAGGCCATCCGATCGTGGCCCCCCCTCGCGATTGCTCCCAGCCAATGAGATTCTTTCCCTGCCTCTGCCCGGCGGTGATATGCGTCGCCCCAGGCAGCGTCAGATTAGTGCCAGTACCGCTAACACCCACGCACGCAGCATACTCCTCCCTTAGTAGTATAGTATCTGAACGGATCAATATCTGATCCGATCAGATCTATACTAGCGTCCCCAGCAGTTTAGAGTTCCCAAAAACGCAGTGTTAGCGGGATCAGCCCAGATACCAGCTAGCACCTGCGTTTTGCCCCTCCGCCCGGCCCAGCCCACCCAAGTGCAGTATCGATCGATCACTGTCACTTACAAAACACTAAACGCATAACTGCAGCGTTCGCAGAGTCAGGCCTGATCCCTGCGATCTCTAACAGTTTTTTTGGTAGTGTTTTGGTGAACTGGCAAGCACCAGCGGCCTAGTACACCCCGGTCATAGTCAAACCAGCACTGCAGTAACACTTGGTGACATGGCGAGTCCCATAAGTGCAGTTCAAGCTGGTGAGGTGGCAAGCACAAGTAGTGTCCCGCTGCCACCAAGAAGAAGACAAACAGGCCCGTCGTGCCCATCATGCCCTTCCTGCTGCATTCGCCAATCCTAATTGGGAACCCACCACTTCTGCAGCACCCGTAATTCCCCCATTCACATCCCCAACTAAATGCAGTCAGCTGCATGAGAGGCATTTTCTTTATGTCCTCCCGAGTACCCCTACCCAACTAACCCCCCCAAAAAAGATGTTGTGTCTGCAGCAAGCGCGGATATAGGTGTGACACCCGCTATTATTGTCCCTCCTGTCCTGACAATCCTGGTCTTTGCATTGGTGAATGTTTTGAACGCTACCAGAATGATGCCTGCAGGTTTAGGTATCATCTTGGTATTCTTTTCAGCTAGCGGTCGGCTTTCATGTAAAAGCAATCCTAGCGGCTAATTAGCCTCTAGACTGCTTTTACAAGCAGTGGGAGGGAATGCCCCCCCACCCCCCACCGTCTTCCGTGTTTTTCTCTGGCTCTCCTGTCTCAACAGGGAACCTGAGAATGCAGCCGGTGATTCAGCCAGCTGACCATAGAGCTGATCAGAGACCAGAGTGGCTCCAAACATCTCTATGGCCTAAGAAACTGGAAGCTACGAGCATTTCATGACTTAGATTTCGCCGGATGTAAACAGCGCCATTGGGAAATTGGGAAAGCATTTTATCACACCGATCTTGGTGTGGTCAGATGCTTTGAGGGCAGAGGAGAGATCTAGGGTCTAATAGACCCCAATTTTTTCAAAAAAGAGTACCTGTCACTACCTATTGCTATCATAGGGGATATTTACATTCCCTGAGATAACAATAAAAATGATTAAAAAAAAAATTAAAGGAACAGTTTAAAAATAAGATAAAAAAGCCAAAAAATAATAAAGAAAAAAAAAAAAAAGCTACCCTGTCCCCCCCCCTGCTCTCGCGCAAAGGCGAACACAAGCGTCCGTCTGGTGTCAAATGTAAACAGCAATTGCACCATGCATGCGAGGTGTCACCACGAATGTCAGATCGAGGGCAGTAATTTTATCAGTAGACCTCCTCTGTAAATCTAAAGTGGTAACCTGTAAAGGCTTTTAAAGGCTTTTAAAAATGTATTTAGTTTGTCGCCACTGCACGTTTGTGCGCAATTTTAAAGCATGTCATGTTTGGTATCCATGTACTCGGCCTAAGATCATCTTTTTTATTTCATCAAACATTTGGGCAATATAGTGTGTTTTAGTGCATTAAAATTTTAAAAAGTGTGTTTTTTCCCCAAAAAATGCGTTTGAAAAATCCCTGCGCAAATACTGTGTGAAAAAAAAAAATGAAACACCCACCATTTTAATCTGTAGGGCATTTTCTTTAAAAAAATATATAATGTTTGGGGGTTCAAAGTAATTTTCTTGCAAAAAAAAATAATTTTTTCATGTAAACAAAAAGTGTCAGAAAGGGCTTTGTCTTCAAGTGGTTAGAAGAGTGAGTGATGTGTGACATAAGCTTCTAAATGTTGTGCATAAAATGCCAGGA
Source organism: Aquarana catesbeiana (assembly GCA_037953035.1). Classification (NCBI taxonomy): domain Eukaryota; kingdom Metazoa; phylum Chordata; class Amphibia; order Anura; family Ranidae; genus Aquarana; species Aquarana catesbeiana. Next base: position 4,838,503 of record JBBHAA010000062.1, on the reverse strand, counting down.
CAGTTCAAAACCCCCTCAAATGACCCCATTTTGGAAAGTAGACACCCCAAGCTATTTGCTGAGAGTCATGTCGAGTCCATGGAATATTTTATATTGTGACGGGAAAGAGACAAATTTTTTTTTTTTTTTGCACAAAGTGGTCACTAAATGATATATTGCTCAAACATGCCATGGGAATATGTGAAATTACACCCCAAAATACATTCTGTTGCTTCTCCCGAATACGGGAATACCACACGTGTGAGACTTTTTGGGAGCCTAGCCGCGTACGGGACCCCGAAAACCAAGCACCGCCTTCAGGCTTTCTAAGGGCGTAAATTTTTGATTTCACTCTTCACTGCCTATCACAGTTTCGGAGGCCATGAAATGCCCAGATGGCACAAACCCCCCCAAATGACCCCATTTTGGAAAGTAGACACCCCAAGCTATTTTCTGAGAGGTATAGTGAGTATTTTGCAGATCTCACTTTTTGTCACAAAGTTTTGAAATTTGAAAAAAGAAAAAAAAAAAGTTTTTTCTTGTCTTTCTTCATTTTCAAAAACAAATGAGAGCTGCAAAATACTCACCATGCCTCTCAGCAAATAGCTTGGGGTGTCTACTTTCCAAAATGGGGTCATTTGGGGGGGGTTTGTGCCACCTGGGCATTCCATGGCCTCCGAAACTGTGATAGGCAGTGAAGAGCGAAATCAAAAATTTACACCCTTAGAAATCCTGAAGGCGGTGATTGGTTTTCGGGGCCCCGTACGCAGCTAGGCTCCCAAAAAGTCCCACGCATGTGGTATCCCCATACTCAGGAGAAGCAGCTAAATGTATTTTGGGGTGCAATTCCACATATGCCCATGACCTGTGTGAGCAATATATCATTTAGTGACAACTTTGTGCAAAAAAAAAAAATTTGTCACTTTCCCGCAACTTGTGTCAAAATATAAAATATTCCATGGACTCAACATGCCTCTCAGCAAATAGCTTGGGGTGTCTACTTTCCAAAATGGGGTCATTTGGGGGGGGGGGGGGGGTTGTGCCATCTGGGCATTTTATGGCCTTCAAAACTGTGATAGGTAGTGAGGAGTGAAATCAAAAATTTACGCCCTTAGAAATCCTGAAGGCGGTGATTGGTTTTCGGGGCCCAGTACGCGGCTAGGCTCCCAAAAAGTCCCACACATGTGGTATCTAGGGATGAGCTTCGTGTTCGAGTCGAACATTGTCTGTTCGCCCATTCGCCGAATTGCGAACGATATGGGCCGTTCGTGCCAAATGTCTTGTTACAGTATATACAGCTACCTGAAGAAAATTGCTGGTGTTCTTTTGATCCTATTAGTACCACAGTCAGGCAGCTAGACTATTTACAGTTAGTGCAGTGCGTCCTGCTCACAGTGTTCAGCTAAAACTACAAGTTAGTGGGGTGCGTCCTGCTCACAGTGTTCAGCTAAACCTACAAGTTAGTGGGGTGCGTCCTGCTCACAGTGTTCAGCTAAACCTACAAGTTAGTGCGGTGCGTCCTGCTCACAGTGTTCAGCTAGATCCGTTCCTGTTATCTTCCTACTGACAGGCAGGCTTTTCTTGTTACAGTATATACAGCTACCTGAAGAAAATTACTGGTGTTCTTTTGATCCTATTAGTACCACAGTCAGGCAGCTAGACTATTTACAGTTAGTGCAGTGCGTCCTGCTCACAGTGTTCAGCTAGATCCGTTCCTGTTATCTTCTTACTGACAGGCAGGCTTGTCTTGTTACAGTATATACAATATACAGCTACCTGAAGAAAATTGCTGGTGTTCTTTTGATCCTATTAGTACCACAGTCAGGCAGCTAGACTATTTACAGTTAGTGCAGTGCGTCCTGCTCACAGTGTTCAGCTAGATCCGTTCCTGTTATCTTCTTACTGACAGGCAGGCTTGTCTTGTTACAGTATATACAATATACAGCTACCTGAAGAAAATTGCTGGTGTTCTTTTGATCCTATTAGTACCACAGTCAGGCAGCTAGACTATTTACAGTTAGTGCAGTGCGTCCTGCTCACAGTGTTCAGCTAGATCCGTTCCTGTTATCTTCTTACTGACAGGCAGGCTTGTCTTGTTAAGGTATATACAGCTACCTGAAGAAAATTGCTGGTGTTCTTTTGATCCTATTAGTACCACAGTCAGGCAGCTAGACTATTTACAGTTAGTGCAGTGCGTCCTGCTCACAGTGTTCAGCTAAAACTACAAGTTAGTGGGGTACATCCTGCTCACAGTGTTCAGCTAAAACTACAAGTTAGTGGGGTGCGTCCTGCTCACAGTGTTCAGCTAAACCTACAAGTTAGTGGGGTGCGTCCTGCTCACAGTGTTCAGCTAAACCTACAAGTTAGTGCGGTGCGTCCTGCTCACAGTGTTCAGCTAGATCCGTTCCTGTTATCTTCCTACTGACAGGCAGGCTTGTCTTGTTACAGTATATACAGCTACCTGAAGAAAATTACTGGTGTTCTTTTGATCCTATTAGTACCACAGTCAGGCAGCTAGACTATTTACAGTTTGTGCAGTGTGTCCTGCTCACAGTGTTCAGCTAGATCCGTTCCTGTTATCTTCTTACTGACAGGCAGGCTTGTCTTGTTACAGTATATACAGTTACCTGAAGAAAATTGCTGGTGTTCTTTTGAACCTATTAGTACCCCAGTCAGGCACCTAGACTATTTACAGTTAGTGCAGTGCGTCCTGCTCACAGTGTTCAGCTAAACCTACAAGTTAGTGCGGTGCGTCCTGCTCACAGTGTTCAGCTAAAACTACAAGTTAGTGCTGTGCGTCCTGCTCACAGTGTTCAGCTAAACCTACAAGTTGGTGTAGTGAGACCTCTGCACAGTGTTCATCTAAAGCTACAAGTTAGTGCAGTGCGTCCTGCTCACAGTGTTCAGCTAAAACTACAAGTTAGTGTGGTGTGTCCACCTCACAGTGTTCAGCTAAACCTACAAGTTATTTTTTTGCGAGCTCTGCACAGTGTTCACCTAAAGCTACCTGTAGAAGGTTGGTGGTGTTTTCCTGATCCTATCACTACCGCAGGCAGCTAAAAAAGCTACAAGTTATTTTTTTGTGAGCTCTGCACAGTGTTCACCTAAAGCTACCTGTAGAAGGTTGGTGGTGTTTTCCTGATCCTATCACTACCGCAGGCAGCTAAAAAAGCTACAAGTTAGTTTTTTGCGAGCTCTGCACAGTGTTCAGCTAAAGCTACCTGTAGAAGGTTGGTGGTGTTCTCATACTACAGGCAGGCAGTTGATTTTGCTAGCTGCAGTATCAGTACATATATATATATATATCCCAGCTTAGTGCACCTACAGGCCATTAGTATGTCTGGAAGGCCAAGAAGGAGAGGCAGACAGTCACAAGCCAATAAGAGAGGGCAAGCAGGCTCTGTGTCTAGTGCTGGTCGTGGAGACGGTGCATCCTCATCAGCACGTGGCCGTGGGACACGCTTGGCCTTTTTTTCGGCAGCTGGCCGTGTTGAGCTGCAACATGCGGAAGACTTGGTCGAGTGGATGACCAAGCCGTCCTCATCCTCCTCATCCTCTCTCACCCATGCCCAGGGTACTTTGTCTGGCAAAGCAGCGGCCTCTTCCCTCGGCTCAATGTCATCAGTGACTCCTTCCCTAGCCCCACCATGTCCTCCTGAGGAGTCCCTCGAACTGTTTGACCACAGTGTTGGGTACATGCTCCAGGAGGATGCCCAGCGTTTGGAAGGCTCTGATGATGATACTGAGCTCGATGAAGGCAGTAACATGAGCACGGACAGAGGGGGTGCCCAAGAAGGACAGCAATCTGGCAGTCATGCTCCCCCTGCTGCAGCATACTGCCAGGTTTGCTCTAGTGATGAGGAGGGAGGGGATGATGAGGTCACTGACTCAACGTGGTTGCCTGATAGGAGAGAGGAGGAGGAGGAGGAGGCACATCACCAACGAGGCAGGATGCCCTCCAGGGGTCAGCCTAAGGGCAGCACATTGACTGCATCACACCCCAAAGCTCCACATGTGCAGGGCGCTGCAGTCTCTGCGCGTTATTCAAAAAGTTCTTTGGTGTGGGCCTTTTTTGAGACGAGTGCATCAGATCGCACCGCTGCTATTAGCAACATATGTCTCAAGCGTATCTCGCGTGGCCAAAACATCTCCCGCTTGGGTACCACATGCTTGACCAGACATATGTTGACCTGCCATGCAGTTCATTGGCAAGCGTATCTAAAAGACCCACACCAAAGAACAAAGAGGACAAAGAGGACCTCTCCTTGATCTCATCAGCTGAGATCTCCAACCCCACTATACCTTCAGTCCTCTCTGAGACCTGCACTGAGAGGAATGAAGGTGTAGAATTAGGTGTGTCACAGCCAAGTACTTGTGGGCAATCTGCTTTTGGTACACCGACGTCAGATTGTATCAGGCAAATTTCCCTGCCCCAGCTGCTGCACCGCCGAAAGAAGTTTGCTCCCAGCCATCCACATGGCCAGCGGTTGAATGCTAGCTTGGCAAAATTGCTAGCACTTCAACTGCTGCCTTTTCAGTTGATAGACTCTGCCCCCTTCCGTGAGTTTGTGGAGTGGCAGGTAACCAAACACCACTTTTTCTCACGGAAGGCGATTCCGGCTCTCTACCGGCATGTGGAAGGCAATGTCCATGCCTCGCTGGACAGGGCGGTCAGCGGTAAGGTGCATATTACCACTGACTCATGGTCCAGCAGGCATGGACAGGGACGTTACCTAAGTTTCACGGCGCATTGGGTGACTCTGCTGGCAGCTGGGAAGGATGCAGGACAAGGTGTAGTAGTGTTGGAGGTTGTTCCGCCACCACGCCTCCAAACTGCTAATGATTGTGACACACCTCTCTCCTCCACCCCCTCCTCTTCTTCTTCCTCCATGGCCTCTTCCTGTGCTTTGTCCTCGGAACCAGCGGTGCTCTGTAGCCGTTCAAGGGGCTACGCAAGTACGCAGGCCAAAAGATGCCATGCGGTGCTTGAGCTGGTGTGCTTGGGGGACAGGAGCCACACTGGGGCAGAGGTTCTGTCAGCTCTGCAGGGGCAGGTTCAGAGGTGGTTGACGCCATGCCAACTTAAGGCAGGAATGGTGGTTTGCGACAATGGCACCAACCTCCTCTCTGCCCTCCGACAGGGACAAATGACCCATGTGCCCTGTTTGGCTCACGTCCTTAACTTGGTGGTGCAGCGGTTCTTGGGCAGGTACCCGGGCTTACAGGATGTCCTGAGGCAGGCCAGGAAAGTCTGTGTGCATTTCCGCCGGTCATATAATGCCAGTGCTCGGCTGACAGACCTCCAAAAGGAGTTTAACCTGCCCAAGAACCGCCTAATCTGTGACATGCCCACCAGGTGGAACTCAACGTTGGCCATGCTGCAGCAGCTGCACATGCAGCAGAGGGCCATTAATGAGTACCTGTGCGACTATGGCACCAGGACAGGGTCAGGGGAGCTTGGTTTTTTTTCCCCACACCAGTGGGCCATGATCAGGGATGCATGCACTGTCCTGTCACCATTTGAGGAGGCCACGAGGATGGTGAGCAGTGACAGTGCATGCATCAGTGACACTGTCCCCCTTGTCCACCTGTTGGAGCACACGCTGCGTGGAATAATGGACAGGGCACTTGAGGCAGAACAGAGGCAGGAAGAGGAGGACTTCCTTAGCTCTCAAGGCCCCCTTTATCCAGACAGTGTTCCTGCGTGCCCGCTGATCACACAGGAAGAGGACGAGGAGGACGAGTAGGAGGAAGATTGTGTCAGTATGGAGGTGGAGCCTGGCACTCAGCATCAGCAGCAGTCTTTAAGGGATCAGTCCCAAGAAACACATGGACTTGTACGTGGCTGGGAGGAGGTGGCTGCGGACCATGTCGTCCTTAGTGATCCAGAGGACTCCGGACCGAATGCCTCAGCAAACCTACACTGCATGGCCTCCCTGATCCTGCAAAGCCTGCGTAAGGATCCTCATATTCGTGGTATCAAGGAGAAGGACCAATACTGGCTGGCAACCCTCCTTGATCCACGTTACAAGGGTAAGGTTGCGGACCTTATCTTGCCATCGCAGAGGGAGCAGAGGATGAAACATATTCGGGAGGCCTTGCAGAAAGGTCTGTGCAACGCGTTCCCAGAGACTGGGAGGTTACAAACTCCTGTTTCTGGACAACGTGTTGCTGAGGCTTCGGTCAGTCAAAGAAGGAGCGGTGGAGAAGGTGGCCGTCTGACCGATGCGTTCAGACAATTTTTTGGTCCGCAGCCCCAAGGTATGATCGGTTCCAGCAACCATCGCCAGCGTCTGTTTTACATGGTGCAGGAATACCTAGGGGCAAGATCAGACTTGGACACCTTTCCCACTGAAAATCCTCTGGGTTACTGGATCTTGAGGATGGATCACTGGCCAGAGCTTGCACAGTATGCAATTGAGCTACTGGCCTGTCCTGCATCCAGCGTTCTTTCGGAACGCACATTCAGTGCTGCTGGAGGCATGGTAACCGATCACAGGGTGCGTCGGTCGATCGACTGACCTTCATAAAAATGAATCAGTCTTGGATCACCACCAGCTACAAAATCTCAGATCCCTTCAAAGACTGCCTATGCTGATGCTGAGTGACTATCCCTGAGTAATTATCCTCTTCCTCCTCAATGATTATGCTGATAGCTTGTAAGAACATTTTTGGTTCTGGGCGCCACCACCAGTGCCTAAGGCACAATTTTTCAGCCCCTGTTTAACAGGGGCGTGTAATTACAATTTTTGATGCAATACTTTGCAGCAGGGCTCATTTCAGCATTCCAACTAGAGTATCTGTGAGGGGTTGCAGTGTTGTGGCACCAGCACCAGTGCCTAAGGCCCAATTTTTCAGCCCTTGTTTAACAGGGGCGTGTAATTACAATTTTTGATGCAATACTTTGCAGCAGGGCTCGTTCCTACGTTCAAACTAGAGTGTCTGTGAGGGGTTGCAGTGTTGTGGCACCAGCACCAGTGCCTAAGGCCTAATTTTTCAGCCCCTGTTCAACAGGGGCATGTAATTACAATTCTTGATCTAATATTTCACAGCAGGGCCCATTTCTGCACCCACCAAGAGCGAGTGAGGACTTACAGTGTTGTGGCACCAGCACCACCACCACCAAAGGCCCAGTTTTTCTGCCCCTGTTCAACAGGGGCATGTAATTACAATTCCTGATCTAATATTTCACAGCAGGGCCCTGTGAGGGCTTACAGTGTTGTGGCCACAACAACACCTAAGGCCCAAATTTCTGCTGAGTATATAGGGCAGGCCCCTACTTTCAAACTAACTTACAAACGACTCCTACTTGCAAACGGAAGGAGACAACAGGAAGTGAGATGAAATCTACCCCTAGGAAGGGAAATTCTCTCCTGTATGAGTTAATATGGGAAAAACATTTCTCCTTTCCACTGATGCTTTCCAATCCTTGTTCCACAAAAAAACCCAAATTTTCAAAAAACATTTGTCATTGGGACAAAAAGTGAGGTGAAATCTTCTGAAGAGGAGGAAAGACAGCAAAACAAATATCACAGGGGTGATAACCCTTCCCTATGTTTTCCAAAAAGCTTAAAAAAGATTTTTTGGCTGGAGCTAAACACGTTAAAAATGTACCTGTTCAAAATTACAAACAGATTCTACTTAACAACAAACCTACAGTCCCTGTCTTGTTTGCAACGCCTGTATACTGCTGTTCAGAGTATATAGGGCCTGGTAGCCCCACACCTTTCCTTATTTTAATTTGGGTGCGGGGTTCCCCTTAATATCCATCCAAGACCCAAAGGGCCTGGTAATGGACTGGGGGGTACCCATGCCGTTTGTCTCACTGATTTTCATCCATATTGCCAGGACCCGACATTACATTAAACCCGCAAGCAGTTTTAAATGAGATTTTTTCCTTTAAAAATGACATTTGGTGCAGGGACTGTTCTAAACACGGGAAACACGCGCCACTTTACAGGCATACTATAGACACCCCCCAGGTACGATATTTAAAGGAATATTTCACTTTTTTTTTTTTTTACTTTAAGCATCATTAAAATCACTGCTAACGAAAAAACGGACATTTTTAAAAGTTTTTTTTGCATTGATACATGTCCCCTGGGGTAGGACCCGGGTCCCCAAACCCTTTTTAGGACAATACCATGCAAATTAGCCTTTAAAATGAGCACTTTTGATTTTGAACGTTCGAGTCCCATAGACGTCAATGGGGTTCTAACGTTCGTGTGAATTTTCGGTCCCTTTGCAGGTTCTGGTGCGAACCGAACCGGGGGGTGTTCGGCTCATCCCTAGTGGTATCCCCGTACTCAAGAGAAGCAGCTGAATGTATTTTGGGGTGCAATTCCACATAGGCCCATGGCATGTGTGAGCAATATATCATTTAGTGACAACTTTTTGTAAATATTTTTTTTTTTTTTTTTGTGATTATTCAATCACTTGGGACAAAAAAAATAAATATTCAATGGGTTCAACATGCCTCTCAGCAATTTCCTTGGGGTGTCTACTTTCCAAAATGGGGTCATTTGGGGGGGTTTTGTACTGCCCTGCCATTTTAGCACCTCAAGAAATGACATAGGCAGTCAAACTAAAAGTTGTGTAAATTCCAGAAAATGTACCCTAGTTTGTAGACGCTATAACTTTTGCGCAAACCAATAAATATACGCTTATTGACATTTTTTTTTACCAAAGACATGTGGCCGAATACATTTTGGCCTAAATGTATGACTAAAATTGAGTTTATTGGATTTTTTTAATAACAAACAGAAAATATCATTTTTCTTCAAAATTTTTGGTCTTTTTCCGTTTATAGCGCAAAAAATAAAAATGGCAGAGGTGATCAAATACCATCAAAAGAAAGCTCTATTTGTGGGAAGAAAAGGACGCAAATTTTGTTTGGGTACAGCAATGCATGACCGCGCAATTAGCAGTTAAAGCGACGCAGTGCCAAATTGGAAAAAGTCCTTTGGTCCTTAGGCAGCATAATGGTCCGGGGCTGAAGTGGTTAAAGAAGAAGATACAGGTCTGTGAGAGCCAGACATCTTGCTTGTTTGTAGGTGACCAAATACTTATTTTCCACCATAATTTGCAAATAAATTCTTTCAAAAATCATTGTGATTGTCTGGATTTGTTTCCACATTTTGTCTTTCATAGTTGAGGTATACCTATGATGACAATTACAGGCCTCTCTCATCTTTTTAAGTGGGAGAACTTGCACAATTGGTGGCTGACTAAATACTTTTTTGCCCCACTGTACATATATTTAAAAAGGGACCGGTCCTTATGTTCTGACTGCCAATCTCATTTCTAGAGGCACTAAAATGTAAGGTGAGTACAAATACCCCCCAAATTACTCCTTTTTGAAAAGTAGACAGTCTGAGATATTTGTAAAAGGCATGATGAGTTTTTTGAAGTTGTTATATTTTGTCCAAATTTTTTGGAAAACAAAGGAATTCAATAATATTTGTTTGTTTTCACAAAGTTGTCATTTTAACAAGTAATTTCTCACACAGCATATGCATACTTACATAGACACCACAAAACACATTCTGCCACACCTCCTGAGTATGAGGATATGTTTGAGACTTTTACACAGCCTAGATGCAATCCAAGGAGCAACTTTGGACTTTCAAGGAGCATAATTTATGCATCTAATTTCCTGACTATCTATCATTTTTCTTGATTTCCTGAAGTGCCAGGATAGGAGAAACACTCAAAGAAATGACCCCATTTTGAAAAGCATACACTATAATTTTACATAGTTACATAGTTGGGAAGCTTAAAAAAAGACACAAGTCCATCAAGTCCAACCTGTGTGTGTGCGCGCTTTTTTATCAATATTGCATTGTATATCCCTGTATGTTTTGGTCGTTTAGATGCCTATCTAATAGTTCTTTGAAATTATCTATGCTCCCTGCTGAAAACACTGCCTGTGGAAGAGAATCCCACATTCTTACCGCTCTTACCGTAAAGAACCCTTTACGCAGTTTCCGGTTAAATCGCTTTTCCTCTAATTTTAGTGAATGGCTGCAAGTCTTTTTAAATGCCCTTTCGCGGAAAAGTTTTATGCCTATTGTGGGGTCACCCCTACAGTATTTGTACATTGAAATCCTATCCCCTCTCAAGCATCTCTTCTCCAGAGAGAATAAGTTCAGTGCTTGTAATCTTTCCTCATAACTAAGATCCTCCAGTACCTTTATTAGCTTTGTTGCCCTTCTCTGTACTCGCTCAATTTCCAGCACATCCTTCGTGAGTACTGGAGCCAAGAACTAGATGGCATACTCCAGGTGCAGCCTGATCAGAGTCTTGTAGAGTGGGAGCATTATTGTTTTATCTCTGGAGTTAATTCCCTTTTTAATGCATGCCAATATTCTACTGGCTTTGCTTACAGCAGCTTGGCATTGCATGTCGTTGCTGAGCCTGTCATCTACTAGGACCCCCAGGTCCTTTTCCATCCTAGATTCCCCCTATCAAGTAGATTGCATTCATGTTTTTGCCACCTAAATGCATTATTTTACATTCTACATTAAACCTCATTTGCCATGTAGTTGCCGACCCCATTAATTTGTTCAGATCTTCTTGCAAGGTTTCCACATACTGCGGAGAAGCTATTGCCCTGCTTAGCTTAGTATCGTCCGCAAATACTGAGATTGAGCTGTTTATCCCATCCTCCAGATCATTTATGAAAAAATTAAATACGATTAGTCCCAGGACAAAACCCTGAGGGACCCCACTTTCCACATTGGACCATTTCGAGTACTCGCCATTTATCACTACCCTCTGAACTCGCCCTTGTAGCCAGTTTTCAATCCAGGTACTCACCCTTTGGTCCATGTCGACAAACCTTAGCTTGTATAGTAAACGTTTGTGGGGAACTGTATCAAATGCCTTTGCAAAATCCAGATACACTACGTCTACCGGACATTCTTCATTTAGATGGCAGCTCACCTCCTCATAAAAGGTTAATAGATTTGATTGGCAAGAACGATTTTTTATGAATCCATGCTAATTACTGCTAATGATACCGTTTTCATTACTAAAATCTTGTATATAGTCCTTATCATCACTTCCAACAGCTTGCATACAATTGATGTTAGGCTAACTGGTCTGTAGTTCACAGGGACATCTCTTGGTCCTTTTCTAAAGATTGGTGCTACATGGCTTTTCTCCAATCAGCTGGTACCATACCAGTCACTAGACTATTTGTAAAAATTAGGAACAAAGTTAGGAACACCCAAGGCTCCTTAAGGACCCTCGGGTGCAAGCCATTTGGTCCCAGTAACTTATTTATGTTAAGTTTTTCAAGTCTGTTTCTGATTTTATCCTCTGTTAACCATGGGGGTGCTTCCTTTGACATGTCATGAGGATAAACATTGCAGTTTTGGTTACTGTAGCCCCCTGTTACCCTCGTGAAATCTGAGGAGAAGAATACATTCAAAACCTTTGCCATCTCACCATCCTTTGTAACCAGAATCCCTTCATCATTCTTTATGAGGCCAATATGATCTATCCTCCCTCTTTTACTATTTATGTACTTAAAGAATTTCTTGGGATTTTTCTTACTCTCCTCCGCTATGTGCCTTTTGTGTTCTATCTTAGCCGCCCTAATTACACCCTTAAATTTCTTATTGCATTCTTTATACAGTTGGAATGCTGATGATGATCCCTCAGCCTCGTATTTTTTGAAGGCCTTCTCCTTTGCTTTTATATGAATTTTTACGTTGGCGTTAAGCCACTCAAGGCTTTAATTAGCTATTTTAAATGTATTACCCTTTGGGATGCACTGGCTAATACCCTTATTTAATATGCTCCTAAAGCAAATCTATTTTCCTCCGTGTTCTTTGTTCCTAGGATTTTATCCCATTTAGTATCTTCTAGCAAGGAGCATAGTTTCTGGAAGTTGGCTCTTTTATAATTCAGTGTCTTTGTGTTCCCCTTATGTTTCCTATTTGTGTGAATTATGCTGAAACTAATTGACCTGTAATCATTGTTTCCTAAGTTGCCCCATATTTCTACATCCGCGATCAACTCTGTATTGTTAGTAATCAGTAGATCTAGTAACGCATTGTTTCTTGTTGGTGCATTTACCATCTGACCCATGAAATTGTCCTGTAAGACATGGTGAGCCTTAGATGAATGCGTGGTTCCTTCCACCCAGTCTATGTCTGGATAATTAACAGATTCTTGACCAGCAGCTGGGCGAGCCACCGTAGCTGTACGTCAGCCCTTTAAGATCCTGTAAGAGGCGTGCGCTTGGCCACAGCCGAAGCGAGTGCCCAGCGGGCGCGATAACCACCGGGCACCCGCGATTGCTCGTGACAGAGCGAGTTTACACACACAGATCCCGGTTCTCTCGGAGGAGAGGAGACAGATCCTGTGTTCATACTAAGTATGAACACTGATCTCTCTCCTCCCCTAGTCAGTCCCATCCCCCCTACAGTTAGAACACACCTAGTGTTAACCCCTTGATCGCCCCCTAGTGTTAACCTCTTCCCTGCCAGTGACATTTATATAGTAATCAGTGCTGTATCAATCGCTGTATAATTGTCAGTGGTCCCAAAAATGTGTCAAAAGTGTCCAATTTGTCTGCTGCAATATCGCAGTCCCGATAAAACTTGCAGATCACCGCCATTACTAGTAAAAAAAAAAATAATAAAAATGCCATAAATCTATCCCCTATTTTGTAGACGCTATAACTTTTGCACAAACCAATCAATATACGCTTATTGCGATTTTTTTTACCAAAAAGATGTAGAAGAATACATATCGGCCTAAACTGAGTAAAACATTTTTTTCTTTTTTTTTAAATTTGGGATATTTATTATAGCAAAAAGTAAAATCCCAACAGGTCATATTTTCAGGATTTCCATTATTTTGCATAGGTGATTTGATCAGTTTTACTGCCTTAGTAATTACCACAGCTGTTTCATCTGAGGGATATCCTGAAAACATGACCTGTTGGGGGGCGCCTTGAGGACTGGAGTTGAGAAACACTGCCTTAGAGCAAACAAAGCTTTAAGGAAATGCTACCAAATCTTGTTTCAACAGTAAGCCATCTGTCCAAAGAAGATGTCAAGGATTATATTCTCCATTGTTCTTAGTCAAAAAGCAGACTTATGATAAAAAAAACTCATGAAAAATACATTGAAAATAAATTTATCACACTTGATGTGAATTGATATATGTGACCATACAAAGTACATACTGTATATATAATTAGGGATGAGCCGAACACCCCCCCCGGTTCGGTTCGCGGCAGAACATGCGAACAGGCAAAAAATTTGTGCGAACACCGTTAAAGTCTATGGGACTCGAACGTGAAAAATCAAAAGTGCTAATTTTAAAGGCTAATATGCAAGTTATTGTCATAGAAAGTGTTTGGGGACCCGGGTCCTGCCCCAGGGGACATGTATCAATGCAAAAAAAAGTTTTAAAAACGGACGTTTTTTCGGGAGCAGTGATTTTAATAATGCTTGATTTTTAATAATGCTAAGTGAAACAATAAAAGTGAAATATTCCTTTAATCACTTGACAACTGGGCACTTAAACCCCCTTCCTAACCAGACCAATTTTCAGCTTTCGGTGCTCTCACATTTTGAATGACAATTACTCAGTCATGCAACACTGTACCTATATGAAATTTTTGTCCTTTTTTTCACACAAATAGAGCTTTCTTTTGGTGGTATTTAATCACCGCTGGGTTCTTTATTTTTTGCGCTATAAAAGAAAAAAGACCGAAAAATCTGTAAAAAAATGCATTTTTCTTAATTTCTGTTATAAAATTTTGCAAATTAGTAATTTTTCTTCATATATTTTGGCCAAAATTTATACCGCTACATATCTTTGGTAAAAATAACCCAAATTGGTGGATATTATTTGGTCTTTGTGAAAGTTATAGAGTCCAAAAGCTATGGTGCCAATATCTGAAAATTAATCACACCTGAAGTACTGACTAATTTCTTGAGGCCCTAACATGCCAGAAAAGTACAAATACCCCCCAAATGACCCCTTTTTGGAAAGAAGACATTCCAAGGTATTTAGAAAGATGCATGGTGAGTTGTTTGAAGTTGTCATTTTTTCCCACAATTCTTTGCAAAATCAAGTTTATTTTTTTACTTTTTTTTTTTCACAAAATTGTCATATTAGCAGGTTATTTCTCACACACAGCTTATGCATACCACAAATTACACCCCAAAACACATTTTGCTATTACTCCCGAGTACGGTGATATCACATGTGTGAGACTTTTACACAGCGTGGTCACATACAGAGGCCCAACATGCAGGGGAGCACCTTCAGGCGTTCTGGAGCTCCCAGGCCAATTCTGACATTTCTCTCCTACATGTAAAAATCATCATTTATTAGCTAGAAAATTACATAGAATCCCAAAACATTATATATGTTTTTTTAGCAAAGATCCTAGAGAATACAATGGTGGTCATTGCAACTTTTTATCTCGCACGGTATTTGCGCAGCAATTTTTTTAACATGTTGTTTTTGTAAAAAAAACAGTTTTGTGCTTTAAAAAAAACCAAAACAGTAAAGTTAGCCCAATGTTTTTGCATAATGTGAAAGATGAAGTTACGCCGAGTAAATAGATACCCAACATGTCACCTTTCAAAATTGCAAGCGCTTGTGGAATGGCGCCAAACTTCGCTACTCAAAAATCCCCATAGGCAACGCTTTAAAATTTTTTACTGGTTACATGTTTTGAGTTACAGAGGAGGTCTAGGGCCTAAATTATTGCTCTCGCTCGACCGATCGTAGCGATACCTCACATGTGTGGTTTGAACACCGTTTTCATATGTGGGCGGGACTTACATATGCATTCGCTTCTGCATGCGAGCACACGGGGACAGGGGCGCTTTAAAATTTTTTTTTTTTTATTGTTCATTTTACTTTATTTATTTTAGTTTGATGCTTTTTTCCCCAAAAAAAATTTTTTGACCACTTTTATTCCTATTACAAGGAATGTAAAAATCCCTTGTAATAGGAATATGGCATGACAGGTCCTCTTTACAGTGAGATATGGGGTCAATAAGACCCCACATCTCACCTCTAGGCTGGGAAGCCTGAAATAAAAAAAAAAAAAAAGATCCTGGCTTCGATCATAGCGGTGAGTCGGTAGAAGCACCGGAGGGCGGCGGGAGGGGGGGAGTCCCCTCACGCCTCCCGTAAGAACGATCAAGCAGTGGAACAGCCGCTATGATCGTTTTTATGGTGTAGGGAATCGCCGATTCAGATCGCTGAAAAAGCGGATATCTGAATGATGCCTGTAGCTGCACCCATCATTTAGATATCCCCGCACAAAGTCAAGGACGTTGTATGACAGCCGGCGGGCGGGAAGTGGTTAAAACGCATTTTTTTCTTTTAACACAAAGTTGTCCATTTATACAATATTTCTAACACATAGCATGTACATACCAAAAATGACACCCCAAAATAGATTCTCCTACTCCTCCTGAGTACGGCGATATCACATGTGTGAGACTTCCACAGCCTGGCCACATACAGAGGCCGAGTATGGCTGAGCATGGCAGAGCATGGCTCGGTATGGCTGAGTATGGCTCGGTATGGCAGGGTATGGCTCGGTATGGCTGAGTATGGCTGGGTATGGTTGAGTATGGCTGGGTATGGCTGAGTATGGCTGGGTATGGCTGGGTATGGCTGAGTATGGCGGGGTATTGCAGAGTACTGCGGGGTATTGCAGAGTATGGCGGGGTATTGCAGAGTACTGCGGGGTATTGCAGAGTACTGCGGGGTATTGCAGAGTACTGCTCGGTATTGCAGTGTACTGCGGGGTATTGCAGAGTAATGCGGGGTATTGCAGAGTATTGTGGGGTATTACAGTGTACTGCAGGGTATTGCAGAGTACTGCGGGGTATTGCAGGGTATTGCAGAGTATTGTGGGGTATTGCAGTGTACTGCAGGGTATTGCAGAGTACTGCGGGGTATTGCAGTGAACTGCTGGGTATTGCAGAGTATTGCGGGGTATTGCAGAGTACTGCGGGGTATTGCAGAGTATTGTGTGGGTATTGCAGAGTATTTGGGGGTATTGCAGAGTATTGTGGTGGTATTGCAGAGTATTGTGGGGCATTGCAGAGTATTTCACAGCATTGCAGAGCATTATGGATGGCTGAGCATGGATGGATGGATGGCTGGATGTCACTGGTTAGCGCTGTGGGCACTACACATCCAGCCCACAGCGCTGCAGCCATCCATCCATCCCCCTCTCCACTCACAGTGTACCGATCGGTACACAGGAGGGGAGGAGAGGAACCGGCGTCATCAGATGACGCCGGTCTGTTTACATGGGATCGCTCCGTCATTTGACGGAGCGATCACATGGTAAACGGTCGCGATCAGCGGCCATTTACCGGGATCCGTGATGCGCCGGGTCCTCTGGACCCGGTGGTCATGGATGTGTTCGGGTGCGTGCAAGAGGGGAATTCTGGGAGGACGCAATAGTACGCCCTCCCAGAGTTAAGTAACCACCCTGCAGCCGTCATTCGGCTATGGGCCGGTTGTTAAGTGGTTAAATATCGTGCCTGGGGGCTGACTATAGTATGCCTGTAAAGTGGCGCATTTTTCCCGTGTTTAGAACAGTCCCCGCACAAAATGACTTTTCTAAAGGAATAAAAGTCATTTAAAACGGCTTGCAGCTATAATGTAATGTCGGGTCCCGGCAATATAGATCAAAATCATTGAGAAAAACGGCATGGCTACCCCCCGCCACCCCAGCCCATTACCAGGCCCTTTGGGTCTGGTATGGATATTAAGGGGAACCCTGCACCCAAATAAAAAAAAAAAAAGGCATGGGGCCCCCAGGCCCTATATACTCTGAATAGCAGTATACAGGCAGTCCCCGGGTTACAAACAAGATAGGGACAGTAGGTTTGTTCTTAAGTTGAATCTGTTTGTAATTTGGAACTTTTGTAAGTGTAGCTCCAGCCAAAAAATCTATTTTTAAGCTTTTTGGATAACATAGGGAAGGGTTATCACCCCTGTAACATTTGTTTTGCTGTCTGTGCCCCTGTTCAGAAGATTTCACCTCACTTTCTGTCCCAATGACAATTGGATTTTAAAAATTTTGGGTTATTAGGGAAACAAGGATTGGTGATAAAGCATCAGTGGAGACACCTTTTTCCCATATTAACTTTTACAGGAGAGAATTTCCCTTCCTAGGGGTAGATTTCCACTCACTTCCTGTTGTCTCCCTCCGTTTGTAAGTAGGAGTTGTTTGTAAGTCGGATGTTTGAAAATAGGGGACCGCCTGTATATACTATGCGGCCTGCCCTATACACTCTGTGGAAAATTGGGCCTTAGGTGTTGATGGTACCAGAACACTGTAAGCCCTCACAGTTACTCTTGGTGTGCGCTGGAACAGGCCCTGCTGTGAAATATTATATCAAGAATTGTAATTACATGCCCTTGTTAAACAGGGACAGAAAAATTAGGCCTTAGGCAGTGGTGGTGGCACAACACTGTAAAGCCTCACAGTTACTCTTGGAGGGCGCGGGAACGGGCCCTGCTGTGAAATATTAGATCAAAAATTGTAATTACATGCCCCTGTTAAACAGGGGCAGAAAAATTGGGCCTTAGGCAGTGGTGGTGCCACAACACTGTAACCCCTCACATATACTCTTGTTGGGCGCAGGAATGGGCCCTGCTATGAAATATTAGATCAAAAATTGTAATTACAATACAGTGCAACCGTAGTGCAGTTGCTACTACTCTTCTGGTGGTGTACACAGTACACAATACAGTGCAGCCGTAGTGCAGTTGCTACTACTTTTCTGGTGGTGTACACAGTACACAATACAGTGCAGCCGTAGTGCAGTTGCTACTACTTTTCTGGTGGTGTACATAGTACACAATACAGTGTAGTGCGGTGTTGCAAAACAAAATATACATCATGTCCAGAAGGCCACCAAGGAGAGGCAGACGCTCACAGGCCGCTAAAAGAGGGCAAGCAGGCTCTGTGTCTACAGTCAACAGTGCTGGACATGGACATGGTGCATCCTCTGCAGGTGGCCGTGGGGCACACTTGTCCTTTTTTTCTGCTGCTGGCCGTGCTATTGAGCCAGAACATGCAGAAGAGTTGGTGGAGTGGATAATAAAGCTGTCCTCATCCTCTGTCACCCAGGCTCAAAGTAGTTTTCCTTCTTATGCAGCTGCCAAAGCGGCCTAAGCCACTGGCTCCTTGTCCACAGTCACTCCTTCTGTAGCCCCACCATCATGCACGGAGGAGTCCCCCAAACTATTCGACCACAGTGTCGGGTACATGCTGCTGGAAGATTCGCAGCGATTTTAAGGCTCCGATGTTGGTTCCCAGATTGAGGAAGGGAGTAACGTGAGCCTAGAGAGAGGGGGTGCCCAAGAAGGACAAGAAACTAGCAGTCACGTTCCCCCAGCTGCAGCATAGTGCCAAGTTTGCTCCAGTGACGAGGAGGGAGGGGATGATTTGGTCACTGACTCTACTTGGGTGCCTGATAGAATAGAGGAGGAAGCACAACTCCAACAAGGCAGGATGTCCTCTAGGGGGCAGCCACCCTTACTGCATCACACCGCAGAGCTCCGCAGGTGCAGGGCGCTGCTGACTCCCTGCTGATTTTCAAAAGTTCCTTGGTATGGGCCTTTTTGGACACGTGTGCAGCAGATCGCACCGTTTCTGTTTGCAACCTATGTATGAAGCGGATCAAGCGTGGCCAGAACAGCAGCCGCTTGGGCACCACATGCTTGACCAGACATATGACGACCTGCCATGCAGTCTGTTTCCCGTATACTATATTTGAGATTTTATATCTCTCAGATATGATTTGGGTTAAATGAGAGTTCTTTGACCATGAGTGAAAGCTTTAATACAATAACAACATTTATTGGTGAGTAGTTGAAAGTCTATCTAATACACATGTGGACAAAAATTTGATTCACCGTGAATCAACAACCCCCAAGATGGTGAAACAAATAGTGGCGCTAAACTAAATAAAATAAAATAATCGCCTAATGCATCAAATAAATGATTGCACCATAATAAACATGAGTGATATATAACCTGTGATAAAATAAATGATATATAACCTGTGACAAAGTACACCAAATAGTAATAAATATCCTGATGAGTGTAAATGAAGTGAAGAAATTATCAAATATATAATTATTATAAGTGATCCAAAAAAGGAAATATAATAAAATCCTTTAAAGTAAACAACCAAAAGCTGTAAATATGTGAACCAAGTCCATAATAAAATTCCAAGATAATTTATAAAAAATAGAGTCTTAATATATATAGTCCGTGACGTGATATAGTGAAGACTTCCAGCTTAATCTTCCACCACACCTCCGTGTCCGTGATTCCACTCCCTTTAGAAAGTATAAGAAAAGCTCAAGCGCTGACGTGGTTAAAAACTACTGCTGCGGAAACCAAATGGTTAATATGACATGACCAAATAATACTGCAACTAAAATAGGTGATAGAATCAATAAGTAGTATGGTAGTTAATTGCGCTAATATTATCCTCATATTCCCATTATAATTAGTGAAGAGTTATAAAAATACTTCTAAAACACCTCCAAATGCTCTTAATAATCTAAAAAAATTCCTTATAAGGTTTAAAGTGGATTATAAATCAAGCTTATCCCTCCATTATAAACATGATGGGCTCATAAAAATGCATGAGTGATAAAACCTAATATAATATGCACGTGCTCTAAAACATATCTACTGCTTATAAAAAATATTAAATACATAAATATAAGTGTATAGTGTGCCACTTAAAATTTACCAAATACAAATAAATACAAATGTGCAAAGATAAATCCCTTTTCCTAAAAAATCCTTCATGTAAGGTGCTCAAAGTCCATCGGGTGTTTATAACAAGACCAATCAGTGTCAGTTATAGTGTAACAAAATTGGGATCAAATAGTGTCAAAAAAGTTTTTACTTTCACTTCTTCTTTAATTTCAGTTATACTCCGCTCCTCCACTCAAATCCCGGACCTCCAAAACCAGGTCTCATGGTGAAATCATGGTCATCTATTCGGAGAAGCTGTTCGGATTTTGTTAAAGGTGATTTTGTGATATCTGGACTTCTTTTAAAAACTGGACTGCCTTGCTTGTGTGTTTCTTCTTGTATTTCTCTCCTTTGTCTCTGTGGTCTACTGCTCTGTGCAATGGTTTTCCATACACTATAACTGACACTGATTGGTCTTGTTATAAACACCCGATGGACTTTGAGCACCTTACATGAAGGATTTTTTAGGAAAAGGGATTTATCTTTGCACATTTATATTTATTTGTATTTGGTAAATTTTAAGTGGCACGCTATACACTTATATTTATGTATTTAATATTTTTTATAAGCAACAGATATGTTTTAGAGCACGTGCATATTATATTAGGTTTTATCACTCATGCATTTTTATGAGCACATCACGTTTATAATGGAGGGATAAGCTTGATTTATAATCCACTTTAAACCTTATAAGGATTTTTTTTAGATTATTAAGAGCATTTGGAGGTGTATTAGAAGTATTTTTATAACTCTTCACTAATTATAATGGGAATATGAGGATAATATTAGCACAATTAACTACCATACTACTTATTGATTCTACTCCCTTTAGAAAACAAACTCACCAGCTGATTTTGCCTTACACTCTCGTGTTCGGCTACAGCGCATTAACCCACACAAGCGGGGGTAAGTAATTACTTCCGACCTTCCAGAGCTAGCATCCAGGGTTTTCAAAAAAATGCTCTCTCCTCTGCTGCCCTTCCAGTATCATCTCCTAGCTACTTCCTCCCGACTTTTTACAATTTGGCACTGCCTTCGCTTTAACTGCTAATTGCGCGGTCATGCAATGTTGTACCCAAATGAAATTTGCGTCCTTTTCTTCCCACAAATAGAGCTTTCTTTTGATGGTATTTGATCACCTCTGCCGTTTTTATTTTTTGCGCTATACACGGAAAAAGACCGAAAATTTTGAAAAAAAATGATATTTTCTACTTTTTGTTCTAAAAAAAATCCAATAAGCTCAATTTTAGTCATACATTTAGGCCAAAATCTATTCGGCCACATGTCTTTGGTAAAAAAAATGTCAATAAGTGTATATTTATTGGTTTGCGCAAAAGTTATAGCGCCTACAAACTAGGGTACATTTTCTGGAATTTACACAGCCTTTAATTTATGACTGCCTATGTCGTTTCTTGAGGTGCTAAATTGGCAGGGCAGTACAAAACCCCCACAAATGACCCAATTTTAGAAAGTAGACACCCCAAGGAAATTGCTGAGAGGCATGTTGAGCCCATTGAATATTCATTTTTTTTGTCCCAAGTGATTGAATAATGACAAAAAAAAAATTACAAAAAGTTGTCACTAAATGATATATTGCTCACACAGGCCATGGGCATATGTGGAATTGCACCCCAAAATACATTTAGCTGCTTCTCCTGAGTATGGGGATACCACATGTGTGGGACTTTTTGGGAGCCTAGCCACGTACAGGGCCCCGAAAACCAATCACTGCCTTCAGGATTTCTAAGGGTGTAAATTTTTGAGTTTACTCCTCACTACCCATCACAGTTTTGAAGGCCATAAAATGCCCAGATGGCATAAACCCCCCCCCCCCAAATGACCCCATTTTGGAAAGTAGACACCCCAAGCTATTTGCTTTGAGGCATGTTGAGTCCATGGAATATTTTATATTTTGACACAAGTTGCGGGAAAGTGACAATTTTTTTTTTTTTTTTTTTGCACAAAGTTGTCACTAAATGATATATTGCTCACACAGGCCATGGGCATATGTGGAATTGCACCCCAAAATGCATTTAGCTGCTTCTCCTGAGTATGGGGATACCACATGTGTGGGACTTTTTAGGAGCCTAGCCGCGTACGGGGCCCCGAAAAGCAATCACCGCCTTCAGGATTTCTAAGGGTGTAAATTTTTGATTTCACTCTTCACTGCCTATCACAGTTTCGGAGGCCATGGAATGCCCAGGTGTCACAACCCCCCCCCCCCCCAATGACCCCATTTTGGAAAGTAGACACCCCAAGCTATTTGCTGAGAGGCATGGTGAGTGTTTTGCAGCTCTCATTTGTTTTTGAAAATGAAGAAAGACAAGAAAACATTTTTTTTTTCTTTTTTCAATTTTCAAAACTTTGTGACAAAAAGTGAGGTCTGCAAAATACTCACTATACCTCTCAGAAAATAGCTTGGGGTGTCTTTCCAAAATGGGGTCATTTGGGGGTTTTTTTTTGCCACCTGGGCATTCCATGGCCTCTGAAACTGTGATAGGCAGTGAAGAGTGAAATCAAAAATTTACGCCCTTAGAAAGCCTGAAGGCGGTGCTTGGTTTTCGGGGTCCCGTGCGTGGCTAGGCTCCCAAAAAGTCCCACACATGTGGTATCCCCATACTCAGGAGAAGCAACAGAATGTATTTTGGGGTATAATTTCACATATACCCATGGCATGTTTGAGCAATATATCATTTAGTGACAACTTTGTGCAAAAAAAAAAAAAAATGTGTCTCTTTCCCGCAACTTGTGTCACAATATAAAATATTCCATGGACTCGCCATGCCTCTCAGCAAATAGCTTGGGGTGTCTACTTTCCAAAATGGGGTCATTTGGGGGGCTTTTTGAACTGTCCTGGCATTTCATGCACAACATTTAGAAGCTTATGTCACACATCACCCACTCTTCTAACCACTTGAAGACAAAGCCCTTTCTGACACTTTTTGATTACATGAAAAAATTATTTTTTTTTTGCAAGAAAATTACTTTGAACCCCCAAACATTATATATTTTTTTAAAGCAAATGCCCTACAGATTAAAATGGTGGGTGTTTCATTTTTTTTTTTCACACAGTATTTACGCAACGATTTTTCAAACGCATTTTTTGGGGAAAAAACACACTTTTTTAAATTTTAATGCACGAAAACAGACTATATTGCCCAAATGTTTGATGAAATAAAAAAGATGATCTTAGGCCGAGTACATGGATACCAAACATGACATGCTTTAAAATTGCGCACAAACGTGCAGTGGCAACAAAATTAATACATTTTTAAAAGCCTTTAAAAGCCTCTACAGGTTACCACTTTAGATTTACAGAGGAGGTCTACTGCTAAAATTACTGCCCTCAATCTGACCTTCGCAGTGATACCTCACATGCATGGTGCAATTGCTGTTTACATTTGACGCCAGACCGACGCTTACGTTCGCCTTAGCGTGAGAGCAGGGGAGACAGGGATGCTTTATTATTTTTTTGCTTTTTTATCTTATTTTTAAACTGTTGCTTTCATTTTTTTTTTTAAATCATTTTTATTGTTATCTCAGGGAATGTAAATATCCCCCTATGATAGCAATAGGTAGTGACAGGTACTCTTTTTTGAAAAAATTGGGGTCTATTAGACCCTAGATTTTTCCTCTGCCCTCAAAGCATCTGACCACACCAAGATCGGTGTGATAAAATGCTTCCCCAATTTCCCAATGGCGCTGTTTACATCTGGCGAAATCTAAGTCATAAAATGCTCTTAGCTTCCGGTTTCTTAGGCCATAGAGATGTTTGGAGCCACTCTGGTCTCTGATCAGCTCTATGGTCAGCTGGCTGAATCACCGGCTGCATTCTCAGGTTCCCTGTTGAGACAGGAGAGCCAGAGAAAAACACGGAAGGCGGTGGGGGGGGGGGGGGGCATTCCCTCCCACTGCTTGTAAAAGCAGTCTAGAGGCTAATTAGCTGCTAGGATTGCTTTTACATGAAAGCTGACCGCTGGCTGAAAAGAATGATACCAAGATGATACCTAAACCTGCAGGCATCATTCTGGTATAACCACTCAAAGTCGTGAATGGCGTACCTGAAGACAAAAAAATGGTTAACAATAAAGCACAGTAAACGGTAAAGTATAAAAAATTGCATACCTGAAAAGCAAACATGATAAAACATAATAACAATAAAACATTGCAGAATAGAATACAGTAAAAAAGAGCAGAACAATAGAGAGAATAGAGAGAGAGAGAACAATAAAACGACAACTATTTTTTTTTATTTTATATTTTTGTTTGTGTTTTTTTTTGTAACTGTAACTTTTATAACTGTAACCGGTTCCAGGTTCGGGTCTCTCAAAATGCGATGGCATCTTGGGAGACCCTGTGAAAGTGCCCCTAGTCTGTGGAATGCTGTACCCTACGCTAATACTCAACTAGTGTATGGTAGCGTTCAAAACATTCACCAATGCAAAGACCAGGATTGTCAGGACAGGAGGGACAATAATAGCGGGTGTCACGCTATATCCGCGCTTGCTGCAGACACAACATCTTTTTTGGGGGGGGGGGTTTGTTGGGTAGGGGTACTCGGGAGGACATAAAGAAAATGCTTCTCATGCAGCCGACTGCATTTGGTTGGGGATGTGAATGGGGGAAGTACGGGCGCTGCAGAAGTGGTAGGTTCCCAATTAGGATTGGCGAATACAGCAGGAAGGGCATTATGGGCACGACGGGCCTGTGTTTGTCTTTTTTGGGGCAGTGGGACACTACTTGTGCTTGTCACCTCACCAGCTTGAACTGCACTTATGGGACTCGCCACGTCACCAAGTGTTACTGCAGTGCTGGTTTGACTACGACCGGGGTGTACTAGGCCGCTGGTGCTTGCCAGTTCACCAAAACGCTACCAAAAAAACTGTTAGCGATCGCAGGGATCAGATCTGACTCTGCGAACGCTGCAGTTATGCGTTTAGTGTTTTGTAAGTGTCAGTGATCGATCGATACTGCACTTGGGTGGGCTGGGCTGGGCCGGGCGGAGGGGCAAAATGCAGGTGCTAGCAGGTATCTGGGCTGATCCCGCTAACACTGCGTTTTTGGGAACCCTAAACTGCTGGGGACGCCAGTATAGATCTGATCGGATCAGATATTGATCCGTTCAGATACTATACCACTAAGGGAAGTGTACGGTGCTTGCGTGGGTGTTAGCGCTACTGGCGCTAACCTGATGCTGCTTGGGGCTGGTGCTTGCCAGTTCACCAAAACGCTACCAACA
Organism: Aquarana catesbeiana; assembly: GCA_037953035.1. Lineage (NCBI taxonomy): Eukaryota > Metazoa > Chordata > Amphibia > Anura > Ranidae > Aquarana > Aquarana catesbeiana. The sequence continues at coordinate 4,813,496 of JBBHAA010000062.1, read as the reverse complement.
AAACTGTTAGCGATCGCAGGGATCAGGCCTGACTCTGCGAACGCTGCAGTTATGCGTTTAGTGTTTTGTAAGTGACAGTGATCGATCGATACTGCACTTGGGTGGGCTGGGCTGGGCGGAGGGGAAAAACGCAGGTGCTAGCAGGTATCTGGGCTGATCCCGCTAACACTGCGTTTTTGGGAACCCTAAACTGCTGGGGAAGCTAGTATAGATCTGATCGGATCAGATATTGATGCGTTCAGATACTATACCACTAAGGGAGGATTATGCTCTGTTCGTGGGTGTTAGCGCTACTGGCGCTAATCTGACGCTGCCTGGGGCGACGCATATCACTGCCAGGCGATCAGGGGGCTAAACCTTTATTTGGTAATAAACGGCGGGTGCCCTGACACTATAAAAAATAAACGAACTAACCAGCGTCAACCGTAATGGTTATACGGTGATCAGTGGTGAAAGGGTTAACTAGGGGGCAATCAAGGGGTTAAAACATTTATTAGGTAGTATATGGGGGTCCCTGTCGCTATAAAACACTGACAGCGAACCTAAATATTTACGTCCCTAACTAGCGTCACCAGTGACACTAATACAGCGATCAGAAAAATGATCGCTTAGCGACACTGGTGATGGGGGGTGATCAAGGGGTTAAAACTTTATTAGGGGGGGTTAGGGGGGTACCCTAGACCTACAGGGGGCTAATACTAACTGCCCTACCACTTCTAACTGTCACAAACTGACACCATGCAGTAATCAGAAAAAAAAACTGCTTGGTGTCAGTGTGACGGGGGGGGGGGTGATTGGGGGGGGGATCGGGGGTGTAAAGTGTGCCTGGCATGTTCTACTGTGTGTGTGTAGTGTTGTGCGCTCACTCAGATATCTTCTCTCTTCGGCGCCGGAACGGAAACTGCCGAGCCGAGGAGAAATGACATCACATTGGCTGGGAGCGATCGCGAGGGGGGGGGCCACGAATGGATGGCCTCCCCCTCATCTCTAAATGCTCCCAGACCAAAGCCGACTGCCGCTGGCACCGGGGGGGGGGTCCGATCGGACCCCCCACCCGCGGGAAGGCAATCACATACCAGGTACGTGATTTTGCCTGCCCGTGCCATTCTGCAGACGTATATCTGCGTTAGGCGGTCAGCAAGTGGTTAAAACATTAATCTACAGGGACGTGGCTTGGACTCCACCGAGATGGCGGTGTGACTCCTGAGCTCCAGCATACAGCGGGATGGAACAGCGGCTCACAGCGACTAGAGGCACAGTAAAACCCTCTAATACCGGCGGATTACTCCCCTAAACATCCGGTAACATGCCTAGAAAACGGCAGGCGGAACACCGCCCGAAAAAGCTCACGGACTACTACACACAGCCACAGCGGCCTCATGGGCAAGATGGCGCCGGCTCCTCTCTCCCTCACAATGCACGGCTCACAAGCACCTACAGGGCCGCGACTCCCAGGCTTACAGACGTGCTTTTGATATGGAGGACTCCTCACAACCCTCTTAACCACTAAATAGAAGTCCAGCCAAGGCACGCTTCAGAATGGATGATTCTGGCACACAGAACTGTGAGGTAAGATCTAATGCAGACTCACAAGAGGACACAAGAGAGCTCCCAGACTCCATAGTCTCCTTCCCCATGCTGAACCAGCCAGTGTTAGACACTACACTAAAAGACATGCTCATATCTTTAAGAAGCACACTGCACACCGACATGATGGCATGCATGAGGAAGTTTAACACAGAACTAACTGCAGTGGGAGAAAGAGACCAGAATGGGGGGACTATGCCACCACCATTAACGACCTGGTAGACGCACACGATACAGCGGAAGAAGAACAAACATGGATCAAAGCTAAATTAGTGGATTTAGAAGACAGATCCAGACGCAATAATGTTAAAACCTGTGGAATACCGGAAAATGTGCAACCTTCGGATCTGCGCTCCTATGCGACTGCAATGCTAACCACCCTTATGCCTGAAGTACCTGCCATAGAGCTGTCTATAGATAGGATACATAGACTATCTAAACCTTCATTTATCCCAGAAAATGTGCCCAGGGATGTGTTATTCAGAATGCACTTTTACCAATCAAAAGAGCGCCTGATGACAATCACACGTAAAGGGGAGCACCGTGACACAGAATATGCTGCATTACAATTCTACGCAGATCTATCACAATTTACTTTTGCAACTGCGCAAGAATCTGAACAACATTACCAAAGCATTAAGGAACCATAACATTACCTACAGATGGGGCTATCCAACTAAACTACTAGTCACTAAAGATGGAGTGAACCACGTAATCACATCCCCATCTAAGGGATACCAACTGCTGCAAAAATGGAAAATCACCTCAGAAGAGCACACCACCTCCTCTGACGACAGGAACCTCAACAAAATTCCCCCAGATTGGCAGCAAGCCTCAGCCTACAAATGACAGCAGCCACCCTAAGCTTATACTGCTAGGCCTCATTTTACTAGCCCAACATAGGGCCCCGCTTTTTGGAGCTTATACCACACCACAAGCTCCAGAAACTTGAGCAGACATGTTCTGCACAAGGGTTAACATAACCCTCTTTTTAAGTTCTAGTTTATTTGGTTTTCTTCTTTTGTTTTGCTTTCCACTTTTCCCTATTTTACAGGAACTATACCCACCATTCTATCCAGAGGAATTTATCGACCACCCTTGCCACAATCAAGATATCTACAAAATCAACATGATCGTCCACAAGAGGAACAAAAGAACATTATCAGAACACATCCAACCTCCAGATGCTCCTGACTGTGAGTACATTTATCATCAGACACAAACACAGCATTTAAAATACCAAGATGCCAATTAACATTCTCTCAGTAAATGCCCACGGCTTAAACCATCCAGCTAAGATAGCATCCTTGTGGAGAGAGGCAGACTCATCTAAATGCGATGTACTATGCGTCCAAGAGACCCACTTTCACCAAAAGGCACCACCTAAATGTTCACATAAATCTTTCCAACATTTTTTCTTCTCTAACATGCCAGCAAAAAAAAGAGGGGTGATGATTGCGGTTAAGGATACAATCGCTTTCAATCTAATTTCAGCTACGACGGACACTGCAGGACGTTATCTCATTATAGTCTGCGATATCAACAACACCCGATACACCCTACTCAATGTTTATGTACCTAATAAAAGGCAAATTACATTTTTACATGGGCTTATGAGGAAAGTAAAGAACTTACACCAAGGCTCTCTCATAATGTGCGGGGACTTTAAAATTGTTCCGGATCCACAAATGGACTCTACTACAGCCCCTTCTAAAAGAACATATTCTCTAAACAATTTTTTACGCTCACATGATCTATTCGATACTTGGCGTTGTCTACATGCCAGTGAGAGGGATTATTCTTTCTTCTCACATAGGCACTGTACATACTCGAGAATTGACCTGATCCTAACGGACAAGTGGTTATTACAAAAAGTGTCCCAAGTCAAAATAGGAACAATAGCATGGTCAGACCACGCTCCTATTCTACTTGCACTAAAGGATTCTTACCCTACCACCGCCACTTATAAGTGGCGTGCCAACTCCTTCATCATCCAAAATCCTAAAACTAAAAAATTACTAGAGGACCACTTGTCCAGTTATTTTCGGACCAATTCACCATCTACAAATGACGCTTTTCTATTATGGAATGCCCATAAGGCATACATGAGGGGAATATTTATACAGCTAGGGGCTAGGCTCAGGAAGCAGCGGCAGCAAAAAATCACTAATTTACTAAAGGAAATTGATACTCTGGAAGCTCTTAACAAAAATAACCCCACCCCCTCCATAAGCACTAAACTTACTGAATTAAGACCCCTTGCACACTGGGGCGGGGGGCGGCGTCGGCGGTAAAACGCCGCTATTATTAGCGGCGTTTTACCGTCGGTATGCGGCCGCTAGCGGGGCGGTTTTACCCCCCGCTAGCGGCCGAGAAAGGGTTAAATACCACCACAAAGCGCCTCTGCAGAGGCGCTTTGCTGGCGGTATAGCCGCGCCGTCCCATTGATTTCAATGGGCAGGAACGGTAAAGGAGAGGTATACACACCGCTCCTTCACCGCTTCGAAGATGCTGCTAGCAGGACTTTTTTTACCGTCCTGCTAGCGCATCGCTACAGTGTGCAAGCCCTCGGGGCTTTCACACTGGAATGAAAGCAGCGGCACTTTCGGGGCGGTTTGCAGGCGCTATTATTAGCGCAATAGCGCCTGCAAACCGCCCCAGTGTGCAAGGGCTCTAAGACATAATCTCAGAATAGTATTAATTCAAGCATACGAACAAACAGAAAAACAATCAAAAATGTCCTTCTATTCCACTAGCAATAAAGCTGGTAAAGCACTAGCGAGGAGGATACAAGGACAACGCTTTAAGACCAAGATAGCCTATATTATACACCCTAACAAACAGCAAAAAATATACGACCCACAAGGCATCGCAGACGCATTTAGTGACTATTATGGCTCATTATACAACCTACACAAAGACGATACAACAATACAACCCACACCAAAAACAATAAATGACTTCCTATCCAACATCGATCTTCCCACACTCACACCATCTCAACTACAAACACTCAACTTACCATTTTCCCTGACAGAATTATTAAACACTATAAAAACACTCCAGAGCAACAAATCACCAGGACCAGATGGACTAACAGGCGAGTACTATAGGAACTTCCAATCAATTTTAAGTCCGCACCTCCTTAAAGTGTATGATAGAGCTGCTGCCTCTGCTTCCTTTCCCCCTGAGATGCTTGAAGCAATTATTGTGACATTACCTAAACCTGGGAAGACACCGGATCAACCCCAAAACTTCCGACCAATTTCATTACTAAACAATGACTTAAAAATCTACGCCAAAATGATAGCACTTAGAATGATAGATATACTCCCTACCTTAATTGACTCAGAACAATCGGGTTTTACAAAAGGCAGGCAGGCAGGCATCAGATGCGACCAGACGCCTAATAAATATAATCCACATAGCTAGGAGAGCTTGGACGCCTTCTCTGCTTCTAGCTTTGGATGCGGAGAAGGCGTTTGACAGGGTGCATTGGCTATACTTGTCACAAACCCTAGAGAAATTCGGATTCACGGGACATATGCTATCTGCCATCTTGGCCTTGTACACTGTTCCGTCAGCAAGGGTATACACATCAGGCATGTTATCTAGATCCTTCGGGATTTCAAATGGCACGAGGCAGGGGTGTCCTTTGTCCCCCCTCATTTTCAATCTACTTATGGAACCACTAGCGGCAAAAATTAGACAATCATCTCAAATACAAGGCTTTATGATCAATAAAAGAAAACATGTCATCAGCCTTTTCGCTGATGATGTGATCTTGATGCTTACTGATCTGGTGTCTTCCTTGGAGAAAGTATATTCCCTACTCAGGGACTACGGCAAAGTGTCATATTATAAAGTAAATGATACCAAATCATACATACTAGATCTAGGTGTATCCCACCAAAACAAAATAGAACTACAAGCTAAATACCTATATATATATATGGAACAACCACATGATTAATTATCTGGGGATTAACCTTACTTCACACCCTGACCAACTATTTAAAGCAAACTATTTACCACTTGAAGGGAAGGTAAAAGAAGGAACGCAAAAACTAAGCAAACATATACTATCATGGTCAGGTAGACTCGCAGCATTTAAGATGCAAATATTACCTCAAATACTGTACATTTTTAGAACAATTCCCATACCAGCACCAAAAACCTTTTTTCAAAACCTACAACGTATACTAACTACCTTTTTATGGGAGGGTAAAAAAGCACGAAGTTCGCCGATTCAGATCGCTGAAAAAGCGGATATCTGAATGATGCCTGTAGCTGCACCCATCATTTAGATATCCCCGCACAAAGTCAAGGACGTTGTATGACAGCCGGCGGGCGGGAAGTGGTTAAAACGCATTTTTTTCTTTTAACACAAAGTTGTCCATTTATACAATATTTCTAACACATAGCATGTACATACCAAAAATGACACCCCAAAATAGATTCTCCTACTCCTCCTGAGTACGGCGATATCACATGTGTGAGACTTCCACAGCCTGGCCACATACAGAGGCCGAGTATGGCTGAGCATGGCAGAGCATGGCTCGGTATGGCTGAGTATGGCTCGGTATGGCAGGGTATGGCTCGGTATGGCTGAGTATGGCTGGGTATGGTTGAGTATGGCTGGGTATGGTTGAGTATGGCTGGGTATGGCTGAGTATGGCTGGGTATGGCTGAGTATGTCTGGGTATGGCTGAGTACTGCGGGGTATTGCAGAGTACTGCGGGGTATTGCAGAGTATGGCGGGGTATTGCAGAGTACTGCGGGGTATTGCAGAGTACTGCGGGGTACTGCAGAGTACTGCTCGGTATTGCAGTGTACTGCGGGGTATTGCAGAGTAATGCGGGGTATTGCAGAGTATTGTGGGGTATTACAGTGTACTGCAGGGTATTGCAGAGTACTGCGGGGTATTGCAGGGTATTGCAGAGTATTGTGGGGTATTGCAGTGTACTGCAGGGTATTGCAGAGTACTGCGGGGTATTGCAGTGAACTGCTGGGTATTGCAGAGTATTGCGGGGTATTGCAGAGTACTGCGGGGTATTGCAGAGTATTGTGTGGGTATTGCAGAGTATTTGGGGGTATTGCAGAGTATTGTGGTGGTATTGCAGAGTATTGTGGGGCATTGCAGAGTATTTCACAGCATTGCAGAGCATTATGGATGGCTGAGCATGGATGGATGGATGGCTGGATGTCACTGGTTAGCGCTGTGGGCACTACACATCCAGCCCACAGCGCTGCAGCCATCCATCCATCCCCCTCTCCACTCACAGTGTACCGATCGGTACACAGGAGGGGAGGAGAGGAACCTGTTTACATGGGATCGCTCCGTCATTTGACAGAGCGATCACATGGTAAACGGTCGCGATCAGCGGCCATTTACCGGGATCCGTGATGGACCCTCTGGACCCGGTGGTCATGGATGTGTTCGGGTGCGTGCAAGAGGGGAATTTTGGGAGGACGCAATAGTACGCCCTCCCAGAGTTAAGTAACCACCCTGCAGCCGTCATTTGGCTATGGGCCGGTTGTTAAGTGGTTAAATATCGTGCCTGGGGGCTGACTATAGTATGCCTGTAAAGTGGCGCATTCTTCCCGTGTTTAGAACAGTCCCTGCACAAAATGACTTTTCTAAAGGAATAAAAGTCATTTAAAACTGCTTGCAGCTATAATGTAATGTCGGGTCCCGGCAATATAGATCAAAATCATTGAGAAAAACGGCATGGCTACCCCCCGCCACCCCAGCCCATTACCAGGCCCTTTGGGTCTGGTATGGATATTAAGGGGAACCCTGCACCCAAATAAAAAAAAAAAAAGGCATGGGGCCCCCAGGCCCTATATACTCTGAATAGCAGTATACAGGCAGTCCCCGGGTTACAAACAAGATAGGGACAGTAGGTTTGTTCTTAAGTTGAATCTGTTTGTAATTTGGAACTTTTGTAAGTGTAGCTCCAGCCAAAAAATCTATTTTTAAGCTTTTTGGATAACATAGGGAAGGGTTATCACCCCTGTAACATTTGTTTTGCTGTCTGTGCCCCTGTTCAGAAGATTTCACCTCACTTTCTGTCCCAATGACAATTGGATTTTAAAAATTTTGGGTTATTAGGGAAACAAGGATTGGTGATAAAGCATCAGTGGAGACACCTTTTTCCCATATTAACTTTTACAGGAGAGAATTTCCCTTCCTAGGGGTAGATTTCCACTCACTTCCTGTTGTCTCCCTCCGTTTGTAAGTAGGAGTTGTTTGTAAGTCGGATGTTTGAAAATAGGGGACCGCCTGTATATACTATGCGGCCTGCCCTATACACTCTGTGGAAAATTGGGCCTTAGGTGTTGATGGTACCAGAACACTGTAAGCCCTCACAGTTACTCTTGGTGTGCGCTGGAACAGGCCCTGCTGTGAAATATTATATCAAGAATTGTAATTACATGCCCTTGTTAAACAGGGACAGAAAAATTAGGCCTTAGGCAGTGGTGGTGGCACAACACTGTAAAGCCTCACAGTTACTCTTGGAGGGCGCGGGAACGGGCCCTGCTGTGAAATATTAGATCAAAAATTGTAATTACATGCCCCTGTTAAACAGGGGCAGAAAAATTGGGCCTTAGGCAGTGGTGGTGCCACAACACTGTAACCCCTCACATATACTCTTGTTGGGCGCAGGAATGGGCCCTGCTATGAAATATTAGATCAAAAATTGTAATTACAATACAGTGCAACCGTAGTGCAGTTGCTACTACTCTTCTGGTGGTGTACACAGTACACAATACAGTGCAGCCGTAGTGCAGTTGCTACTACTTTTCTGGTGGTGTACACAGTACACAATACAGTGCAGCCGTAGTGCAGTTGCTACTACTTTTCTGGTGGTGTACATAGTACACAATACAGTGTAGTGCGGTGTTGCAAAACAAAATATACATCATGTCCAGAAGGCCACCAAGGAGAGGCAGACGCTCACAGGCCGCTAAAAGAGGGCAAGCAGGCTCTGTGTCTACAGTCAACAGTGCTGGACATGGACATGGTGCATCCTCTGCAGGTGGCCGTGGGGCACACTTGTCCTTTTTTTCTGCTGCTGGCCGTGCTATTGAGCCAGAACATGCAGAAGAGTTGGTGGAGTGGATAATAAAGCTGTCCTCATCCTCTGTCACCCAGGCTCAAAGTAGTTTTCCTTCTTATGCAGCTGCCAAAGCGGCCTAAGCCACTGGCTCCTTGTCCACAGTCACTCCTTCTGTAGCCCCACCATCATGCACGGAGGAGTCCCCCAAACTATTCGACCACAGTGTCGGGTACATGCTGCTGGAAGATTCGCAGCGATTTTAAGGCTCCGATGTTGGTTCCCAGATTGAGGAAGGGAGTAACGTGAGCCTAGAGAGAGGGGGTGCCCAAGAAGGACAAGAAACTACCAGTCACGTTCCCCCAGCTGCAGCATAGTGCCAAGTTTGCTCCAGTGACGAGGAGGGAGGGGATGATTTGGTCACTGACTCTACTTGGGTGCCTGATAGAATGGAGGAGGAAGCACAACTCCAACAAGGCAGGATGTCCTCTAGGGGGCAGCCACCCTTACTGCATCACACCGCAGAGCTCCGCAGGTGCAGGGCGCTGCTGACTCCCTGCTGATTTTCAAAAGTTCCTTGGTATGGGCCTTTTTGGACACGTGTGCAGCAGATCGCACCGTTTCTGTTTGCAACCTATGTATGAAGCGGATCAAGCGTGGCCAGAACAGCAGCCGCTTGGGCACCACATGCTTGACCAGACATATGACGACCTGCCATGCAGTTTGTTTCCCGTATACTATATTTGAGATTTTATATCTCTCAGATATGATTTGGGTTAAATGAGAGTTCTTTGACCATGAGTGAAAGCTTTAATACAATAACAACATTTATTGGTGAGTAGTTGAAAGTCTATCTAATACACATGTGGACAAAAATTTGATTCACCGTGAATCAACAACCCCCAAGATGGTGAAACAAATAGTGGCGCTAAACTAAATAAAATAAAATAATCGCCTAATGCATCAAATAAATGATTGCACCATAATAAACATGAGTGATATATAACCTGTGATAAAATAAATGATATATAAGCTGTGACAAAGTACACCAAATAGTAATAAATATCCTGATGAGTGTAAATGAAGTGAAGAAATTATCAAATATATAATTATTATAAGTGATCCAAAAAAGGAAATATAATAAAATCCTTTAAAATAAACAACCAAAAGCTGTAAATATGTGAACCAAGTCCATAATAAAATTCCAAGATAATTTATAAAAAATAGAGTCTTAATATATATAGTCCGTGACGTGATATAGTGAAGACTTCCAGCTTAATCTTCCACCACACCTCCGTGTCCGTGATTCCACTCCCTTTAGAAAGTATAAGAAAAGCTCAAGCGCTGACGTGGTTAAAAACTACTGCTGCGGAAACCAAATGGTTAATATGAGATGACCAAATAATACTGCAACTAAAATAGGTGATAGAATCAATAAGTAGTATGGTAGTTAATTGCGCTAATATTATCCTCATATTCCCATTATAATTAGTGAAGAGTTATAAAAATACTTCTAAAACACCTCCAAATGCTCTTAATAATCTAAAAAAATTCCTTATAAGGTTTAAAGTGGATTATAAATCAAGCTTATCCCTCCATTATAAACATGATGGGCTCATAAAAATGCATGAGTGATAAAACCTAATATAATATGCACGTGCTCTAAAACATATCTACTGCTTATAAAAAATATTAAATACATAAATATAAGTGTATAGTGTGCCACTTAAAATTTACCAAATACAAATAAATACAAATGTGCAAAGATAAATCCCTTTTCCTAAAAAATCCTTCATATAAGGTGCTCAAAGTCCATCGGGTGTTTATAACAAGACCAACTCATGCATTTTTATGAGCACATCACGTTTATAATGGAGGGATAAGCTTGATTTATAATCCACTTTAAACCTTATAAGGATTTTTTTTAGATTATTAAGAGCATTTGGAGGTGTATTAGAAGTATTTTTATAACTCTTCACTAATTATAATGGGAATATGAGGATAATATTAGCACAATTAACTACCATACTACTTATTGATTCTACTCCCTTTAGAAAACAAACTCACCAGCTGATTTTGCCTTACACTCTCGTGTTCGGCTACAGCGCATTAACCCACACAAGCGGGGGTAAGTAATTACTTCCGACCTTCCAGAGCTAGCATCCAGGGTTTTCAAAAAAATGCTCTCTCCTCTGCTGCCCTTCCAGTAACATCTCCTAGCTACTTCCTCCCGACTTTTTACAATTTGGCACTGCGTCGCTTTAACTGCTAATTGCGCGGTCATGCAATGTTGTACCCAAATGAAATTTGCGTTCTTTTCTTCCCACAAATAGAGCTTTCTTTTGATGGTATTTGATCACCTCTGCCGTTTTTATTTTTTGCGCTATACACGGAAAAAGACCGAAAATTTTGAAAAAAAATGATATTTTCTACTTTTTGTTCTAAAAAAAATCCAATAAGCTCAATTTTAGTCATACATTTAGGCCAAAATCTATTCGGCCACATGTCTTTGGTAAAAAAAATGTCAATAAGTGTATATTTATTGGTTTGCGCAAAAGTTATAGCGCCTACAAACTAGGGTACATTTTCTGGAATTTACACAGCCTTTAATTTATGACTGCCTATGTCGTTTCTTGAGGTGCTAAAATGGCAGGGCAGTACAAAACCCCCACAAATGACCCAATTTTGGAAAGTAGACACCCCAAGGAAATTGCTGAGAGGCATGTTGAGCCCATTGAATATTCATTTTTTTTGTCCCAAGTGATTGAATAATGAAAAAAAAAAATTACAAAAAGTTGTCACTAAATGATATATTGCTCACACAGGCCATGGGCATATGTGGAATTGCACCCCAAAATACATTTAGTTGCTTCTCCTGAGTATGGGGATACCACATGTGTGGGACTTTTTGGGAGCCTAGCCGCGTACAGGGCCCCGAAAACCAATCACTGCCTTCAGGATTTCTAAGGGTGTAAATTTTTGAGTTTACTCCTCACTACCTATCACAGTTTTGAAGGCCATAAAATGCCCAGATGGCATAAACCCCCCCCCAAATGACCCCATTTTGGAAAGTAGACACCCCAAGCTATTTGCTTTGAGGCATGTTGAGTCCATGGAATATTTTATATTTTGACACAAGTTGCGGGAAAGTGACAATTTTTTTTTTTTTTTTTGCGCACAAAGTTGTCACTAAATGATATATTGCTCACACAGGCCATGGGCATATGTGGAATTGCACCCCAAAATGCATTTAGCTGCTTCTCCTGAGTATGGGGATACCACATGTGTGGGACTTTTTAGGAGCCTAGCCGCGTACGGGGCCCCGAAAAGCAATCACCGCCTTCAGGATTTCTAAGGGTGTAAATTTTTGATTTCACTCTTCACTGCCTATCACAGTTTCGGAGGCCATGGAATGCCCAGGTGTCACAACCCCCCCCCCCCCCCCCCAATGACCCCATTTTGGAAAGTAGACACCCCAAGCTATTTGCTGAGAGGCATGGTGAGTGTTTTGCAGCTCTCATTTGTTTTTGAAAATGAAGAAAGACAAGAAAACATTTTTTTTTTCTTTTTTCAATTTTCAAAACTTTGTGACAAAAAGTGAGGTCTGCAAAATACTCACTATACCTCTCAGAAAATAGCTTGGGGTGTCTTTCCAAAATGGGGTCATTTGGGGGTTTTTTTTTGCCACCTGGGCATTCCATGGCCTCCGAAACTGTGATAGGCAGTGAAGAGTGAAATCAAAAATTTACGCCCTTAGAAAGCCTGAAGGCGGTGCTTGGTTTTCGGGGTCCCGTGCGTGGCTAGGCTCCCAAAAAGTCCCACACATGTGGTATCCCCATACTCAGGAGAAGCAACAGAATGTATTTTGGGGTATAATTTCACATATACCCATGGCATGTTTGAGCAATATATCATTTAGTGACAACTTTGTGCAAAAAAAAAAAAAATGTGTCTCTTTCCCGCAACTTGTGTCACAATATAAAATATTCCATGGACTCGCCATGCCTCTCAGCAAATAGCTTGGGGTGTCTACTTTCCAAAATGGGGTCATTTGGGGGGCTTTTTGAACTGTCCTGGCATTTCATGCACAACATTTAGAAGCTTATGTCACACATCACCCACTCTTCTAACCACTTGAAGACAAAGCCCTTTCTGACACTTTTTGATTACATGAAAAAATTATTTTTTTTTTGCAAGAAAATTACTTTGAACCCCCAAACATTATATATTTTTTTAAAGCAAATGCCCTACAGATTAAAATGGTGGGTGTTTCATTTTTTTTTTCACACAGTATTTACGCAACGATTTTTCAAACGCATTTTTTGGGGAAAAAACACACTTTTTAAATTTTAATGCACTAAAACAGACTATATTGCCCAAATGTTTGATGAAATAAAAAAAGATGATCTTAGGCCGAGTACATGGATACCAAACATGACATGCTTTAAAATTGCGCACAAACGTGCAGTGGCAACAAAATTATTACATTTTTAAAAGCCTTTAAAAGCCTCTACAGGTTACCACTTTAGATTTACAGAGGAGGTCTACTGCTAAAATTACTGCCCTCAATCTGACCTTCGCAGTGATACCTCACATGCATGGTGCAATTGCTGTTTACATTTGACGCCAGACCGACGCTTGCGTTCGCCTTAGCGTGAGAGCAGGGGAGACAGGGATGCTTTATTATTTTTTTGCTTTTTTATCTTATTTTTAAACTGTTGCTTTCATTTTTTTTTTTTTTAAATCATTTTTATTGTTATCTCAGGGAATGTAAATATCCCCCTATGATAGCAATAGGTAGTGACAGGTACTCTTTTTTGAAAAAATTGGGGTCTATTAGACCTTAGATTTTTCCTCTGCCCTCAAAGCATCTGACCACACCAAGATCGGTGTGATAAAATGCTTCCCCAATTTCCCAATGGCGCTGTTTACATCCGGCGAAATCTAAGTCATAAAATGCTCTTAGCTTCCGGTTTCTTAGGCCATAGAGATGTTTGGAGCCACTCTGGTCTCTGATCAGCTCTATGGTCAGCTGGCTGAATCACCGGCTGCATTCTCAGGTTCCCTGTTGAGACAGGAGAGCCAGAGAAAAACACGGAAGGCAGTGGGGGGGGGGCATTCCCTCCCACTGCTTGTAAAAGCAGTCTAGAGGCTAATTAGCTGCTAGGATTGCTTTTACATGAAAGCTGACCGCTGGCTGAAAAGAATGATACCAAGATGATACCTAAACCTGCAGGCATCATTCTGGTATAACCACTCAAAGTCGTGAATGGCGTACCTGAAGACAAAAAAATGGTTAACAATAAAGCACAGTAAACGGTAAAGTATAAAAAATTGCATACCTGAAAAGCAAACATGATAAAACATAATAACAATAAAACATTGCAGAATAGAATACAGTAAAAAAGAGCAGAACAATAGAGAGAATAGAGAGAGAGAGAACAATAAAACGACAACTATTTTTTTTTATTTTATATTTTTGTTTGTGTTTTTTTTTGTAACTGTAACTTTTATAACTGTAACCGGTTCCAGGTTCGGGTCTCTCAAAATGCGATGGCATCTTGGGAGACCCTGTGAAAGTGCGCCTAGTCTGTGGAATGCTGTACCCTACGCTAATACTCAACTAGTGTATGGTAGCGTTCAAAACATTCACCAATGCAAAGACCAGGATTGTCAGGACAGGAGGGACAATAATAGCGGGTGTCACGCTATATCCGCGCTTGCTGCAGACACGACATCTTTTTTGGGGGGGGGGGTTTGTTGGGTAGGGGTACTCGGGAGGACATAAAGAAAATGCTTCTCATGCAGCCGACTGCATTTGGTTGGGGATGTGAATGGGGGAAGTACGGGCGCTGCAGAAGTGGTAGGTTCCCAATTAGGATTGGCGAATACAGCAGGAAGGGCATTATGGGCACGACGGGCCTGTGTTTGTCTTTTTTGGGGCAGTGGGACACTACTTGTGCTTGCCACCTCACCAGCTTGAACTGCTCTTATGGGACTCGCCACGTCACCAAGTGTTACTGCAGTGCTGGTTTGACTACGACCGGGGTGTACTAGGCCGCTGGTGCTTGCCAGTTCACCAAAACGCTACCAAAAAAACTGTTAGCGATCGCAGGGATCAGATCTGACTCTGCGAACGCTGCAGTTTTGCGTTTAGTGTTTTGTAAGTGTCAGTGATCGATCGATACTGCACTTGGGTGGGCTGGGCTGGGCCGGGCGGAGGGGCAAAATGCAGGTGCTAGCAGGTATCTGGGCTGATCCCGCTAACACTGCGTTTTTGGGAACCCTAAACTGCTGGGGACGTCAGTATAGATCTGATCGGATCAGATATTGATCCGTTCAGATACTATACCACTAAGGGAAGTGTACGGTGCTTGCGTGGGTGTTAGCGCTACTGGCGCTAACCTGATGCTGCTTGGGGCTGGTGCTTGCCAGTTCACCAAAACGCTACCAACAAAACTGTTAGCGATCGCAGGGATCAGGCCTGACTCTGCGAACGCTGCAGTTATGCGTTTAGTGTTTTGTAAGTGACAGTGATCGATCGATACTGCACTTGGGTGGGCTGGGCTGGGCGGAGGGGAAAAACGCAGGTGCTAGCAGGTATCTGGGCTGATCCCGCTAACACTGCGTTTTTGGGAACCCTAAACTGCTGGGGAAGCTAGTATAGATCTGATCGGATCAGATATTGATGCGTTCAGATACTATACCACTAAGGGAGGATTATGCTCTGTTCGTGGGTGTTAGCGCTACTGGCGCTAATCTGACGCTGCCCGGGGCGACGCATATCACTGCCAGGCGATCAGGGGGCTAAACCTTTATTTGGTAATAAACGGCGGGTGCCCTGACACTATAAAAAATAAACGAACTAACCAGCATCAACCGTAATGGTTATACTGTGATCAGTGGTGAAAGGGTTAACTAGGGGGCAATCAAGGGGTTAAAACATTTATTAGGTAGTATATGGGGGTCCCTGTCGCTATAAAACACTGACAGCGAACCTAAATATTTACGTCCCTAACTAGCGTCACCAGTGACACTAATACAGCGATCAGAAAAATGATCGCTTAGCGACACTGGTGATGGGGGGTGATCAAGGGGTTAAAACTTTATTAGGGGGGGTTAGGGGGGTACCCTAGACCTACAGGGGGCTAATACTAACTGCCCTACCACTTCTAACTGTCACAAACTGACACCATGCAGTAATCAGAAAAAAAAACTGCTTGGTGTCAGTGTGACGGGGGGGGGGGTGATTGGGGGGGGATCGGGGGTGTAAAGTGTGCCTGGCATGTTCTACTGTGTGTGTGTAGTGTTGTGCGCTCACTCAGATATCTTCTCTCCTCGGCGCCGGAACGGAAACTGCCGAGCCGAGGAGAGATGACATCACATCCTCTGCCTCTGTGTACTACACAGAGGCAGGGGTTGATTTTCATTGGCTGGGAGCGATCGCGAGGGGGGGGGCCACGAATGGATGGCCTCCCCCTCATCTCTAAACGCTCCCAGACCAAAGCCGACTGCCGCTGGCACCGGGGGGGGGGTCTGATCGGACCCCCCACCCGCGGGAAGGCAATCACGTACCAGGTACGTGATTTTGCCTGCCCGTGCCATTCTGCAGACGTATATCTGCGTTAGGCGGTCAGCAAGTGGTTAAAACATTAATCTACAGGGACGTGGCTTGGACTCCACCGAGATGGCGGTGTGACTCCTGAGCTCCAGCATACAGCGGGATGGAACAGCGGCTCACAGCAACTAGAGGCACAGTAAAACCCTCTAATACCGGCGGATTACTCCCCTAAACATCCGGTAACATGCCTAGAAAATGGCAGGCGGAACACCGCCCGAAAAAGCTCACGGACTACTACACACAGCCACAGCGGCCTCATGGGCAAGATGGCGCCGGCTCCTCTCTCCCTCACAATGCACGGCTCACAAGCACCTACAGGGCCGCGACTCCCAGGCTTACAGACGTGCTTTTGATATGGAGGACTCCTCACAACCCTCTTAACCACTAAATAGAAGTCCAGCCAAGGCACGCTTCAGAATGGATGATTCTGGCACACAGAACTGTGAGGTAAGATCTAATGCAGACTCACAAGAGGACACAAGAGAGCTCCCAGACTCCATAGTCTCCTTCCCCACGCTGAACCAGCCAGTGTTAGACACTACACTAAAAGACATGCTCATATCTTTAAGAAGCACACTGCACACCGACATGATGGCATGCATGAGGAAGTTTAACACAGAACTAACTGCAGTGGGAGAAAGAGACCAGAATGGGGGACTATGCCACCACCATTAACGACCTGGTAGACGCACACGATACAGCGGAAGAAGAACAAACATGGATCAAAGCTAAATTAGTGGATTTAGAAGACAGATCCAGACGCAGTAATGTTAAAATCCGTGGAATACCGGAAAATGTGCAACCTTCGGATCTGCGCTCCTATGCGACTGCAATGCTAACCACCCTTATGCCTGAAGTACCTGCCATAGAGCTGTCTATAGATAGGATACATAGACTATCTAAACCTTCATTTATCCCAGAAAATGTGCCCAGGGATGTGTTATTCAGAATGCACTTTTACCAATCAAAAGAGCGCCTGATGACAATCACACGTAAAGGGGAGCACCGTGACACAGAATATGCTGCATTACAATTCTACGCAGATCTATCACAATTTACTTTGCAACTGCGCAAGAATCTGAACAACATTACCAAAGCATTAAGGAACCATAACATTACCTACAGATGGGGCTATCCAACTAAACTACTAGTCACTAAAGATGGAGTGAACCACGTAATCACATCCCCATCTAAGGGATACCAACTGCTGCAAAAATGGAAAATCACCTCAGAAGAGCACACCACCTCCTCTGACGACAGGAACCTCAACAAAATTCCCCCAGATTGGCAGCAAGCCTCAGCCTACAAATGACAGCAGCCACCCTAAGCTTATACTGCTAGGCCTCATTTTACTAGCCCAACATAGGGCCCCGCTTTTTGGAGCTTATACCACACCACAAGCTCCAGAAACTTGAGCAGACATGTTCTGCACAAGGGTTAACATAACCCTCTTTTTAAGTTCTAGTTTATTTGGTTTTCTTCTTTTGTTTTGCTTTCCACTTTTCCCTATTTTACAGGAACTATACCCACCATTCTATCCAGAGGAATTTATCGACCACCCTTGCCACAATCAAGATATCTACAAAATCAACATGATCGACCACAAGAGGAACAAAAGAACATTATCAGAACACATCCAACCTCCAGATGCTCCTGACTGTGAGTACGTTTATCATCAGACACAAACACAGCATTTAAAATACCAAGATGCCAATTAACATTCTCTCAGTAAACGCCCACGGCTTAAACCATCCAGCTAAGAGAGCATCCTTGTGGAGAGAGGCAGACTCATCTAAATGCGATGTACTATGCGTCCAAGAGACCCACTTTCACCAAAAGGCACCACCTAAATGTTCACATAAATCTTTCCAACATTTTTTCTTCTCTAACATGCCAGCAAAAAAAAGAGGGGTGATGATTGCGGTTAAGGATACAATCGCTTTCAATCTAATTTCAGCTACGACGGACACTGCAGGACGTTATCTCATTATAGTCTGCGATATCAACAACACCCGATACACCCTACTCAATGTTTATGTACCTAATAAAAGGCAAATTACATTTTTACATGGGCTTATGAGGAAAGTAAAGAACTTACACCAAGGCTCTCTCATAATGTGCGGGGACTTTAAAATTGTTCCGGATCCACAAATGGACTCTACTACAGCCCCTTCTAAAAGAACATATTCTCTAAACAATTTTTTACGCTCACATGATCTATTCGATACTTGGCGTTGTCTACATGCCAGTGAGAGGGATTATTCTTTCTTCTCACATAGGCACTGTACATACTCAAGAATTGACCTGATCCTAACGGACAAGTGGTTATTACAAAAAGTGTCCCAAGTCAAAATAGGAACAATAGCATGGTCAGACCACGCTCCTATTCTACTTGCACTAAAGGATTCTTACCCTACTACCGCCACTTATAAGTGGCGTGCCAACTCCTTCATCATCCAAAATCCTAAAACTAAAAAATTACTAGAGGACCACTTGTCCAGTTATTTTCGGACCAATTCACCATCTACAAATGAAGCTTTTCTATTATGGAATGCCCATAAGGCATACATGAGGGGAATATTTATACAGCTAGGGGCTAGGCTCAGGAAGCAGCGGCAGCAAAAAATCACTAATTTACTAAAGGAAATTGATACTCTGGAAGCTCTTAACAAAAATAACCCCACCCCCTCCATAAGCACTAAACTTACTGAATTAAGAGCCCTTGCACACTGGGGCGGGGGGGCGGCGTCGGCGGTAAAACGCCGCTATTATTAGCGGCGTTTTACCGTCGGTATGCGGCCGCTAGCGGGGCGGTTTTACCCCCCGCTAGCGGCCGAGAAAGGGTTAAATACCACCACAAAGCGCCTCTGCAGAGGCGCTTTGCCGGCGGTATAGCCGCGCCGTCCCATTGATTTCAATGGGCAGGAGCGGTAAAGGAGCGGTATACACACCGCTCCTTCACCGCTTCGAAGATGCTGCTAGCAGGACTTTTTTTACCGTCCTGCCAGCGCATCGCTCCAGTGTGCAAGCCCTCGGGGCTTTCACACTGGAATGAAAGCAGCGGCACTTTTGGGGCGGTTTGCAGGCGCTATTATTAGCGCAATAGCGCCTGCAAACCGCCCCAGTGTGCAAGGGCTCTAAGACATAATCTCAGAATAGTATTAATTCAAGCATACGAACAAACAGAAAAACAATCAAAAATGTCCTTCTATTCCACTAGCAATAAAGCTGGTAAAGCACTAGCGAGGAGGATACAAGGACAACGCTTTAAGACCAAGGTAGCCTATATTATACACCCTAACAAACAGCAAAAAATATACGACCCACAAGGCATCGCAGACGCATTTAGTGACTATTATGGCTCATTATACAACCTACACAAAGACGATACAACAATACAACCCACACCAAAAACAATAAATGACTTCCTATCCAACATCGATCTTCCCACACTCACACCATCTCAACTACAAACACTCAACTTACCATTTTCCCTGACAGAATTATTAAACACTATAAAAACACTCCAGAGCAACAAATCACCAGGACCAGATGGACTAACAGGCAAGTACTATAGGAACTTCCAATCAATTTTAAGTCCGCACCTCCTTAAAGTGTATGATAGAGCTGCTGCCTCTGCTTCCTTTCCCCCTGAGATGCTTGAAGCAATTATTGTGACATTACCTAAACCTGGGAAGACACCGGATCAACCCCAAAACTTCCGACCAATTTCATTACTAAACAATGACTTAAAAATCTACGCCAAAATGATAGCACTTAGAATGATAGATATACTCCCTACCTTAATTGACTCAGAACAATCGGGTTTTACAAAAGGCAGGCAGGCATCAGATGCGACCAGACGCCTAATAAATATAATCCACATAGCTAGGAGAGCTCGGACGCCTTCTCTGCTTCTAGCTTTGGATGCGGAGAAGGCGTTTGACAGGGTGCATTGGCTATACTTGTCACAAACCCTAGAGAAATTCGGATTCACGGGACATATGCTATCTGCCATCTTGGCCTTGTACACTGTTCCGTCAGCAAGGGTATACACATCAGGCATGTTATCTAGATCCTTCGGGATTTCAAATGGCACGAGGCAGGGGTGTCCTTTGTCCCCCCTCATTTTCAATCTACTTATGGAACCACTAGCGGCAAAAATTAGACAATCATCTCAAATACAAGGCTTTATGATCAATAAAAGAAAACATGTCATCAGCCTTTTCGCTGATGATGTGATCTTGATGCTTACTGATCTGGTGTCTTCCTTGGAGAAAGTATATTCCCTACTCAGGGACTACGGCAAAGTGTCATATTATAAAGTAAATGATACCAAATCATACATACTAGATCTAGGTGTATCCCACCAAAACAAAATAGAACTACAAGCTAAATACCTATATATATATGGAACAACCACATGATTAATTATCTGGGGATTAACCTTACTTCACACCCTGACCAACTATTTAAAGCAAACTATTTACCACTTGAAGGGAAGGTAAAAGAAGGAACGCAAAAACTAAGCAAACATATACTATCATGGTCAGGTAGACTCGCAGCATTTAAGATGCAAATATTACCTCAAATACTGTACATTTTTAGAACAATTCCCATACCAGCACCAAAAACCTTTTTTCAAAACCTACAACGTATACTAACTACCTTTTTATGGGAGGGTAAAAAAGCACGAAGTTCCTTCTCTAAACTCAGCAAAACAAAAAAAGCAGGAGTGGGAGCTCCAATTCTTATTGATTACCACATGGCGGCAGTATTAGCACAGATCAGAGGGTGGTTTCCTAATCATGCAACACCACTTTGGGGGACTCTAGAACAATCTCAAATACCAGGGGGGAACCTATACAATTTCATTCTGGCCTCACCTTTCCAAGTCCAAAAACATAATTATTTATCCCCCCACAATACTAGCGACACAAGTTTATTGGAAAAATCTAGTAGCAATTAATCCTATATCATCACCCATTATTCATCTTGATATACCTATCGAGGTAATAGCAATAGCTGTTCCAAACTTATGCTTAGCCAAGTGGTAATCTGAAGGAATAAAATGGCTATCTAACCTATTCAAAGATGATAAATTAAAATCTTTCATACAACTACAATCAGAATTTGGCCTTCCGGCCTCTGAACAATTTAACTACATACAAGTATCCTCATTTTTCAAGAGTAACAAATCCCTACAATGCAAGTTATTTTGGAAAATACATATTTATCTTACTTCCACAGCAACTCGCAAGGGAGGGATTTCACTTTTCTATAATTTTTTAGGCAATAAATCTGTTCTAGAGAAATCTAATCCTATGATAGCATGGGAAAGAGACCTAGAAACATCATATACTGAGGACCAGTGGCACAAAGCACTACAATACACATACTCAGCCACCAAAAGTACAAATCTATGGGAGCTATCCCATAAAATTACACAAAGATGGTACTTAACACCATACAGAATGGCAAAATTTGACCCCTCAACACCTCCGTTATGTTGGAGGAATTGCACACAAACAGGAACCCTGTTCCACATACTGTGGACATGTGGGAAATTGGCCGTATTTTGGCCCAAAATATTCACAATCTTTCAACAAGTCACAGGATCAACCATCCAGCTTTCACCAGAATTGGCCATTTTAAACCTAGGCATCGACGATATTCCATACCCACTCAGGTCATTTACCACACACCTATTCCTAGCAGCTAAGTTGGTCATACTTATGCCGCGTACACACGGTCGGACTTTTCGTCTACAAAAGTCCGACAGCCTGTCCGACAGACTTCCTGCGGACTTTCGGCGGACTTGCAGCAGACTTTCTAACGAACGGACTTGCCTACACACGACCACACAAAAGTCAGACGGATTCGTACGTGATGACGTACACCGGACTAAAATAAGGAAGTTCATAGCCAGTAGCCAATAGCTGCCCTAGCATGGGTTTTTGTCCGTCGGACTAGCACACAGACGAGCGGATTTCGGGGTCCGTCGTAGTTACGACGTAAAGATTTGAAGCATGTTTCAAATCTAAAGTCCGTCGGATTTGAGGCTGAAAAAGTCTGCTGAAAGTCCGGAGAAGCCCACACACGATCGGATTACCAGCCAGCTTTAGTCCGTCGGCGTCCATTGGACTTTTGTAGACGAAAAGTCCGACCGTGTGTACGCGGCATTAGACTCTGGAGATTCACAACTCTCCCGGACACTGCAGATGTCGTTCGCACACTCACAACTCACTTTACCTATGAAAGTATGCTAGCCTACAGAGAAGGGAAATATGCAGAATTCCTTAAACAATGGGAACCATGGATAGAATGGTATAAAACCTATAATAAAAATACAAGTCAACAAATCTTAAGTGGACACAAGATGGAAAAATAAAATCATAAATAATAAAATTTACATAAGTAAAAATCAACAAATAACGCCAACCTCAGGAAATTAGTTCCTACTCCCCTTTTCTCCCCCTTTTTTTTTTTTTTTTTTTTATTCTCCTTTTTATTTTACTCTTACAATACCCCATTTCCAAGTTAAATCTCCCAACAGTTTATTTCCCATCACATAGGAAGATGGAAGTACATACTTCTGGAAATTTACACATGCTTTACAAAATAGAAATGTTAGAAGAAATATAACGGGCAATTCCTTACTTCTGATCGCAGATAGTTCCCATAGGGGCGATCGGGATGGGGGGTTGGATCAAAGGTTAAGACGAATGATAAGTATTGTTATAAATAACGTTTTAAAGAACAGTTACATGTACAAGATTGATAAAAAAACAAACAAATTTTCTCCTTTTTTCTTTTTTTTATTTAAAATATGTACTTGTATTGTACTAACTTTAAATGACTTTTCATCTTCTGTAATATTGAAAAAATTAATAAAAATTATTGTTTAAAAAAAAAAAACATTAATCTACAAACATATAAAGTTACAAGTAAAATTCAGACCTTTCCCATAATTACCCTTTGCACCAAGGTTCCATTCTGATGGTTGCTCTCCCATAAAAGTGTGTGTTTCCCTCCCATCTAGTCTGTGTATGTCATTACATGCTGATGCCTCATTGGTTGGCATAGCGTGGCTCTGATCGGTGAGCTTCCCTATTGCTGGTTAAGGACTGGCTACATCTCCAATCCCTATACTTTGCATAAGTCAGCCCCCTTTAATGCAAATCCTTGTGACTATTCTGAACAGGAGATTAACTTGAATTTTCTCAGGAAGTTAAGTATTGATTACGGGTTGACCTCCCTTCATTGCATATCCCAGCATGGGATCTTTTGAAGTGAGTATGTGTAAAACAATGAGGTTTGGATCCCATTGTTTGTATACACAAGCCTAGGCACCGACTTGTCTGGTCTACCAGAGACTTCTGTGAAGATAATATGTTCCGCCCTACATAGATACAAGCTAAATTAAATATATTCATAATTACAATATTTTACAGCTATTAATGGAGATTTCATATAAAATCATAAGGCAACAAGTCCGTTGGCAACAGCACTTGAAAGACCCACACCAAAGAAAAAGACGGACTTCTCCTTGCTCCTCATCTGGGATCTCCAACCTTACTATACCTCCAGTCCTCTCGAAAACCTGCACTGAGAGGAATGAAGGTATAGCAATAGGTGTCCCAAGTACTTGCAGCCAATCTGCTAGCCGTACACCACCATCTGATTTTAGTAGGCAAATTTCCCTACCCCAGTTGCAAAACCGTAAAAAGAAATTTGGTCCCAGCCATCCACATGCTCAGCATCTGAATGCTAGCTTGGCCAAATTGATAGCACTGCAACTACTGCCTTTTCAGCTTGTAGACTCTGCCCCATTTCGTGAATTTGTGGAATGTGTTGTACCTCAGTTGCAGGTTCCAAAACACCATTTCTTTTCACAGAAGGCCATTCCAGCTCTCTACCGGCATGTGGAAGGCAATGTTTTTGTCTTGTTGGACAGGGCGGTCAGCAGTAAGGTGTATATTACCGCTGACTCATGGTCTAGCAGGCATGGGCAGGGATGTTACCTTTCCTTCACGGCGCACTGGGTAACTCTGCTGGCAGCTGGGAAGGATGCAGCACAGGGTTCAGTATTCTTGGAGCTTGTTCTGCCACGACGCCTCCAAAATGCTAGCAATGATTCTGCCACAGCTCTCTCCTCCACCCCCTGCTCTTCTTCTTCCTCTATGGCCTCTTCTGCAGATTTGTTCTCTGAACCAGCGGTGCTCTGTAAGCGTTCAAGGGGCTATGCAAGCACTCAGGCAAAAAGATGCCATGCAGTGCATGAGTTGGTCTGCTTAGGGGACAGGAGCCACACTGGGGAAGAGATTCTGTCAGTTCTTCAGGGTCAGGCTCAGAGGTGGTTGACGCCACGCCAGATTCAGCCAGGAATAGTTGTATGCGACAATGACACCAGTCTTCTCTCCGTCCTCCGACAGGGACACTTGACCCATGTTCCATGCACACATCCTGAATTTGGTGGTGCAGCAGTTCTTGAGCAGGTACCCAGGCTTACAAGTTCTCCTGAGGCAGGCCAGAAAAGTCTGTGGTCATTTCCACTGGTCATACAAACAGTGCTCGGCTGGCTGGCATTCAAAGGGGATGCAACCTGCCCATCAACCGCCTCATTTGTGACATGTCCACCAGGTGGAACTCAATGTTGGCAATGCTGCAGCGGCTGCACATGCAGCAGAGGGCCATCAATGAGTACTTGTGTGAGTATGGCACCAGGACAGGGTCAGGGGAGCTTGGCTTCTTTACGCCACGCCAGTGGCTACTGATCAAGGATGCATGCACTGTCACCATTTGAGGAGGCCATGAGGATGGTGAGCAGCGACAATGCATGCATCAGTGATAGTGTCCCTCTTGTCTTCCTGTTGGAGCACGCGCTTCATGGAATAATGGACAGGGCACTTGAGGCAGAACAGCGGGAGGAGGAGGAGGATTTCCTTACCTCTCAGGGCCCCCTTTATCCAGATATTATTCCTGCAGGCCTGCCAAACACACAGCAAGAAGAGGAGGTGGAGGATTGTGTCAGCATGGACGTGGAGGATAACACTCAGCAGCAGTCTTCAAGGGATGGTTTTCAGTCCCCAGAAACCCCAGGAGTTGCATGTGGCTGGAAGGAGGTTGTTACGGATCATGTGATCCTTAGTGACCCAGAGGATTCAGAATCGAATGCCTCTGCAAACTTTTGCAGGCTTTGCAGAATCAGGGAGGCCATGCAGCGTAAGGACCATAGGATTCGTGGTATCAAAGAGAGGGATCATTACTGGCTGGCAACCCTTCTTGATCCACGTTACAAGGGTAAGGTTGCAGAACTCATCCTGCCTTCGCAGAGGGAGCAGAGGATGAAACATCTTCAGGAGGCCTTGAAGAAAGGTTTGTGCAATGCATTTCCAGACCCTATGAGCTTACAATTTCCTGGTGCTGGACAACGTGTTGCTGAGGCTTCGTTCAGTCAGAGGAAGAGCAGTGGAGAAGGTGGCTGGCTGACCGATGCCTTTAGACAATTTTTCAGTCCTCAGCGCCAAGGTCTGATCGGTTCAAGCAACCACTGCCAGCGTCTTCATTACATGGTGCAGGAATATCTAGGGGCAAGAACAGACTTGGAGACCTTTCCAACAGAGCATCCACTGGGTTACTGGGTCCTGAGGATGGACCACTGGCCAGAACTAGCTCAATATGCAATTGAGCTACTGGCCTGTCCTGCATCCAACATTCTTTCTGAACGCACATTCGGTGCTGCTGGAGGATTTGTAATGGATCATATAGTACCCCTGTCCACAGACTCTGTTGATAGGCTCACATTCATAAAAATAAATCAATCTTGGATCAGCAGCAGCTATCAGGCACCTGATGCTGATGTAACTGATTGATTTTTCTATGGATGTGGGATGCCTTGAAGACTGCCTATGCTGAGTGACTATCCTATTCCACCTCAATCTTGATGATGCTAGCTTCCAACAATATTTTTGGTTAAGGGCACCACCACCACTCCCTAAGGCCCAATTTTTCTGTCCCTGTTTAACAGGGGCATGTAATTACAATTTTTGATCTAATATGTCACAGCAGGGCCTGTTCCTGCGCCCAACAAGAGTATCTGTGAGGGGTTACAGTGTTTAGGCACCACCACCACCTAAGGCCCAATTTTTCTGCCCCTGACCCAGCAGCACTAAAAAAGGACAAGCGTGCCCCACGGCCAACTGCAGAAGATGCACCATGTCCATGACCAGCACTGTTGACTGTAGACACAGAGCCTGCTTGCCCTTTTTTAGTGGCCTGTGAGCGTCTGCCTCTCCTTGGTGGCCTTCCGGACATGATGGGGATTTTGTTTTGCAACACCACACTACACTGTATTGTGTACTGTGTACACCACCACAAAAGTAGTAGCAACTGCACTATGGGTGCACGGTACTGTGTATACCAACAGAAGTGTAATAACAACTATGGGTGCACTGTATGTATTGTGTACTGTGTACACCACCAGAAAAGTAGTAGCAACCGCACTATGGGTGCATGTACTGTGTACACCAACAGAAGTGTAATAATAACTATGGGTGCACTGTATGTATTGTGTACTGTGTACACCACCAGAAAAGTAGTAGCAACCGCACTATGGGTGCATGGTACTGTGTACACCAACAGAAGTGTATTAAGAACTATGGGTGCACTGTATGTATTGTGTATACCACCAGAAAAGTAGTAGCAACTGCTCTATTGGTGCACAGTACTGTGTACACCAACAGAAGTGTAATAACATATATGGGTGCACTGTATGTATTGTGTACACCACCAGAAAAGTAGTAGCAACTGCACTAGGGGTGAACGGTATTGTGTACACCACCAGAAGTCTAATAGCAACTATGGGTGCACTGTATGTATTGTGTACTGTGTACACCACCAGAAAAGTAGTAGCAACTGCACTATGGGTGCACGGTACTGTGTACACCAACAGAAGTTTAATAACAACTATGGGTGTACTGTATTGTGTACACCACCAGAAAAGTAGTAGCAACTGCTACTCTCTCTCTATATCTATCTATCTATCTATCTATCTATCTATCTATCTATCTATCTATCTATCTATCTATCTATCTATCTATCTATCTATCTATCTATCTATCTATCGATATATATATATATATATATATATATATATATATATATATATATATTGCAGCTAACTGAATAACCTGTCCTCCTGCCTGCTCAATCTAAATGACACTCTCAACGTCCACGCCAACAACACACTACACGGGGCCGACGTACAGGCAGCCTTATATAGTGTGGGGCATGGACTTAGTTCCACTGAGCCATGATTGGCCAAAGGCACCTTTGGCCCTAAAGATTGAGTTGTCTACTCTAGCGTAGACTTCTTTTTTAATATTTGCATTATCCTTTAACATGGAGGGGTGTTTAGAGGCAGAAAAAAACTCAAACGACTGTAAAACAGGTGTATAGAGGCCTTATTATCAGAAGAAGAGATAGTACCTACCCTTGCCTATCCTATACATTTATGTCCTACTGGTGCAGTGTTTTGTACTAACCACAGTATTAGGGTTAGTAGAGGGCAGACATATCCAACAGGGACAAAGCTTTAAGTAGTCTACCACTGCATCAAAGATGGTAGCTCGATTACAGACAAGTGCTGTTAAGATTTAGGCATTTAGAATAATGGTATTCTTATTTTTTCTTATACAAAGGTTTTTATTGAACATATCAATCAACATAGTGATACAGATAGACACTGGAGGACACATCATGTATACAAATTTGCATAGATTAAAGTTACAAAGAATGGTAATCTAAAATAGCAGGATTTGTACTAGATTCCAAAATTACACTGAGAATCTTGTAAAATCAACATATACAGATAATATAACGAAATGCTAATTTCCACTAATTTTACAAATATATTTGCAGAACTTTATATAACCATTATGATAACGAAAAAAAAAAGAAAGATAAAAAGAAAGCTAAATGCAAAACATAATTCGTCAATGTAGAATTAAAGAAGGGCGAGATTTGTTCGTAAGTTGGTTCTCATCATGTGTCCGAGTCCAGCAGGACATAGCCTGTAGGCTAGAGAGACCTAGAAAAGGGAAGGTAAAAAGAAGGAATAAGAGGAGAGAGGACCAGAAGAAGGGTAAAAAAGGTGAGTGGGACAAAGAATATAGAGAATAATCAGGGAAAAGAAAGGGGGGGAAGTCCACGGGGTGAGAGGGGTGGAGACTTACTATAGAGAGAGTAATGCTGAGTCAAAACGGGAAGGGTGGGAATATGCCACCCATGGTTGCCAGGTCCCAAGAAATTTATCATGCGTATCTGATAATACGGCCATCAGTTTTTCATTAACCATGATCTCATTTACACGGTTTTTAACTGCCTCAAAACTGAGAGCAGGAGTTTTCCGAGCCTTAGCTATGGTTAATTTAGTTGCAGTAAAAATATGGGATGCCAATTGGCGTTCCGGTCTTAGTAATTCTGTGATCGGTTTCCCCAGGATAGCTTCAAATGGGTCTCTCTTTATATTAGTATTGAAGAGGTTACGCAGCAATGCATAGACTCTAACCCATAGTCTGCATACCTTGGGACACTGCCACCAAATGTGTGCCATCGTACCCTCCCGAGAACACCCACGAAAACACAGGGGGGAATAGGTTGGGATAAAACTAGCTAATCTGGCCGGGGTGTAATACCATCTATAAAGCACTTTGTAGGCATTTTCCAGGAAAAGAACATTCCTGGAGCATTTGGACAATGCAATAGTCATGACCTGCCAATCCTCCGGGTCCAACTGCTTCCCGTATTCCGCCTCCCACTGGAGATGGTATGATCTCAAGGATGGTCTTTTGGAGTTAATTATAGCTGTATATATTAAAGAAATCAAACCCAAGGATTGAGGTCATGATCTACAAAGGCTTTCAAAGGGGAGATAGTGGAGCAATAGCAGCTGCCATATAATAAGCGTGTAGGTTGGGAACCGAGAGGCCACCTTTGATCCTTCGGGCGTACAACACCTGCTGTTTAATCCTAGGTTTTTTAGAACCCCATATAAATTGCATAATTGTATGTTGGTGTATGCGTAGAACATAAGAAGGGACCTGGACCGGCAAGACCCGAAAATAATATAGCAGCTTTGGGAGAAAGGTCATACGGATGGTTGCAATCCTACCAAACCAGGACAATGGAAGAGTGGACCAGGAAGAGAGCATAGCCGTCAGCTTTCTAAACAATGAAGGAAAGTTAGCTTGATATAGGCCTGAGTATTTTGGGGTGAGCCGAATCCTAAGATAGGGTAATGACGTTAGCCATTGAAAGGGAAATGCAGATTGCAGGGCTCCCAACTCAGAGGAAGAGAGGTTGATTGACATTGCTTTGGATTTAGCAGGATTGACTGATAG
Organism: Aquarana catesbeiana; assembly: GCA_037953035.1. Classification (NCBI taxonomy): domain Eukaryota; kingdom Metazoa; phylum Chordata; class Amphibia; order Anura; family Ranidae; genus Aquarana; species Aquarana catesbeiana. The sequence goes on along the minus strand of JBBHAA010000062.1, from coordinate 4,783,824 downwards.
GCCCGAAAAGGTGGAACCCAACGCATAAAGGAAGCGCCAAATCCGTAGCATTTAAGTACCTGTGTCAGATAGGGCCATGACAATGTGTCAAAAGCCTTGTTGATATCTAATGACAAAAACATTGTTTCTAGGGACCTATTATGGACTATGTGTTGTATTTGAAGGAGACGCCTGATAGCATCACCAGCCTGTTTCCTTGGGACAAAGTCCACCTGGTCCTTTTTTATCAACCGTCGTAGAAAGGAATTGAGGCGGTTGGCCAGGATTTTGGTTAAGATTTTCATATCGATGTTAATTAATGAGATTGGCCTGAAGTTAGCCCACGATCAATGATCCCTATCAGGTTTAGTGATCATAACGGCGTTGGCCGTCGGCAGGTTGGGTGTAAAGGGGCGACCTTCCTTAACTGAATTATACATATTTGTTAGGTGAGGAGCAATAATATCCGCTAATAAAGTGCCGTAAAGCCATCTGGACCAGGTTGTTTGCCCACCTTTAACTCTTTAATGCACTGGAGGACTTCTGAGACTTGTATGTCTTGGTCCATCAGAGATGTGTGGTATTCGGATAGGGAAGGCAGAGATAGATTTGTCAAAAAGGTGTCAAGGCCACGGGTGGAAGAGTGATCAGGTGCAGAATACAATTTAGTAAGACAGTACCGGAACTCTTCCAGAACTCGCTGGGGATTGCTGGTAAGAGTATTTTGGCGAGTACGCAATGTAATGAGAGCAAATTTTGGGGCAAAAGTTCTCAATCTGTTGGCTAGCATTGCATTAGGTTTGTTGGCTTTGACGTACCATTTTTGCCAGGCCCAACGTAGAGTGCGTTCCGCCTCATCTGACAAACACAAATCTAGCCCTGTGCGGGCCTTATCTAGGAGTTTGCAATTAGCGGGGGTGGGGGGGATTGCTTGAATGTCCTTGCTACTGCCTCCAACTTTGACTCTAGCTCGTGGCGTGCCTGTGCCCTCTCCTTTCGCCTGGCGGATAACATGGCCTCGTAGAACTACTTTATATGCCTCCCATGTGACAGGAGACGAAACTGATCCTGAATTAAAACTAAAGTATTCCAGAGAAGCTTTATGGATGTCATTAAGAATTGCTTTGTAGGACAAGAGGGAGCCATTCATCACCCAGGGGGAGAATTGTGGTTTACTAAGCAGAGAATTACAAACCGCTAGGATGGGGTCGTGATCCAACCACGGGGCCGCCAGGATAGAAACTGATTCTATTAAAGGGAGATGTTTGCAAAGAACGAACATATGATCTATCCTAGAGTGGGAGTGGTGAGGGTGAGAATAGTAGGTGTAATCCCTACCCAGGGGATGAAATTCCTGCCAAATGTCTATTAAATCGTGATATTGCAGTGAATGTGAAAAAGTTTTAGCTGCCGGGGAAGGGAGTTTGTGATCCGAAGGCTAATTGTCTAGGGAGGGCTTCAATGTCACATTAGAGTCACCTGCCAAAAGGAGAGTACCTTTCTGATGGGACCTCAACAGGGCGCAGACATGGGTCAGGAAAGGCCCCGGATTTTTATTCGGGGCGTAATAAGTCATAATCGTAACCTCGGTATCTTGAATAGTACCCTGTAAAATTAGGTACCTACCATTTGGATCTGCTATTTGTTTACTGCAAGTAAATGGGACCGACTTGCGGAAGGCTATCAGAACACCCCTTTGTTTAGTGGGACCATTAGCCAAGTAAACATGGGGGTAATCCGCCGCAAAATATTTAGGATAAGAGGAGGCAGAAAAATGGGTTTCCTGGAGGCATGCGATATCTATTATTTGTTGTCTGAGGTATTTGAAAACTTTGATCCGTTTCTGGGGGGAGTTTATGCCCTGAACATTCAAGGACAACCAATTGAGAGTCATTGAAATGGAGGGAAACTCTTATACAGAATTCCAGACACACACCCCGTGGACCGGGAAGAAGGGAAGAAAGAACATGGAGATATAGAAACAAGAAGAGGGAAGGAGAAGGAAAGCAAGACAGAAATGATAGGTGTGTTGAGGAGAACTTGAAATAGAGCTAACCTTAAGAGTTTGAATGCATCTTTTTGTGGGTTACAGAGCCCACAGTAGGGTGGGATGTTGGCCAAGAGAACCGTCTTAGCCAAGTGCCAACACATGAGGGGGAGCAGTGGTCCGTCGGAGCCACCGGCCTATTGCATATCAATAAAGTCAAATACAGTTAATTGTGCACAGTCTAAAAAAAAAAAAAAAAAAAAAGAGAAGGTTTCTAATGAAACATTTAGGTAGAACCAGCTTAAACAGCGAAAATCAAATACATATAAAATAAACCTATGAAGGTATAACTGTATGGAGCCCCCGGACGCCCGGCGACAGCAACCAGCAGGCTGCCGCCTCCCAGGAGCCGTCGTGCAAAAGCAGAAGGCACAACCTGGTTATTAAACCAATAAAAATTACCCTTGCAAGGAATACGTTGCCCCCCCCCCCCCCACATCTTAAGAAAGAAAAAAAAAAAAAAGAAGAACAAAAATAAAATTTCAGTAGACAGACTTCAGGTTGTCCGATTTGTGGAGAGGGGTCAAAAGGTCCTGCCAGTGTCCATGCCTCTGGTTTGATCACACGGATGATGAACAACATCCTCCACCGCCATCTCACAAATGGGGCGGCCTAAAGTAGAGCATTCAAATATATCTCCAGGGCAGAGGACCTAGAACAGAACATGGTGCAAGTAAATCAGGGGGGGCATTCCAAGAAATTCCCAGATGATCTGGGTAGTAAACTAGCGGGTAAATATAAATCCTCGGTTGTGGCTTAAAGTCTAGCAACAAGAGAGATGGGGGATCACAAAAATGTAAACAAAGTACCCTTAACCATTATTGGACTTGTGGAAACGGTGAGCCTGTAGATCCTTCAGCGCCTGGGATCCTGGTTGGGAACGTTGGGAAGATTGTCGAGGAGGCCTAGAAGGTCCCGACCTGGAAGAGGAGGACGGTATTCTTATTTTTTTTCCTAGGATGTCTCTATAAGGGAAAATTACATCCGCTTGGCAAATCATGGAGGACGAAGAGCTGCTGGGACTGTAGCTGTGACACAGGCGGCGATATGGAGTGCTGTCAAGCGTATGTTGATGTCTTTAGCATTCCAATAGATTTATTATTTGTTAAATATATATTTCAACCCCCAATAAATTAAGGAGAGTAAAGCTGCAATATTATCATGTCTTGCTTTACACAGAGTACTTTATATTCCTTGCCTACAAAAGTATTTAAGGGTATTTATACTGTTCTTAGATATACATGTAAAATAAATCAGCTTTATGTAAATTATTTTATTTTGTGATTCATGGGAGTTAATGCTTTTTAAATCTTGCACATGTAGGCAGGTGCAGTCTGGCCATATGTTAGGTAAAGAAACCACAAGAGGGTACCATCATTTCACACTTTATTTTTCCCAAAAGATCCCATTCATTTTAATAGTAAAAAGAGAAATGCACGCTTACATATTTTAGTGCTTTGTACCGGCACCCAGAGTTACTTGCAATATCCAAAAGCCCAGTCGCTGCTAGTTCCAAAACCAGAAGTCGGTGTATATTCCATCGGGTGGAACGGAGGTCACTGAAAGTGACGTGGATCGTCAAAACCCGTCCTCAGCATATTTCATCCCTCTGAACATCCTCAGGAAGCTGCAATTATGTCATTTTAGTTTGTATTTATATGCCCATACTGGAAATCAATGGAAAGTTAACCCCAGATTGAGCTTGGCAGTAATGTGCTAATATAAGATTGCTGGAAACTTTACAATCTCTGCAAAAAAAAAATGAAACATATAAAATCAATTAAAAACAATTAAAACATCCACTAAAGAGTTTTTCCATGTAAAAAAAAAAAGTTGTACATAAAAATTCACAATAGTAGCAATTGCACAGTTATTTATTTTTTTTTGTTGTTGTTTTTGAGTTCTCACATCTCGTATTGAGGTACACTTTAACCTGCTGCCATGGATATTTTTAATTTCATACAGAATAGACACATAGACATTGGTAAACTTTTTCAGAAGGTTGGAAATCACATTCATTTGGATTGCTGGTTCATGCAGTTGAAGCACGTTATGGATAAGCAGATTAGAATCTGGTGGGACATAGCTACTTTCGAGAAGTACTGTATATGGAAGAAAACATGACTCACAGACGGTTACAATGGATCCCAATGATAGTCTAGCAGATCAGGATTTAATGGATGAGTGGTTTAAGTTTTTTTAACCAATGTGAATATAAGCTCCTGGGAGTCATTATACACAGAAGAAAAAAACTAATTAGTGATTTTAGAATCACAAATTACAGCTCTAAAACAAAAACTGGCCCCCTGTGCAGAAAATGGGGAATATGAAGAAAAAATAAAGAAATGCAGGAAGGTACCCAAAAAAACTAGATAAGTTGTAAACCTCCAAAATTAATTAAACAATTAAAGAGGAAAACTTTACTTCCTCTTTAAGAAGTTTAAAAAATACCACAGAGATGATAAAGACTATGCGAGCCATACCCTCTATAACAACAGGAAGTGCAGGAAGTACCTGCCTTTAGAGAATCTTCCTTGGTGGAAGATGTGGAGGCACACACACACACACACAATGAGCAGAGGCTATCCCTAAATTACCCCCCCCCCCCCTCAAGATTCCCAATAGAAATCATGGCAATAACCCTCACCATCCTATACAAGGTACCCCAAAACTGACCATCTACACCTCTGGAAAGGTATAAATAGAGGGAGAGGTAGACCCCTAGCCAATTATGGGCCTCCTTACTGGCAGGGGGAATGGAGGGAGTCATACAAACAACAAACCCACACTCCCCAACACAGAACAGAGTGTGAGAAACAGAACATGGTTGGAAAAAGAAACAATCAAGGGACTGCAGAGCCAAAAAAAGTAAAAGATAATCCTTGGTAAAGGCATATTCAATTTGAGCAATATTGTAATTACTTAGGAGGAATTGTTGGTTCTTGAACAAGGTTTGAAATATGCACCCACTAAAGCTATTAATAAATTTGAGGCCTTTATTGACGTGCATAAGTTTGCACGCAAGATGAGTGTTAAAAAGTTTTTTTTAGAGAAAGAGGAAAGGGGGAATGAAAATACCCATACAGAATATTAGCATAGTGGCTTGAGGCAGTGTTTTTCAACCTTTTTTCAGTCAAGGCACCCTTTAGAATCAAGCACAATTCCGGGCCACACCAGTCTGAGGGCTCCTTCACACCAGAGATGCATCCGAGCGCATGCACTTTTTTGCACGTTCCCACACGTGTCATTTTTTCAGTGAGCTGCTCTATGCATGTGAAACATGCAAAAGGGTGACAGCATGATTTTTTAAATTACGCAGCACCAAAACACATGGTTCTACGGTACCATGCGGTTTATCAGGCACAAACGTACACGCATTTACTAGATGCGTGGGTGTCTCATTAAGAATTAATGGCTCCCACGTGCATCTGCAAAAGGCAGCACATTTTTGTATGTCCTGACCTAATCTGGCTTGTACAAAAAGAGGAGGCTATGCTGGAAAACAAAAAGAGGACCCAGAAATCAGAGCCTGTTGCTGGGGTTAGAGTATCTAGTGTGACTGATAGCAACACAGAGATAGAGCTTTTGAAAACCCAGGTGTCACAATTGATGGAGATGATGACTCTACTGACAGCCAGAACCACTGTCTCACCTGTTGGGGAAGTCTTGGAATCCAAACAGTCTGCAAACCCTATGGCTGTCCAGGTCAAGAAGCCAATCAATCAAGGGGTTTGCTTCAACTGTGGAGGAGTGGGGCACTACCGACGTGTTTGTCCAAGCCCGCTGAGGTCTGAAACCCAGTGTCCAAAGCCAGCGGGAAACTTCAGAGGGCCAAGGAGGAGCCAACTGGGTGCTCACCTACAACCGTTAGCTCCATATTCAAAGACGCAAAGAAACCCAAGTAGAAGCCAAAATCTTTACAAAGGGCCCCCGCTGCTGCTTCCGAGCGACCATACAACTCCCTCTCTTCGACCTCAGGTGCCCGGTCGCCGAGAGTAGATGCACATCAACCCTCTGGGGCCCAATGGAGACGCAAGCAAAACCAGAAGCCCACCAAGAATTGGGCAGAAATACAGACGACAGGACAAAATAACTACCCTATTCCTGGTAGATTCCCTGACAAACTTGTGGGACCTTCTTCTCCCATCATGTCAGTTCAAGTAGAAGGCATCTATACAAAGGCCCTTCTGGACACGGGGGCACACACCTCAAACACTTACCCCTACAGAAATTGGAGGAAGTGGAGATATGGGGTATCTGACCGGAACTTCAAACACTTATCCCTGCAGAAATTGGAGGAACTGGAGATATGGGGTATTGGAACCCCAAATTTCCCATATGATGGATGCTTACCGATCAAGTTTTGACCCCTCTGTGACAGAACAAACAGAAACGTTTGCTACCTTAGCCGTTGAATGCCCTCGCCCTTCAGGAGCCAACAACATTATCTCTGATAATAGGAACGAACACTGACCTTGTTAGAAGGCTGCTCACTCCTCTTGTATTGAATTGAAGTCTGACACCCCAACCAAAGGCATACACCCTATGCTGAGACAAGTTACAGAACAGAGAGCCCCAGCTGAAGGAGTGGAGAAGATTTCGTGATTGGACAGAAGTGAGAAGATACTACAACCTGGAGAGGTGGTGTGTCTACAAGCTTCAGTCAAGCTCAATTGGGACAAAACCGGGCTCCTTTGTTGTCCTTGAAGCTGACCGCTAGGTAGAGGACATGGGAGTGGAGGTAATCCCTGAAGTCATATCAATAAGGGCTCTGCAACGGAGTCATGGGAAGATCCCTGTCAGCATCCAGAATGTTATGGCCTCGTTGAAACTGCGAGCCCGAATGCTGTTAGGACAAGTAAATCCAGCCGCCCCAGTCTCACCATCTGATTTGGGGAAGGGAGAGAAGAAAAAATCTCCATAGAACAGTTTTACCCACAAAACACCACACTATTACCTGAGTGGAAAGAAAAGGTCAAAGCTCCTGAGATGGCAGAATATGTTCTCGAAAGATGAGTTTGATGTGGGGTGTGCAAAAAGTGCCCAGCACAGGATTCACACAGGATTAGCACAGGATTCGCCTTCAGGAAGACAGGCCATTCAGGGAAAGAGTCAGATGGATCCCTTTGGGGGACCTAGAAGATTTACATGAGCAGCTGGCAGAATTTAAGAGACCAGGGAACATCAGGGATTCTAGGAGCCCTTATGCCTCCCCCCTAGTGGTAGTGCAGAAGAAAAATGGGTCCCTGGGGTTGTGCATCGATTATCAGACGCTCAACAGGAGGACCATCTCTGATCAGTACACCACTCCAAGGATAGAGGATTAGCACAGGATTCACCTTCAGGAAGACAGGCCATTCAGGGAAAGAGTCAGACGGATCCCTTTGGGGGACCTAGAAGATTTACATGAGCAGCTGGCAGAATTTAAGAGACCAGGGAACATCAGGGAGTCTAGGAGCCCTTATGCCTCCCCCATAGTGGTGGTGCAGAAGAAAAATGGGTCCCTGGGGTTGTGCATTGATTATCAGACGCTCAACAGGAGGACCATCTCTGATCAGTACACCACTCCAAGGATAGAGGATGTCCTACAGAGCCTATCGGGGGCGAAGTGGTTCAGCGTGCTGGACCTGAAGAGTGGGTACTATCAAATCCCCATGGACCCTGAGGACAGGGAAAAAACAGCTTTTATCACCCCAGCAGGGTTCTTCAAGTTTGATAGGATGCCTCAAGGTCTGTCCGGTGCCACAGCAACATTCCAGAGACTGATGGAGAAGACAGTAGGGGACATGAACCTAATGGAAGTGTTGAGGTATCTGGACGATATCATTGCCTTCGGCAAAACTCTCAAAGAACATGAAGAGCATCTGGAAAAGGTTCTGAGGAGACTCCATGACGAGGGATTGAAGCTGTCCCTGGAAAAATGTCAGTTTTACCAGCCATCAGTTAATTACCTTGGCCACGTTGTCTCCGCTGAAGGAATAGCTACTGACCCCCAGAAGCTGGAAGCTGTCACCTTTTGGCCAATGCCTACCAATGTAACTGAGCTTAGGTCATTCGTGGGATTTTGCTCATACTACAAGAGATTCGTTTTGCTAGAATAGCCCACCCCCCTAATGAGTTACTGAAGAACGAGGATGAGAATGACGACCCAGAGCTAACAAAGCCGGTCAAACAACATGGAGAGCCCAGGAAGCCTAGGGAGTCAATCCAAGAACAGTGGACTGATCTGTGTGAGCAAGACTGCTCCTGTTCTGGCCTATGCCAATCCAGTCAAGCCATATGAGCTGCATGTTGATGCCAGTTGAGATGGGCTGAGCGGGGTACTGTATCAGGAGCACGATAGACACCTGTGGCCTGTTGCTTATGTGAGCTGAAGTCTTGCACCTGCTGAGAAAAACTACCCTACCCACAAGTTGGAATTCTTGGCTCTGAAGTGGGCAGTAGTGGACAAGTGGAAAGACTACTTGTATGGTGCAGACTTCGTGGTCAAAACTGACAACAACCCACTCACCTGCATACTCACCACAGCAAAGCTGGATGCCACCAGGCACAGGTGGTTGGCCACCCTATCAGGGTTCCGCTTCAGCCTAAAATACTGCCCAGGAATTGGGAACAAAGATGCTCATGCCCTTTTGAGGAGACCCTATGACTTGGGGATTTCCTCTGAAGAGTAGACTTATTAAATGATTTTTAGACCTGTTAGATGTTCAGAAGTCAAGAACCACCCTTATCACCCTCAAGGAGATCCCCAGCCGACTGCCGGTGGACTTTGCATTTGGCACCTCTTTCGATCATACCTCAATGGTGTCACATAGAGGATATGTGGACTGCCTGAGAAAGAGTCTGAATACAGCATATGAGAAAGCCCAGGCTGCCTTAGACACCCGGGGCCAGTGAAACAAGCAAAACTTTGACCTAAAGGTGAGAGTACATGATTTGCAGCCTAGTGACAGTGTTACTGAGGAACTTGGGCATCCTTGGGAAACACAAACTGGCTGATCAGTGGAATTTGCAGCCCTACATCATCTGTAAGCAGTTGCCAGGACTGCCAGTATACCAGATTCGCCCAGAAGGAAGCACAGGCCCACTAAAAACCTGGCACCGGAATCATCTGCTACTTTTATCAGAATCAATTTGTATACCTCATCAACCAAATCAACAGCCTACTCAAACCATCTCTCAGGAATCACCTCCAGTAACCAGGTTCCAATCCTTGCAACCAAACATGGATGCAGAAGACAGTGAGGATGAAGAAATGGGCATGGATTGACTGTGGCAGTCTACGCTGGCAGAGACTGCCACTCCCCTTTTTCCCAGAGAAGCAGTTGTGGGAACCCTCAGGCCTGAGGCTCCAGAGTTCATCCCACAGAGACAACCCTTGGCAAGCCAAGGAGACTTTCCAAGTTCCCTAACTGTAGAGGACATAGAAGCTCCTGAACCTTCTGCAGAGGAAGAGGCTACTATACCAGAAATGCCTGAGCCCAAAGAGCAGAGAGGAAAGCGAACAAGTCGCCCACCAAAAAGGCTGACATACGATATTTTAGGTGAAAGTTCTGAACAAGCAATCCTCACATCTCAGAGAACGCACAGCCTGCTGACCCTTCCCATTACAGATTTAGTGGAGGCCGACTCCAACTCACCCCCTGGCACGTCTAGGTGGGCCATTCCAATATTGGTGGCTTGTGGGCAGAACAACCTTCCGTCTTATGACAAATGGTGGGAGGTTCCTCTGTCAGATTCATACGTGCATGCAAATTGTTTTCTTACATGTACTAACCTGTTTTTGCCTCCTGTTGTATTTTGAAAGCATGTAACAGGTTGTGGACATTATTGTTGATAGGCTCTGTCCTTCCTTTGGGGACCAAAGGTTTTTTGGTGGGGGGAGTATGTAGCAGGCATGTTGTAATGCAATTTCTCCTTTTGGCCACACGATGGAGACAGAGAGATGTTCCAGAAAACTGAGAGAGAGAGAGAGAGAGAACAATGGGAAAAGGGGAGTTTTAGGAAGTGCTGAGGGGACAGAAGAGAGGGAAGTACTGAGGTAAAAGAGAGAGAGCGTTCTGACAGGAGACAGAGGAGAGGAGATTGCTTAAAAGAGAGGGAGATACCAAGGCTCAAAAAGTCATTTGCTGAGACGCAGTGACACTTGACAGTGAGAAGAGGAGGAGTGTGTGAGGGGAAGGAACTGAGTTGCCAGAGTGAGGAGAGAGACACACGCTGACACCGGGGACTGTGTGTCCCAACAGAGGAGGAGGGATATTCTGAAGCCCGGAAAAAAGAGTCTGTGAGAAGAATAAATAGAACGGTCTGAGGAGAGAGAGGGAGGAGAGAGAGAATGTGGTGAGGTAACAGGTGTGAGGTCTGAGACTGAGGAGACTGAGAGAGAGAGACTCTGGCAGCATCAGAGGGGGAGAAAGCCAAGCTTTTCCAGAGACTGCCAGGAGAGTGTTGCCTGGAGACGGAGGAGTGAGGACGCCTGAGGGGAGCCAGGAGTAGAGACAGCTACATGGTCCACTACTATTTAGTCCAGGGACCCTACTCAGCAGCTCAGCACCACTCAGCTCAGCAGAGATGACCCACGCCTTTCAGGGATCAAGATACCCATCCGGGTATTGGGTCGGCCGCTGCATATTCACCTTGCGAGTTTCGCTACCAGTCATCTCGATCAGCCATCAGCAAGAGATCCAGTGCCTTATAACATCGCTAGAAGTATCAGGAGCCTGAACCAGCACCTGGGACTATTGTTGTGTCATCGTACAGAGGACTGGTGAGCGGGTGTAAACCCAACATCCTTCTTGACACCATACTGACACTGCATGCAGACACCAATTTCCCTTTTTAGTGTCACGGGATGCTTGTTTGGAGCTGCCATCTCTAGTAGTTTGCCCTTTTAAATCTCTACCTAACGGAACATTCTAGAGGATTACTGCTCCATGCAAGCTTGTTCAAACCTTCTCTTAAAACAAGGGCCCCACTGTTTGCTAGCAAAAGACACTAGTATTCTTCACCTCAGGACCTGCAACATTACAGAACTGTGCTTGTTGTACTTGTGTAACCCTTTTCTTTTCATTGTGTGTTTGCCTCTCAAAGGTGTTTTGCGGCCCAGAAGGAGCTGAGAAGTTGACAAGTCTTCTCTCCTCCCTCTCAGCTCCTGTGTGAAGGGGATATAGATTATTGCCCTCTCTATACCTGCAGTTGCTAAATATTGAAGGTTGTTTTTTCTAATGTATTAGTTATTTGTAGAAAGGTTTAACAGTGTTGTAAGTTTCCATATGCTTTAAACTGTGCTAATATATTCAACTTGTTTATCACTACCAGGTGTGTGTCTATTTTTGGTGATAATCCACACCCAGGATAACGGTATTTACCACGTGTCCTTAACCACTGCCCGACCGGCTCACGCCGATATACGTCAGCAAAGTGGCACGGGTGCGCAAAACAATACCAATGCAACACCGCATCATCGGCAGCTAGCGGGCGCGCATGTGCCCGCGGGTCCCACGGACTCGTTGTCCACTGGTGGCCCACGATTGTGACACAGAGAGGCAGAACAGGGAGATGCCTATGTAAACATGGCATTTCCCTGTTCTGCCTGGCAACATGACAGGGATCTACTGCTCCCAGTGATCCGGAGCAGTGATCTCTGTCATGTTCTAGTGAGCCCATCCCCCCCTACAGTTAGAACACGCCCAGGGAACACACTTAACCCCTTGATCGTCCCCTAGTCCCTGCCAGTGACATTTACACAGTAATCAGTGCATTTTTATAGCACTGATCGCTGTATAAATGCCAATGGTTCCAAAATAGTGTTAAAAGTCTCCAATCTGTCCGCTACAATGTCGCAGTCATGATAAAAATCGCAGATCGTCGCCATTACTAATAAAAAAAATAAAAATAAAAATGGCATAAATATATCCCCTATTTTGTAGACGCGATAACTTTTGCGCAAACCAATCAATATACGCTTATTGTGATTTTTTTTTTTACCAAAAATATGCAGAAGAATACATATCGGCCTAAACTGAGGAAGAAATTAGTTTTTTTTATATATTTTTTGGTATTTATTATAGCAAAAAGTAAAAAATGCTTTTTTTTTTTCAAAATGTTTGCTCTTTTTTTGTTTATAGCTCAAAAAATAAAAACTGCAGAGGTGATCAAATATCGCCAAAAGAAAGCTCTATTTGTGGGAAAATTTTGTTAGGGTACAACGTTGCATGACACGCAATCGTCAGTTAAAGCAACACAGTGCCATATTGCAAAATGGGGCTTGGTCAGGAAGGGGGTAAGTCCCTCCGGGGCTGAAGTGGTTAAATGTGTTTGCAGTAATTTTTTTTAACCAGGTGTGTCAGAAGGGCTGAGGTCATTCTTGGAGCTGAGGCGGAGATCAGAGAATCCAAATTCACCAAGCGGCTCCTTCGGGGGTGGCGCTGCCCATACCTTGTTCTTACAGGGCTCAATGACTTGCATGTCTACCTGTGGTCCATAGAATGGCATATGAAACTGATAATGTATATATTTTTTTCCAGTTGTGGGAGACCAATTAGCAACAACAGAAATTGCATATTGAAATTTGACCGGAATGCCTGCAAATAATGTCCTAATACCAAATGAAGACCCAAAAAAAAGCAATGCACTGAATATGGCATGGTGGGCTAAATACATTACGCTGGAACCATCTACAATGTTATCTCTTTCAAGAATTCAAATGTAAAAGTATTGCTCCCAGTAACATGTAAAATAAATAAATCAAGAAAAGATACTAGAAACATTAACGATAATCTTTATTTATTGCCGTACAAATATTGACTTATCATATAACTAATTGGTGTAAATGTATTATCTCTTCATATGTATATAAGTAGATTCATTCTAAGTACTAAGTGGATTCAAGCCAACCCAGTACTGCAAAATAATCAAAGTAATCCTTAAATCCCACATCCAGGTTGGACATCCCTATCTTTATATTCCATGGCATTAGCCCTTCCTTTAACCTTTTACTCTTCCAGTATTGACCCCCTTCTTCCCACTTTTTCTTCTTCTTTTGCTGTATGTAGTGATGGATGCACCATTTTACTGTGAGCTTAGGTCAGACTGATAATAAATTCCTAGGGGGTGGGTCTATGACAGCATGACCTCATAGGACACTGGGCATTGCTAAGAGAAAGTTTGGCTTTAAGATTTAAACAGTACACATCAATATAGATTATTGCTTCATCCAAGCATGACCATGCACAAATACTGTACTGTACAGCACAATACAAATACTAATTAGTATATTATGTTCCTGTCTTGAAGTTGCAGATTAGTGTGGTGTTTTCTTACATCAACATAAAAGTCCTGAATAAAAGCAACACCACAAGTCAAGTAGTATTACCTTTTTCAGATGTAGAAATACAACCAGTGGATGTAGAAAAAAAAATAACAGAGACAAACTTTACTCTTCTTTGTTTTCCCTCATTCCTTGCATCCTTTTCCTTTGTGTTCCATTGTTCATTGTCCATTTAGGTTGGGAGATAAGCAACCTGTAGATCGCGATCTACCAGTAGATCGCAGACAGGTGACTGGTAGATCTCGGTCTGGGCTTGCTGACCCACCATTCCAGAGCATCAAACAAAGTGCAATGCAGAGGAATTACTTGTAAAGTTGGAGCTGTAGTAAAGAGCATGAGCCTCCTCTACAGTGCTGGCTGCTGTCCCATGCAGAGTGATACCAACTGCACTCCTCCTCTTATTCTGGCTAGGGGTCTCCAGATTGGTGCCAGCAACAGGGAAGATAAGGTCTTCAGGTCAGTGTGAAGCAATACACTGAGCATAATAGTATAGGGCTGCTTTTACACTGATGCACTGCGGTTTACACACACTGTGGGTGCAGTGCAGTGTACATGCAGCTTTCCTGCGGGTTTGCTGCTATTAGCTATAGACTTCTATTATATCCTGCTGTTTTACCACCCCCAACTGTGTATGAAATGGGCCCTAAGAGTGCTGCTGCCAAATGCAACTAAGGGCTCATTCACAAGTGCAGCAAACACTGCTGCTCCTCTGAAAAGTGATCCAAGGGTATGTTGACAGGTGGTGAAGAGGCGATATGTTGCCTCCTCACATCCTGATTTAAAACCATTATTGCCATGCAATGCACAGGCTTGCGACATGGTAATACAGCAATTAGAGGTTTAAATAAGGTCTGAAGGGGCGACATTATGCCTGGGGATCTTTGACTTCTCCCGTGTTGTTCAGGTAGATCTCCACCTCTTTAAGGGTTGCCTACCCCTGATTTAGGTGATAATAATAGGTTGGATAACAGTGAAGACTGACTTCTGTGTCTGGTTAAAGAATGCTTGTACACATAAATATAAGCATACGGTGTGAATATACACATATATAGATATGTAGAAGTGCAACACTATTCAAAAACAATTTACAATGCACACATCAGAAAAAAACATAAAAAAAAAAGTTCAACCACCTCATGCTGTTCAATGCAAAAACATTAAAACCATGATCCTCATGTGTCCATAAAAACATAATAAATGAATAACTAATATTTTCAGTCCCATGTGCTGGACCATATACTGTATTTGTGAATATTCTTCCTGTGCTTCACTATACAATTCTTCTGTGCTTGTGTATATTGTTTCACCATAACATTACTCCTTTACCCAGTGCTCCACTGCAGATGTTCTCTCTACTCTTAATTTGACCTGCACATTGTAGAGGTCAAAAAAGCTTATTCCATCCAGGAGTTCAAAGGTTTCGAGTGATGTTTACTCCTCCTCTTCTTCTACCCATGCATTTATATCTCAAGGAAAAGGAAAGGGATTACATAATGCTTGCATATAAAACGCATTACATCCCAGTCACGAGATTTAATTGCGGACGTAACGCGTAGGGTGGAGCTTGATGATATCATTGCATGATGTTAGATTGTATCTATTCACCCACACCACACACTCATGCATATTCAGACTGTTCGCAGCACATACTGCATAAGCATGCATAGAGTGACATTGCCGCATGTCCAATTCCAAAGGCTCCTCCTGCTTTGGACGTTGGCCCACCACATGACCCAGTTGGCGGCAGGACCAACACCAAACCTCTTTCTCCCTGCCAGTTCTCAGGAAGGTTTGATGCTGAGTGGAAGTGTTATGCCCCCTAGCATACACCATGCAGCCCACAGGTGGTATCTTGATGCTGGAATGTGCCTCCTTAGTCCGGCCCAGCTCTCTGGTTGCAGAAAGTCTCTCACAGAAGCTTTCTGCACAGCTGTATCGTTTTATGGCAGCAGTCATCTCATCCAGGGACTGGAGCTCCAACTCAGCCACGCATCTGTGCAGCTCCCTAGGAAGACCATGCAGAAACTGGTCCAAGGCAACTTGCTCATCAATCTGCATTGGGGTCTTCTCTTCAGATTTCAGACAATCCTGGATCAGATGCATTAGATGGTACAGCTGCACATGGACTGCCTTAGTCCTGTCAAACTGCCAGGCATGAACTCGGCTCACACTCAAGGCAACAGTCACCCCCAGCATGGCTAGTATTTCCGCCTATAGCAGTTTATAGCTCTGTGCTGACTCTGGAGCCAAGTCACAGTACACCTGTTAGCTAACTACAGTCAGGAATGGGGCCAGCACATCTGTCCAGTCTTTCTCAGGCAGACCTTCTCTTATTGCAATCCGCTCAGCGTCGAATAAACTTCAATGTTATCTGTGGCCGTCATCTTTTGTAGAGCCGCTGCACAGCCCTCCGCGGGTCACCCTTTAAAATGGGGCTGGATTTCACCATTTCAGCCTGCTGGGTCTCTGCCTTCTGTAGACCTGCAATCTGTTCAAGCAGTAGGCAGTTTGCCTCTTGATGAGCAGTGACTGTCTGTGCCAGGACCTGCTCATGGCGGGCCTGAGTAGTAAGCAATGCTAATTGTTTAATTTGTTCCTCCTTTGCTTTTTCTTTTTTGCTTTTTCAGATTGACAGACAGTAAAGTAAATTTAAAATCCACTTTATTAATATGCAAACATCACAGGCTTTTTGCTCAGAGTCAGCTTAAGCAAGACAAGTAAATATTTCCATCAGTACAATACACAGTTTCATATGCATAACTTTCAGTGTTCCAGCCAGGGCCGGATCAACATAGGGGCTGATGGAGCTGCAGCTCCAGGCCCCTGCCCTAAAATCGGCCCACCCAGCCAGCAGTATAAGCCCGATTTTCTCCTGTCCATAAACTTCTATGGGACAGGAGAAGATGTGTGTAAATGTAGGGGTGTCTGGCTGCATTTGTGTTTGCTCACTGTGGTTATTACAATGTCACAGTGCACAATTTCCCACCCCCACACAAATGGGAGAGGCTCTGCCTTTCCCTTCCCCTCTCCCTCTGTAAAGTCTGTGCAGTGAAGGAGCCGAGTGGGTGGGAAATTATGAACAGAACTTAGGTGTCTTGCCAAAAAAGTTCCCCCGGTGGATAAGGACCACCGTGTACTGCGCAGTCGCAGCGCTTGTGCAGTACGGTGTCTTGCTGAAAAAGTTCCCCCGGTGGATAAGGACCCCCCTGTACTGCGCAGTACGAAGCACTACCGAGCCGAAAATAGCCGAACATACACAGTTGAGTGTCAGCTGTACACCTTCGCACATTTAACACCACATTCTACCACACGCTCCCGATGTTACCAGACAATGTTGCACGCTCCTGATGCTCGTGCTACTCTGCAAGGGGTGGATAATAAACACACTATCACAGTAATACACCCGACCCTTGCAGAGTAGCATGAGCATCAGGAGCGTGCAGCAGCGTCGGCCACAATGACTTGCTCATTGCACAGGTGCCGTTTACAGCTCACTCACAGCTGTTCAGCTTTGGGTATTTTCGGTGGCTTCCTTGTTGTTCGTACTGCGCAAGCGCTGCGCCTGCGCAG
The DNA here is from genome assembly GCA_037953035.1 of Aquarana catesbeiana. Taxonomy (NCBI): domain Eukaryota; kingdom Metazoa; phylum Chordata; class Amphibia; order Anura; family Ranidae; genus Aquarana; species Aquarana catesbeiana. The sequence goes on along the minus strand of JBBHAA010000062.1, from coordinate 4,766,899 downwards.
TACAGGGGGGTCATTATCCGTCGAGGGGAACTTTCTCGGCAGAACACCGGCAGATAGAAGGTGAACAGGATATCTCTGAGTGATGAGCCTCCAGGGACCATCCAAATGTGAGCACAGTGACTGGACCCTTATCTCCCTTCCTCTCGTTTTTTTAACTTTTTTCTCCAGCAGTAGCTCTTATAACTGCAGCCAAAGTGTTTAGAATTGTGTCATCAGCCTGTGGTAGTACTCACGCCCTTGTGCTTTTAGGTGGGTTCACACTGATTTGCTATGTTTTGGCCCATAGCTGGTGTATCCACAGTTTTCCTGCGTTTTACCCGCAGTTCTATTGATTTCTATTAGGTTGTGTGTTTTTTCTGCATTTTCTGAAAGCACACCAAAATTCCTACATGCTGCATCTTATCTTTGGCGCACAGAAGATGCAGCAAAAACCTGCAACCTGATATATATCAATAGGACTGCAAGCTAAAACTGCAGATACACAAGCAGTGCAGCCGACTGCAGCACACCAGTGTGAGCCCAAAGGCTTGCACACACAACCCCCCTGTAGTACTTGGTCTGATCAATACTCCTGGCATACACACACACGGCCATACAATCCCAGCTCAGGAGGGGTGGGGGCTCCAGGAATTTGATTGACTATGCAGGCCCTGTCCCTTCTATCTGTCCAGGCAGAGTCCTGGAGGAAGTGGCAGGCTGCTGGTGGCAAGTGGCACACTGTATCTGGTTGCATGCTGCTGGTGGCAGGCTGCTGATGGCAAGTGGCACACTGTATCTGGTGGCATGCTGCTGATGGCAAGTGGCACACTGTATCTGGTGGAAGGCTGCTGGTGGCAAGTGGCACACTGTATCTGGTGACAGGCTGTGGGTGGCAAGTAGCACACCGTATCTGGTGGCATGCTGCTGGTGGCAAGTGGCACAATGTATCTGGTGGCATGCTGCTGATGGCAAGTGGCACACTGTATCTGGTGGAAGGCTGCTGGTTGCAAGTGGCACACTGTATCTGGTGGTAAGTGGCACACCATATCTGGTGGCATGCTGCTTGTGGCAAGTGATACACTGTATCTGGTGGCATGCTGCTGTTTCTATCTGTCCAGGCAGAGTCCTGGAGGCAGTGGCAGGCTGCTGGTGGCAAGTGGCACACTGTATCTGGTTGCATGCTGCTGGTGGCAGGCTGCTGATGGCAAGTGGCCCACTGTATCTGGTGGCATGCTGCTGATGGCAAGTGGCACACTGTATCTGGTGGAAGGCTGCTGGTGGCAAGTGGCACACTGTATCTGGTGACAGGCTGCATGTGGCAAGTGGCACACTGTATCTGGTGGCAAGTGGAACACTGTATCTGGTGGCATGCTGCTGGTGGCAAGTGGCACACTGTATCTGGTGGCATGCTGTGGGTGGCAAGTAGCACACCGTATTTGGTGGCAGGCTGCTGGTGGCAAGTGGCACACTGTATCTGGTGGCAAGTGGCACACTGTATCTGGTGGCAAGTGGCACACCATATATGGTGGCATGCTGCTTGTGGCAAGTGACACACTGTATCTGGTGGCATGCTGCTGTTGGCAAGTGACACACTGTATCTGGTGGAAGGCTGCTGGTGGCAAGTAGCACACTGTGTCTGGTGGCAGGCTGTGGGTGGCAAGTAGGACACCGTATCTGGTGGCATGCTGCTGGTGGCAAGTGGCACACTGTATCTGGTGGCATGCTGCTGATGGCAAGTGGCACACTGTATCTGGTAGAAGGCTGCTGGTTGCAAGTGGCACACTGTATCTGGTGACAGGCTGCTTGTGGCAAGTGGCACACTGTATCTGGTGGCATGCTGCTGGTGGCAAGTGGCACACTGTATCTGGTGGCAGGCTGTGGGTGGCAAGTAGCACACCATATCTGGTGGCAGGCTGCTGGAGGCAAGTGGCACACTGTATCTGGTGGCAAGTGGCACACTGTATCTGGTGGTAAGTGGCACACCATATCTGGTGGCATGCTGCTTGTGACAAGTGATACACTGTATCTGGTGGCATGCTGCTGTTTCTATCTGTCCAGGCAGAGTCCTGGAGGCAGTGGCAGGCTGCTGGTGGCAAGTGGCACACTGTATCTGGTTGCATGCTGCTGGTGGCAGGCTGCTGATGGCAAGTGGCACACTGTACCTGGTGGCATGCTGCTGATGGCAAGTGGAACACTGTATCTGGTGGAAGGCTGCTGGTGGAAAGTGGCACACTGTATCTGGTGACAGGCTGCTTGTGGCAAGTGGCACACTGTATTTGGTGGCAAGTGGAACACTGTATCTGGTGGCATGCTGCTGGTGACAAGTGGCACACTGTATCTGGTGGCAGGCTGTGGGTGGCAAGTAGCACACCGTATCTGGTGGCATGCTGCTGGTGGCAAGTGGCACACTGTATCTGGTGGCATGCTGCTGATGGCAAGTGGCACACTGTATCTGGTGGCAAGTGGCACACTGTATCTGGTTGTAAGTGGCACACCATATCTGGTGGCATGCTGCTTGTGGCAAGTGATACACTGTATCTGGTGGCATGCTGCTGTTAGCAAGTGGCACACTGTATCTGGTGGCAGGCTGCTGGTGGCAAGTAGCAGGCTGTGGGTGGCAAGTAGCACACCGTATCTGGTGGCAGGCTGATGTTGGCAAGTGGCACACTGTATCTGGTTGCATGCTGCTTGTGGCAAGTGGCACACTGTATCTGGTGACAGGCTGATGTTGGCAAGTGGCACACTCTGTCTGGTGGCAGGCTGCTGGTGGCAAGTGGCACACTGTATCTGGTAGCAAGTGGCACACCATATCTGGTGGCATGCTGCTTGTGGCAAGTGGCACACTGTATCTGGTGGCAGGCTGCTGGTGGCAAGTGGCACACTGTATCTGGTGGCAGGCTGCTGTTGGCAAGTGGCACACTGTATCTGGTGCAGACTGCTAATGGCAAATGGCGCACTGTATGTGGTGACAGGCTGCTGGTGGCAAGTGGCACACTGTATCTAGTGCATGCTGCTTGTGCCAAGTGGCACACTGTATCTGGTGGCAGGCTTCTGTTGACAAGTGGCACACCATATCTGGTGGCAGGCTGCTGGTGGCAAGTGGCACACTGTGTCTGGTGGCAAGTGGCACACTGTATCTGGTGGCATGCTGCTTGTGCCAAGTGGCACACTGTATCTGGTGGCAGGCTTCTGTTGACAAGTGGCACACCATATCTGGTGGCAGGCTGCTGGTGGCAAGTGGCACACTGTGTCTGGTGGCAAGTGGCACACTGTATCTGGTGGCATGCTGCTTGTGGCAAGTGGCACACTGTATCTGGTGGCAGGCTTCTATTGGCAAGTGGCACACCATAACTGGTGGCCAGCTGCTGGTGGCAAGTGGCACACCGTATCTGGTGGCAAGTGGCACACTGTATCTGGTGGCAGGCTGCTGGTGGCAAGTGGCACACTGTATCTGGTGGAAGGCTGCTGGTGGCAAGTGGCACACTGTATCTGGTGGCAGGCTGCTGGTGGTAAGTGGCACACTGTATCTGGTGGCAGGCTGCTGGTGGCAAGTTGCACACTGTATCTGGTGGCAAGTGGCACACCATATCTAGTGGCATGCTGCTGGTGGCAAGTGGCACACTATATCTGATGGCAGGCTGCTGGTGACAAGCGGCACACTGTGTCTGGTGGCAAGCTGTGGGTGGCAAGTAGCACACCGTATCTGGTGGCAAGCTGTGGGTGGCAAGTAGCACACAGTATCTGGTGGCAGTCTTCTAGTGGCAAGTGGCACACTGTGTCTGGTGGCATGCTGCTTGTGGCAAGTGGCAAACTGTATCTGGTGGCGGGTTCTGTTGACAAGTGGCACACCATATCTGGTGGCAGGCTGCTGGTGGCAAGTGGCACACTGTGTCTGGTGGCAAGTGGCACACTGTATCTGGTGGCATGCTGCTTGTGGCAAGTGGCACACTGTATCTGGTGGCAGGCTTCTATTGGCAAGTGGAACACCATAACTGGTGGCCGGCTGCTGGTGGCAAGTGGCACACCGTATCTGGTGGCAAGTGGCACACTGTATCTGGTGGCAGGCTGCTGGTGGCAAGTGGCACACTGTATCTGGTGGAAGGCTGCTGGTGGCAAGTGGCACACTGTATCTGGTGGCAAGCTGTGGGTGGCAAGTAGCACACCGTATCTGGTGGCAGGCTGTGGGTGGCAAGTAGCACACAGTATCTGGTGGCAGTCTGCTGGTGGCAAGTGACACACTGTGTCTAGTGGCATGCTGCTTGTGGCAAGTGACACATTGTATCTGGTGGCAGGCTGCTGTTGGCAAGTGGCACACCATATCTGGTGGCAGGCTGCTGGTGGCAAGTGGCACACTGTATCTGGTGGAAAGTTGCACACCGTATCTGGTGGCATGCTGCTGGTGGCAAGTGGCACACTGTATCTGGTGGCAGGCTGCTGGTAGCAAGTAGCACACTGTGTCTGGTGGCAGCCTGTGGGTGGCAAGTAGCACACCGTATCTGGTGGCATGCTGCTGGTGGCAAGTGGCACACTGTATCTGGTGGCATGCTGCTGATGGCAAGTGGCACACTGTATCTGGTGGAAGGCTGCTGGTTGCAAGTGGCACACTGTATCTGGTGACAGGCTGCTTGTGGCAAGTGGCACACTGTATCTGGTGGCATGCTGCTGGTGGCAAATGGCACACTGTATCTGGTGGCAGGCTGTGGGTGGCAAGTAGCACATCGTATCTGGTGGCAGGCTGCTGGTGGCAAGTGGCACACTGTATCTGGTGGCAAGTGGCACACTGTATCTGGTGGTAAGTGGCACACCATATCTGGTGGCATGCTGCTTGTGGCAAGTGATACACTGTATCTGGCGGCATGCTGCTGTTAGCAAGTGGCACAGTGTATCTGGTGGCAGGCTGCTGGTGGCAAGTAGCAGGCTGTGGGTGGCAAGTAGCACACCGTATCTGGTGGCAGGCTGCTAGTGGCAAGTGGCACACTGTATCTGGTGGCAAGTGGCACACTGTATCTGGTTGCATGCTGCTTGTGGCAAGTGGAACACTGTATCTGGTGGCAGGCTGATGTTGGGAAGTGGCACACTCTGTCTGGTGGCAGGCTGCTGGTGGCAAGTGGCACACTGTATCTGGTGGCAAGTGGCACACTGTATCTGGTTGCATGCTGCTTGTGGCAAGTGGCACACTGTATCTGGTGGCAGGCTGACGTTGGCAAGTGGCACACTGTATCTGGTAGCAAGTGGCACACCATATTTGGTGGCATGCTGCTTGTGGCAAGTGGCACACTGTATCTGGTGGCAGGCTGCTGGTGGCAAGTGGCACACTGTATCTGGTGGCAGGCTGCTGTTGGCAAGTGGCACACTGTATCTGGTGACAGGCTGCTGGTGGCAAGTGGCACACTGTATCTAGTGGCATGCTGCTTGTGCCAAGTGGCACACTGTGGTGGCAGGCTTCTGTTGACAAGTGGCACACTATATCTGGTGGCAGGCTGCTGGTAGCAAGTGGCACACTGTGTCTGGTGGCAAGTGGCACACTGTATCTGGTGGCATGCTGCTTGTGGCAAGTGGCACACTGTATCTGGTGGCAGGCTTCTATGGGCAAGTGGCACACCATAACTGGTGGCCGGCTGCTGCTGGCAAGTGGCACACCGTATCTGGTGGCAAGTGGCACACTGTATCTGGTGGCAGGCTGCTGGTGGCAAGTGGCACACTGTATCTGGTGGAAGGCTGCTGGTGGCAAGAGGCTCACTGTATCTGGTGGCAGGCTGCTGGTGGTAAGTGGCACACTGTATCTGGTGGCAGGCTGCTGGTGGCAAGTGGCACACTGTATCTGGTGGCAGGCTGCTGGTGGCAAGTGGCACACTGTATCTGGTGGAAGGCTGCTGGTGGCAAGAGGCTCACTGTATCTGGTGGCAGGCTGCTGGTGGTAAGTGGCACACTGTATCTGGTGGCAGGCTGCTGGTGGCAAGTGGCACACTGTATCTGGTGGCAGGCTGCTGGTGGCAAGTAGCACACTGTGTCTGGTGGTAGGCTGTGGGTGGCAAGTAGCACACCGTATCTGGTGGCATGCTGCTGGTTGCAAGTGGCACACTGTATCTGGTGGCATGCTGCTGATGGCAAGTGGCACACTGTATCTGGTGGCATGCTGCTTGTGGCAAGTGACACACTGTATCTGGTGGCAGACTGCTGTTAACAAGTGGCACACCATATCTGGTGGCAGGCTGCTGGTGGCAAGTGGCACACTGTATCTGGTGGAAGGCTGCTGGTGGCAAGTGGCACATTGTATCTGGTGGCAGGCTGCTTGTGGCAAGTGGCACACTGTATCTGGTGGCATGCTGCTGGTGGCAAGTGACACACTGTATCTGGTGGCAGGCTGCTGGTGGCAAGTAGCACACTGTGTCTGGTGGCAGGCTGTGGGTGGCAAGTAGCACACCGTATCTGGTGGCATGCTGCTGGTGGCAAGTAGCACACTGTATCTGGTGGCATGCTGCTGATGGCAAGTGGCACACTGTATCTGGTGGAAGGCTGCTGGTTGCAAGTGGCACACTGTATCTGGTGACAGGCTGCTTGTGGCAAGTGGCACACTGTATCTGGTGGCATGCTGCTGGTGGCAAGTGGCACACTGTATCTGGTGGCAGGCTGTGGGTGGCAAGTAGCACATCGTATCTGGTGGCAGGCTGCTGGTGGCAAGTGGCACACTGTATCTGGTGGCAAGTGGCACACTGTATCTGGTGGTAAGTGGCACACCATATCTGGTGGCATGCTGCTTGTGGCAAGTGATACACTGTATCTGGCGGCATGCTGCTGTTAGCAAGTGGCACACTGTATCTGGTGGCAGGCTGCTGGTGGCAAGTAGCAGGCTGTGGGTGGCAAGTAGCACACCGTATCTGGTGGCAGGCTGCTGGTGGCAAGTGGCACACTGTATCTGGTGGCAAGTGGCACACTGTATCTGGTTGCATGCTGCTTGTGGCAAGTGGCACACTGTATCTGGTGGCAGGCTGATGTTGGCAAGTGGCACACTGTATCTGGTGGCAAGTGGCACACTGTATCTGGTTGCATGCTGCTTGTGGCAAGTGGCACACTGTATCTGGTGGCAAGCTGATGTTGGCAAGTGGCACACTCTGTCTGGTGGCAGGCTGCTGGTGGCAAGTGGCACACTGTATCTGGTAGCAAGTGGCACACCATATTTGGTGGCATGCTGCTTGTGGCAAGTGGCACACTGTATCTGGTGGCAGGCTGCTGGTGGCAAGTAGCACACTGTATCTGGTGGCAGGCTGCTGTTGGCAAGTGGCACACTGTATCTGGTGCAGACTGCTAATGGCAAATGGCACACTGTATCTGGTGACAGGCTGCTGGTGGCAAGTGGCACACTGTATCTAGTGGCATGCTGCTTGTGCCAAGTGGTACACTGTATCTGGTGGCAGGCTTCTGTTGACAAGTGGAACACCATATCTGGTGGCAGGCTGCTGGTGGCAAGTGGCACACTGTGTCTGGTGGCAAGTGGCACACTGTATCTGGTGGCATGCTGCTTGTGGCAGATGGCACACTGTATCTGGTGGCAGGCTTCTATTGGCAAGTGGCACACCATAACTGGTGGCCGGCTGCTGGTGGCAAGTGGCACACCGTATCTGGTGGCAAGTGGCACACTGTATCTGGTGGCAGGCTGCTGGTGGCAAGTGGCACACTGTATCTGGTGGCAGGCTGCTGGTGGCAAGTGGCACACTGTATCTGGTGGCAGGCTGCTGGTGGTAAGTGGCACATTGTATCTGGTGGCAGGCTGCTGGTGGCAAGTGGCACACTGTATCTGGTGGCAAGTGGCACACCATATCTAGTGGCATGCTGCTGGTGGCAAGTGGCACACTATATCTGATGGCAGGCTGCTGGTGACAAGTGGCACACTGTGTCTGGTGGCAAGCTGTGGGTGGCAAGTAGCACACCCTATCTGGTGGCAGGCTGTGGGTGGCAAGTAGCACACAGTATCTGGTGGCAGTCTGCTGGTGTCAAGTAGCACACTGTGTCTGGTGGCATGCTGCTTGTGGCAAGTGGCACACTGTATCTGGTGGCAGGCTTTTGTTGACAAGTGGCACACCATATCTGGTGGCAGGCTGCTGGTGGCAAGTGGCACACTGTGTCTGGTTGCAAGTGGCACACTGTATCTGGTGGCATGCTGCTTGTGGCAAGTGGCACACTGTATCTGGTGGCAGGCTTCTATTGGCAAGTGGCACACCATAACTGGTGGCCGGCTGCTGGTGGCAAGTGGCACACCGTATATGGTGGCAAGTGGCACACTGTATCTGGTGGCAGGCTGCTGGTGGCAAGTGGCACACTGTATTGGGTGGAAGGCTGCTGGTGGCAAGTGGCACACTGTATCTGGTGGCAGGCTGCTGGTGGTAAGTGGCACATTGTATCTGGTGGCAGGCTGCTGGTGGCAAGTGGCACACTGTATCTGGTGGCAAGTGGCACACCATATCTAGTGGCATGCTGCTGGTGGCAAGTGGCACACTATATCTGATGGCAGGCTGCTGGTGACAAGCGGCACACTGTGTCTTGTGGCAAGCTGTGGGTGGCAAGTAGCACACCGTATCTGGTGGAAGCTGTGGGTGGCAAGTAGCACACAGTATCTGGTGGCAGTCTGCTGGTGGCAAGTGGCACACTGTGTCTGGTGGCAAGTGGCACACTGTATCTGGTGGCATGCTGCTTGTGGCAAGTGGCACACTGTATCTGGTGGCAGGCTTCTATTGGCAAGTGGCACACCATAACTGGTGGCCGGCTGCTGGTTGCAAGTGGCACACTGTATCTGGTGGCAGGCTGCTGGTGGCAAGTGGCACACTGTATCTGGTGGCAAGTGGCACACCATATCTAGTGGTATGCTGCTGGTGGCAAGTGGCACACTATATCTGATGGCAGGCTGCTGGTGACAAGCGGCACACTGTGTCTGGTGGCAAGCTGTGGGTGGCAAGTAGCACACCGTATCTGGTAGCAAGCTGTGGGTGGCAAGTAGCACACAGTATCTGGTGGCAGTCTGCTGGTGGCAAGTGGCACACTGTGTCTGGTGGCATGCTGCTTGTGGCAAGTGGCACACTGTATCTGGTGGCAGGCTTCTGTTGACAAGTGGCACACCATATCTGGTGGCAGGCAGCTGGTGGCAAGTGGCACACTGTGTCTGGTGGCAAGTGGCACACTGTATCTGGTGGCATGCTGCTTGTGGCAAGTGGCACACTGTATCTGGTGGCAGGCTTCTATTGGCAATTGGAACACCATAACTGGTGGCCCGCTGCTGGTGGCAAGTGGCACACCGTATCTGGTGGCAAGTGGCACACTGTATCTGGTGGCAGGCTGCTGGTGGCAAGTGGCACACTGTATCTGGTGGAAGGCTGCTGGTGGCAAGTGGCACACTGTATCTGGTGGCAAGCTGTGGGTGGCAAGTAGCACACCGTATCTGGTGGCAGGCTGTGGGTGGCAAGTAGCACACAGTATCTGGTGGCAGTCTGCTGGTGGCAAGTGACACACTGTGTCTGGAGGCATGCTGCTTGTGGCAAGTGACACATTGTATCTGGTGGCAGGCTGCTGGTGGCAAGTGGCACACCATATCTGGTGGCAGGCTGCTGGTGGCAAGTGGCACACTGTATCTGGTGGCAAGTGGCACATCGTATCTGGTGGTATGCTGCTGGTGGCAAGTGGCACACTGTATCTGGTGGCAGGCTGCTGGTGGCAAGTAGCACACTGTGTCTGGTGGCAGGCTGTGGGTGGCAAGTAGCACACCGTATCTGGTGGCAAGTGGCACACTGTATCTGGTGGCATGCTGCTGATGGCAAGTGGCACACTGTATCTGGTGGCATGCTGCTTGTGGCAAGTGACACACTGTATCTGGTGGCAGGCTGCTGTTAACAAGTGGCACACCATATCTGGTGGCAGGCTGCTGGTGGCAAGTGGCACACTGTATCTGGTGGAAGGCTGCTGGTGGCACGTGGCACATTGTATCTGGTGGCAGGCTGCTTGTGGCAAGTGGCACACTGTATCTGGTGGCATGCTGCTGGTGGCAAGTGACACACTGTATCTGGTGGCAGGCTGCTGGTGGCAAGTAGCACACTGTGTCTGGTGGCAGGCTGTGGGTGGCAAGTAGCACACCGTATCTGGTGGCATGCTGCTGGTGGCAAGTGGCACACTGTATCTGGTGGCATGCTGCTGATGGAAAGTGGCACACTGTATCTGGTGGAAGGCTGCTGGTTGCAAGTGGCACACTGTATCTGGTGGCAGGCTGTGGGTGGCAAGTAGCACATCGTATCTGGTGGCAGGCTGCTGATGGCAAGTGGCACACTGTATCTGGTGGCAAGTGGCACACTGTATCTGGTGGTAAGTGGCACACCATATCTGGTGGCATGCTGCTTGTGGCAAGTGATACACTGTATCTGGCGGCATGCTGCTGTTAGCAAGTGGCACACTTATCTGGTGGCAGGCTGCTGGTGGCAAGTAGCAGGCTGTGGGTGGCAAGTAGCACACCGTATCTGGTTGCAGGCTGCTGGTGGCAAGTGGCACACTGTATCTGGTGGCAAGTGGCACACTGTATCTGGTTGCATGCTGCTTGTGGCAAGTGGCACACTGTATCTGGTGGCAGGCTGATGTTGGCAAGTGGCACACTGTATCTGGTGGCAAGTGGCACACTGTATCTGGTTGCATGCTGCTTGTGGCAAGTGTCACACTGTATCTGGTGGCAGGCTGATGTTGGCAAGTGGCACACTCTGTCTGGTGGCAGGCTGCTGGTGGCAAGTGGCACACTGTATCTGGTAGCAAGTGGCACACCATATTTGGTGGCATGCTGCTTGTGGCAAGTGGCACACTGTATCTGGTGGCAAGTGGCACACTGTATCTGGTTGCATGCTGCTTGTGGCAAGTGGCACACTGTATCTGGTGGCAGGCTGATGTTGGCAAGTGGCACACTCTGTCTGGTGGCAGGCTGCTGGTGGCAAGTGGCACACTGTATCTGGTGCAGACTGCTAAAGGCAAATGGCACACTGTATCTGGTGACAGGCTGCTGGTGGCAAGTGGCACACTGTATCTGGTGGCATGCTGCTTGTGCCAAGTGGTACACTGTATCTGGTGGCAGGCTTCTGTTGACAAGTGGCACACCATATCTGGTGGCAAGCTGCTGGTGGCAAGTGGCACACTGTGCCTGGTGGCAAGTGGCACACTGTATCTGGTGGCATGCTGCTTGTGGCAGATGGCACACTGTATCTGGTGGCAGGCTTCTATTGGCAAGTGGCACACCATAACTGGTGGCCGGCTGCTGGTGGCAAGTGGCACACCGTATCTGGTGGCAAGTGGCACACTGTATCTGGTGGCAGGCTGCTGGTGGCAAGTGGCACACTGTATCTGGTGGAAGGCTGCTGGTGGCAAGTGGCACACTGTATCTGGTGGCAGGCTGCTGGTGGTAAGTGGCACACTGTATCTGGTGGCAGGCTGCTGGTGGCAAGTGGCACACTGTATCTGGTGGAAGGCTGCTGGTGGCAAGTGGCACATTGTATCTGGTGGCAGGCTGCTTGTGGCAAGTGGCACACTGTATCTGGTGGCATGCTGCTGGTGGCAAGTGACACACTGTATCTGGTGGCAGGCTGCTGGTGGCAAGTAGCACACTGTGTCTGGTGGCAGGCTGTGGGTGGCAAGTAGCACACCGTATCTGGTGGCATGCTGCTGGTGGCAAGTGGCACACTGTATCTGGTGGCATGCTGCTGATGGCAAGTGGCACACTGTATCTGGTGGAAGGCTGCTGGTTGCAAGTGGCACACTGTATCTGGTGACAGGCTGCTTGTGGCAAGTGGCACACTGTATCTGGTGGCATGCTGCTGGTGGCAAGTGGCACACTGTATCTGGTGGCAGGCTGTGGGTGGCAAGTAGCACATCGTATCTGGTGGCAGGCTGCTGGTGGCAAGTGGCACACTGTATCTGGTGGCAAGTGGCACACTGTATCTGGTGGCATGCTGCTTGTGGCAGATGGCACACTGTATCTGGTGGCAGGCTTCTATTGGCAAGTGGCACACCATAACTGGTGGCTGGCTGCTGGTGGCAAGTGGCACACCGTATCTGGTGGCAAGTGGCACACTGTATCTGGTGGCAGGCTGCTGGTGGCAAGTGGCACACTGTATCTGGTGGAAGGCTGCTGGTGGCAAGTGGCACACTGTATCTGGTGGCAGGCTGCTGGTGGTAAGTGGCACACTGTATCTGGTGGCAAGTGGCACGCCATATCTAGTGGCATGCTGCTGGTGGCAAGTGGCACACTATATCTGATGGCAGGCTGCTGGTGACAAGTGGCACACTGTGTCTGGTGGCAAGCTGTGGGTGGCAAGTAGCACACCCTATCTGGTGGCAGGCTGTGGGTGGCAAGTAGCACACAGTATCTGGTGGCAGTCTGCTGGTGGCAAGTGGCACACTGTGTCTGGTGGCATGCTGCTTGTGGCAAGTGGCACACTGTATCTGGTGGCAGGCTTCTATTGGCAAGTGGCACACCATAACTGGTGGCCGGCTGCTGGTGGCAAGTGGCACACCGTATCTGGTGGCAAGTGGCACACTGTATCTGGTGCCAGGCTGCTGGTGGCAAGTGGCACACTGTATCTGGTGGAAGGCTGCTGGTGGCAAGTGGCACACTGTATCTGGTGGCAGGCTGCTGGTGGTAAGTGGCACACTGTATCTGGTGGCAGGCTGCTGGTGGCAAGTGGCACACTGTATCTGGTGGCAAGTGGCACACCATATCTAGTGGCATGCTGCTGGTGGCAAGTGGCACACTATATCTGATGGCAGGCTGCTGGTGACAAGCGGCACACTGTGTCTGGTGGCAAGCTGTGGGTGGCAAGTAGCACACCGTATCTGGTGGCAGGCTGTGGGTGGCAAGTAGCACACAGTATCTGGTGGCAGTCTGCTGGTGGCAAGTGGCACACTGTGTCTGGTGGCAAGTGGCACACTGTATCTGGTGGCATGCTGCTTGTGGCAAGTGGCACACTGTATCTGGTGGCAGGCTTCTATTGGCAAGTGGCACACCATAACTGGTGGCCGGCTGCTGGTGGCAAGTGGCACACAGTATCTGGTAGCAAGTGGCACACTGTATCTGGTGGCAGGCTGCTGGTGGCAAGTGGCACACTGTATCTGGTGGAAGGCTGCTGGTGGCAAGTGGCACACTGTATCTGGTGGCAGGCTGCTGGTGGCAAGTGGCACACTGTATCTGGTGGCAGGCTGCTGGTGGTTAGTGGCACACTGTATCTGGTGGCAAGTGGCACACCATATCTAGTGGCATGCTGCTGGTGGCAAGTGGCACACTATATCTGGTGGCAGGCTGCTGGTGACAAGTGGCACACTGTATCTGGTGGCAGGCTGCTGGTGGCAAGTGGCACACTGTATCTGGTGGCAAGCTCTGGGTGGCAAGTAGCACACCGTATCTGGTGGCAAGCTGTGGGTGGCAAGTAGCACACAGTATCTGGTGGCAGTCTGCTGGTGGCAAGTGGCACACTGTGTCTGGTGGCATGCTGCTTGTGGCAAGTGACACACCATATTTGGTGGCAGGCTGCTGGTGGCAAGTGGCACACTGTATCTGGTGGCATGCTGCTGGTGGCAAGTGGCACACTGTATCTGGTGGCATGCTGCTGGTGGCAAGTGGCACACTGTGTCTGGTGACAGGCTGTGGGTGGCAAGTAGCACACCGTATCTGGTGGCAGGCTGTGGGTGGCAAGTAGCACACTGTATCTGGTGGCAGGCTGCTGGTGGCAAGTTGCACACTGTATCTGGTGGCATGCTGCTTGTGGCAAGTGACACACTGTATCTGGTGGCAGGCTGCTGTTAAGAAGTGGCACACCATATCTGGTGGCAGGCTGCTTTTGGCAAGTAGCACACTGTGTCTGGTGGCAGGCTGTGGGTGGCAAGTAGCACACCGTATCTGGTGGCATGCTGCTGGTGGCAAGTGGCACACTGTATCTGGTGGCATGCTGCTGATGGCAAGTGGCACACTGTATCTGGTGACAGGCTGCTTGTGACAAGTGGCACACTGTATCTGGTGGCATGCTGCTGGTGGCAAGTGGCACACTGTATCTGGTGGCAGGCTGTGGGTGGCAAGTAGCACATCGTATCTGGTGGCAGGCTGCTGGTGGCAAGTGGCACACTGTATCTGGTGGCAAGTGGCACACTGTATCTGGTGGTAAGTGGCACACCATATCTGGTGGCATGCTGCTTGTGGCAAGTGATACACTGTATCTGGTGGCATGCTGCTGTTAGCAAGTGGCACACTGTATCTGGTGGCAGGCTGCTGGTGGCAAGTAGCAGGCTGTGGGTGGCAAGCAGCACACCGTATCTGGTGGCAGGCTGCTGGTGGCAAGTGGCACACTGTATCTGGTTGCATGCTGCTTGTGGCAAGTGGCACACTGTATCTGGTGGCAGGCAGATGTTGGCAAATGGCACACTCTGTCTAGTGGCAGGCTGCTAGTGGCAAGTGGCACACTGTATCTGGTGGCAAGTGGCACACTGTATCTGGTTGCATGCTGCTTGTGGCAAGTGGCACACTGTATCTGGTGGCAGGCTGCTGGTGGCAAGTGGCACACTGTATCTGGTAGCAAGTGGCACACCATATTTGTTGGCATGCTGCTTGTGGCAAGTGGCACACTGTATCTGGTGGCAGGCTGCTGGTGGCAAGTGGCACACTGTATCTGGTGGCAGGCTGCTGTTGGCAAGTGGCACACTGTATCTGGTGCAGACTGCTAATGGCAAATGGCACACTGTATCTGGTGACAGGCTGGTGGTGGCAAGTGGCACACTGTATCTCGTGGCATGCTGCTTGTGCCAAGTGGCACACTGTATCTGGTGGCAGGCTTCTGTTGACAAGTGGCACACCATATCTGGTGGCAGGCTGCTGGTGGCAAGTGGCACACTGTGTCTGGTGGCAAGTGGCACACTGTATCTGGTATCATGCTGCTTGTGGCAAGTGGCACACTGTATCTGGTGGCAGGCTTCTATTGGCCAGTGGCACACCATAACTGGTGGCCGGCTGCTGGTGGCAAGTGGCACACCATATCTGGTGGCAAGTGGCACACTGTATCTGGTGGCAGGCTGCTGGTGGCATTTGGCACACTGTATCTGGTGGAAGGCTGCTGGTGGCAAGTGGCACACTGTATCTGGTGGCATTCTGCTAGTGGTAAGTGGCACACTGTATCTGGTGGCAGGCTGCTGGTGGCAAGTGGCACACTGTATCTGGTGGCAAGTGGCACACCATATCTAGTGGCATGCTGCTGGTGGCAAGTGGCACACTATATCTGATGGCAGGCTGCTGGTGACAAGTGGCACACTGTGTCTGGTGGCAAGTAGCACACCGTATCTGGTGGCAGGCTGTGGGTGGCAAGTAGCACACAGTATCTGGTGGCAGTCTGCTGGTGGCAAGTGGCACACTGTGTCTGGTGGCATGCTGCTTGTGGCAAGTGGCACACTGTATCTGGTGGCAGGCTTCTGTTGACAAGTGGCACACCATATCTGGTGGCAGGCTGCTGGTGGCAAGTGGCACACTGTGTCTGGTGGCAAGTGGCACACTGTATCTGGTGGCATGCTGCTTGTGGCAAGTGGCACACTGTATCTGGTGGCAGGCTTCTATTGGCAAGTGGCACATCATAACTGGTAGCCGACTGCTGGTGGCAAGTGGCACACCATATCTGGTGGCAAGTGGCACACTGTATCTGGTGGCAGGCTGCTGGTGGCAAGTGGCACACTATATCTGGTGGAAGGCTGCTAGTGGCAAGTGGCACACTGTATCTGGTGGCAGGCTGCTGGTGGCAAGTGGCACACTGTATCTGGTGGCAGGCTGCTGGTGGCAAGTGGCACACTGTATCTGGTGGCAAGTGGCACACCATATCTAGTGGCATGCTGCTGGTGGCAAGTGGCACACTATATCTGGTGGCAGGCTGCTGGTGACAAGTGGCACACTGTATCTGGTGGCAGGCTGCTGGTGGCAAGTGGCACACTGTATCTGGTAGCAAGTGGCACACCATATTTGTTGGCATGCTGCTTGTGGCAAGTGGCACACTGTATCTGGTGGCAGGCTGCTGGTGGCAAGTGGCACACTGTATCTGGTGGCAGGCTGCTGTTGGCAAGTGGCTCACTGTATCTGGTGCAGACTGCTAATGGCAAATGGCACACTGTATCTGGTGACAGGCTGGTGGTGGCAAGTGGCACACTGTATCTCGTGGCATGCTGCTTGTGCCAAGTGGCACACTGTATCTGGTGGCAGGCTTCTGTTGACAAGTGGCACACCATATCTGGTGGCAGGCTGCTGGTGGCAAGTGGCACACTGTGTCTGGTGGCAAGTGGCACACTGTATCTGGTATCATGCTGCTTGTGGCAAGTGGCACACTGTATCTGGTGGCAGGCTTCTATTGGCCAGTGGCACACCATAACTGGTGGCCGGCTGCTGGTGGCAAGTGGCACACCATATCTGGTGGCAAGTGGCACACTGTATCTGGTGGCAGGCTGCTGGTGGCATTTGGCACACTGTATCTGGTGGAAGGCTGCTGGTGGCAAGTGGCACACTGTATCTGGTGGCATTCTGCTAGTGGTAAGTGGCACACTGTATCTGGTGGCAGGCTGCTGGTGGCAAGTGGCACACTGTATCTGGTGGCAAGTGGCACACCATATCTAGTGGCATGCTGCTGGTGGCAAGTGGCACACTATATCTGATGGCAGGCTGCTGGTGACAAGTGGCACACTGTGTCTGGTGGCAAGTAGCACACCGTATCTGGTGGCAGGCTGTGGGTGGCAAGTAGCACACAGTATCTGGTGGCAGTCTGCTGGTGGCAAGTGGCACACTGTGTCTGGTGGCATGCTGCTTGTGGCAAGTGGCACACTGTATCTGGTGGCAGGCTTCTGTTGACAAGTGGCACACCATATCTGGTGGCAGGCTGCTGGTGGCAAGTGGCACACTGTGTCTGGTGGCAAGTGGCACACTGTATCTGGTGGCATGCTGCTTGTGGCAAGTGGCACACTGTATCTGGTGGCAGGCTTCTATTGGCAAGTGGCACATCATAACTGGTAGCCGACTGCTGGTGGCAAGTGGCACACCATATCTGGTGGCAAGTGGCACACTGTATCTGGTGGCAGGCTGCTGGTGGCAAGTGGCACACTATATCTGGTGGAAGGCTGCTAGTGGCAAGTGGCACACTGTATCTGGTGGCAGGCTGCTGGTGGCAAGTGGCACACTGTATCTGGTGGCAGGCTGCTGGTGGCAAGTGGCACACTGTATCTGGTGGCAAGTGGCACACCATATCTAGTGGCATGCTGCTGGTGGCAAGCGGCACACTATATCTGGTGGCAGGCTGCTGGTGACAAGTGGCACACTGTATCTGGTGGCAGGCTGCTGGTGGCAAGTGGCACACTGTATCTGGTGGCAAGCTGTGGGTGGCAAGTAGCACACCGTATCTGGTGGCAGGCTGTGGGTGGCAAGTAGCACACCATATCTGGTGGCAGTCTGCTGGTGGCAAGTGGCACACTGTGTGTGGTGGCATGCTGCTTGTGGCAAGTGGCACATTGTATCTGGTGGCAGGCTGCTGTTGGCAAGTGGCACACCATATCTGGTGGCAGGCTGCTGGTGGCAAGTGGCACACTGTATCTGGTGGCAAGTGGCACACCGTATCTGGTGGCATGCTGCTGGTGGCAAGTGGCACACTGTATCTGGTGGCATGCTGCTGGTGGCAAGTAGCACACTGTGTCTGTTGACAGGCTGTGGGTGGCAAGTAGCACACCGTATCTGGTGGCAGGCTGTGGGTGGCAAGTAGCACACTGTATCTGGTGGCATGCTGCTGGTGGCAAGTTGCACACTGTATCTGGTGGCATGCTGCTTGTGGCAAGTGGCACACTGTATCTGGTGGATGGCTGCTGGTGGCAAGTGGCACATTGTATCTGGTGGCAGGCTGCTGGTGGCAAGTGGCACACTGTATCTGGTGGCAAGTGGCACACCGTATCTGGTGGCATGCTTCTGGTGGCAAGTGGCACACTGTATCTGGTGGCAGGCTGCTGGTGGCAAGTGGCACACTGTATCTGGTGGCAAGCTGCGGGTGGCAAGTGGCACACTGTATCTGGTGGCAAGCTGCGGGTATTAAGTGGCACACTGCATCTGATGGCAGGCTATGGGTGGCATCTCGCATTCTGCATCTGGCAGCAGGCGATGGTGGCAAGTGACATGCTGCATCTGGTGGCAAGTGACAAGCTCAGGTTCCCACTGATTCTGCATCATGGTGAGTTGAACTATTTCACTATTTATTACAATGTAGTAATAGAAATAATGGAATTTGTTCATCCTGATGCCATATCAAGCATAGTGTCAGGATGATTTTAAGTGCTAACACCAGCCTTTTGCCCGAAAAATCACCCCGCCACCTATTTCCCCATCAACCCCGAGACTACATTCCCCCTCATCTTTTTTTGGGATGGGGTACAAATGTACCCCTACCATTTCACAAAAAAGTGTCAAAAAGGTTAAAAAACACAAGAGACGTTTTTTGACAAGTCCTTTATTAATTTCTTCTTCTTTCCGCTTCTTCTTCCATCTTTTTTCTTCTGGTCTTCCTTCGGTGTTCTTCTTCCTCCATCTTGTTCTTCTACATCTTCTTCTTCTTCATCTTCTTCTTCATCTTCTCGTCCCGCATCTTCCTCCGGCTTCTTCTCTGCTCCGTCCGCACGATTCGCCTCAGTGGGAGTCTTCTGCTGTGTGGCGCTTCGGTTCTTCTGACTCTTCTTATATAACGGAGGGCGGGGCCACCCGATGACCCCGCCCTTCTGTGACGCACGGGGACTTCCCTGTGGCTTTCCCCGTGTTGTCAGAGGGGGCGGGGTCACCCGGTTACCCAATCATATGCAAAAAAAAACAACAAACAGGGTTTTGCATGCACATGATTGGATGATGTAAGTCAGCAGAGTTTCCCCTCATTTACTAAGCTCTGGAGCAACCAGGGGGGCGATAGTGGACATATACCTGGATGGGCACAGGAGCTCAGGAAAATAGCTAGTCCCTACTAGGGATGAGCTTCGAGTTCGAGTCGACATGACAGGACTTCCCTGTGGCATTCCCTATGACGCCACAGGGAAGTCCCGTCAAGTCACTGTGCGTCTGAGGGGGGCGGGGTCACCGGGTGCCCCCCCCGTTATTTAAGAACTGTCAGAATAGGAGAAGCGTCGCACAGCGGGAGCCTCCCTCCATGCCATCATGGATGCGGAGCGGCCAGAAAAGAAGATGAAGACAAGAAGATGAAGAGAAGAAGATGAAGAGAAGAGCGGGAGCCACCCTCCATGCCATGGATGCGGAGCAGCCCGAGGAGAAGAAGGGAAGAAGACGCCGCAGAGGAGATAAAAATCCTTTCCAATCAGGAGAGGAATATCTGGATAAATCCAAAAACCTACTTAGGCTTTTGGAAAAGGAGGATAGAGAACAAAAATTTAAAAAAAGGAAAAAATTCAATAGAGATATAGCAGATTATGAGTCTCATATAGTGTTTGAGTGGCAAAAGAAACTACTTGCTGAACAGAGTGGTGAAGCCACTCAATCTATGGACACTGTCTCATATGCTAACAATCAGGCTATGGCTGCTACTCAGGGAGGTCCAGTGAACAATGGTAACCATGGTGTGGCACCGCCCCAGCGGGCCCGTTCTTATCCAGCAGGGGTACAGCCACCTCCCCAGAGGATGAACGTAAAGCGTTCTCCCGCTCCATACCCTTTTCCCAGTCGCTCTGGGTTTCTAGTGAATCAATCTCGTGATGGACCCTTACCCCAACAGCCTTATAGGCATGGCTCTCCACATCGTGGATCTCAGCGAGACCGTGGAAGGGGTTCAATGCGGGGCCCACCTCTATCTCGGGGGTGGGGCTTTACACCCAACACTAATAATGGCTATATAAACAATGGTTACTCACAAGGAGATTACTCTGACCATTGTACATCCATTCCACCCCATCTTTGGGGCCCTGGGTATGTTCACCCTAATAATTGTCCAACGCATCTTTGTTTAACCCTCCGGGTCATCTATCCCCTTCGCTCAAAGTTTTCAGGGATTTGGCCTTGAGGGAGTTGGACGACATGAATGTGAAGTTTGTGAGAAGCAAAAAGGACATCCAGCTTGGCATAGAATCTCTATGTACTAACAAACAACTTGTTATCCGCCCTGCGGATAAAGGGGGCGGGATAGTCATCCTCAATAAGAGTGACTATATGCATGAAATGTATCGCATTTTGGGAGATGACACTACCTACACCCGACTGCCATCCAACCCTAATGCTATTTATAAAAACGAATTAGAACGTTTGGTCATCAGGGTTCTAATCCTGGTATCCTAAATAAGAAAGAAAGTGCCTTTCTGGTCCCTAGGGCACCTAGGATACCGGTAATTTATTATTTGCCGAAGATACACAAGAGCCTTGTTTGCCCCCCGGGACGTCCTATAGTTAGTAGGATCAATTCTATTACGTCCTGGGTGGGCAAATACATAGACTTTTACCTACAACCTCTGGTGCGCACTATGAGGTCCTATGTCAAGGACACTCGGGATGTCATCAATCTCCTCTCCAACCTCACACCGAGGGAGGGGATGATGTTGGTGACAGCCGATGTCACCTCCTTGTACACGGTTATTCCCCATCAATTGGGTTTGGAGGCCGTTTCAGAACATCTTAATCGATTGTCCAATCTCACTGATGAACAAATTCAATTTATTATGTTATTATTAGAGTTTGCAGCCACTCATAACTTCTTTTGGTTCGATGGGAATTATTATCGCCAGGATAAAGGGGTTGCAATGGGGGCTAAATATGCCCCTAGCCTGGCTAATTTGTTCATGGCCAGATGGGAGGAGGATGTCGTCTATGCCCAGCCAAGGCCCCAAGTGGCCTTGTGGTTTCGTTACATAGACGACATCCTCCTCCTGTGGGATGGCACTGATTCTGATCTATCTGAATATATGTGCTTTCTCAATGACAACGATAGGGGCATTCAGCTCAATTATGAGGCTAGCTCGGAGCAGATCAACTTTCTGGACCTTACCATCTCTATACCCAACAATGAATTCATTACCTCAACATACTTCAAACCGACTGATAGAAATTCTTTTATTCCCCATGATAGCTGCCACCATGCTTCATGGCTCAGATCTGTGCCCAAGAGCCAGTTTCTCCGAATAAAACGGAATTGCACTGATGTTGCCACCTTCTGGACTCAGGCACAGATCTTAACTCAGAGGTTTGTTGCTAAGGGTTATTCCCCCGATTTTGTTGCCAACACATTAGATCAGGTGGTTAAAGTGGACCATAAGGATTTGCTCACAGTGCGAGCTAAGGGTCCAGTCGATGCTTCCTTTCGCTGTCCCTTTGTCACTGACTTTACCTGCCAACACTCTAAGGTCAAACATATTATCAACAAGTATTGGCATATCCTTAAGAACGATAGGGTGTTGACATCTATCCTACCAGATAAACCTCAAGTAGTTTTTAGGGGGGCACCGTCACTCAAGGACAAAGTGGCACCTAACATTTTTGACCCTCCCACCTCAAGACCTACCTTTTTTTCTGAACTGACCGGGTATTTTCAATGTAGGAGGTGTCAGGTTTGCTCTCTGAATGGTTGCAGAAGTAGAAGGTCTGTGAACTTCACTTCCACCTGTACCCGAAAATCCTATACCATCGAGCCCTTTATTACATGTTCCACCTCAGGGGTCGTCTACATGCTGCAGTGCCCTTGCACTGTACGTGGGCCGGACGAAAAGACCCCTGCAGGTGCGACTAAATGAGCACATTAATAATATCAGGAGAGGATTTACTAAGCACTCTGTATTGAAACATTATTTGACTGTTCACGGCAGAGATCCCACAGGCACCATCTTCCTGGGAATCGATAAATTTAGGCCCCATTGGAGGGGTAGCGTTCTTGTTCGGTGTATCTCGAGATTAGAGATGGCCTGGGTTTATAAGCTAAAGACCTATACCCCCTTTGGCCTTAACATCGATGTTGTTGTTAATTCCTTTATTGACAACTCCTAGGCACTTTGGGTTACGTATATCATGGTTGTAATGAGATATTTTTATTTTTTTGGAATTATATTTTTTTGGAGTAATATACCTTTTTTACATATATGTGAACCCCACCATGTTTTTTTATTGCTCTGTTTTTGACTGTGTAAGGTAATCCTAGATCTAATGTCTGATGTTTGTACTACTTTCTGGGTTTGAGGTGCCTTCTTATCTCGGGGAGACGTCACCATTTCGATTTTGCCCTTAGGAGCATTCAATGACCCTATTTGATAGATTATTAATTTTTATGTTTCAGCCTTATGGAGGTTGTGTAACATGAGATTGATAACTTGGGTTTAGTGACCCAGGCCATTTGAGCCACGACCCACAATCAGTTTGTTTCTTTTGGGCCAGTGGCGTTGAATTCTTTTTTATATCTCCATATGGCCTGGGACATTTGGCTCAGATCACTTGGGCCGTTGGAGTTATGTCCCCCACTGACCGCCTATAGACTGTGTGCTAGTAGTGTTAATTTTATAATTATACCTAATTATACTTTTTTATTATTAGATTATATTTTAATATGTTTTTATTTAAACAGGATTCTTAATAGCACCTTCTCAGCCTGTAGGTTTTTGACGTCTGTGTGGCAGTTTTGGCTGTGCTGAATCACACATTGTTACCATGTCTTGGTATGTGTATTAGGGACATCGAATATATGTGTTTCCCTTAGATGGGATGGCGCCTTATCTTTCCTGCCGCAATGAGGCGGTGTTTTTTTCTCTGTATATAATCGGTGGGTCAGGACGTTGCTCGCATCCCGTGACCACGTCCTGTAGCGACGAAACGACATAGGGAGGAGGAGCTACGTCCTGACGACACCGCTATTCGAGTCCCGGAAGTTACGGGCTGTTCTGGAGCCAGCCAGCTTTTTTCTTATGCTGATTTACATCTGCTGTTTGTAAGTTTACATTTGGCTTTATTTTACTCAATAAATGTGAAGATTTTATGCTATGTGGAGCAATTTATGTTTTTCACGCTGACACACCAATCCTGTCGCGGTCTGTGGAGAGGGTTCCCGTGGACATGACGTTATCCAGTGCCTGTCTCTGAGATCCCGGGCTGGGGTTACAGCCGTCTGCCCAGTGAGGTCCCCTATAATTAAGGGACCAACGTGCTCTGGTAAGCGGCAGCATTTTTGAAGGTGGAGGTTTCATCTACGCACCCCATTCACTGCAGCAAGAGTTTTTTTTTCACTTGTGGTTATTGCTTTTTTTGGTTTCTTGTTTTTTGCCTGACACTTTTTCAATATATGGACTTTTTTGGGACTATTACGTTCATGATTATTCACTGTATATTGCGCACAGACCATATGGACATTTTTTGCGCCCTTTAAAGATTGTTTTTTGTACATTGAATATCACTTGTTTATAATCCATTTTGCACATTGAATATCACTTGTTCACAATTTATTTATTCCTTCATGAGGTTTTGAGGCATATATATGTTGCCTTCATCACATTATTAGCGCAACTTTTTATATTATTTTTTTGCCGCAGAGGAGATGCTGGACGAGAACACCGGAGCAAGAACCAGAAGAACCAGAAGAAGAAGAAGATGAAGGAAGAAGAAAGAAGAAGCATTTAAATAAAGGAATTGTCGAAAACTGTCTCTTGTCATTTTTAACATTTTTGACAGGTTTTTAGTGAAATGGTATACCATTTCACACAGGGGAGAGGGCTGGGATCTGGGGGTCCCCTTGTTAAAGTGGGCTTCCAGATTCCAATAAGCCCCCCGCCCGCAGACCCCCACAACCACTGGCCAGGGTTGTGGGGATGAGGCCCTTGTTCTCATCAACATGGGGACAAGGTGTTTTGGGGGGCTACCCCAAAGCACCCTCGCAATGTTGAGGGCATGTGGTCTGGTACGGTTCAGGGGGGAGCGCTCTCTCGTCCCCCCCTCTTTTCCTGCAGCCTGCCAGCTTGCGTGCTCGGATAAGGGTCTGGTATGGATTTTTGGGGGGACCCCACGCCGTGTTTTTTTAAAATTTTGGCACGGGGTTCCCCTTAATATCGATACCAGACCTAAAGGGCCTGGTGTGGAATTCAGGGGGACCCCCACGTCATTTTTTTTTAAAATTTTGGCCGGGGTTCCCGTTAATATCCATACCAGACCTGAGTGGCCTGGTATGGAATTTAGGGGGACCCCCCACGTCATTTTTTTTTTAATTTTGGTTTGGGGTTCCCCTGTGGGGAATTCCCATGCCGTTTTTATTAATGAACTTCTATGTGTATTGTCGGACCGGCAATGCATTAATAGCTGCGAGTAGTTTTAAATGACTTTTTTTCCTTTGAAATGTCATTTTGCTGTCAGACTGTTCTAAACACGGGAAACATGCGCCCCTTTACAGGCATACTATAAACACCCCCCAGGTATGAAATTTAAAGGGATATTACACTTTTATTGTTTCACTTTAAGCATTATTAAAATCACTGCTCCCAAAAAAACGACCGTTTTTAAAACTTTTTTTGCATTGATCCATGTCCCCTGGGGCAGGACCCAGGTCCCCAAACACTTTTTATGACAATAACTTGCATATAAGCCTTTAAAATTAGCACTTTTGATTATTCATGTTCGTGTCCCATAGACTTTAACGGTGTTCGCGTGTTCAAACTAATTTTTTGCTATATTTTGGTTGTAACATACACATGAAAAGCAATTATACCTATGTTTGATTGATGACATAAATGTGTATAGTTGTTTGACCAATGATATAAATATGGATTTATTGTTTGGTGGGCAGGATCTTGTTGGAGGCAATTGCTAATTAGCCACTTGCTTACTAGGCACTTAAACCCCCCTCCTATCCAGACCAATTTTCAGCTTTCAGTGCTCTCACACTTTGAATGACAATTACTCAGTCATGTAACACTGTACCCAAATGATTTTTTTGTCCTTTTTTTCATACAAATAGAGCTTTATTTTGGTGGTATTTGATCACCTCTGGGCTTTTTATTTTTTGCGCTATAAATGAAAAAAGACCGAAAATGTTGAAAAAAAACACATTTTTTCTAATTTCTGTGATAAAATTTTGCAAATTCGTAATTTTTCTTCATAAATTTTGGCCACAATTTATACTGCTATATATCTTTGGTAAAAATAACCAAAAATTTGTGGAAATTATTTGGTCTGTGTGAAAGTTTTAGAGTGTACAAGCTATGGTGCAAATCATAAAAAAAAAATCACATCTGATGTACTGAGGCCTATCTCATTTCCTGAGACCCTAACAAGCCAGGAAAGTACAAATGCCCCCCAAATAACCCCTTTTTGGAAAGTAGACATTTCAATGTATTTAGTTAGAGGCATGGTGAGTTATTTGAAGTTGTATTTTTTTCCCACAATTCTTTGCAAAATTGAGATTTTTTTTTTTCCCCACAAAATTGTCATTGTAATAGCTTATTTCTCTCACATGGCATGTGTATACCACAAATGACACCCCAAAATACATTCTGCTACTCCTCCTGAGTATTACGATACCACATGTGTGGGACTTTTTCACTGCCTGGCCACATACAGAGGCCCAACATGCATGGAGCACCATCAGGTGTTCTAGGAGCATAAATTACACATCACATTTCTCAACCACCTATTACACTTTTGAAGGCCCTGGAGCACCAGGACAATGGAAACACCCACAAAATGACCCCATTTTGGAAAGCTAACACCCCAACGTATAATCTATGAGGCATAATGAGTCTTTTGAATGGTTTATTTTTTTCCAGAAGTTTTTGGAAAATGTGGAAAAAAATGAAACCGCATTTTTTTTTACACAAAGTTGTCGGTTTATAAGATATTTCCAACACATAGCATTTAGATAGCAAAAATGACACCCCAAAATACATTCTGCTACTCCTCCTGAGTATTACGATACCACATGTGTGGGACTTTTTCACTGCCTGGCCACATACAGAGGCCCAACATGCATGAAGCACCATCAGGTGTTCTAGGAGCATAAATTACACATCACATTTCTCAACCACCTATTGCACTTTTGAAGGCCCTGGAGCACAAGGACAATGGAAACACCCACAAAATGACCCCATTTTGGAAAGCTAACACCCCAACGTATAATCTATGAGGCATAATGAGTCTTTTCAATGGTTTATTTTTTTCCAGAAGTTTTTGGAAAATGTGGAAAAAAATGAAAACGCATTTTTTTTTACACAAAGTTGTCCGTTTATAAGATATTTCCAACACATAGCATTTAGATAGCAAAAATGACACCCCAAAATACATTCTGCTACTCCTCCTGAGTATTACGATACCACATTTGTAGGACTTTTTCACTGCCTGGCCACATACAGAGGCCCAACATGCATGAAGCACCATCAGGTGTTCTAGGAGCATAAATTACACATCACATTTCTCAACCACCTATTACACTTTTGAAGGCCCTGGAGCACCAGGGCAATGGAAACACCCACAAAATGACCCCATTTTGGAAAGCTAACACCCCAACGTATAATCTATGAGGCATAATGAGTCTTTTGAATGGTTTATTTTTTTTCAGAAGTTTTTGGAAAATGTGGAAGAAAATGAAAACGCATTTTTTTTTACACAAATTTGTCCATTTATAAGATATTTCCAACACATAGCATTTGGATAGCAAAAATGACACCCCAAAATACATTCTGCTACTCCTCCTGAGTATGGCGATACCACATGTGTGAGACTTCTACACAGCCTGGCCACATACAGAGATCCAACATGCAAGGAACACCGTCAGGTGTTCCAGGGACACATAGCATGCACATACCAAGAATTACACCCCAAAATACATTATGCTGAGCAAAGCGTAAACAAAAAAGATTACCTGTGGTTGTAGTAGCGCAGTTGTACACAGGAGGATAGCACTGGTCCAGGCAGCAGGCAGGGACTTGGTCAGCAGCGGCGAACACAATTGTCCAGGCAGCAGGCAGGGTTACTGTCCATATAAAGTCCAGGGTCAGTGCAGGCAGAGATATTGTCCGCAGTGCCAAAAATATTGGTCCTGGTAGTAGGCAGGTCCATGTGGTGTGGTCAGTGCAACAGGCAGAGGCATGATGGCAGTAAGTCCTACAAGCAGAAGTAGGGCCTCGTTCAGGACAGAATGGAGACAGGGGTAGAGGCTTCTCCCACCCAAATCTCTTTGAAGCCTCCGAGTCTCCAGACACTAATCTAGGATTGAGAAAACAAAATAAATTGTTTTCTTCATCCAGAAAAACAATTCTGGAGCCCCTCACATATGTGAGACCACTGTGTTGAATCCCACTAGTCCAGTTGCAGGGTACAAGATCAGTCCAAGAGGCAGGCAAATATCATAGTCAAACAGTCCAAGGTCAGTTCCAGATCAGGCAGAGGTATGTACAGAATCGTTGGGCAGAAGCATGGTCGAATAACAGTCCAGGGTCAGTTCCAGATCAGGCAGAGGTATGTGCAGAATCGTTAGGCAGAAGCGTGGTCAAATAACAAGCCAGGGTCAGTTACAGAGGAGGCAGTGGCATAAGGGGTGTGAGGGTAAATTGTAGGAACGGAGGCTTACGTTTACCATACTTCACTAATAATTTACTGAAGTATGGTAACTACGAAAACATTCAACTACGCAGAGGCCTGGTTCAGAAGGACATTGTGCACAATAATAAGATGTGTCTCTTCTGAATCCAGCTCTGGTACACACCTTACATTTTTTTTGCCGTCGTTGGCCTGTTGGTTTGGGAGGGATCTTATCTGGAAAGTGGCGTTTGGAGAGTCGACTTAGAACATCAGATCGGATATTTTCTGGGGGGCCGTTCGGGAATGTAAGGGCAGTGAAAACTTCCTCCTGGTAGCCAAGGAAGCGTTTGGGGTTTTGGGTGGAGTTACGATAAATGACATAAGAATTGTAGATGGCCAAATGAAAAAAATAAATTGCGACTTTCTTATACCAATGGTATGTCCGTCTTGTGGCAAGGTACGGTTCATTCAAGTCGACTCCTCCCCCATAAACAAATTATAGTCAAAGATGCATTTAGGTTTCTGTATGGGGCCATTTCTTCTGGGGATTTCCATGAAGGTATCATCGTGGATTGAAGACAACATGTACACATCTCTTTTGTCTCTCCACTTCACTGCCAAAATCTCGTTGTTTCGTAGACTCGCCGTTTCTCCTTTTCTCAATTTTTTATTGACCAGACTTTGAGGAAAGCCCTTCTGGTTCTTTTTGATGGTACCACATGCAGGCGTCTTCATCCGATGCAGGTTGTGGAACAGGGGCAGAGATGTGTAGAAGTTATCTACGTACAGGTGGTAGCCTTTCTCCAGTAGGGGGTATGTGAGATCCCAAACAATTTTCCCGCTTGATACCAAGTAGTCTGGGCAATTAGGGGGTTGCAGCTGGGTGTCCTTCCCTTCGTACACTTTGAAGGCATACAAGTAACCTGTGACTCGGTCACATAATTTGTATACCTTCACCCCATAGCGTGCCCTTTTACTGGGAATATATTGCTTTATTTTAAGCCTGCCACTAAACTTAAGAAGGGACTCATCCACACATATGTTTTTTGTCTGGGGTAAACAGCAGGGGGAATAGTGCAGAAAAATCATTTAAAAGTGGCCGAATTTTGAAAAGTCTATCATAGTTTGGGTCATTTCGGGGAGGGCACTGGGTATTGTCGTTGAAATGAAGAAATCTCAATATCATGAGGTATCTGTTTCTGGGCATTACCTTGGAGTATATTGGCATGTGTTGGAGGGGGTGGGTTGACCAATAGGACAGCAAAGTGTTTTTTTTTCGTGAGTCCCATGTTAAATGTGAGCCCTAAAAAAACCTTCAACTCCTCCACCGTTAGGTCTCTCCTTGTAGGGACGGGCATAGTAGGACGTTGGATTATTCGCAATGAATTGCTGTGCATAAAGGTTGCACTGGGCCACAATACTTGACAGCATGTCCTCGGTAAAAATTCAATTAAAAAAATCTATTGGGGAAAAATTCTCCGTGTTCACCTGGACTCCTGGCTGGGCAGTGAAAGGGGGAATGTTGGCTTCTCCTGAATTAGGAGGAAGCCACAAGGGGTTCTGCAGGGCATAGGGAAGGCTGGCATGGGTCCTTGGCCTTTCTTGCAGAGGCACTGCGGTGCTGGTGGACGGGACTGCCGTGCTGGTGGACGGGACTGCCGTGCTGGTGGACGGGACTGCTGTGCTGGTGGACGGGACTGCCGTGCTGGTGGACGGGACTGCCGTGCTGGTGGACGGGACTGCGGTGCATGGGACTGCCGTGCTGGTGGACGGGACTGCGGTGCTGGTAGATGCCACTGCCTCCCCACCAGAACGCCTTCGTTTGGCGGGCCGAATCTCTTCCTCCTCTGAGTCACTCAGTGTTTCACTACTGAGGACTGGCTCATAATTTATGTTCGACTCGGAATCGGAAAGGGAATCTGAAAAAGAGAGCTCCCCGTTGCTCTCGTCGGCCTGGGACAGTATTTGGTACGCCTCCTCGGCGGAAAAGCTTCTTTTGGCCATGGTTGCTAAGCCTGCACTGATGGGCACTGATGAGGCGGCACTGATGAGCACAGATGGGCACTGAGGTGGCACAGAGGGGCACTGATGAGGTGGAACAGATGTGCACCGATGAGGTGGAACAGATGTGCAGATGTGCACTGATGAGGTGGCACAGGTGGGCACTGATGAGGCGGCACAGGTGAGCACTGATGAGGCGGCACAGGTGGGCACTGATGAGGTGGAACAGATGTGCACTTATGAGGTGGCACAGCTGGGCACAGATGGGGCGGCACAGATGGGGCGGCACAGATGGGGCGGCACAGATGGAGCGGCACAGATGGAGCAGCACAGATGGGCACTGATGAGGCGGCACAGATGTGCACTGAGGCAGCACATATGTGCACTGAGGCAGCACAGGTGGGCACTGATGAGGTGGCACAGGTGGGCACTGATGAGGTGGCACAGGTGGGCACTGATTGTGCAGCTGGACACTGATCACCGCTGGGCAGACAGGTGGGCACTGATTGGCACCGGTGGGCACTGATTGGCACAGGTGGGCACCGATTGGCACAGGTGGGCACCGATTTGGCACAGGTGGGCACCGATTGGCACTGTACTGATGCTGCACTGTATTGATGGGGCACTGTATTGATGGGGCACTGTATTGATGGGCACTGTGGGCACTGTAGGCACAGTAAATGGCAAACAAACACTCACAGAAGGCTGACAGATTTCTCTCTCCTCACACGCTGTCTCTGTGTGAGGAGAGAGAGCCGGCAATGAGAGATGATCTCAATTGTTTACATTTTAGATCATCTCTCATTGGAGGCAGCGATCGCGATGTAAACGGCCGCTGTGATTGGCCATTTACAGCGATCTGTGATTGGCTGTGTCCAAGGGACACGGCCAACACAGAATTTCCCCGTTGCGCGCTCGTGAGCGCGCACGGGGAGCGAGGAAAGGGGAGGCCGTCATATGACGTCCTCTCGGGAATTGACATCCGCGCTGAAGCCGTCATTCTGCTACCGCCGGATGTCAGGAGGTTAAACTTTAACTTTGATATACTGGATAATTAATATTCTTACTGTATGACTTTTGGCAAGATATATAATACATTTTACAATTCTAAACAGTATATACAGTGATGGGGTAAATGGAATAGCCATTTTATTTATCAAACATTGATTTATGATTATCAAAATTTATTTATGATTAGGCAGATATATTAGATGCATATATTGTTAGAAGTCATATTGTGTAACAGCTGTATTGGTTGTATACAAATACCATTTATACCTTCAGCTGTGAAGATTGCTATCTCAGCCTTTTCCCAAACAGCCACCGGAAGTGACGAGCTGTGAACAACTATTCCGCATTTCAATCAGTTTCACCAGATTTTACTTCAAAAATTGTTTAGCTAGGCCCCACCCATTGTAAAACATATAAATTGTATTAGAAGTCCTTAGTGAGTTAGAGAATTTTTTTGCCAACAATATGTATTGTGCTGCTCTCCATCATGTATTTCTACCTACATGCTTGTATAATAAAAACATCTATTTTTCAGATTGGCTTCAGCAGTCAAAATATTACTGAAATGTTACTGAAACCCATGCGTTTTGGGGTTTCCCCTACATACAGGTTTATACACCATAAAATGACTCTTCATAGTATTTTTTCTGGTTACATATTAACAATTTTAGGATGTAGGTACTGGTGGCAACGATCACTTAAATTTAGTCATGTTCAACTTCTAACCCTTTCTCACTCTATCCGAAACTAATATAAAAAATCTGTGCTTCAGTTCTACTTTAATAATGATAACCTTTGGAGGGCCTGCCAAGTACCCCACTTTAAAGCACACATGTATAAGGCCTAAACTTGCACTTTTATTACTGTATTATTTGAGAATCTGTGTTGCTGCATTGAGACCTCTTATTGGACCTTCCAATTGTCCAAGAACACATAAAACTGATAAATGATATAGCTAAATAAGTACACATGAAAATATTGTAGCTGGTTATGAATGTTGCAAAATATTTTGAGAGAAAAGGTATAATAGTTTGGACAGATGATAGTAGTTCAGCATTTGTTTACATTAGACATTCCCGTGTAATGTTCAAAAACAGCCTCAAGAGTTTAAACAACACATTCAAAGTTCACTATGCTCAGTATGTAAATAGAACCTCTCAGGATGGTAAGTACTGCTCTCTCTTCTTAAAAAAGAATGGAATAATGTGTCAGTATAGAATATTCTATTAATAATACATTTATTAATAATAATCATAATAAAATACTTGCTACAATACATATATTGCATAATACTGACAATTCTGAGCCTGTGTATTGCTTTATTTATCATGTATTTATGTTTAATTCTTTTTGACTGATATTGTTTTGTATGGAGAGTAATCCCAATATAATCACACATACATATTAATACCCAGTATTTTTAACCATTTGTTTATTTTACCAGTGAACGTAAATCTAAAGTCAGAACACAAAGTTAGGTATGGAAAATGCAGTTGTTGTATATGTTTAGGAAAGATATACTGAATCTGCAGAACAGAAATATACACTGAAAAATTATGAAGATTAAACTTCCCGATAAACCAATTGCTTGAATTACATTTTAAAAATGCAATAATGTAAAGGCTTCAAGAAAATGTATAATGATTTTTGGTAAAAAAAAAAAAAAAAAAGTTTTTATTATTGTTTTTACTTAAAAAGTTTTAAAATGAAAGTTTACATAATTATTTTTTTGGACATTTCATTAAATTAATATCAGTGACCTACAGTATTTAGGAAACCACTGACAAATTCATTGGGGTTGATTTACTAGAGCCTGTTCAAAGTGAAAACTCACTCAAAACTCAAAATTCAAGTGTACCTGCTCCACTCCTTTAGTAAATCAACTTCAATGTTCACTTTGAATACAGGTGAATAGGGCAACGCTGTGTTCAGTTAATATATACACTTATGTACTAGCAAAAATACTGTTTTTTTCCCCTTGCACATTATTGGATATTTTAATTAAACTCAGGTTCAACATATTCATTAACATTCACTTTGGTAAGTGAACAGCCTCTACTCATTTAGTAGATGAACTCAATTATTACCCATTGATATAGGGATTCTGCTTGCTTATACACACTGGAAAAGATCAGCAACTATTCCATGATATAGGAATGTAGTCAAAGGTCAAGCATTTTAATATATATTGGTAGTTTTTCTCATCCTAACATTACTGACCTATTTTAATCTATATTTTATTAAAAAATAAGACAACAGTAAAGTTAGCCCAATTTTTTTTTATATCGTGAAAGATAATGTTACGCTGAGTAAATTGATACCCAACATGTCACACTTCAAAATTTCGCCCGCTCGTGGAATGGCGTCAAACTTTAACTCTTAAAAATCTCCATAGGCGACGTTTAAAAAATCTACAGGTTGCATGTTTTGAGTTACAGAGGAGGTCTAGGGCTAGAATTATTGCTCTCACTCTAATGCCCCGTACACACGGTCGGACTTTGTTCGGACATTCCGACAACAAAATCCTAGAATTTTTTCCGACGGATGTTGGCTCAAACTTGCCTTGCATACACACGGTCACACAAAGTTGTCGGAAAATCCGATCGTTCTGAACGTGGTGACGTAAAACACGTACGTCGGGACTATAAACGGGGCAGTGGCCAATAGCTTTCATCTCTTTATTTATTCTGAGCATGCGTGGCACTTTGTCCGTCGGATTTGTGTACACACGATCGGAATTTCCGACAACGGATTTTGTTGTCGGAAAATTTTATATCCTGCTCTCAAACTTTGTGTGTTGGAAAATCCGATGGAAAATGTGTGATGGAGCCTACACACGGTCGGAATTTCCGAAAACAAGGTCCTATCACACATTTTCCGTCGGAAAATTGGACCGTGTGTACGGGGCATAACGATCGCGGCGATTTCTCACATGTGTGGTTTGAACACCATTTTCATATGCGGGTGCTGCTCACATATGCGTTCGCTTCTGTGCGTGAGCTCGTCGAGATGGGGCGCATTTATTTTACTTTATTTTATTGATTTTAAAACAGTTTAAAAAAAAAAAAAATTGGGTCACTTTTATTCCTATTACAAGGAATGTAAACATCCCTTGTAATAGAAAAAAGCATGACAGGTCCTCTTAAATATGAGATCTGGGGTCAAAAAGACCTCAGATCTCATATTTGGACTTAAATGCAATTAAAAAAAAAAAATTGTCATTTGAAAAAATGACAACAAAAAAATGTCCCTTTTAGACATATGGGCGGAAGTGACGTTTTGATGTCGCTTCCGCCCTGCTATGGTATGGAGAAGGGTGGGTGCCATCTTGCCCTCACTCCTATCAATACCTAACAGGACACAGAACCTGATTGCCTCCTCTGCTACCGATGGCTCCGGTAAGCGGCGAAGGGCGTGGGAGAGCGACGGGAGATACGCCACAGAGACCACCATTATCATAAACAGGACCGCCCACTGAAAAGATGGATACCTCGGTTGTGGCAGCAGCTGCTGCCATTACCGAGATACCCATCTTTAAAGTGCCGACGTATATGTACAGGAGCCCGTCGGCAAGTGTTTTTAAAGTGGTTCTTAAGCCTAAACTTTTTTTACCTTAATGCATTCCTTGTGTACATTTTACATTCCTAATGTTTACTTATTTATTTTAGCAGTTTACTTTAAAAGTCTAGTGACAAGACGTATGTGCTAGAAACCAGTGACACAATTATCCATTCATCATAACGGAAAATTTATATCAAATACTTACCGTAATTTTCCTTTCCTGATAGGCTCCATGGCAGCATACGTGTGGGTAGGCTCCGCCTCCATAACTACCCAATAGGACCCCTCTCCCATAAATCTTTGCTCTAGGCTGCTATCCATGTTCCGTAACTAGCCTACTCCAGACATTTGGGAGGGACTCCTGCTGCCATGGAGCCTATCAGGAAAGGAAAATTACGGTAAGTATTTGATATAAATTTTCAGTTTTCCTGACAGGCTCCATGGCAGCATACGTGTGGGAAATAACTCACCCAAAATACACACGGGTGGGCAAAAATGTTTGAGCAAAGAAACCAAATTTTATTTAACTTTGTCAACCGACAATACTTGTAAACCAAAATTAATGGATGACAGAGCAGCAGGCTCAACACAGTAGTGGGAAATAAATGTGTTAATAGAAGACCATGAAGCCGCTTTACAAATGATTTCAGGCGCGACATGCCGAGAAGCTGCCCACGAGGTCGAGATACTCCTGGTCGAATGAGCTGTCACTGCCTCTGGAGGAGCCAAGCCCTTTGCCTTGTATGCCCTCAGAATGGTCTGCACAATCCAAGAAGAAATTGATCTGACCGAAGCTCGCATTCCCTTGTTCTTACCATGGAGAAGAACGAAAAGGAATTCCGTTTGTCTGAATGGAGCCATGACCTCCAGATATTGTTTTAGAGTGTGGCCTACGTCAAGTGGATGAACATCTTGATTATCCGTTGTTCTGAAAGTAGGAAGTACAATCTCTTGGTTTTCATGAAAGACTGAGGTCACTTTAGGGTTTGACCCAAGCATGGGAATTAACACTACCCTGTCTGGAAAGAAGGTCAGGAAAGGTTCTTCTGAACCTAGATTTAGAATCTCTGACACTCTTTTAGCTGACGTCACAGCTACTAAGAAGGTGGTCTTGAGCGTGAGGTCTCTCATGGAAAGAGGTTTGTCAGGATCTGATCCGAGATTGGAGAGAAAATCCAAGACAATAGGGAGGTCCCATTTGGGAAACCTAGGTCTTCTTTGAGGTTTAAGCCTAATAGCTCCTTTAAAGAATTGACGGACTAATGTGTGATTTGCCCAAGATACTCCTGTGAAGGCCGAGATGGCTGAAACTTGAACTCTTAGTGAGCTGACTGCTAAGAATAGGTCCAGCCCTGACTGGAGAAAACTTAGAATGTCCTGTACTGCTGGAGAGTTACACGGATTTGACCGGGAAGACATATGATCAGTGAATTTAGACCATATAGGTTCGTATATCCTATTAGTACTTCCCCTCCGGGCACTAAGAAGAGTTGGAATAGCTTCTTCAGGACAACCTAGAGATTCAAGCCTTTCCCTCTCAAGAACCACACCCTGAGGTGTAGGCAAGATGGGCATGGGTGTAACGTCGTGCCTTGAGACAGTAGATCCGGCCTGAGAGGAAGGGGAACTGGGTCTTGATAACTCAGGAGTGATAACAGAGGGAACCACCGCCTGTTGGGCCAGAAAGGAATCACTGCAATGATCTCCACCTTCACTGTTCTGAGCCTCCGGAGAAAATGAAGAATCACCGGTACCGGAGGGAAGGCATAAGCCTTCTGAAACTTCCATTGATCTGAAAGAGCATCTATTCCATATGCCTGAGGGTCTCTGAACCTTGAATAATATCTGGGCATTTTGTGATTGCATGGGGAAGCAAACAGATGGACCTCTGGAAGTACTCCCAGGGTCAGAAGCCACTCGAACACCCCTCTGTGGAGAGACCACTCGTTGTTGGCCATTTGAACCCGCGAGAGGAAGTCCGCTTGTACATTCTGAATCCCTGGAATGTAAACTGCCGAGATGTTGGACAAATACTTCTGAGCCCAGCTCATTATTGGCTCCACTTCCTGTAACAGAGACCAGCTGCGAGTTCCATCTTGCTTCTTTATGTAAGCCACCGCGGTTGTATTGTCCAACCTTAGCATTACAGATGACCCTTCTATTAGATGGCGAAATGACAGGAGTGCCTGAAAGGTGGCTCTCAGCTCCAGAATGTTGGAGACAATCCCTTGAGCAGGGACAATCCATCGGCCTTGAGCCACTTCTGAAAGGCAGTGAGTGCCCCAACCCCGATTGCTGGCATCCGATGTTAATGTGACCCATGAGATGGGAATGATTGAATGGTGATTGCGCAGATTCTTCCCTTGAAGCCACCAAAGGAGAGACGTTCTCATGGTTGGAGTAAGGTGTATGCGCTGGATTTGGCTGGAAGAATCCCATTGTTGAAGGAACCCTTTTTGGAAGAGTCGTGTATGCCATTGGGCCCACTTCACCATAGGAATGGTAGCTGTCATCTTGCCAATTACTTTCAGTCATTGGAGAGCGGAGAGGTGAGACGACGCAAGGGCTGCGTGTATTCTGTCTCTAATCACTCCAATCTTCTCCTCTGGAAGGAAGATGGTGCCTTCCAATGTGTTGAAGTGAGCCCCTAGAAACACCAGAGATTAAGTTGGCTCTAGATGGCTCTTCTCTAGATTCAGAAGCCACTCGAATTTCTGCAGGGTGGAGATGACTACGTTCTTGTGCTCTAAAAATTGATCTTTGTTCTGAGCTAGGAGAAGTAGGTCATCTAAATAGTGGTGGAGACGAACCCCCTTGATGCGAAGTAGGGCCACAAAAGACAAAAGGACCTTGGAGAAGACCCGAGGTGACGTTGTTAGGCCGAAGGGTAGACATGTGAACTGCAGATGCTGATTGCCTACCGCAAAGCGGAGGAATTGTTGGAAATCTGTTGCCACTGGCACGTGAAAGTATGCATCTTTTAGATCGATTGAAATCATCCAATCCCCCAGATGTACTGATTGTTGAATCGTAAGTAAAGATTCCATTTTGAACTTTTCCTTTCGGATAAAGGAATTGAGATGTGTTAAATCTGCTACTGGCCTCCATGTACCGTTTTTCTTCTGTATCATGAACAGAGGAGAATACATGCCTTTGCCTCGTTCGTTTTCTGGAACAGGGACGGCTGCGCCTTGATCCAATAAACAATTCACGTAGGTTAATAGGACCTGCTTTTTTTCCTCTGAACCTAGAAGAGATGTGGGAACAAATCTAAGTCTTGGGGTATTGTTGAAGACCCACTTGTGACCGGAGGAGACCGTCTTGATGGTCCAGTAATCCCGGATTGAGGCCGCCCAGACATGCCCGAAGTGTCGAAGACGAGCCCCCACCCGGAATGCCTGAGTGGGCCCAATCTCAAAAGGACTTAGTGGAGTCCTGGTTGCCAGAGGAACCACCTTTTGCAGGTTTCTTAAAAGAGGACTGCCTGGATTTCCAGGATCTTGAAAACTCCCGACCAGGTCTGTAGCTGCGCGCATCCCTAACACGATCAGAGTTTTGTCTTCTAGGAAAACTACGTTTCTGATTTTGTAGACGTCTGTCTTGAGGGAGGAAACCAGACTTCCTACCTGTGGCCCGGGTTATGGCACTATCAAGCTTGTTGCTGAACAATGAAGAACCTTCAAACGGAATTCGGCACCAAGCTTGCTTGGAAGCTGGATCCGCCAACCACGGACGGAGCCATAAGGCACGACGTGCTGAAACAGCCGCCAACATGACCCGGGACATCAGGCGGATGACATCAATAGATGCCTCCCCAAGAAAGGCTGATGCCAGTCTGATCTCCTGAATAGGAGAATCCTTTGCTGTTTCAGTAGAGATACCTCTTAAGAACTCATCTACATTATCAGACCAAGATTCCAAAGCTTGGGAGACTGCAGCTATCGCAAGTACTAGCTTACATGCCATTCCTGACGTCAGGTAGACCCTTTTTAAATCTGAATCAATTCGCCTTTCCAAAGGACCTTTAAAAGATACAGTGTCTTCTAAGGGAAGCGTTACATATCTTGCTAGTCTCATCAGTGCTGCATCCACTAATGGAGCTGATTCAAGGTGCTTTACTTCCTCTTCCTTAAAAGGATATAGTTTCAAGACCTTTGACTGCATGGAACTTTTCTTGTCCATCTTGCTCCATTCCTCAGAAATGACATCGCCCAGCTCAGAGAGAAAAGGAAAATACTGTCGCTCCTTATTGAGCTGCTTGAAAAACTTTCTCTGTTTTGGGGGGGAAGTAACCGGATCTTCCCACTTCAGGGCCTCTTTTACTGCCTTCACCAAAGAAGGGACTAGAGCATACTCAAACCCCACGCCGGATCTTCCAGATCCGAATCGCTGTCTGAAACAGGAGCAGAAGGGTGACTTGGCTGGGAAGATTCCCATGTCTCATGCACAGAACCTTCTCCCACTGGAGGGCATAATGGGTCTGATGGGGAATCACGGGGCTGTTGAGCCTCTCTTTCCTGTAGAGATTCTTTCACAACCCGCCTCACCATAGATTCCAAACGCTGGTCTGCACCATCCCTCTCATCTGCAGCTTCAGAGAAGCAGTGATCACAGAGAGATTTGTCTGTTGGAACAGGCATCCTGCATCTCCAGCATGATTTTCCTGATCTCTCTCTAGAGTGAGATGAAGGGGGGGTGAGAAGGATCTTTATTGCACTGTTCAGATCTGGAAGGAGATCTATGATGGCTAGACCTAGAGGAAGATTGCCGGTGGTGTGATTTTGACGATCCACTTCCTTTATGGGAACTATGGTGTGGATCAGACCTAGGAGGGCTGTGAGGAAAGAAACACAGAAAAGATAGAGAAAGAAATCAGCTAGTGTCCTCAAATCCTACTCTCAATCCTTGTACAGGTAGAAAAGCATAACTGCAAACATACCTGCTACAAGCGGGCTGGCCACTAGGGGGCAGTGAGGAGTCCATGGAGTCAACACAATAGGAAACTGCAGAGACAGATTCACACATCAGCTGGCTGACAACAGACTTCAACCCCCAGACAATAGAGATTGTCTTACCTTGAACCGCCAAGATAGTTGCCCCGGGAAGTCGCCGTATCCCCCACGATCATTCCCGGGGCTCTATAAGCTTTCCACAGCTTTTAAAAGTGGCGCCCGTGACGTCATCGCCGACATCAGACGCAAGACGCTCGCGCGCATGCGCGAACCAAGCCTCGACTTCGTATCGGGTCCGCGCATGTGCAGAGCGCACGCCGGTACCCGGACGTAATGGAGAGAGCGGCTGCTGGAACGCAGAGAGCGTCAGCGCCGACTAGAACACCAGTGATGCGGAAGAACACAAAGGAAAGAGGTACAACAACACATAAACACTGCTGCCATATGCATATGAATAAAAAAAACTTACCCCTCCACCTACGATCACCTGGGCCGAGGAACCGCCATCCACACACACACACACCGGACTTGGCAGCAGATAATGGTCGCCTGAAACATTAGGCAAACAGACCGTGCGCACATAGATGAACCGATCCAATCTTCAGCGCTACTCTGCTATACACTCCATACCCTGCTTAACAGTCAGGGCCTATCGGAGGAATTTATGGCACTCGGCTGATTCGATTGTAGGGAGGTTTATCTTCAGGTAGGAGAACCAACACCTGGTCCTACGGAGGAGGACAAAAAAGGAACATGGATAGCAGCCTAGAGCAAAGATTTATGGGAGAGGGGTCCTATTGGGTAGTTGTCCACAAAAGTAAAAGTCATAGTGGTAGTTGACCAATACCATTGCCTGTTTATGTATATCTGTAGAACGACAGTTATAAGCACTTTGATTTTTGCTATTCTGTAAGGCATGCTTCAAAAGTATTTTTCTACTGAAATAATGTTGTACTCTAACCCAAACAAGCATTTCTTACATACCTTTCAGAAATACCTTGTGACTATTGTATTGTTTGCTGTTACCTCCATTGTTGTGTGTGAAGCAGCCTGTTTTCTAGACCAAACAGAACAGCTTGAAGAGCCACTAAAGGGTGAGTTGAAATTTTTACTCCTTACAGAAAAGCTGCATGTTGCATCCAAACAAAACAAAATAAACCTCTAGCAATAATTAGAGTGTGTTCAAAGCATTCATTTTCACCATATACAGCAGTCCTAGACAAATTGCAGCCCCAGGGCCAAATCTGGCCTATTGGCTGTCCCTATTTGGCCCTCAATAGCTCCACTGTTAGCATGCCTTTCTGAGCCTGTCAGCTTCCTCTACAAGGAGTCTCAGAGAGACAAGCTCACAGATGTCCATGTGAAGAGATGCTAAAACTCAAAGGAGAGAGCCTGAGGAGCTGATTGGTACAGCGGGGAGGCTCTGTTCTGGTAGGAGAGCATTGCCTAGGAGACATCTTGACGCTCTCCCTTGCTGCTACCTGGCCAAGTTCTTCCTATGTTAGCACCCACACGCTGCAAACCCCAGGAGCCGTGCACCTGTTCTTCACTCTAGGTCAGGATCTGCAGAAATCCCCGCTGTACCAATCTCAGGATCTCTCCTTCCAGTCCCAGTGCTTTTCAGAGTGCATGTGGCAGGCAATGAGGAGGTGTAATATCACCTCTTCACTGCCTGATTTAAACTTATAATGCCGCACTACCACTCTGCAATTGTGTGCATTGCACACGGTGGCAGCATGGCCCTATTTAACTCAATGGGCAAGTTTGACTAAAGCTGCCACTTGTCAAACTCTGCAGCCCAAGGTAAAGATGCAGTGATGCAGTGGGAAAAGCATGTGAACAGCCCCGTTTGCAAATATTTTACAGTTCAGGAGGGCAGGCGCGAGGGGGAGGACCACAGCTCAGCCGCCCTTTTTCAACCCAATTAAAGAGAAAAAGATCCAGCAATAAAACATGCACATTTTTTTTAGATCCATCCATTAAAAGGAATTAATACCTGTAACTATTGATGCGTTTCAGCCTCTTACATTAATCCTTTTTCAACACCCCTGATTAATCATCTGAAAAAGACCTAGCTCATAAGCAGTTGTACTTCTTATTCCTATTGCTAGGTGTTTGTTTTCTATATGTTATATGTTTATGTACTTACAGATTAATAAATATTAATATTGAGCAGAATTATGTCCGCCCCCCACAATAGTCCCAGTTTCTCATGTGACCCATTGGGAAAACGAATTGCCCACCTGATATACAGTATAGTTGAGGATTGTTTTATCATTGTTATAAACAGTGCACTTGCCTGTAATAGCATCACTGCAATACCTTACTCAACTGAAGTAAATGGACCCTTCTATATAGGCAAGGGTACCTATGGGTATGTTGCCATCAGCATGGACCATCATTATGTAGGATTTGCAAAAGCTGAATCAAAGCAAACATATTGGGTTTATAAATAGGTTTTCACAATTTGTATTATGTTCCCCTGTAACTGCAAGCTTTGGAAATCTGCATACAGCAACTGAAACAAAACTGCAATCTGCAATTTCTTCACATCAAATAGGCTTAGTACGCCCTACACCTAATCAGGGGTATATATGAAACTAGTGCAATGCTACTTCTGTCTACTAGGAGGAGGGATCAGTTCTGCATTACCCTTCTTAAATAATGACCTATGAGCCAGCTTCTCAACCAGTGGTACCCGAGGAAGTACGTCTAACAGGATCAGAAGGGTTATTATTTTATATATGAGTATCAAGTAATTAAAAATCTTAAAAGGATTACAATTATAGTATGTCCTGTTAATTAAAAGCATAAAGAGTCTTTGAAATTATTTTAAACATTCAAAGGGGGCACCAGGGGGTACGTAGCAAACATTTAATGTAGTAAAGCCCTTCATAATCTAATGAAGTTGTGCAGGGGCGGACTGACCATTCGGGCACTGCCTGAGGGCCCCATACCACTAAGGGGCCCCATCAGGGTTGCCAGCCTCATTAAAACCAGGGACAGTATGTACAATCTGTGTTTTTTTTTAAATCCCAAGATTATAGCTGCCCCGCCTCTCCAGTACCTTTTTAGTGTGTGTGTATGTGTATTCTGTGTGTGTATACTGTGTGTGTATATTGTGTGTCTGTGTGTGTATACTGTATGTGTGTATACTGTGTGGCCCCATAATCTATTGCCTGGGGGCCCCATAATCTCCTAATGCCTGAGGGCCCCATAATCTCCTATGGTCCGGGGGCCCTATAATCTTCTCCTATTGCCTGGGGGCCCCATAAACTCCTATTGCCCGGGGGCCCCATGAGTTGTCAGTCCGCCCCTGAAGTTGTGACACCAGTCACACAACAGATATCACATCCAGGCACAACCTTGTTGTTTCAGGCAAAGTAAGTTAAATAAATAAAAATAACATAACCAGTACCCAAACACTCTCTCTTTACTTTAGAGTTATAAACATTCAGTTTTAACATAACATTTAACATTT
The DNA here is from genome assembly GCA_037953035.1 of Aquarana catesbeiana. NCBI lineage: Eukaryota > Metazoa > Chordata > Amphibia > Anura > Ranidae > Aquarana > Aquarana catesbeiana. The sequence continues at coordinate 4,724,382 of JBBHAA010000062.1, read as the reverse complement.
AACATAATAAAAGAAAGCTCCTATGTTTACCCATCCTGTACACTTATTTCCTACTGGTACAGTGTTTTGTACTAATCACAGTACTGGGGTTAGTTAAGAGTAAACATATCCAAGAGGGAAGAAGCTTTCTGTCATCTACCAATGCAGCTATACCAAGGATGGTAACTTGATTACAACAGGCAAGAACTGTCAGGATTTGGGCATTTGGGATAATAGCATTTTTATTTTTTCCAGGATGTCTCTATAAAGGAAAATTATATCCACCTGGCAAAACATGGAGGACGAGGACCTGTTTGGACTGTAGTTGTGACACAGATGGGTTAATGAGCTGCTGTCAAGCGTATGTTAATATTTTTAGCATTCCAAAAGACTTTGTTAACAATATCTTCTGACCCCCATTAAATTATTAGGAGATTACAGCTGCAATCTTATTCTGTCATACCTTTATTTTCCTCACCTACAACAAAACAGTCTTTAACCACTTCAGCCCCAGAAGAATTTGCCCCCTTAATGACCGGGGCATTTTCTGCAATACGGAACAGCGCCGCTTTAACTGACAATTGCACGGTCCTGCGACACTGTACCCAAACAAAATTGACGTTCTTTTTTACCCACAAAGAGAGCTTTCTTTTGGTGGTATTTGATCACCTCTGTGGTTGAAAAAAGACAGACAATTTTTTTTTACTTTCTGATAGAATACATATCCAAAAAAAAAAATGTATTCATCAGTTTAGGCCGATATATATTCTTCTACATATTTTTGGTAAACAAAATCAAAATAGGCGTATATTGATTGGTTTGTGCAAAAGTTATTACGTCTAAAAACTACGGGATATAGATTTAGGGACTTTTTTTTTTTTTGTATTGTTTTTACCGGTAATGGCGGCGATCTGCGATTTTTAGCGGGATTGCAACATTGCGGCGGACAAATCTGACCCCAAATTACACTTTTTGGGACCAGTGACATTATTACATTGATCTGTGCTGTAAAAATGCACTGATCAATGTAAAAATGTCACTGGCAGGGAAGGGGTTAACACTAGGGGGCGAGCAAGGGGTTAAGTGTGTTCCCTGGGTGTGTTCTAAATGTAGAGGGGGTGGGCTTACTGGAACATGACAGAGATCACTGTTTCCGATAACTGGGAACAGCAGATCTCTGTGATGTCATCTGGAAGAACGGGAATCGCATTGTTTACATAGGCAGTTCCCCGTTTTGCCTCTCCTCACCGTGATCACAGGTTGCCAGCGGACATTGAGCCTGTGGTACCTGCAGGGACGCTCGCGCAGCGGGCGCGGGCCCGCTATCATCCTTGCACAGACCGACATACAGGTACGTCAGTTTGCACAGGGGAGCCAACCTGGCGCAGTATATCTGCTTTACATATATATATTATATATATATATATATATATATATATATATATATATATATATATATACATAAAAGAGATCAACTTTATGTAAATCATTTTATTTTGTGATTTATGGGAAGTAATGTTTTTTAATCCTGGATTGTGTATGGTGTATACATATGTATGTGTCACTGTGAGGGGTCCAGGGTCTGTGCTTGATATAGAGAAAACAAACTTTGTTTGTTTTCTGTTTTCTCAGAACCTTAGTAAGTCACATAGAGAACTGATACGTAGCCATGGACTTTTTGAGAGACATACAGAGAAAAGCAAAAATACTGTTATAAAAAGCAGAAAATTTTATTGTTTACCAACATTTAAATTAGGAATAAGACCAGTGGCGGCCCGACCATAGGGGGCGCCCGGGCGCCCCCCCCCCCCCTCTCCTGTGTAGTCACAAAAAAATTTAAAAAATTAAAAATTTTAAAACTGCCCCTTTAAGGAAAAAAAAAAGTCCTTTAACATAGTTTACTGTTTTCGAGCGCCGGACACAGTACACTATGGGAAGCGCCACGTCAATGCAATCACGAGATTGCAGACACAGCGCTTCATTTGTGGGCATTTATCCCGCCTTGGGGTGCTTTCCGAAGCGCTGAGTAACTTCCGCCCGGTGCTATTACTATGGCCGGGCGGTTTGATTGACATCTAAGTTTGATGTCACTTCCTGTTTTCTCTCTCCTATTACACCTGGGACAGAGAAAACAGGAAGTATAAGGAGCGGACCTCTCCATCGCCGCTGGAAGGAGACACAGCGGGAGAGGAGAGGACAACACAGTCAGCAAGGTAAGTGTCGCTGCTGTGTTCCCACGGGGGAACTTTGCTCTCCTTCCGCGCACTAAGTTTGTGCATAACAGCAAGTAGCAGAGCCGTACCAGTGAGTACACTTGCTATCACACGGATCCAGCCTGTCCCTGACAAAACTCTAGCTCTGCAGCCGCAGAACAGATGCCTCTGATCCTTCCCACGCGCTCCCCCCTCCTCTCTCTGTGCTTGATAATGGGGGTGAAGTCCACTCCAGCCAGCTACTATCTCTGATGTTCTTCCAACCACTGCACAGTGCCTCTCTGATCCTCCACCGTGGTCTCCCCCTCCTCTACTTGGGCTTGATAAAAGAGCTCACTGCAATGGCTCCATTTCAGCCTTACAGCCAGCACACCTCCTGTCCCTGTTTTCTCTGCATGCCTGGTTGCTGTGAATCTCCCTGAGCTCCCTCAAACATCACAGTAGAAGAGGGGGCACATTTAGGGCCAGTTCACACTGCTGCGATGTCAGACATCACATGTGATTTGCACCGCACTGCTGTGCAAATCTCATGTGATGTCTGTGTGATGCAAATTCAGCCATACAGATAGTATGGCTGAAATCGCATTCGGACCAAACTCACACAGGACCCATTTTTTGATCTGCACCAGAATCGGATCACATGGGTGTTCTCAGCCATGTGATCTGATTCCTGTCCGAATTCACAGTTCGCACTGCGATATGCGAACTTTACTGGAGGTGTTATTAACATTGTATTGACACCCCCAGCAGTTCACAAAGGGCAGTGTGAACTGCCTGCGAGTTGTATGCGATGCAGGAACCCATACTGGATTCGCAGGGTTCCCGCATCGCTGCAGTGCGAACCGAGCCTAAGAGTACCCATCAGCAGTAGCCTGGCCTGTCATCACAAATTCTGTCATCACCAATTCTGGCCCTGCTACCCACACTACCTGCACCTGCGATTTCTGCAGGGAAGCAAGCAGAGAAATACTTCTGGCTCCCTTGCCAGCCTGGCCAACCACAACTCACAAATGGCTGTCAGTAAAACACTTTGGGAAAAAAAGCCTGTGATTCTGAACTGTGCATGCGCAGTCTGAAGTCAGCCATTTAGAGAACTGCTGGGCTCAGCCTCAGATTAGGCAGTTGGATGTGGTTTTAATTCACACACCCCACCACACAAGTAGAGACCGAGCCCAGCAGTTCACTAATCGGACTGCACATCCACAGTTCAGAATCACAGACAAGGATTTTTTTCTAAAGTATTTTATCGCCAGCCGCTCATGAGTTGTGACCAGGCCAGGAGGTATTTAGCCACCTGCAAGCCACACTATAGCCAAATGACAGCTACAGCGCAGAAGGCCAGTTCTGCCAGGCTGTCATATGACATCCTCCCGTGATTGCACCTGCCGCGCTCTGTGACCACATTGTCCTCCAGACACTACTGATCACAGATTGAGGTAAAGAGCCAATCAGTGGCTCATTACCACGTGATCAGCTGTGTCCAATCACAGCTGATCACAATATAAACGGAAGGCAGTTATGGGCTTTCCTTTCCTCATGCTGACAGTGTGAGAAAGGGAGAAGAGAGCCAATAACTGGCTTACGTAAAAGGGACATCTACACTGATAATCAGGGCATTCCCAACAGTGCCCACCAGTGCTGCCAATCTTTGTCACCTATCAATGTCATTAGTGCAGCCTCATCAGTGAAGGAGAAACATTATCGGTTTGTAAAATGGTCTAACAAACATTGAAACGTTTCTTTTTTTTTGTTCATTTAGCAAAAATAAAAAACCCAGCAGTGATTAAATATCACCAAAAGAAATCTCTATTTGTATGAAAAAAAAATATAAAAATGTCATATGGGTACAGCATTGCATGGCCCAGCAATTGTAACTTGGTACCTCAAGGGTGCCCCTTAGTGCTTTAAGAGTGCCCCCTTATTTCCTCCAGTGTACCCCCTTAGTACAGTATTACTAAGGGGGCACTTTGGAGGATGTAAGAGGGCACTCTGGAGCATGTAAGGAGGATTCTGTAGGTAATAGCCTCCAGAGTGCCCCCTACTTTCCTCTTCCGCCGGCAGCAGCTGCAGGTATATTTGTGTTTACTATGCTTTTGTTCATGAATGGGCAGGAGTCTCTGTCTCCTGTTCATTCATCTGCAGAGCAGCTAAGACTACAGAGAAAGGTAACTGGGGATGTTCAAAAATTAGACTTCAGAGGTGTATTTAGACCCCATGATACCTCATCAAAGCCCCCCCCCCCCAACAACATTGTGAAAATAATGTAAATAAATATTATATTAAAATGATTTGAACATTAGATATAAAAAAATAAAATGAGATTGTAAAAAAAAAAAAAAAACCTTAAAAAAATCAGACTGGATGGATCCCTGAAGTCCTGGAGAGAGACGCACAGTGGGAGCTAGCTCTTTGCAGTGATCCTATGGGGAGGGTTATCTGCCATTTTAACCCCTTATAATCTGGGGGTTCATTAATTTGGTTAGAGGCTAATTCTGGCAGTGGTGGCTGCACAGCAGTGAAGCTGGAGTTGATTCTTATTGCACTAGTTCATCTAATAAGTTATTAACTTTCTGGGACTCAGTTTATTTATATTTAATTGCACAAGATCACTTTGTTGGAATCTGTTTATTACACCTTAGTGTGGATTTCTCACAATATCGGTTCAATTTATGTTTTATGAAGCCAGTTGGAATATTGTTATTTGGAACACACAAGAGTACTTTATTTTTTTGTTTAATAGTGTTTTAATGTGAAACAATTTGCACTGTAGCACTTTGATAATTTGATCATTTATGTATGAATTTTGAAGTTCTTGCACTAGAGCACTTTTATTGAGTGCAGTATGCAGCTTTTTTGGCATATAATTCAGCCTTGTGTCCAGCAGCATTTGCCTATAATAGAAGACATATTTGTAGCAACTTTCAAGCAATGAAATGTCTATTAATATCTCACCGCACTAATATAATAATTTACCTATTGAGGTTTGGATTACTACAGATGCCCTTTGGTGACAATGACAGGTTTAATTAATAACCACTTGGTAAAATTGATGGTGTAAATGACAATGCAATAATAGAAATAATGCGCTTCAATCATCCTGACACCATAACAACCATGGTGCCAGGATGATTGAAGTGCTAACACCAGGTGTTTGGAATATCTTTATCTGCTGATTGTTAAACTTTCTAGAATACACATATTTCTATTGTTGTGTAGGATCTGGGCCTGCTGTTCCTCCCTCTCCCTCCATCCCTCGTTCATCTCAGATGCTAACCACACCACCACTATTTCATTGAAACCACACCCATTTTCACCAAGTGGGAGAGGTCAAAAAGGAAGGGCGGGGTCTGGCGCCCCCCATCCTAAAACATCACCAGCTGCCACTGAATAAGAATCTACAAAAGTCATTGAAAATATGTCTGCCTTTAGGTTCACATAGATGTAATGATTTCAAAGAAAAATCCACGTAAACTCAACACGTTTCAAATGCTTTTCTCTATATGTCCCTCAAAAAGTCCATGGATTACATATCTGTTCTCTATGTGTATACTGCTTTATAAGGATTAGGTCATATAAGTCCTGTTCTGGGTCGTGCAGCCTCCATGTATAGGTCCACATCTTACCTAGTAGCCAGACCTCAACAATCACTTCAGACCAGGGCCAATTCTGACATCTCGCACATGCATGTAAACATTTTTGCTGGAAAATTACTTAGAACCCCCAGACATGATATATTTTCTGACAGAAAATAAAATACTGGCTGTTACAATTTACAATATTACATTGTATATCCCTGTATGTTGTGGTCGTTCAGATGCTTAGCTAATATTTTTTTTAAACTATTGATGCTCCCCACCGCCTGTGGAAGGGAATTCCAGATCCTTGCCACTCTTACAGTAAAGAACCCTCTACGCAGTTTAAGGTTGAACCTCTTTTCTTCTATATTTAATGAGTGCCCGCATGTCTTATTAACCCCCCGGCGGTATTCCCGAGTCTGGCTCGGGTGGATTTTTAATACCAAAAGCGGTATCCCCGAGCCATACTCAGGATTGCATCGTAAGATCCTAGTAGAGTTTACTTATCTTGTCCCCAGGATCCTGCGATGTCTCCCACTGTTATCTGCGAGCTACCGTGTCTCGCTCGATTCACAGTGCCGAGCTCCGTTCCCTGCGAGCGTTGCGACGCATGGGGACGGAGTTTGGTGCCAAATTCAAAAAGTAAAACACACAGTACAGATACAGTATACTGTAATCTTACCGATTACAGTACTGTATCAAATAATTACACATCCCTTTTGTCCCTAGTGGTCTGCCCAGTGTCCTGCATGCAGTTTTATATTACAAAAACTGCCTGGAAACTGGAGATTGTCCATAGCAACCAAAACTGTCCCTTTACATCAAAAGCGGTTTTAGACCAGCTAGAAAACAGCGATAATAAATTAGAATCACTTGCAGAATTGAGCGATAGTGATTTGTGGGGAAATCCGTCATCAAACACTAAAAGTAACGAAAGCGACAATTCTGCAACTGAGCAAATTTCAGTGTTTTTGATTTGATTATAGAATAATTATTATTATTATATTATTATTTGTTATAATTATTTATAGTTATTTATTATATTATAATTTTTTATTTCGTTTTTCAAACTTTATCATACCCGGGATGTCTACTAGACTGTTGTTTGGACAGATTTAAGTGAGTTATTCCTTAGAATTACAGGCCTATAATATAAAACGCCAAATTTCTGTGCAAAATAATTGTACCGCTTTCAGCATCAAAAATCTGAAATAATCATACCGCCAGGGAGGTTAAACTCCCAGAGAAGGAAGTGTCACCAGAACACCAGGATCTCCAAAATTGGGTCCAAAATTTTAATCACATGGTATCAAAAAATAAATAGAAGTGACATTTCAGAACCACGCAGGACCCCTTCATCAGGCATGTGACCTTATTAAACTCCATTACGCGGAAAAGTTTTTAAACCTATTGTGGGGTCACTCACCACCATAGAATTTGTAAATTGAAATCATATCCCCTCTCAAGCGTCTCTTCTCCAGAGAGAATAAGTTCAGTGCTCGTAATCTTTCTTCATAACTAATGTCCTCCATTCCCTTTATTAGTTTTGTTACCCTTCTCTGTACATTTCCAGCACATCCTTCCTGAGGACTGGTGCCCTGAACTGGACAGCATACTCCAGGTGAGGCCGGACCAAAGTCTTGTAGAGTGGGAGAATTATCGCTTTATCTCTTGAGTTAATCCCCTTCTTAATGCATGCCAATATTCGGTTTGCCTTGTTAGCAGCAGCTTGGCATTGCATGCCATTGTTGATCCTATCATCTACTAGGACCCCCAGGTCCTTTTCCATCCTTGATTCCCCCAGAGGTTCTCCTCCCAGTGAGTATCGTGGATTGCATTCATATTTTTGCCACCCAAATGCATTATTTTACATTTTTTCACATTAAACCTCATTTGCTCACCCCATTAATTTGTTCAGATCTACTTGCAAAGTTTCCACATCCTGCGGAGACGTTATTGCCCTGCTTAGCTTAGTATTGTCCGCAAATACAGAGGTTGAACTGTTTATCCCATCCTCCAGGTCATTTATGAACAAATTAAATATTATTGGTCCCAGGACAGAACCCTGGGGGACCCCACTTTTCACTCCTGACCATTCTGAGTACTCTCCATTTATCACTATCCTCTGAACTCTCCCTTGTAGCCAGTTTTCAATCCATGTACTCACCCTATGGTCCATGTCAACGGACCTTACTTTGTACAGTAAACGTTTATAGGGAACTGTATCGAATGCAGAAAGTAAATAGATTGGTTTGGCAAGAACGATTTTTCATGAATCCATGCTGATTACTGCTAATGATACTGTTTTCATTACTAAATTCTTGTATATAGTCCCTTATCATCCCCTCCAAGAGCTTACATACTATTGATGTTAGGCTAACTGGTCTGTAAATCCCAGGGATGTATTTTGGCCCTTTTTTAAATATTGGTGCTACATTGGATTTTCTCAAATCAGCTGGTACCATTCCAGTCAGTAGACTGTCAGTAAAAATGAGGGACAATGGTCTGGCAATTACTGGACTGAGTTCCCTAAGGACCCTCTGGTGCAAGCCATCTGTTCCCGGTGACTTAGTTATGTTAAGATTTTCAAGTCTATTTCTAATTTTGTCCTCTGTTAGCCATGAGGGTGCTTCCTGTGATGTGTCATGAGGATAAACACTGCAGTTTTGGTTACTGAAGCCCTCCGATTCCCTCGTGAAGACTGAGGAGAAGAATAAATTCAATATCTTCACCATCTCCCCATCCTTAGTAACCAGTTTCCCTTCATCATTCTTTATGGGGCCAATATGGTCTGTCCTCCCTCTTTTACTGTTTGTATACTTAAAAAATTTCTTGGTATTTTTTTTGCTCTCCTCCGCTATGTGTCTTTCGTGTTCCATCTTAGCCGCCCTAATTGCACCCTTACATTTCTTATTGCATTCTTTTTAAAGTTTGAATGCTGATGATGATCCTCAGCCTTGTATTTTTTGAAGGCCTTCTCCTTTGTTTTTATATGCATTTTTACATTGGAGTTGAACCACCCAGGACTTTTATTCCCTCTTTTAAATTTATTTCCCAATGGGATGCACTGGCTAATGCCCTTATTTAATATGCTCTTAAAGCAAACCCATCTCTCCTCCGTGTTCTTTGTTCCTAAGATTTTATCCCAATTAATATCTTCTAGCAAGGTTCGTAGTTTAGGGAAGTTGGCTCTTTTGAAATTCATTGTCTTTGTATTTCCCTTATATTTCCTATTTGTGTGATTTATACTGAAGCTAATTGACCTGTGATTGTTGTTTCCTAAATTGCCCCATATTTCCACATCCATGATCAGGTCTGTAATGTTGGTAATCAGTATGTCTAGTAACGCTTTGTTTCTAGTTGGTGCGTTTACCATCTGACCCATCAAATTGTTCTGCAAGACATTTAGGAACTGACAAGCCTTAGACAAATGCGCGGTTCCTTCCGCCCAGTCTATGTCTGGATAATTAAAATCCCCTATTATGATGACACTTCCCATCCTTGCCGCTAATCCAAATTGTGATAGGAGGTCCGTCTCCTCCTCCTCCCTCAGATTAGGGGGCCTATAGCATACTCCCAGTATTACTTTCCCCTTAGTTTCCTCCCTTTGGAGCTCTACCCATAAGGATTACACCTCCTCCCTAGCTCCCCTAGTGATGTCATCTCTCACATCACTTGTACATTATTCTTGATATAAAGGCATACCCCTTCCCCTTTTTTACCCTCTCTATCCCTGCAACAAAGGGAATACCCTTGAATGGTTGCCAGCCAATCATGAGAGCTGTTGAACCAAGTCACTGAAATTCCCACAAAATCTAAATCCTCCTCGTACAACAGTATCTCTAGCTCTCCCATCTTGTCCGCCAGGCTCCTGGCATTGGTTAACATGCCACGTAGTTTAGTAGTTTAGACCGGTCGCATACTGTCTTCTTATTGGGTGTTCTGAGGTTGCAAATAGGACTTGTTACTATACTCACCTCGGGTTTATGTGCTTTAGTCAACCTACCACTAATGCCCCCAATACTGCCCTCTGGAATATGTTCTGCGTTGACTATCTCTACCTCTGGACCCTCCCCCCGTCACCTAGTTTAAAAGCCCCTCTAACTTTTTGTCCATCTTCACTCCAAGCAGATCTGCACCCTCCTCATTTAGGTGCAGTCTGTCCCTTCTATAGAACTGGTGACGACTGAGAAGTCAGCCCAGTTCTCCAGGAACTTCCCTCTGCCTTTCTGGTGTGGCTCGAGGTACCAGTAGTATTTCTTAGAATACTACTTTGGAGGTCCTTAGGTCCTAAGTCAATAAAATCGTTCTTTAGGGCACTCCATCTTCCTCTGACTTTGTCATTGGTGGCAACGTGCACCATGACAGCTGGGTATTACCCAGACCCTCTGAGTAATCTGTCCATCAGATCCGTGATGTGACGAATCAGAGCGCCTGGTAGACAGCATACAGTTTGGCGCTTCAGGTCTTTGTCACAGATTGTCCTCTCTGTTCTTCTAAGAATTGAGTCCCCCTACCACCAGAATCTGTCTGTCTTTCCTTTCCCTTCGCTTCCCCCCCACTCTCACTGGAGGAGTTATTCCCCTGGTAGCTAGGGGAGTCACTCAGCTTCAGCAGTGCTTGTGTCTGACTGGTTTCCCCAATGTCACTCAACGGGGCGTACTTATTGGGATGCTCCAGCCCAGGATCGGCCTCGCTGGCACTTTCCCCTCTACCCTTCCTGACTGTCACCCATCGACTCTTTTCTAGTGCCTGTTCCTCTGTGCTGGCCCCTGCCGGCACCTGCCGGGTACATTCCCAGCTCTCCTTTAGTATGGAGGGTCTTCTCGGTGTTGATAGTTATGGCGCCAAAGTACAAGTCCCCCTGCTCCAGCCCTGCTAGAACACTGTCCCTCCTGCTGAGCACCGATCTTGTGCCCTACTCCGTGCCATAGGCCTCCACAAGACATCCCTGGCCATAGACCTTTATATCGCTGCACTTCACTGGTGGTGGTCAGGAAACAGCATTACAGTCACATCACAAGGACGTACATTCCTGAATCACTTGACATTACACAGTCAATCACATAAAGTGGACAGTCAGCAGTCATCACAGGTGCAGGCATGTGAAGCACTTTAACAGCAATCTCCCTTACAGTTTCTCCTCTGCCCAGGGTCATCAGTACTCACAGGACTGTTCTCTCTGTAGACACTTCCTTGCTAGGTACATTTCCCCTGGGCACCCTCCAGGGAAGCAGCCTCACACAGGAACCTCCAGTCTGCCTAAAATGCCTTTTGCAATCTACCCTAGCCAACACCTACATAAGGGACAGAATGACTACAGCCAGCCCTCCTGCATACAGGCCAACTCCACCCGGCCTCATGCTCTGTCCAGGGCATAAGTGTGTTGGCTACATCCTCACAGGTGTGGGGTGTTTGGCTCCCATGTCCCAATAATGGGTGTGCTCCTGCCCACCTAGCTAACATGTGGGTGCTGACTCACCCCTGATATCACTGTGGAAGGTCTCTGCCTAAAAGGGGCCTAACACCTGGTGTCACTACCTGCTTTACCAGACACTATTATGGTACAGAGCCATCTAGTGGGGAAGTAGCTAATTATACCTGCCTACATCCAAATCTCTCTTCTGCTGTCAAAAGCATCTGATCAAACCAAGATTGGTTTGATCAGATGCTTTACAAGCTAGTAACAGCTTGTAAACAACAAACCGAAAGGGAAAGTGACATAATACTTGTTGCGTCCAGTTTCTGGCAACACAGGAGTGGGTATGGATATACCTGCCTTTCCTTTGTCTGCAGCTGAGCTGAAAAGTCACAGCGGTGGGTAGTGGCAGAGGAGCCCCCTCGAAGCCCTGTAGAAGTGATCGAGCAGCTGTAGAGCCGCTTGTAGGAGGGCAGGCAGGTTACACTCAATCCATGCTTCCCTCCTCATTGAGCGCCCAGCAAAGGTCACATGAGAGGCCTAACCCAGGGTGGGTTCTTCTGGGCTACTCTAGGCACTTTGTACAAGGTCACTGCCATAAACACATGGTACCTTTACTTGAGCCACGCTTATGACCAGGTAGATGACAAACATGAACAAGCTCCAGTAATGTTTCTATACATCAACACAGTCACTTTTGTATTTAGGAGGGACACGCAGAGCCCTTGCCCTCTCCACCTGTCCAGCATATCATCACTACCTCACTCCCAGTAATGGTATGGGGTCCCGTGATGCACCTAGCATGGGCTCCATGCGTGCAACTTCACTTAACTCTTATGCCGCCTACACACGAGCGGACTTTACGGCAGACTTTGCCCGGCGGACTGGATTTCGTCAGACAATTCGATCGTGTGTGGGCTCCAGCGGACTTTGTTTTCTCAAAAGTTGGATGGACTTAGATTTGAAACATGTTTCAAATCAATCTGTTGAAATTGAGGCCGGTCGAAAAGTCCGCTCGTCTGTATGCTAGTTCGACAGACAAAAAGCCACGCTAGGGCAGCTATTGGCTACTGGCTATGAACTTCCTTGTTTTAGTCCGGTCGTACATCATCACGTACGAATTCGATGGACTTTGGTGGATTGTGTGTAGGCAAGTCCGTTCATTCAGAAAGTCTGTCGTAAAGTCTGTCGAAAAGTCTGCCGAGCAAAGTCTGCCGTAAAGTCCGCTCGTGTGTACACGGTATTACACTTTCATACCTGTGTACAGACTGAGGGCCCCAGTGGTGCAGATCTGCTCCCGTTGCTATGGGAGATAGATTGCAGGCGAACATCTCCCTCCCTGCAAGAGGCTATCTCACCTGCCACATGTCCGCACTTATGACAGACTGCTAGAGAAAACTTCATTACCCTTGGTAACCACTGTATCTTCACACTGTATGAGCTCTTTGTACTGATGTCTTTATAATCCAATGTGTTTTAGTGACCCGAACTGTAGACTATATGTGCCGTTTACTTGTATTGTACCCCTTCGCACCAGGCAAAGGCAAAGATTCCAACATTATACTTGAAGAATAAACTAACATGATGACAACGACAATTGACAGTCCAAGACAAATTGCAAACATTTCCTAACATCCCTAATCCCTAACTACAGGTTTGTGGCTGCCCCAGCAAATTTGGAACTTAGCCTTGGCAGGACACAGGTCATTCAGATTCCAGCGAGTGCACCAGGCAGAGCTTCTGAGTGTATGTAAACACGCCCCAGGATCCATGCGCTGGTCCCTTTAATAGCACACAGGACCAGAGGAGTCAGACCTAAGAAAAACTTGGGAGTACAGTTAACTCCTAACTTCATGCTGGGGCAGTAACCCCTACCTGCCTACACACTCTGATCACTTCTACAGGAAGGCCCATCTCTGGCTGAAAAAAAAAAATACTATAATAATGGCTGCAGCCAAGATCCTCATATCACTGCTTCCCGCCAAGAATGTTTATATACATACGGTGGATGGTAAGCAGTTAATCAGTCCCAACTGCCCACACTCCTTTTTATATGCAAGTTGACTGATGCTCCCGTATTTCTCACTCTCCTTCTTGCTCTCTATGCTGTGAGAGCCAGCTGCTGGTTGAAAAGGCTGACTGCTGACAGAACATTAAAAAAATACATTAGCTGCCTGTTTTTTTTTTTTTTGGGGGGGGGGACCCTTTAGGGGCACTCAGGAACTGGCATGAGTGTGCTTATTGTCTTGAAAGGCAAAGAATTATGAGAAAGCAATTTTACAAAAAGTTAAAGCTAAATTCTAGGCAAATATAAAAGACACAAAATAATGCATCTTAGGAGGAGTGGGCACACCAGCCTTGTGCATTACCATAAAACCATTTTATTGGAATGAAACATGTACAAATATACTTACAAATGTATCTAAAAACAGGCACATCAATAATCCCATGATGACAGTCCAAAGTGATGTATAGGTTATGCCAATACGCATGGAGCAAGGATAACGTATTTCCAGGGAAGAACCCTCTTCATCAGAGCAAACAGATGCCCACTGAACTACATGAGTAAATAGCACCCATACAAGATGGAAAACACCCAATGTCACACCTGACATTCACGAAAATTAGGGGAGGAGACAACTGTTAACCCCTGTTAGGCAGCACATTGTCAACCACATAGCTCTCAAAATCCCATCACCTATGTCAAAGATCATAATAATAATGAATAATGGAAATGAATAGTAGGAATAATAAAACCCCTGCGTTCTGGAAGAGCAGACTAACTATATGAATTCTGCACTTTGAACAGCTGCAGAGAAGAGAAGACTGCAGATAAATAGGTACAACTTATGTAGGAGGATTTGTTTCATCTCTGTGTATCACCTTTAGTGGGTATATGTAAGGGTTTACAACCACTTGAAATTCTACATAACATTCAGTTTGCATGCCTTGTTCTTGTAAGGCACAATGGCTTGCATGTCTAGGTATGCTCAGTAGAGTAGTAGAGATAACTGATTTTTTTATTTATTTCAGTTATGGGACACCTTTTAGCGATGACAGCAACTGCAAATTCAAATTTGACCGAAAGGCCTGTAAATATGTCCTAATACCAAATGAGGACCCAGAAAAGGAATGCACTCGATTTGGCATGGTGGGCTAAATACACTATGCTGGAACCATCAACAATGTTATCTCTTTCAAGAATTCAAATGTAGGATTATTGCACCCAATAGCATGTTAACTAAATAAAGATATCAAGAAAAGATTTAAAAAGATTTAAGATAATCTTTATTGCTGCACATATAATGACATACCATATAACTGATTAACCACTTCAATACAGGGCATTTTCACCCCCTTCCTGCCCAGACCAATTTTCAGCTTTCAGCACTCACACTTTGATTGACAATTACTCAGTCATGCAACACTGTACCCAAACAACATTTTTATAATTTTTTCACACAAATAGAGCTCTCTTTTGTTGGTATTTAATCACCACTGGGTTTTTTATTTTTTGCGATATAACTGAAAAAAAGAGCGAAAATTTTGAAAAAATAAACACTTTTTTTCTTTTGTATTATACAAAATTTGGTACAAAATTTATACTGCTACATATCTTTGGTAATAAATAATCCAAATTAGTGGATATTATTTAGTCTGTATGAAAGTTAGAGTCTACAAGTTATAGTGCCAATCGTTGAAAATTGATCACACCTGATACTGACAGCCAAGAAATCTCATTTCTTGAGACCCTAAAATGTCAGGAAAGTATAAATACCCCCCAAATTACCACTTTTTGGAAAGTAGACAGTCCAAGGTATTTAGTAAGAGGCATAGTTTTTTTTAAAGTTGTAATTTTTTTCCACAAGTCTTGGGAAAATGAAAAAATTATTATTATTATTTTTTTTAACACAATTGTCATAATAACAATTTATTTCTCATACACAGCATATGCATACTTGCAATTACACCCCAAAATACATTCTGCTACTCTTCCTGAGTATAGCAATACCAAATGTGTGAGACTTTTTCACAGCCTGGCGACATAGAGAGGCCCAACATGCAGGGAGAACCATAAGGCGTTCTAGGAGCATAAAGTACACATATCATTTCATTCCTACCTATCTCACTTTTGAAGGCTCTGGAACACCAGGACAATGGAATTACCCACAAAATGATCCCATTTTGGAAAGCAAACACCTCAACGTATATTCTGTGAGGCTTTATGAGTCTTTTGAACATGTCATTTTTTTCCACAAGTTTTTGGAAAATGTGGAAAGAAAATTAAAACTTATTTTTTCTTACACAAAGTTGTCAATTTATGATATTTCTAACACATAGCATGTACATAGCAAAAATTACACCCCAAAACACATTCTATTACTCCTCCTGAGTATGGCGATACCACATGTGTGAGACTTTAACACAGCCTGGTCACATACAGAGGTCCAACATGCAGGGAGCTCCGTCAGGCATTCTAGGAGCAGAAATTACACATGACAACCTATCACACTTTTGAAGGCCCTAGAACACCAGGACATTGGAAATGCCCACAAAATGACCCCAGTTTGGAAAGCAAACACCCCAATGTATATTCTGAGGCATGGGCTGCAGATAGGTACTGAGGTTTTCTGAAGGGCTACAGATAGGTACTCGGGTACTCTGATGGGCTGCAGAGAGGTGCTTGGGTACTCTGATGGGCTGGTGACAGGTACTCGGGTACTCTGATGGGCTGCAGATAGGTAATTGGGTACTCTGATGGGCTGGTGACAGGTACTTAGGTACTCTAGGCTGAAGACACTTACTCAAGTACTCTAATGGTCTGGCAACAGGTACTTGGGTGCTCTGGGCTGGAGACAGGTACTCTGATGGGCTGCAGATAGGTACTCGGGTACTCCGATGGGCTGAAGATAGGTACTTGGGTACTTTGGGCTGGAGACAGGTACTCGAGTACTCTAGGCTGGAGACAGATACTCGGGTACCCTGATGGTCTGCAGATAGGTACTCGGGTACTCCGATGGGCTGAAGATAGGTACTTGGGTACTTTGGGCTGGAGACAGGTACTCGAGTACTCTAGGCTGGAGACAGATACTCGGGTACCCTGATGGTCTGCAGATAGGTACTCGGGTACTTTGGGCTGGAGACAGGTTCTCGGGTACTCTAATGGGCTGGAGACAGGTACTTGGGTATTCTGGGCTAGAGACAGGTACTCGAGTACTCCGATGGGCTGCAGATAGGTACTCTGGTACCCTGATAGCCTGGCAGCGGGTACTTTGATGGGCTGGTGACAGGTACTCTGGTACTCTGATGGGTTGGTGACAGGTACTTGGGTACTCTGATGGGCTGGTGACAGGTACTAAGGTACTTTTATGAGCTGGTGACAGGTACTTGGGTACTCAGATGGGCTGGTGACAGGTACTCTTTACTATTGGGGCAATCAGTGTGTTTTGGTGTACACAGTGATCGTTAACGAGCTGTTACTGCAATTTTCTCATCACACAGGACTGATGTGTGAGGAGGAGAACCCTGTAACAGCTAGTTACTGCAGTTTGTTCAAATTTATGACCGGCTGTGATTGGACACAGCAGGTCACAAGGTAAAGAGCCAATTTCATTTACCCTGGTTGACACAGCCCATACACAAAGTGACGCGCCTCATCCCCGATCTCCACGCTGTGCGCCCCTGGGGGTGCGCACGAACGGCGTGCACAAAGACAGCGCATGGTACCGGCTGTGATTGGTCACAGCCTGTCACATGGTAAAGAGCCATTTTCATTGGCTCTTTACCCTGATCGTGGATGAGCTGTGTCCTGAGGGACATGCCTCTTCCCTGATTGCCATGCTGCGTGTCCCGGGGGGCACGCGAGAGCGACGAGAATGGGCGGACGTCATATGACGCCCGTCTGGATAGAGGGAGTGTTCCTGGCGGTGTCATTTTACAATGCTCCGATAGGGAAGTGGTTAAAGTTATCATCTCTTCGGCGCGCGCGGCTCAGGCCTTCCCGGGCAGTACTGATAGATGCTTCCGCAACTGTGGACAGCGCGGTGATGTCATACACACCTGGTGGTCCTGCCCAAGACTGGTGGGTTTTAGTCTAAAGTTTTTGGCTTACTGCAGACACTTTTCCATCTAACAGTCTGAAGGGATGCTAGGCTAGCCCTATTACATTGTCCAATACCTGGTTTGTTCGCTCCTCAGCAGAAACTGGCCACTTATCTCTTTATAGCGGCTAAACGAACTATAGCTCAAGC
This sequence comes from Aquarana catesbeiana, assembly GCA_037953035.1. NCBI lineage: Eukaryota > Metazoa > Chordata > Amphibia > Anura > Ranidae > Aquarana > Aquarana catesbeiana. Next base: position 4,706,945 of record JBBHAA010000062.1, on the reverse strand, counting down.
CTGGAAGACCCAACAAGTAGCCTTCCAAGGGGCGAGGACACACATGACTGCTATGTTACTTCAGGAATGAATGTCCAGTATTGAGAATGATTCACACGCCAAATTTCTAAAAATTTGGGAACCATGGATCTCTTATGAGTTTCCCACACTTCAAGCATCCTGTTTGGGCCTTAGCTGACTCCCTTCTGTGAGGCGCCGCGTCCAAGATCCTACGTTCCCTTTCCCCCTCTCCTATCTGTGACCCCCTTTTCTCTGCCTTTTTGCTCTTCTCGCTTTCTTTCTGGTTTCTCACTATTCTAACTCTTACTATTGCCTCCTTTGGAGGGGGGTTGCTGGAGAAGAGCCTCCCCTTTGGCGACTAATTTGGGGACAGGGCACTTTATGCAGTAGTCATTTTTTTATATCATGCCCTATTTTCACTATGTTACAGGATAATTGTGAATGATATTGATCTTTGGTAATTTTTACATGTCTCTAGCCCCTGCGTGGGCGAATAATGAGCTTTTTATATTTCTCTTGTTTACTAAAAAAACTCAATAAACATATTGAAACGAAAGTTATCATCTCTTGCAGACTATTATTTTAAGCATATCAGGCTCTTGAGAGATAGAAACCAGTGATGTCTTGGAAGACTGCTTTATTTGTGTTAACACTTCTTCAGCAATATTCTGTATATGTATATAAGTAGTTTCCCTTTAAGGCAGGCATGTCCAAAGTCCGGCCCGCAGGCCAATTGCGGCCTGCATTCCGGTTTCGAATGGCCTGTCTAGTAATTTAGACATATATATATATATTTTGTGGCCCCCAACGAATCTCTGAGCGCCGGGGCCACAAAAGATATATATTCTGGCTGCTTCGGAGGGGACAGGGAGGGGGTGGGACGAGCTCTGTCAGATTACATACAGGAGAATTTCCTGTTTACGTGACGGCCTCTGTAATTGGAAGTCCCGTCTCCTGCGCTGCCATTAGACGACTGTTCTGTCCATCATAGGAGGTGGGAATTTCTATTAAAGAGGCCGCAGAGAAAACAGGAGTTTCTCCTGTATGTAATCTGTTGGCACTCGTCCCCCCCCACCCTGTCCCCTCCGAGGCTGCAGATGGACATCGATCAGGCTGCACTCATGGTAATGGTGAGTCTGCATTCATGGCAATGGTGGTGCTGCATTCATGGCAATGGGGGTGCTGCATTCATGGCAATCGGGGTGCTGCATTCACGACAATGGGGGTGCAGCATTCATGGCAATGGGGGGAGGCTGCATTCATGGCAATGAGGGAGCTGCATTCATGGCAATGAGGGGGCTGCATTCATGGCAATGAGGGGGCTGCATACATGGCAATGGTGGGGCTGCATACATGGCAATGGTGGGGCTGCATACATGGCAATGGTGGGGCTGCATACATGGCAATGGTGGGGCTGCATTCATGGCAATGGGGGATGCTGCATTCATGGCAATGGGGGTGCTGCATTTATGGCAATGGGGGTTCTGCATTCATGGCAGTGGGGAGGGTTCTGCATTCATGGTAGTGGGGAGGGTTCTGCATTCATGGCAGTGGTGGGGCTGCATTCATGGCAATGGTGGGGCTGCATTCATGGCAATGGTGGGGCTGCATTCATGGCAATGGTGGGGCTGCATTCATGGCAATGGGGGGCATTTATGGCAATGGGGGTGCTGCATTCATGGCACTGGTGGTGCTGCATTCATGACACTGGTGGGGATTCTGTATTCAAGGCAGTGGTGGGGGTTCTGCATTCAAGGCAGCGGTGGGGCTGATTCATGGCAATGGGGAGGCTGCATTCATGGCAATGGGGGGGGGCTGCATTCATGGCAATGGTGAAGCTGCATTCATGGCAAAGGGGGGTGCTGCATTCATGGCAGTGGTGAGGGTTCTGCATTCATGGCAGTGGTGGGGCTGCATTCATGGCAATGGTGGGGCTGCATTCATGGCAATGGTGGGGCTGCATTCATGGCAATGGTGGGGCTGCATTCAGGGCAATGGTGGGGCTGCATTCAGGGCAATGGTGGGGCTGCATTCAGGGCAATGGTGGGGCTGCATTCAGGGCAATGGTGGGGCTGCATTCAGGGCAATGGTGGGGCTGCATTCAGGGCAATGGTGGGGCTGCATTCAGGGCAATGGTGGGGCTGCATTCATGGCAGTGGTGGTGCTGCATTCATGGCAGTGGTGGTGCTGCATTCATGGCAGTGGTGGGGCTGCATTCATGGCAATGGGGGTGCTGCATTCATGGCAATGGGGGTGCTGCATTCATGGCACTTGTGAGGCTGCAGGTGGGCACCGATCCTTATTTTGCTTCACAGATCTTTATTTAAAATTTACATTTTTTCCTGAAACTTCCCTCTAAAGCCTCGTACACACGATCGGACTTTAAACAAACTTTTCAGTGGATTTATGTCCAAAGGGAACTTGGTATACATACACACGGCAGGACTTTTTAGGCAACAAACATGAATGTAGTGACGTTTAGCGTACTGACAACACTTCAAAGAGGAAGTTCAATTCTCCGGCGCCACCCTTTGGTCAACTTCTGTATTGTTATCTGATCTTTTGCTTTGGTTCTGAGCATGCGTGTTTGTACTTGGTTTGTGTACACACGATCGGACTAGCCGACCTAGGACTTTTGTTGCTGCCAAGTTTGTCTGTTCGCACAGCCAACATTTGTGCGATGAAAACCGAAAAAGTTTGTCCGATGGAGCGTACACGCGGTCGGATGTTGCCTTAAAACAACTAATTTGCATGTTTGTTGTCAAAAAGTCAGATCGTGTGTATGGGCCTTTAAAGTGAAGGTGCAAGTTATACGCGGGTAAATATGGTATATCCAAATAACACCTTCCGAGTTCATCTCTTCAAACACACAGCCACTGGGCAGTGTATTAGTGCTCGGACGAACATACAGTGGGGACGGAAAGTATTCAGACCCCCTTAAATTTTTCACTCTGTTATATTGCAGCCATTTTCAGTTCATTTTTTTTCCTCATTAATGTACACACAGCACCCCATATTGACAGAAAAACACAGAATTGTTGACATTTTTGCAGATTTATTAAAAAAGAAAAACTGAAATATCACATGATCCTAAGTATTCAGACCCTTTGCTGTGACACTCATATTTAAATCAGGGGCTGTCCATTTCTTCTGATCATCCTTGAGATGGTTCTACACCTTCATTTGAGTCCAGCTGTGTTCGATTATACTGACTGGACTTGATTAGGAAAGCCACACACCTGTCTATATAAGACCTTACAACTCACAGTGCATGTCAGAGCAAATGAGAATCATGAGGTCAAAGGAACTGCCTGAAGAGCTCAGAGACAGAATTGTGGCAAGGCACAGATCTGGCCAAGGTTACAAAAAAAATTCTGCTGCACTTAAGGTTCCTAAGAGCACAGTGGCCTCCATAATCCTTAAATGGAAGACGTTTGGGACGACCAGAACCCTTCCTAGAGCTGGCCGTCCGGCCAAACTGAGCTATCAGGGGAGAAGAGCCTTGGTGAGAGATGTAAAGAAGAACCCAAAGATCACTGTGGGAAGTTTCAGGAAAAAACGTAGAGGAAAGTTTCAGGAAAAAATGTAAATTTTAAATAAAGATCTGTGAAGCAAAATAAGGATCGGTGCCCACCTGCAGCCTCACAAGTGCCATGAATGCAGCACCCCCATTGCCATGAATGCAGCCCCACCACTGCCATGAATGCAGCCCCACCACTGCCATGAATGCAGCCCCACCATTGCCCTGAATGCAGCCCCACCACTGCCATGAATGCAGCCCCACCACTGCCATGAATGCAGCCCCACCACTGCCATGAATGCAGCCCCACCATTGCCCTGAATGCAGCCCCACCATTGCCCTGAATGCAGCCCCACAATTGCCCTGAATGCAGCCACACCATTGCCATGAATGCAGCCCCACCATTGCCATGAATGCAGAACCCCCACCACTGCCATGAATGCAGAACCCCCACCACTGACATGAATGAAGCACCCCCCCCTTTGCCATGAATGCAGCCTCACCATTGCCATTAATGCAGCCCCCCCATTGCCATGAATGCAGCCCCCCCATTGCCATGAATGCAGCCCCCCCATTGCCATGAATGCAGGAAAGGAACTTGAATGATTTTAGCAAATGGCTGCAATATAACAAGGAGTAAAACATTTAAGGGGGTCTGAATATTTTCCGTCCCCACTGTACTTAGACCGAATTTTAATGTTTCAAAGAATGTCAGGCAAAAAGGTCGGCCCTCATGCATGTTCACTTCATCAAATCTGGCCCTCTTTGAAAAAAGTTTGGACACCCTTGCTCTAAGGGCTAAATGGCTTTAACCACTTACGGACCGCCCGCCGTCGTTATACGTCAGCACTTTGAAGAGGGTTATCGTTGTTATGGCAACAGCTAGCTGCCATAACCCTGGTATCCTCTTCTTTGGCGGGCGGTCCGCTTTCATATAAAAGTGGTCTCTGTGGCAGATTCACTGCGAGATCACATATTTATCGTCACTCCGGTCCTCTCCACCGCTTACCGGAGCCGCCAGAAGAGGCGGAGGCGATCGCGTCCGCTCCCCTCTGTGGTATGAAGCTGAGTGAGGGTAAGATAGCCCCCACCCGTCTCCATACCATTGGAGGGGGGGAAGCGACGTCAAAACATTACTACCACCCATAGCACTTAAAAGGATTTTTTTTTATTGCATTATAATGTAAATATGAGATCTGAGGTCTTTTTGACCCCAGATCTTATATTTAAAGTGATTCTAAAGCCTCGTACACACTTTTCCGTGGATTTCTGTCCAAAGGGCGTTGGCCGTGAACTTGTATTGCATACACACAGGAGGACTTTTTAGGCAACAAACACGAATGTAGTGACGTTTCAACGTACTGACGACACTTCAAAAGAGGAAGTTCAATTCTCCGGCGCCACCCTTTGTTCAACTTCTGTAATATTGTCTGATCTTTTGCATTGGATCTGAGCATGCGTGTTTGTACTTTGGACTAAAGTCCGATGGTTTTGTGTACACAAGATCGGACTAGCCGATGTAGGACTTTTGTTGCCGCCAAGTTTGTCTGTTCGCACAGCCAACATTTGTCCGATGAAAACTGAAAAAGTCTGTCCGATGGAGCGTACACACGGTCGGATGTTGCCTTAAAACAGCTAATTTGCATGTTTGTTGTCAAAAAGTTCGATCGTGTGTATGGGCCTTAAGGGTTCTTTTTTTTGTCTTTTTTTTTAAATAACAAACATATCATACCTACCTTCACTGTGCAGCTCGTTTTTCAAAGTGTGTCCCCGATCCTCGTCTTCTGGGGTCCCCCGGCGGCTCTCACGGCTTATCCCCACATCAGATAACCCCCTAGGAGAAGCGCTCTCCTGAGGGGGTTACCTTGCGGACGAGCTCCCGAGTCTAGCATTTGCGTCCATAGACACAAATGCTGGACACAGACCCACCCCCTGGCGCCCGGGTCATTGGATTTGATTGACAGCAGCATGAGCCAATGGCTGCGCTGCTATCAATCTATCCAATCAAGAGCTGAGAACCCCGGGCAGAGAGACAGCACGTCCCCGCCGGTCAAGTTCCAGGGCTCAGATAAGTAAAACGGGGGGGGGGCTGGGGGCCGGTCACTGCCAGGTGTTGATGCATTAAGGTGAAAAAACACGAAGGTTTACAACCCCTTTAAGAAGTCCTGTCATGCTTTTTTTCTATTACAAGGGATGTTTACATAACTTTTTTTTAAGAACAGTGTAAAAATAAAAAATAAAAGGTAAAATAAATAATAATTAAAAAAATTTAAACGCGCCCCGTCCCGCCAAGCTTGCGTGCAGAAGCGAACGCATACGTGAGTAGCGCCCGCATAAGAAGACGGAGTTTAAACCATACATGTGAGGTATTGCCACGATCACTAGAGTGAGAGCAATAATTCTAGCCCTAGACCTCCTCTGTAACTCAAAATATGCAACCTGTAGAATGTTTTAAACGTCGCATATGGAGATTTTTAAGGGTAAAAGTTTGTCGCCATTCCACGAGAGGGCGCAACTTTGAAGCGTGACATGTTGGGTATCAATTTACTCGGCATAACATCATCTTTCACAATATAAAAAAAACTGGGCTAACTTTACTTAGTTCAGAATTTAAAAAAGTATATTTTTTCCAAAAAAAGTGCGCTTGTAAGACCGCTGTGCAAATACGGTGTGACAAAAAGTATTGCAATGACCACCATTTTATTCTCTAGGGTGTTAGAAAAAAATATATAATGTTTGGGGGATCTAAGTAATTTTCTAGAAAAAAACAAGTTTGAAAACAACAAGTTTGAAAAATAGGCCCGGTCCTTAATTCGTTAAATAAACCTTGTACTGCAAATTAATCCTTAAGTCCATCCTCAGGTTGAATGCATCTGCCCCCCCATTTTCTGCCTATAGCCCCTTTCCAAGTGTAGCGCTACCCCTGCCCCTTGGGTTCTCTGTTCTGCGCCTTGACTCCTAGAACAACCTGAGCTCCTCTGACACACCTGGTTGAATGAAAGTCACGAGATGAACAAGAGTATAGACACCTTTTACTTGGCTGTAAATTAGCACCAGGAAATAGACAAGACTGTTTAGTGGTAAATGAACACAATGTATTGGTACAGGTTAGAATAAATGGTGGTTTGAGCATAAATTAGCACACAGAAGGCAAGTTCAGACACAGTCTGCTAGACAGTACAATCACTATGCCACAGTAACTTAGAATAGAGTTCTGTACCACTAGACTGGAATCAACTCATAAATTGGCAAAGTCAGCAATAAACAGTGCATAAAGCTTTAACGGCAATGTATATAATAATGCTACTATACCTAGTTTGGGAGAATGGCTAGGAATTAGTACAATGCCCCCTGAGAGGTACCTCTTAGCATAGGCAATAAATAAAGGTCTCTGCGAAGCAGCTGTTAAGGGCAGTCCTTTGCCCTAACTCTTCAGCCAGATAGCATTGGGGCCCAGTTGTACCAATATTGCACATGAGAATAATCCCAGTCAAGCCTACAGACAGCAAAAGGCTACTAGATGGCTGTATTGTCAGTTCCTAAGCCCCTGTTGACACTGTTGTGACTTTGAAATCGTGCTACTTCAGCGCAATTTCAAAGTCATACAACAGTGGCATTTTTGTACATCTGATTTCACTGTGGCTTGTGACTTGTACAGCCTGGGAAAATTCAGCTCTTTCCCCTTCTCTTGGCAATCTCCTCTCTGGGGAATGTAGTTCAAAAGCTCTTGTCTACACAGCAGAGTCTCCCCTTAGGATTACAGTTCCTACAGTGCAGTGCTGCCTGCCTCAGTCTATTGAACTCGTCCTGCTCAGCAGCTTCTTCCTCTTGTGGAAGCAGCTGTTAAACAGTTCAGCAGCTACAGAGAGCAGCTGCAGCCAATGTTTCTCTCCCTCTCCATTTTCAGCCAAGCACGCACCTAGCTACACATGGAAGCAACCTCTTTCCTTCAACCTTTTTCTCTTCTAAGATTGACCCACTTCCTTCCACTTTTTCTTCTTCTTTGGCTGTATGTAGTGATGGAAGCACCATTTTGCTATGCGTCCCATAGTTGCCAACAGTCCAGATTTTCCCGGGATTTTGCCTTTTGTCCAGGGAAATCGGGAATGTTTGGCTCTGCAGCAGTTTTGGCTCTAACAAAATGACTGCCAGCACCGCCACAAGATCTCTTTCCCCTTGTGTTCAGTGGAGAGGGGAGGGGGCTCAATCCGTGCAGCCAGTGAATCGGCTTCTCTCTTCACAATTCTGAAGCCGGGGTTAGCTGCATGGATCAGCCCCTCCCCTCTCCACTGAACACATGGCGCTGCTTGTGTAGTTTGCTCTGCTCTGCCATTGTCCCTCTCGGTGTACAGCCCAGGCCAGCGATTAAACTATGTACAGGGGGTTACTATATACAGGGGGGTAACTATGTACAGGGGGGTAACTATGTACAGGGGGTAACTATGTACAGGGGGTAACTATGTACAGGGGGGTTACTATGCACGGGGGGGGGGGTTACTATGCACAGGGAGGTAACTATGCACAGTGGGGTAACTAGGGGGAGAGGGGTAACTATGTACAGGGGGGTAACTATGGCTCTGCTTGGGACACTGATGTAAGGACTGAGGCTGGGGGCACCTGATGCAAGGACGGACTCTGCTGGGGGAACCTGATGCAAGAAAGGACTCTGCTGGGGGCACCTGATACAAGGACGGATTCTGCTGGGGTACCTGATGGCATCTGGTGGCAGGCGACATGGCAGGTGACACGCTCAGGGGTCCCACTATTTCTGCATTATGGTGAGTTGAGTGATTTCATTCTATATTACAATTTAATAATAGAAATAATGTGCTTCAATCATCCTGACACCATAATAACCATGGTGTCTGGAGTATCATTATCTGCTGATTTGTTAAACTCTGGAATACACATCTCTATTGTGATGTAGGATCTGGGCCTGCTGTCCCTACATCCCTCTTTCCTTCCTTCTCTCTCCTTCCCTCCTTCTTTCTTTCTTTCTTTCCTTCTATCCCTCTTTCTTTCTTTCCTTCTCTCCCTCTCTCTCTCCTTCTTTCTCTCTCTTCCCCCTCTTTCCCCCTTTCTTTCTCCATCCTTCATTCATCTCAGACTCTAACCACACCCCCTTTAAGCCACGCCCATTTAAGACACACCCACTATATTGCATATACCATGCCCATGTTTCCTCTTTTTGCCATGTCACGCCTACAAACACATGCCCCGCCCCCTGATTATAATAAGACTCCGCCTACAGCTAAAAAAGTGTATCTATAAATTTCTCTACAATGTTGGCAACTATGGAGTCCAGGTCAGACTGATAACACAACCCCTGGCAAGAAGTATGGAATCACCATTCTTGAAAAAATGTTCATTCAGTTGTTTAAATGTGTAGAAAAAAAAACTAATCACAGACATGCCTCAAAACTATTTTCATTTTACATTGCAACCTTCTGGCTTTAAGAAACACTTTAAAAAAAAAGAAAGAAAGAAAACTGTAGTCGGTTGCAACTGTTTGTGCAGATCAAGCAGAGGAAAAAAATATGGAATCACTCAATTCTGAGGAAAATATTATGGAATCACCATGTACTTTGCAGTTCTACAACAAACAACTGCATCAGTTAAAAAAAGAATGCTTGCACACCTTGATGAGCTGTTGCACCAACCTGTTTGACGAGGCTCCAACATGAGAGATGTCAGTTGAAACATAGGAGAGGATAATAAAACTTCTTCAGGAAGGTAAATCATCGTGGAATGTTGCAAAAGATGTTGGTTGTTCCTAGTCAGCTGTGTCTAAAGTCTAGACAATGTACAAATTAAATGGGAAGGTTGTTAAAGGGAAATGTACTGGTAGACCAAGGAAGACATCAAAGTTTCAAGATAGAAAACCTAAAGCAATATGCCTTGAAAACAGAAAATGCACAACAAAACAAATGAGGAACACATGGTCAGAAATTGGAGTCAATGTCTTTCTTTACGCATAAAGGAAATCAGATTTACATACAGACAGTGGCAGCTGGTGCTCCATTTTTTGGGGGAGTGGCAAACAAACCAACCGCCCCCCATTTGGTTGGTCAATGAAACCCCCCACCCCTGGTCGCTCGGCGAACAAACCCACCCAATCGCTCACCCGTCCACCCACCAGCCCCGCACTTACACCATCCAGGTCACGGGCAGCTTCGGCGACTTCCCCCTGCATCTCCTCCTCGGTGGCTTCCCCCCTGGTTATGCTCCTGGCCAATACAGTCGCTTCTCCTCTCGGCCAATAGGGTCTTAAGACCTGCTTCCTGATTGGCCGGGAGGCGAAGCAGGAAGACAATAGCGAATATTAATTCGCTACTGTAACACAACTGGGTGGGCTCAGGGCGTAATGCTCTGCGCCCTGAGCCCACCCTTTTTAAAACCAATTAGAGCCTCAGGCTCTAATCATGTGCTTCAAAAAAAAAAAAAAACCCATTTAAATCTATGCGTCTGGCGCCCTGCATGTAGATTGGGGCCGAGCGCATAGATTAGGGGGGCGGCGCACCGGTACACCTATTGGAGAGGCATACAGAAAAGCCAAACGAAAACCATTAACACCTAAACAGAAAAAAACAAGGTTACAGTAGGCTAAAGAAAAGCAATCATGGACTGTGGATGACTGGATGAAAGTGACACTCAGTGAAGAATCACTAATATGCATTGGGCAGGGTGATGATGCTGGAACCTTTATTTGGTGCCATTCCTACGAAATGTATGAAGACGACATCTTCATACCTGCCTGAAGAAAACATGCAAATTTCCACAATCATTGATGATATGAGGTTGCATGTCGGGTAAAGGTACAGGGGAGATGACAGTCAATAAATGCACAAGTTTATATTGAGATTTTCGACACTGTTCTTATACCATGAATTGAAAGGATATTTGGTGATGATGACATCATTTTTTTTAGGATGATAATGCATCTCGCCAGAGGGCAAACGCTGTGAAAACTTTCCTTCAAGAAAGACATATAATCTCAATGGCATGGCCTGAAAATAGTACAGACCTTAACCACTTGCTGACCGCTGCACGCCGATATACGTTGGCACAATGGCAGCAGTGGGCAAATGGGCGTACCTGTACATCCCCTTTCATTGGCAAGGCTAGTGGGTGCGCGCGCCCGCCGCATACAGCGTGACCGTGCCCGCAGGTCCCACGGATTTGATGTCAACCGGGGGCCTGCGATCGTGTCACGGAGTGGAAGAACGGGGAGATGCCTGTGTAAACAAGGCATTTCCCCGTTCTGCCTAGTTACATGACAGGGATCTACTGCTCCCTCTCATCCGGAGCAGTGATCGCTGTCATGTCAGTGGTAGTGTCAGGGAAATGGACGTAGAACTGGCAATAGTGCCAGTTGTCAAGGAACCAACAGCAGGAGAAGGGCTCTAGGACCCAGCATCTCTACCAGCACTTATGGCAGGAGAAGGACTTTAGGACCCAGCATCTCTGGCAGGAGAAGGACTTTAGGACCCAGTATCTCTACCAGCAGGTCACATGGGCCTATATAAGGAAGTCTGCTAGTGTCTGCAGTTGCTGGTTTGTCAGTCTTCCTGTGTTCCTGAGCCTCTGCACAATTACTATTTGGATTCCTGTTGTGACCCGGCTTGTTCCTGACCTGCCTGATCTGCTCTCCTGGTTTGACCCCCTGGCTTGATTTACCGACTTGTTGTCCTCTCCAGTACCTGATCCCGACTTGTATTACGGACTTTGCTACAGTACCTGTTCCTGCCTGCTTCCTGATACCAGACCTTTGGCTTGTCCCTGTTTCTGCAACCTGCCTCTTCCTCTTGCCGGATCTACTGTGTTTGACCCCTGGCCTGGCTTCCACTACTGTTCCTTGTGCACACCTTGCCAAGTATTACCGAGGATTCCTATAGACTTTAGCCCAGCTGTGTTTCCTGTATTACCCGGTGTCCTTTTGGTGCCCACCAGCTCTTCTCTCTGGAATCCATCTGGCAACCTGTGCTTCTCTGGGCACTACACCCTCTGTACCCAACTTCAGGGGTGTACTGCACTCAGCCGCAAGAGGAGCCCTCTCGGCATTTCAGCCTCCAACCAGGTACGTGACAGGTAGTCCATCCCCCCACAGTTAGATTCACTCCCTAGGGCACACTTAACCCCTTGATCGCCCCTAGTGTTTAACCCCTTCCCTGGCAGTGTCATTTACACAGTAATCAGTGCATTTTTATAGCACTGATCGCTGTATAAATGGCAATGGTCCCAAACTATTGTCAAAAGTGTCCAATGCATCCGCCATGTCGCAGTCACGACAAAAATCTCAGCCCGCCGCCATTACTAATAAAAAAAAAAAAAAATTAATAATAAAAATGCCATAAATCTTTCCCCTATTTTGTAGACGCTATAACTTTTGCGCAAACCAATCAACATACACTTATTATGATTTTGTTTACCAAAAATATGTAGAAGAATACATAATCGGCCTAAACTGAGGGAAAAAAATTGTTATTTTTATATATTTTTTGGGGATATTTATTATAGCAAAAAGTAAACAAATATTGCTTTTTCAAATTGTTGCTTCTTTTTTTTTTTGTTTGTTTATAGCGCAAAAAATAAACCGCAGAGGTGATCAAATACCACCAAAAGAAAGCTCTATTTGTGCAATTGTCAGTTAAAGGGACGCAGTGCCGAATCGCAAAAAGTGCTCTGGTCAGGAAGGGGGTAAAATCTTCCAGGGCTGAAGCGGTTAATCCAATTGAAAATCTATGGTGGACATTAAAGAAAATGGTCCATGACAAAGCTCCAACCTGCAAAGCTTATCTGGCAACTTGTCAGGGCTGGGCTCAGCCCTTCCTTCTCTGAGCTGGCCGCTCAGCTGTTGGTTAATTGCCAGCTCCTATCTCTCCACAGTGACTCACCTGTTGATGATATCCTGCTCGTCAGTCCTGCTTACTTAAGCCGTCCAGCCCAAATCACCTGGTCAACATCACAGAGACTCTCTCCTGCGTGCCTGTTAAAGACTTTCTTGGCTGACATCCCTTCTGGTTCCAGATCCTGTTTACTGTTCCACTACGCTGATCCCTGGCTTCCTGACTTCCTGGCTTGTCTGACTATCCGCTCCGGTTACCGAACTTTGGCTATGTTTTGACTACGTTTGTTCTATTTACTATTATTATTATTATTATTATTATTAATAAACAAGTGTGATTTAACTGTACTTCTGTCTCAGTCTGATTCATGGTTTCTGACACAACTGCAATAAGAGAAAGTTGGAGCCGGATTGATGAAGAAAACTGTTTATTGATAGTTAAATCCATGTCTCAGAGAACTCAAGCTCTTATTTTCCTTAGAATTGAATGATTCCATATTCCTCTGCTTGAAATGCAAAAACACTTGCAATTGACTACAGTTTTTTTTTTTTTTTTTTTTTAAATGGGGCTTCTTTAAGCCAGAAGGCTGGAATGTTAAATGAAAATAGTTTTGAGGCATGTCTGATTACTTTTTTTTTTCTACACAAATAAACAATTGTATGAACATTTTCCACTTTTTGCCAGGGGTTGTACATTGCTAGGGAGAGGGTCCATGGGCTCATAGGACACTGGGCATCACTTAATCTGAAACAAGACTGTTGCAGAACCTCAGAGCGATGAGTATGTGGGAAAGTTTGGCTTTAAGATTTAAACAGTGAACATCAATAAAAAAAATATTGCTCGTCCCAAGCCTTGTCATGGTGGCCAAGCCATGCACAAATACTGTACAATCAGTGGCATCGATGCGGGGGGTGTGGGCCGCACCTGGGTGACACCCGGCAAAGGGGTGACACCTGTGGGCAGCGGCATTGCACGGTCCATACACCCCATCACACCCAAAGCCACCTCCTCTCTGTTTACATGTACACAGGACAGGAGGAGGGAGTCTGAGGAGGGGCACACTATCCCTATCCCGTGCTGGTCTGAACAGTGTATTGTATCTTAGATGGACATGTGCTGGGGGCACTATGGGAGGGGAGGGGGGACTACTAGCACAAGTGGAGAGGGGGGTCTGCACTGGGGGTGTCTATGCTGATGGAGTGATGGGGTCTGCACTGAGGGGGGTCTATGCTGATGGAGGGATTGGGTCTGCACTGGGGGGGTCTGCACTGAGGGTGGTCTATGCTGATGGGGTGTCTGCACTGAAGGGGTCTATGCTGATGGAGGGGGTCTATGCTGATGGAGGGGGGTCTGCACTGAGGGGTGTCTAAGCGGGGGGGTCTACGCTGATGGAGGGAGGTCTGCACTAAGGGGGGTGTCTATGCTGATGGAGGGGAGGTCTGAAGGGGGTCTATGCTGATGGAGGGGGGTCTGCACTGGAGGGGTGTCTATGCGGGGGGTCTGCACTGAGGGGGTCTATGCTGATGGGGTCTGCACTAAGGGGGGTCTATGCTGATGGAGGGGAGGTCTGAAGGGGGTCTATGCTGATGGAGGGGGGTCTGCACTGGAGGGGTGTCTATGCGGGGGGTCTGCACTGAGGGGCATCTATGCTGATGGAGGGCGGTCTGCACTGAGGGGGGTCTATGCTGATGGAGGGAAGGTCTGAAGGGGGTCTATGCTGATGGAGGGGGGTCTGCACTGAGGGGGGTCTATGCTGATGGGGGTCTATGCTGATGGAGGACAGTCTGCACTGAGGGAGGTCTATGCTGATGGAGGGCGGTCTGCACTGAGGGGGGAGGTCTATACAGATGAAGGGGTGTCTGCACTAAGGGGGGTCTATGCTGATGGAGTGGAGGTCTGAAGGGGGTCTATGTTGATGGAGGGGGGTCTGCACTGGAGGGGTGTCTATGCTGATGGGGGTGTTTGCACTGAGGGGCGTCTATGCTGATGGGGGTCTATGCTGATGGAGGACAGTCTGCACTGAGGGGGGTCTATGCTGATGGAGGGCGGTCTGCACTGAGGGGGAGGTCTATACAGATGAAGGGGTGTCTGTACTTAATGGAGGGTTTATACTGAGGAAAGGGGGTCTGTACTTAGTGGAGGGGGTCTGTACTGAAGGGGGACTGACAATTTTTTCCGCACGGGGTGACACCACCCCTAGTGACACCACTGTGTACAATGTTATGTCACAAAACAAATACTAATTATTACTTGCATATTATTATCCTGGCTTGAAGTTGCAAATAAAAGTGTTGCTTTCTTACATCAACATCAAAGTCTTGAGTAAAAGCAACTCCACAAGACAAGTAGTATTACCTTTTATTAGATGTAGAAATGCCACTAATGGTCATAGAAATAAAATAACAAAAAAACTTTCCTTCTTCCTTACTATTCTCTAGGTTGCTTTTAGCCCGAGTTCACACTATACCGGGCTGCGGATCGCACAGGAGCGTTGTGCGTCCCTGTTCCCCGTTTCAGGGACGAATCAGGGCCGATTCTATGCCTGAATTCGGCCCTGAAATGGAGCCAAAGACGCACAGCGTTTTTGTGCAGTGCGCTCCGCAGCCGCCCCAGAGATATGTGAACCGGCTCCATAGGGAGCCAGTCATATTCTCCTACTATGCGAATTAGATGCGGGGAAACGCACATCTAATTCGCATAGGTGTGAACCCGGGCTGAGTCTTCACTTCTTTCTTCTTCCATCTTCCATTTAGGTGATGATAATACATGCACGTAGATGTGACAGCAGTGAAGATTGACTTCTGTGTCTGGTCAAAGACACATAGATATACACATACAGTGTATATACTGTAACCTGGGGGACAGGTAGCAGGTACAAAGCTCCCTGGGATGAGCAGTCTTTCAGGCACAGATACCAAATCCAGTGAAGTAGTGACAAACAGTGTGGTGTTTATTTGTGATATATACAAGTCTATATACAGGTGCTGTACAGTGTTCCAAAAACAAATAGGAACAAAAATAGCCAAAACAAAACCTAGCCGTGTCTCGGCACTAACTAAACAATATTTACAGACCCTAACTACCAGGCTGAGCAAGCCTACAGCTTGTCAGCCTCCACATTCACAGCTTAATAGCTTCCACCAACCTTTTGCTCTCCTACACAGAAGTTGTCTGAGGTTCCCAGGCCAAGAGCAAAGGCTGTCTGCTCAGGTGAGCTTAAATTAGCCTGGGGGAGAGGACCAAGACCTGAACTGGACCATGGATCAGAGATCCCTGAACGTGTATGAGAGGAGCCTGGGCGATGTATAAACCCCGAACAGGACTTTTCCTGGCTCTCTCTGGGACGCTCTGCTACATATCCTCCCCACTTGTTTCAACCCCAGGGTTGGAACACCTGTAGCCCAACAGGAGTGAACACAGGACAGGGCATCTACATTTCCCATCTCAACACCTGGCCTGTGTTTTACAGTGAAGGAGTAATCCTGTAGAGCCAAAAACCACCGGTTGACCCTTCTATTAGTCTCCTTCTTTTGGGCCATCCATTTCAGGGGAGCATGGTCAGTTATTAACTCAAACTGGCTTCCTAATAAATAGTACCTGAGTGCGTCGACAGCCCACTTTATGGCTAAACATTCCTTTTCAATGACTGCATACTTTTTCTCATGGTCATTGAGCTTTCTGCTTAGGTACACCACAGGGTGTTCTTCCCCATTGTGTACCTGTGATAGTACTGCCCCGATACCTACATCAGACGCATCTGTCTGAACCAAAAAATCTTTGGAGAAATCGGGGGAGTACAGTACTGGCTGTGCACAAAGAGCCTTCTTCAGGACTTGGAAAGATTCCTCTGCTACTGAGGACCATTTCACCATTACAGAGTCTTTCAATTCGTAAGGTCTGTCAGTGGGGCAGCTATAGTTGCAAAATTTGGAATAAATCTTCTATAATACCCCGAAATGCCAAGAAAGGCCCTGACCTGCTTCTTGTTTGCAGGACGTGGCCACTCCTGGATGGCTTCTATTTTATTCACTTGAGGTTTTATGACACCACGGCCAATAGTGTAGCCCAAATACTTGGCTTCCTCTAGACCAATGGCACATTTTTTTTTGGATTTGCAGTAAAACCTTCCTTGAAGAGGGAATCAAGGACAGCCTGGACACGGGGCAAGTGAGACTCCCAGTACCACTATGTCATCTAGATATGCTGCTGCATATTGTCGGTGGGGTCTTAGAGTCCTATCCATGGCCCTCTGAAATGTCGCAGGGGCATTTTGCAACCCAAAAGGCATTTTTTTGTATTGAAAGGAACCCTCCGGGGTCACAAATGCAGTCTTCTCTTTGGCGCTACCAGTCAGGGGTATTTGCCAATTTGCCTTTTGTCAAGTCCAAAGTGGTCAGATAGCGAGCCTTGCCAAGTCGGTCTATAAGTTTGTCCACTCTGGGCATTGGGTACGTGTCAAACTTTTTGTCACTGCATTAAGCTTCCTGAAGTCGTTACAGAACCTCCAAGTGCCATCCGGTTTTGGGACTAACACGATGGGGCTAGACCAGTCACTATTGGATTCCTCAATGACATCTAGCTCCAACATTCTTTTAACTTCCTCGCTGATTTCCTTTCTCCTCGCTTCAGGAATTTTGAGCTTGACACTGACCCCAGGTTCAGTAACAATATCATGCTGAACTGCTGAAGTCGTGCCAGGTAACTCTGAAAATTTCTCTCTATTTCTTATCAGGAATTCTCTAGTTTCCTGCTTTTGGGAATATGACAGGGTGTCTGGAATCGTGACCTCGGGGATCAGAGGGGACTCAGCACCCTTAGGCGTTACCGGGAGGGACCTCGCAGTTAACGGCAGTCTATCCTTCCAGGGCTTTAACAGGTTTATATGGTAAATCTGTTCGGGCTTCCTTTTCTCTGGTTGATATACCTTGTAATTGACCTCCCCAACTCTTTCAATTACTTCAAAGGGACCCTGCCACTTAGCCAGGAATTTGCTCTCAACAGGGGGAACTAACACCAGGATCCTGTCACCAGGTGAGAAAACACGGAGTTGGGCCCCCCTGTTGTATATCCTCTGTTGAGCTGCTTGGGCCTGCAGTAAGTGTTCTTTTACCATCGGCATGATTGCTGCAATCCTGTCCTACATTTGAGCGATATGCTCAATGACACTTTTATGGGGTGTCTGCTCCCCCTCCCAAGTTTCTTTGGCTATATCTAAGAGTCCCCGAGGGTGTCTCCCATAAAGCAACTCAAATAGAGAGTACCCCGTGGAGGACTGGGGAACCTCCCTGATGGCAAACATTAAGTATGGTATCAGGAAGTCCCAGTTTTTCCCATCCTTGTCAACAACCTTTTTCAACATGCTCTTTAATGTCTTATTGAAGCGTTCCACCAAGCCATCCGTTTGAGGATGGTACACCGAGGTTCGCAATTGCGACACCTTAAATAACTTGCACAGCTCTCTAGTTATTCGTGACATAAATGGGGTGCCCTGGTCTGTAAGGACTTCTTTAGGGATTCCAACACGACTGAACACCATAATTAGCTCCTTGGCAATGTTTTTAGCAGACGCGGTGCGTAAAGGAATGGCCTCGGGGTAACGGGTAGCATAATCCATGATTACAAGGATATGCTGATGACCTCGGGCAGACTTGGGGAGTGGACCCACAAGGTCCATGGCAATCCTCTCAAAGGCTATAAAATCTGAAAAAATAGGGGATTGGCGCTGTTCACTGGTAAAAAATAAATAAACTATAAACAGACCCCTAACACAAGGGGAACATTACACCACAATTCTGGGTGAGTGAAAAGTGCAACACAGTATAATATAGTATTTGTAAATAAATATACTTGCTAAAAATTATCACAGAATGTGCAATCTGCCCAAGGTGAGATATAATATAAAATAATAAATAAAATAGTAAATAAAACTCCAAGCAGTAATATAAGTGAATGATCAGTCAGGTGTATAAAAAAAATTCCACAAGATCCAAAGAAAATACTCAATGAAGTGTAAAAGTGAATTATACCCTAAAGAGAGAACAAACACAGTGTTGCCCACTACAAAATAGTGTATATACTAGTAAAGTGAGGCTGGATGGTGTTCAAATGAAAAATAAAAAAAAAAAAAAAAAAAAAAAAAGGACAGTTAACATATGGCGCGCATAAAAATATTTGTGTTCAGAATAAATAATGAAAAAAATGAAAAAATGAAAAAATCCATGCATCCAAAAAATGCCAAAAAATGCCGTGTATATTAAATTGCTATATATATTGTCCAGTGTACATAGAAAGTTCTTGTGCAGCAAGCTAGTGTATCTTCAAATGGTTCCAGGTAAGTCCGTCCCAATAGATATATACTGTCCTGTGTGGAGCCCCCTCTAGTGCCCCCACTCACCGGAGCGCCCAACCCCTGCAGGGGCAATGGGCATGTAGATGTAAATCCGATGATCCAAGCGGTCGGTGTCCCCTTCACCACCTGCTCTCCACTTGTGTCACCAGATCGCTCTCAAAAGGCATCCACCCGGACAAAATACCATGTGCAGGGAGAAGAGAAGAGCCTCATAGTGTGATTCCAAATATGACTTTATTAAGCTCAAGTTTACATCAAACGAAAAAACTAAAAGCTAAAATCAAACAGCTCTCTGCCGGCTGGCTCCACGTCAGAAGCCGCAGACAGTGCAGTGTTAGCGGCATGCGTTCCACGGCCGACCGCTGAAACCGGAAGTGAAAGACACAAACAGAAGGAAAAAAGGACGTATGCGTACCAAGAGGCCACGCCTTACGCGTTTCGTCATCAAGACGTCATCTGAGGCGCGGCCATCTTGGTACACCATACGTCTATAAATACTACACGGAGGCGCCACGGAAGCCAATCGGGAAGCGGTATATGACGAGCACATCCGCCCTGCTGTAAAGAAATGGGAGGATCGCTGTAGTGTGAAGTGGGAAGATATGACTATCACAGCAATCTGATACCCCCTAATGGAAGTTCAAACAATTTGTACTGAAATCCAGGTGAAATGGGAAAGAGCGCCTCCGTGTGTAACAATAACATAATACCAGCATTTCCGCAGAAACATCCATACTTCAACAAAATATATATATATATATATATATATATATATATATAAAATACAGAAATGCTAAAACCCATGTTGCAAAGAGGAATATACAAAAAAGGGAAAGGCCATATCAATATGAACAATGGAATGTCATATACACAAGATCCTACATGATAAAGACATGATATCGAGACTAGCCTTATAAAAAAGTTAAAAATGAAAATACACATGAAAATGAAAATAAAAATTATAAATATCCTTGATCTTGTAGTATGTTAAACGATGAATAAAATGTAAAATTAAGATAAAATGTAAAAAGTATAAAAAAATAGATAAAAGTGTGGGATAAAAATACGGGATAAAAATAGCCGAGAGCATTTATAATATTTCAAGTGTGAGACCTAGGACGTGACGTGTAAGAAATATGCATCCAGGCTCCGGATGCTAAGGGCTAAAAGCCCTTAGATCAAGGTCTAGGATTATGAGAACAACAACATTACTAACCATACCTGAAAAATGCTATGTGTGAGCAAGGAAGAGCTAATATAACATGAAATAATCAATAAGGTGCACCATAGAATAAAAATTAGATGAAGTAAAATGAAATTAGGCCCTAGAAAAATGGGTAGGATTGGAGAGGGGAAACAAGAGTGCCCTAAGTCCACTGGCTTTCTCCTGTAACATCTATTATGCTGTAATACTAGGGTGCAGAAACCCAGAGGGGGAGAATAGACGTGAACCCTACATAATTGTATACATATCATACTGTGCACCATAAAAAGAAGGGATGAGGTAAAATCCCTACATGCATGTAAATGCTAAAAATTGGATAAAAAACAGTTTAAATCGATGTCCACATTAAGTCCTCTAGGGACCAGACTGTCCAGACGGTATATCCATCTGGTTTCATTTTGGGATATCAATACCTTCTTACTCCCCCCCTCCAGTTATCCTTGATCGTATCTATACCATAGAACACCAAACCCGATGGATCTCTATGATGAAATTCATCAAAGTGTCTGGAAAGATTTAGCTTGGGAAACCCCTTTCTTATATTAGTAATGTGCTCCCTAATACGCACACGTAGGGGTCTCGTAGTTCTACCCACATATTGCTTTCGACACGGACACTCGATGACGTAGGTCACATGGGTGGTGTTGCAGGTGATCAATTCTCTGATGTCAAACTCTATACCTCTTCTAGAAAAGAAAGAGGATCTTTTCTTTGGTTGCTTTTTGCTGACCCGACACGCCAGACATTTCTGGCATCTATAAAAACCTTTTAGGCCTGAGAACAGCTTAATGTTTTTTGGAGGGTCTATGACGTTATGTACCAATTGATTTCTGAGGGTGGGAGCCCTTCTATAAATAAAACGTGGTTTTCTTGTGAGAATGTTCCCCAACGTTCTGTCAGATTTTAATATGGGCCAATATTTCCTCACTATGTGTTCTATATTCCTGTATTGAGTGTTAAAACCTGTAATAAAAGCTACATCCCCTGGAGAGTCCCTTTGTGTGTTATTTCCCTTGGTGGTTAAAAGAGAATCCCGGTCCAAATTCATTATTTCGTTCTTCAGTTTCAATAGGGATTCGATATGGTAACCCTTATCAGTGAACTTCTTAATCAGCATATCGGATTGTTCACAATAATCTTCAACATTCCGACAGTTCCTCCTTATTCTCAACAGCTGTCCCTTAGGGATGTTATCTTTCCACTTAGGGTGGTGACAGCTGGAGATAGGTATATACCCATTACGGTCGGTGGTTTTGAAGTATGTTTTCGTGAACAGTTCATCACCTTCCTTGAAGATTTGAAGGTCCAGATACTCAATCGTATGAAAATCCGATTTTCCAGTAAGCGAGATGCCATAAATATTCTGGTTAAGTTCATCAAGGAATTTTTGAAATGTGTCAGGGTTGCCTTCCCATAAAATGATGACATCATCGATGTAGCGACGGTAAAACTTGATTTCTGGTCTCAAAGGCCCATATATGTAGCGTACTTCCAACATGTCCATAAATAAATTCGCCACACTGGGGGCGTATTTGGCCCCCATGGCTACACCTTTCTTCTGAACATAGAACTCTTTCTTATACCAAAAATAGTTGCTCTCCATGGCCAACTCCAGTCCTTCTAGAATAAATTTAATCTGTTCATGTCTTAGTTTAGACCTTTCATGTAAAGCTTTTTTTACCCCTCTCAATCCGTCCTTCTGAGAAATACTCGTATACAAGGAGTTGACGTCTATGGTGGCCAAAAGCCATTGGCCACTCCCTGAGATAGTTTTTCAATTCGTTAATCAACTGGGTGCTATCCCTAAGATAAGACTTCCCTTCCACCACTAGGGGTTTCAAGAATTGATCGATATATTCCCCTAGTCTGGAAAATAGGGAATCCACTCCACTTATAATAGGCCTCCCCGGTGGTTTATTCAATCTTTTATGTATTTTGGGCAGATGGTATATGACCGGAGTTTTAGTGGATTCAGGAATCAAATATTGAGCCTCTTTTTTATTAAGAATACCTGCTTCCACCCCTTTCTTTACGAGTTTCTTCAGTTTCTTCTTGTATTGTAACTTAGGATTATGTTTCAGTTTGTTATAAGTATTTTCTACTTTCAATAGGTTCTCCATCTCTTCCTCGTAATCCTCTTTCTTCAAAATGACTAATCCACCCCCCTTATCGGCGGGTCGTATCACCCCTTGCTTCTTTTGACCAATTTCTTTAATGGTTTTCCAAATATGGGTGTTTTTGGACTTCTTTGTCTTCATTTTGGCCAAATCACTCTCCACCATACGCTTAAAAGCCCCTATACACTGATCCCCTGGAACTTTGGGGTTAAAAATTGAATTGTTTTTAAGATTGGTATGGCTGTAAACTTCGGGTTCGGGTAGGGTGGCGGGCTTTTTGTTCAAAGCGAAGTGCTTTTTAATCTTCAATTTTCTGATAAATTTCTGTAGGTCAATATATACTTCAAATTTATCAATGCTTTTCTCAGGTGCGTACTTGAGTCCAAGGTCCAATATCTTGAGTTCCTCCCTTGAAAAAACTACTTCACTAAGATTGAAGATGCCCTGGCCTAGTATTCCCTTCTCCTTTTTCTTCCTCCCTCCTCGTTTTCCTCTTGTCTGCTTCTTCCGTAATCTCTGTATGCCTGTTCCGGTTCCCTCTCTGTATTCCTGCTCTCTCCAATCCCCGCATTCCTCCGTGGGTATTGTGGTGATGGATGGCCAAGATGACCATTCAACCCCTGTGTCCTGTTTGTACCCATGGGTCCATCCCCTCTTCTTCGAGTATTGTAGGGTTCCGTCTGTGTTCCTCTCCAACCTGGACGCCGATACTGTACTCTCGCGCTCCATCTCCCAGGTGGTCTGTCCCTGGGTCTCCCCTGGAAAAAAATCCCTACCTCCTGGGTTCTGTCTCCTGTCCCTGGGACCCCAGTGTGGTGAGTATGGTCTCATCTCTCTGATGGGGGAGAACCTATTATGGGTCGGAACGTTATACCATGGAGTACCTGGTGACCTCCCATAATAATGTTCATCTCTACTGTTACCTTCATATCCACGAGTATAAATAGGTGTCCTCGGTATTTCACCACCTCTGATGGATGGTATATGTTCAAATCTGGTCTGTCTTGGGATATTCTGGTTAGGTACTTCCATCCTATCCTCATCCTCACTGGAATGGTCATCTAAAGAGATTACATCAGGGTCTTCATTCATCATTTCGTTATCCGTCTGCCATTTGTAAACTTTCCTGTTGGTATAATCCAAAACATCTCTTTTAAACTTCTTTTGTTTTTTGGCTTGAATCTCTAGATCATATTTTTTAATGATCTCTTGCAGTTCCTTCTCCTTAGTTTTATAGTCCCTTTGGTTAATGTATGGTTGTAGAAGGGCTTTGATATTGCTAATATTAGCTTCAATCCCTCGTAATTTCAATTGTCTTCTCTTGACTATGTTGCTTAGAAGTTCCTTTTCACATTTGGCAAAAAACGCAAACCACTCTTCCATGAGTCCAGGGTCATTAAGGCCGTCATTGGGATTAAGGTCCCACCTCAACCTCCTAGGAGTCATATTTTCTCCAATGTAGGTCTCAAGTGTAGCAACATCCCACCACACCCTGAGCTGTTTCTCTAAGGCATGTCTAAGTTGCTTAAATAAACTGTTCATATCCTGCGTGATGTTGACTTGTTCCTGACTGAAAACCCCTGTGAGATCAATATTACGATTCAACATATAGCCAAAAATGTCCATAGCTGCAGAACTGGATTTTAAATACTCAAGGTATTAATCAGAAACGTATGTAGTGGTATTCCGCGCTCAGGACGGGCTTGTGACCAAACTGCAGTCCCCCAGATAAAGAAAGCACCTAGGTGCGATCCAATAGCTATAAAATCTGAAAAAATAGGGGATTGGCGCTGTTCACTGGTAAAAAATAAATAAACTATAAACAGACTCCTAACACAAGGGGAACATTACACCACAATTCTGGGCGAGTGAAAAGTGCAACACAGTACAATATAGTATTTGTAAATAAATATACTTGCTAAAAATTATCACAGAATGTGCAATCTGCCCAGAGTGAGATATAATATAAAATAGTAAATAAAATAGTAAATAAAACTCCAAACAGTAATATAAGTGAATGATCAGTCAGGTGTATAAAAAAATTCCACAAGATCCAAAGAAAATACTCAATGAAGGGTAAAAGTGAATTATACCCTAAAGAGAGAACAAACACAGTGTTGCCCACTACAAAATAGTGTATATACTAGTAAAGTGAGGCTGGATGGTGTTCAAATGAAAAATAAAAAAAAAAAAAAAAAAAAAAAGCACAGTTAACATATGGTGTGCATAAAAATATTTGTGTTCAGAATAAATAAATAAAAAAATGAAAAAATGAAAAAATCCATGCATCCAAAAAATGCCAAAAAATGCCAAAAAATGCTGTGTATATTAAATTGCTATATATATATTATCCAGTGTACATAAAAAGTTCTTGTGCAGCAAGCTAGTGTATCTTCAAATGGTTCCAGGTAAGTCCGTCCCAATAGATATATACTGTCCTGTGTGGAGCCCTCTCTAGTGCCCCCACTCACCGGAGCGCCCAACCCCTGCAGGGGTAATGGGCATGTAGATGTAAATCCGATGATCCAAGCGGTCGGTGTCCCCTTCACCACCTGCTCTCCACTTGTGTCACCAGATCGCTCTCAAAAGGCATCCACCCGGACAAAATACCATGTGCAGGGAGAAGAGAAGAGCCTCATAGTGTGATTCCAAATATGACTTTATTAAGCTCAAGTTTACATCAAACGAAAAAACTAAAAGCTAAAATCAAACAGCTCTCTGCCGGCTGGCTCCATGTCAGAAGCCGCAGACAGTGCAGTGTTAGCGGCGTGCGTTCCACGGCCAACCGCCGAAACCGGAAGTGAAAGACACAAACAGAAGGAAAAAAGGACGTATGCGTACCAAGAGGCCACGCCTTATACAAATATTTTTATGCACACCATATGTTAACTGTCCTTTTTTTTTTTTTTTTTTTTTTTTTTGGTTTTTTATTTTTCATTTGAACACCATCCAGCCTCACTTTACTAGTATATACACTATTTTGGAGTGGGCAACACTGTGTTTGTTCTCTCTTTAGGGTATAATTCACTTTTACCCTTCATTGAGTATTTTCTTTGGATCTTGTGGAATTTTTTTATACACCTGACTGATCATTCACTTATATTACTGTTTGGAGTTTTATTTACTATTTTATTTATTATTTTATATTATATCTCACCTTGGGCAGATTGCACATTCTGTGATAATTTTTAGCAAGTATATTTATTTACAAATACTATATTATACTGTGTTGCACTTTTCACTCATCCAGAATTGTGGTGTAATGTTCCCCTTGTGTTAGGAGTCTGTTTATAGTTTATTTATTTTTTACCAGTGAACAGCGCCAATCCCCTATTTTTTCAGATTTTATAGCTATTGGATCGTACCTAGGTGCTTTCTTTATCTGGGGGGCTGCAGTTCGGTCACAAGCCCGTCCTGAGCGCGGAATACCACTACATACGTTTCTGATTAATACCTTGAGTATTTAAAATCCAGTTCTGCAGCTATGGACATTTTTGGCTATATGTTGAATCGCAATATTGATCTCACAGGGGTTTTCAGTCAGGAACAAGTCAACATCACGCAGGATATGAACAGTTTATTTAAGCAACTTAGACATGCCTTAGAGAAACAGCTCAGGGTGTGGTGGGATGTTGCTACACTTGGGACCTACATTGGAGAAAATATGACTCCTAGGAGGTTGAGGTGGGACCTTAATCCCAATGATGGCCTTAATGACCCTGGACTCATGGAAGAGTGGTTTGCGTTTTTTGCCAAATGTGAAAAGGAACTTCTAAGCAACATAGTCAAGAGAAGACAATTGAAATTACGAGGGATTGACGTTAATATTAGCAATATCAAAGCCCTTCTACAACCATACATTAACCAAAGCGACTATAAAACTAAGGAGAAGGAACTGCAAGAGATCATTAAAAAATATGATCTAGAGATTCAAGCCAAAAAACAAAAGAAGTTTAAAAGAGATGTTTTGGATTATACTAACAGGAAAGTTTACAAATGGCAGACGGATAACGAAATGATGAATGAAGACCCTAATGTAATCTCTTTAGATGACCATTCCAGTGAGGATGAGGATAGGATGGAAGTACCTAACCAGAATATCCCAAGACAGACCAGATTTGAACATATACCATCCATCAGAGGTGGTGAAATACCGAGGACACCTATTTATACTCGTGGATATGAAGGTAACAGTAGAGATGAATATTATTATGGGAGGTCACCAGGTACTCCACGGTATAACGTTCCGACCCATAATAGGTTCTCCCCCATCAGAGAGATGAGACCATACTCACCACACTGGGGTCCCAGGGACAGGAGACAGAACCCAGGAAGTAGGGATTTTTTCCAGGGGAGACCCAGGGACAGACCACCTGGGAGATGGAACGCGAGAGTACAGTATCGGTGTCCAGGTTGGAGAGGAACACAGACGGAACCCTACAATACTCGAAGAAGAGGGGATGGACCCATGGGTACAAACAGGACACAGGGGTTGAATGGTCATCTTGGCCATCCATCACCACAATACCCACGGAGGAATGCGGGGATTGGAGAGAGCAGGAATACAGAGAGGGAACCGGAACAGGCATACAAAGATTACGGAAGAAGCAGACAAGAGGAAAACGAGGAGGGAGAAAGAAAAAGGAGAAGGGAATACTAGGCCAGGGCATCTTCAATCTTAGTGAAGTAGTTATTTTCAAGGGAGGAACTCAAGATATTGGACCTTGGACTCAAGTACGCACCTGAGAAAAGCATTGATAAATTTGAAGTATATATTGACCTACAGAAATTTATCAGAAAATTGAAGATTAAAAAGCACTTCGCTTTGAACAAAAAGCCCACCACCCTACCCGAACCCGAAGTTTACAGCCATACCAATCTTAAAAACAATTCAATTTTTAACCCCAAAGTTCCAGGGGATCAGTGTATAGGGGCTTTTAAGCGTATGGTGGAGAGTGATTTGGCCAAAATGAAGACAAAGAAGTCCAAAAACACCCATATTTGGAAAACCATTAAAGAAATTGGTCAAAAGAAGCAAGTGGTGATACGACCCGCCGATAAGGGGGGTGGATTAGTCATTTTGAAGAAAGAGGATTACAAGGAAGAGATGGAGAACCTATTGAAAGTAGAAAATACTTATAACAAACTGAAACATAATCCTAAGTTACAATACAAGAAGAAACTGAAGAAACTCGTAAAGAAAGGGGTGGAAGCAGGTATTCTTAATAAAAAAGAGGCTCAATATTTGATTCCTGAATCCACCAAAACCCCGGTCATATACCATCTGCCCAAAATACATAAAAGATTGAATAAACCACCGGGGAGGCCTATTATAAGTGGAGTGGATTCCCTATTTTCCAGACTAGGGGAATATATTGATCAATTCTTGAAACCCCTAGTGGTGGAAGGGAAGTCTTATCTTAGGGATAGCACCCAGTTGATTAACGAATTGAAAACTATCTCAGGGAGTGGCCAATGGCTTTTGGCCACCATAGACGTCAACTCCTTGTATACGAGTATTTCTCAGAAGGACGGATTGAGAGGGGTAAAAAAAGCTTTACATGAAAGATCTAAACTAAGACATGAACAGATTAAATTTATTCTAGAAGGACTGGAGTTGGCCATGGAGAGCAACTATTTTTGGTATAAGAAAGAGTTCTATGTTCAGAAGAAAGGTGTAGCCATGGGGGCCAAATACGCCCCCAGTGTGGCAAATTTATTTATGGACATGTTGGAAGAACGCTACATATAAGGGCCTTTGAGACCAGAAATCAAGTTTTACCGTCGCTACATCGATGATGTCATCATTTTATGGGAAGGCAACCCTGACACATTTCAAAAATTCCTTGATGAACTTAACCAGAATATTTATGGCATCTCGCTTACTGGAAAATCGGATTTTCATACGATTGAGTATCTGGACCTTCAAATCTTCAAGGAAGGTGATGAACTGTTCACGAAAACATACTTCAAAACCACCGACCGTAATGGGTATATACCTATCTCCAGCTGTCACCACCCTAAGTGGAAAGATAACATCCCTAAGGGACAGCTGTTGAGAATAAGGAGGAACTGTCGGA
Source organism: Aquarana catesbeiana (assembly GCA_037953035.1). Classification (NCBI taxonomy): domain Eukaryota; kingdom Metazoa; phylum Chordata; class Amphibia; order Anura; family Ranidae; genus Aquarana; species Aquarana catesbeiana. The sequence goes on along the minus strand of JBBHAA010000062.1, from coordinate 4,678,808 downwards.
ATGTTGAAGATTATTGTGAACAATCCGATATGCTGATTAAGAAGTTCACTGATAAGGGTTACCATATCGAATCCCTATTGAAACTGAAGAACGAAATAATGAATTTGGACCGGGATTCTCTTTTAACCACCAAGGGAAATAACACACAAAGGGACTTTCCAGGGGATGTAGCTTTTATTACAGGTTTTAACACTCAATACAGGAATATAGAATACATAGTGAGGAAATATTGGCCCATATTAAAATCTGACAGAACGTTGGGGAACATTCTCACAAGAAAACCACGTTTTATTTATAGAAGGGCTCCCACCCTCAGAAATCAATTGGTACATAACGTTATAGACCCTCCAAAAAACATTAAGCTGTTCTCAGGCCTAAAAGGTTTTATAGATGCCAGAAATGTCTGGCGTGTCGGGTCAGCAAAAAGCAACCAAAGAAAAGATCCTCTTTCTTTTCTAGAAGAGGTATAGAGTTTGACATCAGAGAATTGATCACCTGCAACACCACCCATGTGACCTACGTCATCGAGTGTCCGTGTCAAAAGCAATATGTGGGTAGAACTACGAGATCCCTACGTGTGCGTATTAGGGAGCACATTACTAATATAAGAAAGGGGTTTCCCAAGCATAATCTTTCCAGACACTTTGATGAATTTCATCATAGAGATCCATCGGGTTTGGTGTTCTACGGTATAGATACGATCAAGGATAACTGGAGGGGGGGGAGTAAGAAGGTATTGATATCCCAAAACGAAACCAGATGGATATACCGTCTGGACAATCTGGTCCCTAGAGGACTTAATGTGGACATCGATTTAAACTGTTTTTTATCCAATTTTTAGCATTTACATGCACGTAGGGACTTTACCTTATCCCTTCTTTTTATGGTGCACAGTATGATATGTATACAATTATGTAGGGTTCACGTCTATTCTCCCCCTCTGGGTTTCTGCACCCTAGTATTACAGCATAATAGATGTTACAGGAGAAAGCCAGTGGACTTAGGGCACTCTTGTTTCCCCTCTCCAATCCTACCCATTTTTCTAGGGCCCAATTTCATTTTACTTCATCTAATTTTTATTCTATGGTGTACCTTATTGATTATTTCATGTTATATTAGCTCTTCCTTGCTCACACATAGCATTTTTCAGGTATGGTTAGTAATGTTGTTGTTCTCATGATCCTAGACCTTGATCTAAGGGCTTTTAGCCCTTAGCATCCGGAGCCTGGATGCATATTTCTTACACGTCACGTCCTAGGTCTCACACTTGAAATATTATAAATGCTCTCGGCTATTTTTATCCCGTATTTTTATCCCACACTTTTATCTATTTTTTTATACTTTTTACATTTTATCTTAATTTTACATTTTATTCATCGTTTAACATACTACAAGATCAAGGATATTTATAATTTTTATTTTCATTTTCATGTGTATTTTCATTTTTAACTTTTTTACAAGGCTAGTCTCGATATCATGTCTTTATCATGTAGGATCTTGTGTATATGACATTCCATTGTTCATATTGATATGGCCTTTCCCTTTTTTGTATATTCCTCTTTGCAACATGGGTTTTAGCATTTCTGTATTATATATATATATATATATTTTGTTGAAATATAGATGTTTCTGCGGAAATGCTGGTATTATGTTATTGTTACACACGGAGGCGCTCTTTCCCATTTCACCTGGATTTCAGTACAAATTGTTTGAACTTCCATTAGGGGGTATCAGATTGCTGTGATAGTCATATCCTCCCACTTCACACTACAGCGATCCTCCCATTTCTTTACAGCAGGGCGAATGTGCTCGTCATATACCGCTTCCCGATTGGCTTCCGTGGCGCCTCCGTGTAGTATTTATAGACGTATGGTGTACCAAGATGGCCGCGCCTCAGATGACGTCTTGATGACGAAACGCGTAAGGCGTGGCCTCTTGGTACGCATACGTCCTTTTTTCCTTCTGTTTGTGTCTTTCACTTCCGGTTTCGGCGGTCGGCCGTGGAACGCACGTCGCTAACACTGCACTGTCTGCGGCTTCTGACGTGGAGCCAGCCGGCAGAGAGCTGTTTGATTTTAGCTTTTAGTTTTTTCGTTTGATGTAAACTTGAGCTTAATAAAGTCATATTTGGAATCACACTATGAGGCTCTTCTCTTCTCCCTGCGCATGGTATTTTGTCCGGGTGGATGCCTTTTGAGAGCGATCTGGTGACACAAGTGGAGAGCAGGTGGTGAAGGGGACACCGACCGCTTGGATCATCGGATTTACATCTACATGCCCATTACCCCTGCAGGGGTTGGGCGCTCCGGTGAGTGGGGGCACTAGAGAGGGCTCCACACAGGACAGTATATATCTATTGGGACGGACTTACCTGGAACCATTTGAAGATACACTAGCTTGCTGCACAAGAACTTTCTATGTACACTGGACAATATATATAGCAATTTAATATACACGGCATTTTTTGGCATTTTTTGGATGCATGGATTTTTTCATTTTTTCATTTTTTTCATTATTTATTCTGAACACAAATATTTTTATGCACGCCATATGTTAACTGTCCTTTTTTTTTTTTTTTTGTTTTTTTATTTTTCATTTGAACACCATCCAGCCTCACTTTACTAGTATATACACTATTTTGGAGTGGGCAACACTGTGTTTGTTCTCTCTTTAGGGTATAATTCACTTTTACCCTTCATTGAGTATTTTCTTTGGATCTTGTGGAATTTTTTATACACCTGACTGATCATTCACTTATATTACTGTTTGGAGTTTTATTTACTATTTTATTTATTATTTTATATTATATCTCACCTTGGGCAGATTGCACATCTGTGATAATTTTTAGCAAGTATATTTATTTACAAATACTATATTATACTGTGTTGCACTTTTCACTCACCCAGAATTGTGGTGTAATGTTCCCCTTGTGTTAGGAGTCTGTTTATAGTTTATTTATTTTTTACCAGTGAACAGCGCCAATCCCCTATTTTTTCAGATTTTATAGCTATTGGATCGCACCTAGGTGCTTTCTTTATCTGGGGGGCTGCAGTTCGGTCACAAGCCCGTCCTGAGCGCGGGATACCACTACATACAATCCTCTCAAAGGGCACTTCAATAATGGGCAAGGGCACTAAAGGACTTCGGAAGTGTTGTAGTGGGGCTGACATCTGACACACAGGACAGGATTGACAATAATTCTCAATATCCTTCTGTATCCCGGGCCAATAAAACCTGCGCAACACCCTTTCAGTAGTTTTCTCAACCCCTAAATGACCTCCTAGCAAGTGCCCATGGGCAAGTTCCAACACCACCCGTCTGTATGGCTTAGGGACCACCAACTGTTCAACCACTTCATCATTTTTTTTTACATACGCGATACAGTAAATCCTCATTGCTGCTGAAATAAGGAAAACAGAGCTGTCCCCTGATTCGACAGGTACATCATTAATCACTATTACATTTTCCCAGGCCCTGGCAAGGGTTGGGTCTTTTCTCTGCTCAGTACCAAAATTTTTCTTGTGCACATTAAGGTCAGCAAACTCCAACGTAGGCTCAGATTCAGCAGATGGCTGTCCAGCTCCACTGGTTGTGGGGACCTCCTCAGGCTCCTCCAGCTCTCCTGCCATAACTGAGAAAGGAAAACCCAGGGAGCCCTGAGAAGAGTCCCCTGAACCCACATTGTCAGTAGCGGCCAGGAGTTCTGGCTCTGTCACTGAGTCAGCTACTACGACCGGGTCAGGACTATCCCACAGTTGCCAAAACTTAGGGAAGTCCCTACCAACGATGGCCTCGTGCACCAAGTGGGGCACAAGTCCGACCGGATGGGTCACCGTACCTAAGCCAGTTTTAAACTGAACAGTGGCTATAGGATACTCGAGGGTATCCCCATGTACACAGATCACAGCAACTTTTTTAGCATGGAAATTCACAGTTTCAACCATCTCAGCTGTAACCAAAGTCACTAGACTTCCAGAGTCCAGCAAGGCCATAATAGGCTTATTATTAACAGTTATTTGGCACATGTATTTTCCCATACTTGGTGCTGCAGCGCATGAAACAGCAGCAAACATAGACTGCCTTCTAATAGATAGATCACACTGCATTGGTTCATCTGTCAATGGACAGTTTGCTGCAACATGTCCCAGTTCTTGGCAACGAAAACACCTGATGTTTCCCCAGTTTGGTTTGCTGACAGGCAGTAGCTTCCCTTGTTTGGGACGCCAAACTTCAGTCCTGGCACCAAAAATCCTCCCCCCCTATTTCCTTGCCATGCTTACCACCCACTTCCCCTGGAACAGTCTTACCGGTTGCCTGGGGAGACCGTGGCTTTGGGTGGAAAGTCCATGCGGCTGTAGGGGTGGTGACCAGGCTCTCTGCAGCAAAGTACCTTTCAACGAGTTCCACAAGGTTGTCCGCCAAGTTGGGGTCTCCTTGACTCACCCACTTCTGCAGGGGAATTGGTAGTGACCTCAGGAACCGGTCCATGACCACACGCTCCACTATTTGTGGCCCAGACAGGGACTTCGGCTGTAGCCATTTCCTCACCAAGTGAATTAGGTCGAACATCTGCGATCTTGGGGGCCTCTCTTCTTGGAAGAACCAGCTGTGGAGCCGCTGTGCTCGAACTGCCAAGGTGACACCAAGTCGCGCCAGGATTTCCCGCTTGACCTTTTTATAGTCTCCTGCTTCTGCTGACTCCAAATCATACTAGGCCTTCTCCTCCGCTAGCAAAAGAGCAGAAGATAGCGGAGGAGCCCGGCAGAAGGAAGAAGGCACCAGAGAAGAACCAGAGCGCGTGGAGACGACACCGTAGAAAGGGAGAAGATGCTGGAGAGACCCCCGAAGTCGGAAGAAGACCCCCGAAGTCAGAAGAAGACCGCCGAAGTCGGATGAAGACCCCGGAGCTGCCTAATAAATTAATTTTAAAACCTGAGTACTGTGTTTTTTTCTTGACACTTTTTTCCCTAGGTGAATGGGTAGGGGTACCATGTACCCCATACTCATTCACAAAGGGTGGGGGCCGGGATCTGGAGGCCCCCTTATTAAAGGGGGCTCCCGGATTCCGATAAGCCCCCTGCCCGCAGACCCCGACAACCAACGGCCAGGGTTGTCGGGAAGAGGCCCTTGTCCTCATCAACATGGGGACAAGGTGCTTTGGGGGGGGGGCTGCAGGGCGCCCCCTCCCCCAAAGCACCCACCCCCCATGTTGAGGGCATGCGGCCTGGTACAGCTCAGGAGGGGGGACGCTCGTCCCTACCCCCTTTCCTGACCGGCCGGGCTGCGTGCTCAGATAAGGGTCTGGTATGGATTTTGGGGGGGACCCCCACACCGGTTTTTCGGCGTAGGGGGTTCCCCTTATAATCCATACCAGACCTAAGGGCCTGGTATGCCCCCAGAGGGGAATTCCCTCTCGTGCTCGCCGCAGTAGGAAAATGTGTTTTTCCTATTGCAGCTAGCGCAAGATGTACAGTACCTTGTCGCCGAGAACCAGCGCGATAGGTTCGCACTGGAAACATTCTCGTGGCCTCGTACTGTAGTTTGTACAAAAGTCTGATGCTTTTGTGTACATACGATCGGACTTTGCTCCATCGGACTTTTGTTGCCGGAAAGTTTGTCCATTCGCACAGCCAACAAAAGTCCAATGGAAACAGAAAAAGTTTGTCTAATGGAGCGTACACACGGTCGGATGTTGCTCCAAAACAGCTAATTTGCATGTTTGTTGTCAAAAAGTCAGATCGTGTGTATGGGCCTTAAGAAGAGTCAGGGTTTTACAGGGTAGATAAAACACTCCTCAATGCGTATGCTCCAAGTGACCAGATACTGCCCTCTGTAAAGGGGTAAATCCTTTCATAATTTGCAGGCTTGCGTACCCAATCTTAGAGGATACTAGGGGTCAGTTTTCTGCCTGTTTTGAGTATAGTAAAAGACCAGACCATTGTACAGACATGTACTCACATACCAATACATATGTACATATATAAATTCACATTTATACTGCAAATAGATAAATGTAAGAATAATAGATAAATAAATGAGGCTAACAATATGCATGCATCATACATACTAGGGTGAGTACAACTGGGGTAATCCATAGTGGAGAAGGATCTGGGGGTTTTGGTACATCATAAGCTTAATAATAGCATGCAATGCCAAGCTGTGGTTTCCTAAGTAAGCAAAATCCTTTCTTTTATTATAAGAGGTATGGACTCCAGAGCGATAGATATCATTTTGCCCCTGTACAAATCATTAGTAAGACCTCATCTGGAATATGCAGTTCAGTTTTGGGCACCAGTTCTCAAAAAGGATATCGGGGAACTGGAGACAGTGCAGAGAAGGGCAACCAAATTGATACTGTAAGAGGCATGAATGAGCTCAGCTATGAGGAAAGATTAGAGGAACTGAATTTATTCTATTGAGAAGAGGAGATTAGGGGGATATGATTAACATACCGTATTTATCGGCGTATAACACGCGCCTGCGTATAACACGCGCCTCCGTATAACACGCGACGGTATATAACACGCACCACAAGTTTAGGAGAGAATTTTAAGGAAAAAACTTTTAGGAGGGAAGTTTAAGGAAAAGAAACTTACATTAAAATGCCCATCAATGCAGCCTCATCAGTGTTCATCTGCAGCCTTGTTAGTGTCATTGCAGCCTTTTCAGTGTCAGTGCAGCCTTGTCAGTGCAGCTTTGCCCCAGTGCAGCCTTGTCAGTGCAGCTTTGCCCCAGTGCAGCCTTGTCAGTGCAGCTTTGCCCCAGTGCAGTCTTGTCAGTGCAGCTATGCCCCAGTGCAGCCTTGTCAGTGCAGCCTTGTCAGTGCAGCCTTGCCCCAGTGCAGCCTTGCCTCAGTGCAGCCTTGTCCCAGTGCAGCCTTGCCTCAGTGCAGCCTTGCCTCAGTGCAGCCTTGTCCCCAGTGTCCATGCCTACCGCCTGCCGCCGCCGCCACCGCCGCCACTACCGCCACTGCCACCGACATACACATCCATGTAGTTTTAAATATGGCGCCGCGGAGTTCGGAGGGACTCGGCGCCTGCGGAACTGAACGAACGCCGCCGAGATACACATAGTCGAGTGTAATCGGCTCTTTCCGGCGCCGCTCACAGTCCCGCCCAGTCCCGCCCTATGATGGCCATTACACCAGGTCCAATGGCGGGACTGGGCGTGACTGTGAGTGGCGCCGGAAAGAGCCGAATACACTCGACTATGTGTATCTTGGCTCTGTGATTTCGGCGGCGCTCGTTCAGCTCCGCCGAGTCCCTCCGAACTCCGCGGCGCCATATTTAAAACTACTCGCTATGTGAATGTCGGCGGCGATTGCCGCCGATAGCTCACAATCCACGGGGATCAACGTATAACACGCATCCATGACTTTCCCCTGATTTTAAGGGGAAAAAAGTGCGTGTTATACGCCGATAAATATGGTATATAAATACATAAGTGGTCCATATAGTGAACTTGGTGTTGAGTCATTCACTTTACAGTTATCACAGAGGACAAGGGGGGCACTCTTTACATCTGGAGGAAAATAGATTTATTCTCCAAAGATGGAAAGGCTTCTTCACAGTAAGAGCTGTGAAAATGTGGAATAGACTCCCTCAAGAGCTGGTTCTGTACAGCTCAGTAGATTTCTTTCAAAAAGGCCTGGATTCTTTCCTAAATGTATATAATATTGCTGGATAGTAACATTTATAGGTAAAGTTGATCCAGAGAAAATCCGATTGCCTCTTGGGGGATCAGGAAGGAATTTTTTCCCCTGCTGGAGCAAATTGGATCATGTTTTGCTGGGTTTTTTTTGCCTTCTTCTGGATCAACTGTAGGTATAGAATTGTGTATGAAAGGATTGAATATTTTTTCCCTTTTATTGGTTAAGCTAGATGGACTTGTGTCTTTTTTTTCAACCAGACTAACTATGTACTATAACTAAGTAAGGTTGGGGCTGGAAATGTAACTAAACCAAAGAAGTAACTAATCTGAGTTTATTTTCTATTTTGATTGGTCAGAAGGATGATAGATGACTGCTAAATAGTTGCTATAGTTTAAACATTAAAAAAAAAAACACAAAATAAATAAATAGATAAAGAAATTAGGCTGTTCCAAGAACTTAGATTAAAAACTGAGGTTTGTTGCATACATTTACAAATATATGGCAAAACCACACTGTAACATCATGGCACCTATGAAAAGTATGGACCCTAACACAAAGATGTGAGCCTCCAACTATGGGGTATTTATAGAAATACATAAACTGAGAGCAGTGTACCAGGAGGAAACCCTCTCCTCTTAGGGCCCAATCACTCTGTGCGATGTGTTAATGCATAATGCAAGTTACCTGCATTAGTGCATTGTGGTGCCATTCATTTTGAATGGCATACAGTGCTCAAACATTTTTTTAAACAGCAAAAAATAACCTGACATGGGGTTTAACCTTTCCCTACTCTATCCAAGAAAAAATGCTGCCTTGACATATATTTCAAGCACAATCATTATTCTTTAGCAATTCTAACTAGCAATTCTTTTTTGTATTCAGTCATGCTGAATCTTCTTGTTGTAAATGTGGTGTACATGTTTTTCTTTATTTTATTTTGGTCAGAAAAATAAAAGTTACAAATAAAACAAAGTACAAAATAAATCTTTCTTTTCATGTTTAATATAGCATATTAGTATGATCTATTCTTACTCTCAGACATATTTCTTTTCATGTTTAATATAGCATATTAGTATGATCTATTCGTACTTTCAGACATATTTCTTTTCATGTGCTTTCCTGTTTCTCCTGGACCCCAAGGTGAGCAGAGGAGAAGTAAGGTGTTTGGCGTTAGGCCACAAGGAAGTTTGCTGTCTCATGGTCCTCGTGGCTACATGCTGGCAGTAATCTGGTTGGCAGCAAAATTATTTGATTTCAATAAATTAACTTTGATGGTAAGCCCATCAGTGGGTACTTCAGTTATAACTACCTGATAGTGGTCAGATTCTAACAGCTCAATAAACTGTAGTAAGTATTTACACATTCTTGGGTTTTGGGGCATGTTAAGTGCTTACATTTTCTTCCTTATTGCCAACTTGTAACATTGATATTTAATGTCAAGATCAACTTGGATGTAGGTTCTTAAACCACTTTCCCTCTGGAAGGTTTTACCGCCTACATGACCAGGTCATTTTTTGCTATTTGGCACTGCACCATTTTAACTGACAATTGCATGGTCTTGCAACATTGTACGCAAACTAAATTTATATTTTTTTTTTTACACACATACAGCTTTCTTTTGGTGGTATTTGATCATCACTGTTTTTTTTTATTTTTGTGCTATAAACAAAAAAAAGACAAAAAAGTTTTACTTTCTACTATAAAACATAATAGAAAGTTTGAAGAATCTGATTTCTTCCTGAATTTAGGCCAAAATTTATTCTGCTACATGTCTTTGGTAAAAATAAAAACCCAATAAGTATATATTATTTGGTCAGGAAAGTTATAGCATCTACAACAGTGGTAGGCAACCTTAAAGAGGTAGAGATCTACCAAAACAACATGGGAGAAATCAAAGATCACTGGGCACAGTGTCACCTCCTCACACCTGATTTAAATCTCAAATTTCTGTACTACTGTGTCGCAGTTGCGTGCATTGTACTGCAATCATAGGTTTAAATCAGGTGGTGAGGAGGCATCATATATAGCCTCCTAACCACCTGTCAAACACACTTGGATCACTTTAGAAGAGCAGCAGTGCCCGGTGCACCTGTGAATGAGCTCTTAGTTGTGTAGCACCCTCTACTTAGTGTAGGTGCTAGAGAAAGTTTTTTTTTTTCGTAGAGCAGGTAACATTTTAGCAGGCCTAGCTAAAATCTAGGACTGTTTGTTTTGATCTGTGGGGCTGGGAGTGAGTGGCCCAGAGTAGGCTGGTGACTCACAGACAGCATTATCTCTTGGTTACCTCCCTCTGGCTTCCAGAGGATTCTGGATGCAGAGGAGGGGAAGAGAGGTGGAGCTGTTTGGGGTGACTCAGGGAGCTCTGACCAATCCCCAACTAGGATTGGCAGGGGGCAGTCCTCCTTAAAATACTCAGGGTCAGCCCAGCTGGGGAGGAGTTGTCGAGTGGAAGAACTGAAAATAGAGTTTTAGGCTGTCGGGGCCATTGAGGAAGCACCCCAGTCTGGGGGGATGACCTTGGGCCTGGGGCTCGGAGCTGTACAGGAACCCCATACAAACCCAAAGGGTGTCCTGAACAAGAGCAGGAGAGGACAGCAGGGAATACTGCTGGGCAAGTCTTCAGGAGGGAGCCACCTGTGGTCGGTGAGTGACACACAGCCAGGAACGCTGGGGAGGCACGCCGGTGCGGATTGGGAGGATGCAATCTGAGATGGGTGTAGAGCCAGTGAGAACTGTAGTGTCATGGGCGGTGAATGCAGGCAGCTGCAGCCAGGAGAGCTGGCAGGGCCTGAAGAGGACTGACTGAGAGCAGTAGTCCACCTAATAGGGCAGCTAGCACCAGAAATTTCTTAGCTACACTATAGGGGCCCGTGGCCCCTGCCTGTAATAAGGCATTCTGCTAAGGTCTGGCTAAAGTCAGTGTCAGGCCTAACCATGTGCTAGCTGTGCCTGGAACTAAGTATTATACAGGAGAGAGGGAGTAACAGTCTACAAGTAAGCATTGTGCTAGAGGAGGCTGGAGTTACAAGAGTGTAAATAGAGTTTCCAAGTGATCATGTTATTAATTCCATTATCAATTTCTGGACATCCCATGCATTCCTTAACCCCATCCAAGTTCTAATCCCTCAATAAAAAACACAAAAACAATGCTAATGGACTTGTTCATTGTCTTGGAGTGTCTGGAAGTAAATGCTGGGCTGGGCAGGGTGACAGGTGGGCCACATCACTCAGCAGCCCCTGCAGGGGTACCATTATAGTTGCATTCAGCAGCGGCACCCTTAGGGTTGGGGGTAGTGGTGGTGGTGGTAAAACCCTGTGGTTGAGCCATGGTTGTACCGCCCTTAATCTTTACCTCCTTTGGTGTACACATGCTGCAGCAGGAATTAAGCCCCCCATGCTTTTGGTGGGTGCGACCACCTGACAATCGCAACCCATTCAAGTAGATGGGGCCACTCTGCAAGTGCCCCCCGCAACTGCATGCTTCTGCGGGGTCCAAGGGGTTAAAGCAGGTGAGAAAGCAACACAATGCTGCTATTATGCTCAGTGTATTGCTTCACACTGGCCTGAAGATCTCTTCTTTCCTTCTGCTGGCACCAGGCCCGAACTGGCCATAGGGCAGACCGGACATTTCCCCGGTGGGCGGCCCATTCCGGCCATGCCTGTGCCTTCTCCGGCGGAACTAGTGGCTGCATGGGCTGAGCTGTGTGTCTCTCACACACAGCTCAGCCTCAGAGCCGCGCTGACAGTTCCGCTCTCGGCCCATCGTTCCTCCTCCTCTGGGCCGCTGTCAGGATGTCCCCCTCTTTCTTATGTCAGGCTTGTCGGCAGCACGGGACAGGAGAGAAGAAAGCTCCCTGCTTGTTCTTCTTCCCTCCCAATTGGCCACAGTGGAGGGCCAATCAGAAATAACTACTTGGGCATCATGGGAATTGTAGTCCCAGAGATAGGATGCCCAACTGATCTCAGCAGGGAGACGGCTACAGTCCCCAACATGCACTCTGCTGGGGGGGAAAAGAGAAAACCCGTAAACAAGCAGGTACTACAGGAGAAAAGATAAAAATGCAGCACTAGTGTGTAACAAAGTGCGAAAGTGAATTATCACCTCACGTGCAAATATAAAGCTGATAGTAACTTATAGTCAGATATCAACGTGAACAATATACAACAACAAAAGGAAAAACAAATCAGGAATGTTTGTCATAGGTGAAAATGTCCATGTAAGACAGCAAAAAAAAAAAAAAAACTGCAACTAAAACTGTCTGTGATAAACCAAAAAAATAGGAGATTCTTCAGTAAAATGAAATAAAGTCCCATGTGTAGATGATGCCTGTGGATGATAGTAAATCAACCACTGTATGTGACAGGAATAACCTCTTCATAAGATATTTGCTGCATCAAGATGGAAATATTGAAGGAATGGGTACGCTTACCATGAGAAGTGGACACACTCACCATACGGCGGTGGGTCTATCAGGTGTTTGGATTCAACAATCCGGCAGATATTTGATGGAAGGAGCTGGTGTGGAGATACGCCTCAATACTTCCGTCAAAATCCGTGGTAAGCAAATGGTGTAGCTAGGACAGCCCGGCTAACGAACTTGGACTCCCATCCGATGGTCACACTTGATAGGATGTACTCCAAATGGTGTCACATCAAACCATAAAAAAGGAAAGAAGAGACAGCCTCCACATAAGTGCGTAAATCCAAAAATAAAAATGTATTAAAACAGCAAAAGCTTAACAGTACAATCCACCTAGTCGGGTGGGTACAGGGAGTGATCACATAAAAAGTAAAGGATAAAAAACAGTATCGCGTGGTGTCAGAAAGCACAAAGGCTCAGCAACTACAGGAGACATGGAAAAAGAAAGAGGATTGTGCTGGGGGAACTAATAGCCCCAGCACCACCAGATAGAGCCATGCTGTACCCACACCACCAGAGAGAGAGAGAGAGCGCCATGCTGTACCCGCACCACCAGAGAGCCACGCCATACCCACACCACCAGAGAGAGAGCGGCACGCTGTACCCACACCACCAGAGCACCATGCTGTACCCGCACCACCAGAGAGCCACGCTGTACCCACACCACCAGAGGGCCATGAGAGCCACACTGTACCCACACCACCAGAGAGCCACGCTGTAACCAGACCACCAGAGCGTCATGCAGTACCCGCACCACCAGGGCGCCACGCAATACCCGCACCACCAGAGCGCCACCCTGTACCAGCGCCACCCTGTACCCGCACCACCAGAGAGCCACGCTGTACCCACACCACCAGACAGCCACGCTGTACCCGCACCACCAGAGAGACATGAATGCCACGCTGTACCCGCACCACCAGAGAGAGCCATGAGCACCACGCTGTACCCGCACCACCAGAGAGAGCCACTTTGTACCTGCACCACTAGAGAAAGAGAGCCTCGCTGAACCACACAACCAGAGAGAGAGAGCCATGCTGTACCTGCTCCACCAGAGAGCCACGAGTGCCACGCTGTACTGCACCACCAGAGAGAGCCACGCTGTACTGTACCACCAGAAAGAGAGAGCCATGCTGTCCAGGACCACCAGGTCAGTGTCACTGGGCAGTGTGGGCACAATAGGAGACAGACAGTACTAGCACTGTATGGCCACAATAGGACTGGGACACTGTAATATAAAGGGGACTGCACTGTAAAGGGCCACTGTAATCATTACAGTGCCCTTTTACAGTGCAGTCCCCTTTATATCACAGTGTCTCTGCACATTACAGTGTGGACACCAGCCACCCCCGTGAATGTCTACCGGCATCTCTCCCCCCCAGTCCCTGGAAAAGTTGGCTGCTCAGTCTAAAATGCCCAGGTCTATTTTTTGTCCCAGTCCGGGCCTGGCTTGCACCACTCTGGAGACCGCCAGCTGGGATAAGAGGTGGAGTGCAGTTGGTATCACTCCGTATGGGACAGGAGCCAGCTGATGCTGGGCAAGCTGATGCTGGCTGGGGGATAAACTAACTGACTAACTTATATCAATAGTGACACTAATACAGTGATCAGTGCTAATACTATACACCGTCACTGTACTAATGATATTGGCTGCAAATGGGTTAACATCTAGTGGTGATCAAGGGGTTAACTGTGTGCCTTAGCATGTGTAATGTGTGTGATATGTGCTGCTTTGCAGGGAATGAAAAAAAACAGCAGGATCGCCTGTCAGTGTACAGAGCTGTGTTGTTTTTTCAAAACAGAGCTCTCTTCAGTGAATGATAGAGCCAATCAGCTGTTCTCCGTGATCATACATTGGCTGGGACCCACTGATTGGCTTGTGCACAGCACAGCAGGGGCAGTGGGCGTGCATGCATTAGCATGCCTTACCCAGAAACACTGATCCTGTACCAGGTACGTGATCCAACGCACAGAGGCTGCTCTGCCACAGTACGTGTACATGGGGCAGTCACTAGGCAGTTAATGTACATTTGCCCACCTTTTACTATTTAAGGACTTAATCATTACAATTGTGTAAACAAAAGTACGCTTTTTGATTAAAGTATTACTAAGTCCAGTAATATGAAAATAGTTTATCTGACTGCCCCCCCCCCCCCCCCCCGCAGTGCCCACAGCTTATAAATCTTCTTTTTACATTAAAATACTGCCAGTATATACCTTTTTGGCTGATCTGTATACCATGGTCACGTAATAAACTGCAGGGTCTGCCTGAGTGCTGAGTGTTCGGGTAAGAGGAGATTTCTGCTACAGCCTGTGTCCTCATGCTGTTATGGGAGGCGGATCATCCATCAATCAAGATGTGACATCCCACCCACTGTGTTTTTTTTAGTTACTGGGCATGGAGGAGGAGGGCCGGACTGGGCTGTCATTTAGGATCTGTATACATGCCCAAATATGTGATGTCAATATCATGTGACCTGAAAAGCTCAGCTCAACAAGGAAATGTTCTCTCCAGCAATAGAGACCAAACTGAGCATGTGCAGCTTTACTACTCTGACTGTGTCTTATCTGGCTTTGCCAAGATAGACCCTGCAAGAGGGGGAGGATCTGTCCATTGAGGATCAAAGAGCCTTTTTACACAATAAAGTGGATAACCTCTTAAGTTCCACAGTGAGTATGCTATTCTGCATATACAGACTGATTTTACTGTTGTGGGTTTAGTAACACTTTAAGGACAGAAATCACATGGTTTTTTAGCTTGTCCAGTTTTATAGGTGTCGCATCTATAAAATGAAAATGTAAAATGTTTTAGGTAAGTTGCAAAAATTCATCATTTGTTTCCTTTAGAAACATTAGTCAGACCAGTTGTACAGCAATATTCTGTAGGAGCATCAAAACAGCTGGAAAAGCACATCCAGGATTCATCCAGTAACAGAATTAAATATTTTAAGTTAGAGTCAATTCTGCTTGTTTGAAATATTAAAATTACATTTGCAAATGCAATTCAGTTATGTTCTATTAACAATCCTTTAGGTTAGAAACTTGAATCAAATTTCTAACAATTAAAAATAGACCTTAAAGTGACACTAAACAATATCCTTATTCTTCAAAAATCACCCACACACATTTTACCTAATGGCTCTGTAATCCATTTTTTATATATTTTCTTACTGTGTCTCACATAAACTTCTCCTTTTCCCTCTCAATTCTGTTTGTTTGAAACAAGAGGCACGTATTAGTTGCAATCATGTGCACTGCTCTATGCTCACTACAAACTCCATAATTCATAGTCCAAAGTCCATCTCAGGAGTGAGCAAGAGAGGGTGGCTACTGTTAGCAAATGTAGATTGTCTAGGGATATTTATTAGACTCTCGATAAGTCTGCATAAGATGTACCTTACAATCCCCACAGGCCTGTGAGATTAGCCCATTGAGACAATGATAAAAAACTGCAAAAGTCTTGCCGAGCAAATCTAATCTTTATTCTTTGGTGTGAATATTTAAAGGGGGCTTTCAGAAACTACCGCCCCTTGACTGTGTCATACAAATTATCCAATCAAATACAGAAACATTTTATGACAAAAGTGAAACTAATTATTTTTAAGATATCACGTGCTTTACAGGAAACAAAACAATAAAGATAACAGGGATGTGAGAAACGAAACTAGATTACATTACACTCCTAGTAATATGTGAAATAGAGTACAGGGAAAAACGCAAAATGGAAACTAAATTATAAAATGGATGTGGTTAAGCTAAATATCCCTTCAATACCCTCTTAGATCATATAAGATGATCTCTACATTCTATCTAGTGTTCTAGTACTTCTTTGGGATTATACAGTAAAAAATGCCGCACTGGAACGATAGGATGAAGCAGCAGTAAACAGTGTGACAACACAAAATAACAATAATAAACAATAAACTGCGCTAAGTGTCCATTACTTTATCTAACATTAATGACATATGCGTCTGAAATGAATGTACAATGTTATAGTCCAAATATCCCTTTTGGCAAGAAAAAAGCACTCCGGGTCATCCAGATGCTACAACATGCACAGAAATGATTCACGATCCAGAGACCACGACAATGAATTGCCCTTACCAGAACGCCAGATATAGTAAGCGGATGGCTTAAACCCAGCCGGGGCCTTTAAGATGGGGACCGATCAGCTCTATCAAAATACAGGCGTGTTTCCCTCAGTTCGATACCAAAAAAAAGACAAAAAAACTGGCCATAGTGTAGTATTGCTGGCAATCATGTATAAGCATGCACCTGAGACCAACACCCTAATGTGCACCTAAAAACGAAGGGTGATATCTCACCACCACAGCTGTAGAGTGTGCTTACCAACTCTCAGACTTTGCACTCATTGGGCTCTATGCCACACTGGGAGATTGATTGCTGTATCAGGAAATCTTTATCCACAGTATACGACCCAAAAATGAAATAAATTGGCCATAGTGTAATACATTCAACAAACCCTTTAATGAATAAAAGTAGTACACTTACAAACAGACGATCAAATTGCGCATGGAGTGTATAAAAACGCCGGCCGGCATAACAATCATGGAGCGGAGCTCGTCCTACTTCCTCATTCACGTGGTGACGTCACCGTGTGCGTGCCCAGACGCATTTCGTCATCAAGCAGACGTTTTCAATGGGGACGAGCAGCGCAGTGAACCACCACCATATATACGCTACCTAGCCTCGCTCTGAGATACTAGTAAAAGGACACCATCTTAAATGTGGGCAAATGCCCTAACTCAAACGGAGATGTGCAAGTTGACACAAATTTGTATATACACACCGCGCGGAAGAGTAACTGGCAGGAATGCTGCCATATTTAAAACAAATAAAACTGAATAATCGGAAAAAAGGGGAAAAACAAAGATTCGCCTGTCAGGGAAATCTTTTATGCTTAAAATAACTTATACTTATATTGTGTCAGTGATAAACTCTGCCCGATATATTTATGTAAATCGAGCAATGTGAGTGAAAACTCAATAAGTAGTGTGTATAGTGAAACAATAATTTTATTAAAGATTGTAGTAAATACAAGTGAGCCTAACACATATAACAATAATTAAATGAAAAAATAAAATTGGGTAGTGTGTTCACCTATATATTAAAGGTGACTAATATGTGAATATATGAGAAAAATTAGGCATAATATCTAATTAATAAATCAGATACATTGAAGTGAAATAAAGTGCAATATGCAAAATATATTTGTGCAGTTTATATAGAAACAACATGTTGACTATTGAGTGTAGATGAATAAAATAAATATGGAATTAAAAATATATGT
Source organism: Aquarana catesbeiana (assembly GCA_037953035.1). Classification (NCBI taxonomy): domain Eukaryota; kingdom Metazoa; phylum Chordata; class Amphibia; order Anura; family Ranidae; genus Aquarana; species Aquarana catesbeiana. The sequence continues at coordinate 4,661,428 of JBBHAA010000062.1, read as the reverse complement.
AAATTTAAAAATTGTAAAAATAAAATAAAATTATATATAATAAAGAATAAAAAATGAATGAATGCATACAATATTTGTATGAATTCTTCAGCCTAATGGTCCACAAGCTAGTATCTCAGGGCAAGTTCACAATGTCATAATATATTAAAAATTATGGTATATCCATAATCAGGAGTTGTCAATGAACGCATTTACATCCGTCTCAATATTCAACCCATAGGGGGCATAAGTCCTCAATTTATGGATCCAGCTCATCTCTAATTGGGATATCCCTCTAATCAATTAACTTCCCCTCCAATGGGGTCTGTACCTATCTATCCCCAAAAAGACAGTTTTGGAGGGGTTCCTATCATGCACCAATAGGTAGTGTTTTGACACAGAATGATTCCTAAAACCTGTTAAGATGTTAGTGATGTGTTCATTAAGTCGCACCTGAAGGGGTCGCTTGGTCCTGCCCACATATTGCAGGCCACATGGGCACTGCAACAGGTAAATGACTTTCTCCGTGGCACAGGTAATAAAGGGTTTGATGGTGTGTCTCTCCTGTGTGCTAGTAGAAACGAAGGTAGTAGTGCGTCTATGAGGACATGCACTCAAGGTACAAACTCTACATTTTCTGCATTGATAAAAACCAGTCAATTGGTCAAAAAAGGTAGGTCTAGTGCTCGGAGGATTTAAAATATTAGGGGCCAACTGATTTCTCAATGAGGGTGCTCCCCTGAAAACCACACGAGGCTTCTCCGGTAGAACCCCTTTGAGAATTGTGTCACTCTTTACAACATGCCAGTGTTTGTATATCAAACTCTTGATGTTATTATGTTGCAAAGAAAAAGATGTCACAAAGGGGACACCCGACATGAAATTGTCCCCAACCCGGGGGCCTTTATCAACTAGCAGGTCGTCCCTATTGATCTGCTGCACAGTATTCAGAGTCCTCTCTAGGGAGTCTTTTGAATACCACTTTTGAGAGAACCTTTCTGTGAGGACTTCTGCTTGTACTAGAAATTCTGCTTGACTGGAGCAATTCCTCTTAATTCGTAAATATTGACTTTTTGGAACCGACTCAAGCCACGGGCGATAGTGACAACTGTCTACTGCTATGAATGAGTTCCTGTCCGTATCCTTAAAAAATGTGGATGTGACCAATCTATCCCCACCCCCCGAAATTTTTAGATCAAGGAAGTTGATGACAGTCTGACTGATTTCAAAATTTAATTTAATGCCAATATGATTACCATTAAGGGCAGCCAAAAACTCCTGCAATTCCAGGTATTCACCATCCCATAGGAGGAGGATGTCATCTATGTATCTGGCCCACAGGACTAGTTGAGGGGTGTCCTGGGCATAGATGACATCCTCCTCCCATTTCCCCATAAAGAGGTTTGCCAGGCTGGGGGCATATTTAGCCCCCATAGCCACTCCCATATCTTGTCTGTAGAAGTTGTTGTTGAACCAGAAATAATTGTGGGAGGCGGCATACCTTAAGAGGTCCATCAAGAATACTATCTGAGCCTGAACAAGGCCAGAATCCCTTTTCAGGAAATATTCGACGGCCTCAAAACTCATGCGGAATGATGGTATACAGAGATGTTACATCTGCAGTGACCAACCACATCCCAGTGCAATACTGGACCCTAGAGAGTAATTGAATAACGTGCCGAGAGTCTTTGAAAAAGGAGGGCAACTTCTGTACTAGGGGTTGTAAGAAAAAATCAATATATCTGCCCACCCGGGACGTCAGCAAATCTATACCACTGACAATAGGGCGTCCCGGATGGCAGACAAGACTCTTATGTATCTTGGGTAGATAATAGATGGTCGGTGTGCGCAAGGCCGAAGGTATCAAATATAGGCTCTCTTTGTCAGTGAGGATCCCCATCCGTCGTCCCCTTGTCACAATCACCTTAAGTGCCTTCAGATACTTAGTTTTAGGGTCAGCTGGGAGAAGGGTGTAGGTGAAGTTGTCGTCAAGGATCCTATGCATTTCATGCATATAATCTTCCCGGTCCAAGACGACAATCCCACCCCCCTTATCAGCTGGTCTGATCACCAGTTCCCTATTCTTGCATAGGGAGTCCAGACCTTCCTGCAAAGTTTTATTCACTTCTTTGGGATTGTGGCATAGATTGCCTGATGATTCTTCATGTATGTCATGTAGGATAGAACCTTATTATCAGGAGATTGAATGCGTGCAATTATGCAAATACAACACTTAAAGCAGAGGTAAAGAATCAGAGCAAGGACAAATATCATAGTAGTCAGGCACCTTGGCACTCGTGTTAGAGATCCAAGTACAGCATTCGTAGTCCTCAGTCATTTCACATAAACCTGTGAGAGCTGCACTCATGCTTTCTATAGCTAACTCATGTAGTTCTAGCTGTTTTCTAATTGCTCTAGTTTCTATGTTTAACATAGCAATGTCATCTGAATTCCTCTCCATTATCTCATCCAATATACTTGAATAATTGTTCAACCTTTTCATCATGTCTATACCCCATCCTGTCCAAGAAGGAAACCATGCCCAGACAATATCTTGTTTATGGAACAATTCCCTTTTGTCGCAGTGTTTGAGTGGGTATCTGGGGTGTATACTGGCCTCTAGATTTGCACATGGAGATGTTAAATATTGACCTACTACAAATGGAGGAGTTAGTCTGTGTCTCATTCCCTAAATTAAAACACCAATCAGGGGAATGAGTTTTACCTGCTATTGGAAAGGTAACAGTGTTATTTATGTACAGAGTGGATATGTTAGTTAAGAAGACAGGAGGAGTCTCGTTGAAGAAGGAGGAAATATTTAAAGGTACAGCCAAAAGGGGAATTCGGGCAGTGCTAGGATGTAATTTGCTACATATCCAACATTCTTCATATCCTGATTTTTGAGCATAAGCATACTTAAATTTTAGTAAAAGCATCTTATCAGTAAAACTATCTCCAATCTCTCTCTTTGTTCTAGCTTGTGTCACTGTAATGTTCTTGTGTGTGTGTTCCCACAGATACTTTTAATTGCACCCAAATCTTCAGGGTGATACAGTTAGTGATGATCCAGGTGGGCAGGAACACTATCAGAGAGATCAGGATCAGGAGGCAAAATGCCTTGCCATAAGTCTGTGGTGAAATAAGCGAGGTCATCTTCTCTGGCCGGACCTGCTTTCCCAGGAACTCCTCTTTCATCTGCTTGGACTTCTGCTTGAGGGCCTCCTTTATCCAAGGTCTCCTTCCTGCTCCTGGGGCTTTGGGCAACCTTTTTTACTCGGCTGGCATGGATCCAGGACTGGCAGTTTTCCACTAGGATGGCTGTTCTGGTCACTGCAACCACTGTGGTAGGAGGTCCAAAGGGATACTCTTGCTTCTTATTTCTGTTCAGCTGTTGGACCACCACGGTGTCTCCCACCTTGAAGGGGTGAGTAGCTTCCTGTGAAGAAAAAAGGAGAGGTGCGAGCAACATTTCTTTCAACTGTATCCAATGTTTCAACCAGTTTTCTTACATATTCTTCCTGTATTAAGTCTAAATCTCCCTTTTCTACCATTAAAGGTGTTCTGGCCCATGGGGTGGGGAAAGGTCTACCCATCAAAACTTCAAAAGGTGAATACCCTGTTGTTTTGGAAGGAGTCATTCTTATTTCTGCCAGGACTGCTGGGAGTACCTTTTTCCAGTTGGCAAAGGTTCCTCCTGTGGCCTTTCTTATCTTGTCTTTTATTGTTCTGTTCATTCTTTCTACTATCCCTGAGCTTTGAGGGTGGTAGGGAATATGAAACTTCCATGAGAGTTTTTACCAAGTCCTGGCAGACCCTGGCCATGAAAGCTGGGCCATTGTCTGAGTTTATTTGAAGTGGGCATCCCCATCGAGGAATGATTTCCCAAGTGAGGATCCTCACTACTGTTTGTGCATCTTCTTTTGTGGTCACGAAAAGTTTGACCCATCTTGAGAATATAAAAATCTCTACTCAGAAGATCAGCCGTGACCTGTATACCTGCGTGGCCTATTCTGTGCTACTGTAAGATGAAGAGTGATGCACTTGCCGCTGGTATACATGTTTTCCCCTCTTTGCAGAGAAGTCCAGTTTTTTGGATCTTTCTGCACACCCTTTTTATCCCAGCCCCTTAACTCATAATTTGATGCATAATCCTGGAGATCTGCAAGTGACTGTTCAAATGGGGATAGGTCAGATATCAGCATAGCCATTTGGATGTCTGCTGTCTGTGAGATAGCAGCTTGTTTAGCAGCAAGGTCAGCCAGGGCATTTCCTCTGGCTATCTCTGTCTGTTGGCCTGTATGTGCTCTGCAATGTACTATAGCCAGTGTTTTAGGTAGCTGGATAGCTTTCAGCAGTGATATTACCAAAGAAGAATGTGAAATGTTCTTTCCATCTGCTGCCACGAAGCCACGCCTACTTCATATCACACCGAAGTCGCGTACCACTCCGTACCCATACTTCGAGTCAGTGTAAATGTTTACATCCTGACCTTCAAAGAGCTGGCATGCTCTAGTGAGTGCAATTCAGCAGCCTGTGCTGATCGACATGAGATAGGCTTGGCCTCAAGTATAACATCTGGAAGCTGCACAACTGCATACCCTGCATGGTATGTGTGATCATTTGGCCTAGAGCAAGAACCATCCACAAAAACATTCTGTGTGTCTGGTAGTGCTGTGGAAGATAAATCAGACCTGGGTGATGTGTCTTGGTGAATGAGGTTAATGCAGTCATGTTGTGGCATGACCTCATCCTGTTCTCCTTTTAATCCTAAAAGGGCGTTTAAAATTGGCGCTGGGCCTGCAGTGGGAGAAGCATATTTGATGTGCAATTTTGGATTGACACATTGTGGGTGGTGTGAAGTGTGGTGTCGTGTCCCAGAGTGAAAGAAATGGCCATCTCAACCACCATTACACAGAACGCTAGAGTTCTGAGACACACGGGCATGCCCTGAACCTGCACCGGAACCATCTTTGAGAGAAAAAAAAAAAACTACAGGGCACAGTCTCCCACCATGTTCCTGGGCCAGTACTTCCGCCATGGTTCTGCAATTTCCCCTGGCAAACAAGTTATACATTTTGCCATATTTCAGGGAGGCCGAGGCTCGGGCTGGTAACCATTGCACATTTCAACATGGCAAAAACATTTAACATTTCCTCAGACCATTTTACAGTATCAGACATTTCAGAGAGGGTTGCTTGTCTTAATATATTGTCATAGAAAGAACAGTCAGGTATTCATTGGCGGCAGCAACCAGTCATTCCAAGAAAGGTAAGCATGTCTTTCTTGGTAAGTGGGTGGGGCAAACCCACAAGAGCGACAGCTCTTTTTTTTTGACTGACTTTCCTAACTCCCGGAGACAGCACAAACCCTAGGTACGCAACCTCCTGTTTACACCATTGTAACTTTTTCTTAGACACTTTGTGACCACATACATGTAACCATTTCAATAAGGATAGGCTATCAGCTCGGCAGTCCTCCTCTGAAGAACTACAAATCAAAAGATCATTAACATACTGCAACAGAACCATGAGGGGCAGTCCAAGGCCTGAGGGTGGCTTGGAGTACTATAGAATAGACCACAGGTCTATATAACCCTGCGGCATTCTACACTAGATAAACTGATGACTGTGTTGGTCAATCGACACAGTAAAAACAAAGAGTTGTCTCCTCGTCTACAGGGACGGAGAAAAAGAACATTCTTTAAATCAATTACAGCAAAATACTCTGCATCGTATGGTATGGCGGTAAGTATTGATGGCACATCAGGCACTATTGGGGCATTCGGTACCACTAGGCTATTGATGGCCCTTAGGTCTTGTACAAACCTATAGTCACCATTTGCCTTCTTTACCAGGTTAATGGGAGTATTGTAGGGCGAGACAATTCCCTTAAGATTCCTTTCTCCTCTTTTTCTCTGTGTGTAACTCCCTCTTTGTCCTTGCCCCCTCCCTCTTTGTATAAAAGTTTCCCCTTTTGATTTCTTGAGAAATCATTTTGATAATGTGTCTGCACTGGTGTTTGTTTAGGAATGTCAAAACATCCTGCAGCATCCTTCTTTGTCAGCTTCTTGCAAAATCAGTTACAGTGCTTGTAGCCCAATCTGATATTTGCTGTCTTACTATAAGTGCATGTTTAAGGCCAAGGTTGCTGAGGTATGTCTGTATTAAGAGACTGTGCATGTTATACTGAACAAATCCTGCCTCTTGTGTCCAAACGTCTATAAATTTTTTCCAGCATTCTAACACGGATTCTGCTAACTTTTGCTTGCAAGCTGTTAAGAAAAAAAAAATGTTGCTGTGTATCTTCATGTGATGAGGTCCTTATCTGGTTCTGGAATGTAAGGGGGAGGAGGCGGGGCACACAGTACAAGCCTAGAGAAGGTTGATTTAACCCTTAAATTTACCATCCTATGACTCTGCTAAACCCATTGTGGACAATGTTTGGTCTAGGATGCTATAGGGAGCCTCGGTCCAGCCGGGGGATCTCCACAGCATTCATTTTTATTTTCATCTTTATTTTTCTTTCTAAACATTCTAAATTCTTGTACATACTAAGTCTCTGTATGTTATTACTTTTCCTATGTTTATAACCACACAATTTTTATTTACATTTCAAATTTTTGGCAGAGTGCCAACAGGTTCAAACAGTGCCTTCAATTGCGGTAGCACTAATGCCGCAAACAATTCCCCGTTATCTATTACAGTCAGTGAGATATTAGCACTTGAGCCCTGTTGGCAAAAAGCCAAATGTCCAAATTTTGCACCTGACTTTCCCTTCGCAAAAAATGTCACTAGCAAAAAGAATTATTCAAATAGCATGTTTTAATTAAAAGTTAGCCTCACCAATTTATGTATTACCTTAATAAAGTGTTATTAACGCTCTACCCATATTTTAATTGCTAAAAACGTCCCTTAATGTCACAATACTTCAAAGACCTGGGACAGACTTGAAAAGTCTCCCCTGCTCTTCGAATAAGTGACATTATTCCCTTCACTGTCAAAACAAATTTAATAAGGGTCCCTAACCTAGTTTAGAATGATACCCTCCTGGGACATTGGCTACAAGATATGTCCGAGGACCAGTATAAGAGAATAACAAACCAGTAATACAATCAGGACACTTTAGAGACATTTGTTAGTACATAAGAAGAAATTAACCTGGATACTCACCAATCCAGGGTTCCTTATAAACTCTAAAATTCTTATTCAACTCTATACAGATAAAACAGCAGAAACTAAACACCAATAAACCTTAAAACAATAATTCTGGTATAAGACTTAGTTCTGTCAGACCACCCAATATTTTAGCTCTCTTTTTAGTTCTTTCTCTAAAATGACACTGAACGTCTGATTACTGCAAGGAAAAGAAAATATTTTTACTCACTGAAACAATACCAGAAACATTCTGCAAACTACAGTACGGTACAGGTTATATCTTAAACGTTAGGGTCAAAGCATTCATATTTAAATCATTAAAAAATAAACAGTGCAGTGGAAAAGGTGTCATCTTACCTTATGATACCCGACAAATTCCACACAGACAAACATTACACAGATTACAAGTCATCTTATAACAGCTAGCTATGCAACAGAAAGATAAAGCAAAGAGATCGGGTTTTGTCCGGGACACCTTATCAGACTTTTTCTTATAATTACAGTACTGTATAACTCATTAAGCTCTCCCAGAGCTATTTATCTCACTGTTTACCTGAAACAATGGCTGAAGTTTTATTCTATGGACTTCTCCTTAAAGTCCTTAAAACCCACCCAGAGTTTTTTTATTGCTTCTCAGAGCAATTTTCTGCCCACCCAGGGCTTATCTTACTGTTTCTCAGAACAGTTTCTTGAAGCCCACCCAGGGCTTATCTATCGATGTCTAAAAAACTAATTACAGGTCCCTTAAAAGGAATCAATCTCTAAATAAATCACGGCAAGAGAAAAATTAGCTCCTAGTAATATGTGAAATAGAGTACAGGGAAAAACACAAAATGGGAACTAAATTATAAAATGGATGTGGTTAAGCTAAATATCCCTTCAGCTACATTCCTACATCTTCTAACAGGAAGTCAGAAACAGCAGGGAAAACAAAAATTTCAGATTTGGAGACGGTTGTGAACAATAGAAGGTACATTTTGAGTTAGGAATACATACTAGAATGGAATATATTTTTTTAAACAGAGTTTAGTGTCACTTTAATAAGTCAGCACTGTTAAAGCCACCATTCCCTCTCAGCTTGGCAGTCAGGAGGTTATAGTATTAAACTCTCGAGTAAGAATCAGGAGATCGTAAATGATCATTTTCTTGGACTGCCTATTTTATATTTGTAGCTAGGTGATTGGCTAGAGAGAGAGAGAGAGAGCAAGTTGGGACACTGTGTTGCAGTCTCTTTGCCCCCCTTGCAGATTATCAATCTGAAAGGGTTAACGCTATTTCACCCCCACTCAGCAGGGGGAGCTGGCAAGCAGAAGGAACTCAAGAGTAGGGATGAGCTTCGCGTTCGAGTTGAACCCATGTTTGACTCGAACATCGGCTGTTCGATCGTTCGCCAAATTGCGAACGTTATGGGCCGTTCGCGCCAAATTCGTGTGGCGCGTCACGGCCCATAATTCACTGCGTCATCGCAGTGCATTGCTGGCTGATGATTGGCCAAGCATGCACTATGACCCGCATGCTTGGCCAATCACAGCGCCGTCGGTAGAGAGAGAGCTGTAATTGGCCAAAGCCAGGGTGGCTTTGGCCAATTATGCTCAGGGGGTTTAGAACACGCCCCACACTATATAAGGCCGCCTGCACGGCGGCCCTGTGTAGTGTGTTCTGCGTGCTGAGAGATAGAGAGAGAGACAGTGTCATTTCATTTGAGTTAGCTAGATTAGGCAGGACAGTCAGTGAGTTAGCTGCGCTTACAGTGTATTGTGTATATATATGCATCCCAGGTGTTGCATATATATATATATATATATATATATATATATATATATATATTTAAACTGTATTCAGTTTAGCTTGATCCGTTCCTGTTATCTTCCTACTGACCGGCAGGCTTGTCTTGTTACACTATTTACAGCTACCTGAAGAAAATTGCTGGTGTTCTTTTGATCCTATTAGTACCACAGTCAGGCAGCTAGACTATTTACAGTTAGTGTAGTGCGTCCTCCTCACAGTGTTCAGTTAAAGCTACAAGTTAGTTTAGTGTGACCTCTGCACAGTGTTCAGCTAAAACTACAAGTTAGTGTAGTGCACAGTGTTCAGCTAAAGCTACAAGTTAGGGTAGTGCGTCCTCCTCACAGTGTTCAACTAAAGCTACAAGTTAGTTTGGTGTGACCTCTGCACAGTGTTCAGCTAAAGCTACAAGTTAGGGTAGTGCATCCTCCTCACAGTGTTCAGCTAAAACTACAAGTTAGTGTAGTGCGACCTCTGCACAGTGTTCAGCTAAAGCTACAAGTTAGTGTAGTGCGTCCTCCTCAGTGTTCAGCTAAAACTACAAGTTAGTGTAGTGAGACCTCTGCACAGTGTTCAGCTAAAGCTACAAGTTAGTGTAGTGCGTCCTGCTCACAGTGTTCAGCTAAAACTACAAGTTAGTGTAGTGTGACCTCTGCACAGTGTTCAGCTAAAGCTACAAGTTAGTGTAGTGCAACCTCTGCACAGTGTTCAGCTAAAGCTACAATTTAGTGTAGTGAGACCTCTGCACAGTGTTCAGCTAAAACTACAAGTTAGTGTAGTGTGACCTCTGCACAGTGTTCAGCTAAAGCTACAAGTTAGTGTAGTGCGTCCTCCTCACAGTGTTCAGCTAAAGCTACAAGTTAGTTTGGTGTGACCTCTGCACAGTGTTCAGCTAAAGCTACAAGTTAGGGTAGTGCGTCCTCCTCACAGTGTTCAGCTAAAACTACAAGTTAGTGTAGTGTGACCTCTGCACAGTGTTCAGCTAAAGCTACAAGTTAGTGTAGTGCGTCCTCCTCAGTGTTCAGCTAAAACTACAAGTTAGTGTAGTGAGACCTCTGCACAGTGTTCAGCTAAAGCTACAAGTTAGTGTAGTGCGTCCTACTCACAGTGTTCAGCTAAAACTACAAGTTAGTGTAGTGTGACCTCTGCACAGTGTTCAGCTAAAGCTACAAGTTAGTGTAGTGCGACCTCTGCACAGTGTTCAGCTAAAGCTACAATTTAGTGTAGTGAGACCTCTGCACAGTGTTCAGCTAAAGCTACAAGTTAGTGTAGTTCGTCCTGCTCACAGTGTTCAGCTAAAACTACAGGTTAGTGTAGTGTGACCTCTGCACAGTGTTCAGCTAAAGCTACAAGTTAGTGTAGTGCGTCCTCCTCACAATGTTCAGCTAAAGCTACAAGTTAGTTTAGTGTGACCTCTGCACAGTGTTCAGCTAAAGCTACAAGTTAGGGTAGTGCGTCCTCCTCACAGTGTTCAGCTAAAACTACAAGTTAGTGTAGTGCGACCTCTGCACAGTGTTCAGCTAAAGCTACAAGTTAGTGTAGTGCATCCTGCTCACAGTGTTCAGCTAAAACTACAAGTTAGTGTAGTGAGACCTCTGCACAGTGTTCAGCTAAAGCTACAAGTTAGTGTAGTGCGTCCTGCTCACAGTGTTCAGCTAAAACTACAAGTTAGTGTAGTGCAACCTCTGCACAGTGTTCAGCTAAAACTACAAGTTAGTGTAGTGCGACCTCTGCACAGTGTTCAGCTAAAGCTACAAGTTAGTGTAGTGCGTCCTCCTCACAGTGTTCAGCTAAAACTACAAGTTAGTGTAGTGAGACCTCTGCACAGTGTTCAGCTAAAGCTATAAGTTAGTGTAGTGTGTCGTCCTCACAGTGTTCAGCTAAAGCTACAAGTTGGTGTAGTGTGTCCTCCTCACAGTGTTCAGCGAAAACTACAAGTTAGTGTAGTGCGTCCTCCTCACAGTGTTCAGCTAAAACTACAAGTTAGTGTAGTGAGACCTCTGCACAGTGTTCAGCTAAAGCTACAAGTTAGTGTAGTGCGCCTCCTCACAGTATTCAGCTAAAGCTACAAGTTAGTTTAGTGTGACCTCTGCACAGTGTTCAGCTAAAGCTACAAGTTAGGGTAGTGCGTCCTCCTCACAGTGTTCAGCTAAAACTACAAGTTAGTGTAGTGCGACCTCTGCACAGTGTTCAGCTAAAGCTACAAGTTAGTGTAGTGCATCCTGCTCACAGTGTTCAGCTAAAACTACAAGTTAGTGTAGTGAGACCTCTGCACAGTGTTCAGCTAAAGCTACAAGTTAGTGTAGTGCGTCCTGCTCACAGTGTTCAGCTAAAACTACAAGTTAGTGTAGTGCAACCTCTGCACAGTGTTCAGCTAAAACTACAAGTTAGTGTAGTGCGACCTCTGCACAGTGTTCAGCTAAAGCTACAAGTTAGTGTAGTGCGTCCTCCTCACAGTGTTCAGCTAAAACTACAAGTTAGTGTAGTGAGACCTCTGCACAGTGTTCAGCTAAAGCTATAAGTTAGTGTAGTGTGTCGTCCTCACAGTATTCAGCTAAAGCTACAAGTTAGTTTAGTGTGACCTCTGCACAGTGTTCAGCTAAAGCTACAAGTTAGGGTAGTGCGTCCTCCTCACAGTGTTCAGCTAAAACTGCAAGTTAGTGTAGTGTGACCTCTGCACAGTGTTCAGCTAAAGCTACAAGTTAGTGTAGTGAGACCTCTGCACAGTGTTCAGCTAAAGCTACAAGTTAGTGTAGTGCGTCCTGCTCACAGTGTTCAGCTAAAACTACAAGTTAATGTAGTGCGACCTCTGCACAGTGTTCAGCTGAAGCTACAAGTTAGTGTAGTGAGACTTCTGCACAGTGTTCAGCTAAAGCTACAAGTTAGTGTAGTGCGTCCTCCTCACAGTGTTCAGCTAAAACTACTAAAACTACAAGTTAGTGTAGTGCGACCTCTGCACAGTGTTCAGCTAAAGCTAAAGTTAGTGTAGTGCATCCTCCTCACAGTGTTCAGCTAAACCTACAAGTTATTTTTTTGCGAGCTCTGCACAGTGTTCACCTAAAGCTACCTGTAGAAGGTTGGTGGTGTTTTCCTGATCCTTTCACTACCGCAGGCAGCTAAATAAGCTACAAGTTATTTTTTGGCGAGCTCTGCACAGTGTTCACCTAAACCTACCTGTTGAAGGTTGGTGGTGTTTTCCTGATCCTATCACTACCGCAGGCAGCTAAATAAGCTACAAGTTAGTTTTTTGTGAGCTCTACACATTGTTCAGCTAAAGCTACCTGTAGAAGGTTGGTGGTGTTCTCACACTACAGGCAGGCAGTTGATTTTGCTAGCTGCAGTATCAGTACATATATATATATATATATATATATATATATATATATATATATATATATATCCCAGCTTAGTGCAGCTACAGGCCATTAGTACGTCTGGAAGGCCAACAAGGAGAGGCAGACAGTCACAAGCCAATAATAGAGGGCAAGCAGGCTCTGTGTGTAGAGGCAACAGTGCTGGTCGTGGAGACGGTGCATCCTCATCAGCACATGGCCGTGGGACACGCTTGGCCTTTTTTTTGGCAGCTGGCCGTGTTGAGCCTCAACATGCGGAAGACTTGGTCGAGTGGATGACCAAGCCGTCCTCATCCTCCTCATCCTCTCTCACTCATGCTCAGGGTACCTTGTCTGGCAAAGCAGCGGCCTCTTCCCTCGGCTCAATGTCATCAGTGACTCCTTCCCTAGCCCCACCATGTCCTTCTGAGGAGTCCCTCGAACTGTTTGACCACAGTGTTGGGTACATGCTCCAGGAGTATGCCCAGCGTTTGGAAGGCTCTGATGATAATACTGAGCTAGAAGATGGGAGTAACGTGAGCACGGACAGAGGGGGTGCCCAAGAAGGACAGCAATCTGGCAGTCATGCTCCCCCTTCTGCAGCATACTGCCAGGTTTGCTCCAGTGATGAGGAGGGAGGGGTTGATGAGGTCAGCGGTAAGGTGCATATTACCGCTGACTCATGGTCCAGCAGGCATGGACAGGGACGTTACCTAAGTTTCACATTGGGTGACTCTGCTGGCAGCTGGGAAGGATGCAGGACAAGGTGCAGTAGTGTTGGAGGTTGTTCCACCACCACGCCTCCAAAATGCCACTTCTAATGATTGTGACACACCTCTCTCCTCCACCCCCTCCTCTTCTTCTTCCTCCATGGCCTCTTCCTGTGCTTTGTCCTCGGAACCAGCGGTGCTCCGTAGCCGTTCAAGGGGCTACGCAAGTATGCAGGCCAAAAGATGCCATGCGGTGCTTGAGCTGGTGTGCTTGGGGGACAGGAGCCACACTGTGGCAGAGGTTCTGTCAGCTCTGCAGGGGCAGGTTCAGAGGTGGTTGACGCCACGCCAACTTAAGGCAGGAATGGTGGTTTGCGACAATGGCACCAACCTCCTCTCTGCCCTCCGACAGGGACAAATGACCCATGTGCCCTGTTTGGCTCACGTCCTTAACTTATATATTTTTTTATACATAAGAATTTTTTTGTATATATATATATATATATATATATATATATATATATATATATATATATATATATATATATATATATATATAATTTTTTTTTTTTTTTTTTAATAAATATATATTTTATTATTTATTATTTTTTATACATATTTTTCTATTTTTCTATAGTTTTGTTTTTATATAAATGTAGTTATGAGATCCTTTATGTATAGGGTAATTCTTATTGTTTCTGTATCTCATATATATGTGTACATGCATGTTTATGTGTGTGTGCATGCATGCATGTAACACATATCAGCTCCATATAATGATAATCCCCTTCACACACATGATTCCCTTCCCCCCTTCCCCCCCCCCTCCCCTTTTTCTTTATATGATTTTACATTGATTTTTTATTGATTTTTTATAATAATTTTTGTTTACTTAATGTATTTATATGCATATGATACTTGATACGTATTAACATTCCCTCAACCACTATGTGCCCTCTCCCCATTCGTCATTCTATTTGTGTTCCTCCCCCCCCCTCCAATTCAGCGCGGTCTCTCACAAACTACGTTCCATATCCCCTCCCCCCCTCCCTTTTTAGTTCACCGCACTGTATTACTCTGTAACAGCGCTGTGTTATCAGCCGGCGCTGAGCCTTGTTGTCCCACAGCGCCAGCATATAAATAGCACAGCACTCACACACTGCCCCCTCAGGCCTATTGAAGGAGCAGCTGCTCCGAGCGCGTAGCCTATTCACAACTCCCTCACTGCCTGTATCCTCCCTCTATGTGAGCCCTCCCCCTGGAGTGTACCCGGAAGCTGGAAGCCGCTGAACAGCCCGTGACATCACGCACATCCTCTGTGCGCTCCACGCCGGCCCCAGCCTCCCCTTGATGGCCACTGGACGAACCACCCGCTGAACAGCTTCCCCTACAGCCTTACACCGCTGACACATCATCCAGACTGGAGATCGAGGAACTCACCAGGACTATCTATCTACAGATGAGCCCCTTTTTTAATCATGTCTCTTGTAAGTGTTTTTTAACTTTGTGTCATTAAAAGTATCTACTAATACTGCACTCAGGTGGCGCTTCCTTTCTTCACCCTCTCTTGCATGTCACAGAGCCAGCTCTCTGAGGATAGCAGCCGCCTCCTAGATCCACTGCTCCATCAATCCACTCCATATACTTTGAACTGCTACATTTTTATTAACCCTTGGACTGCCAACCTTATTAGTCATGTAACTCATTCTATATGCTCCGACAGGGATGGACTGGCCATCGGGACTACCGGGAGATTCCCGGTGGGCCGATGGCTCAGTCTGGGCCACTTTCACTTTCAGGCGCATCTGCGGTGCGCAGCGATCTACCCATCAACCGCCAACAGCTGGCGCCTGACGGGTAGATCGAGATTAGCCAGCATGCAGAGTAGCGCAGGGAGCTTCTGTAGTAATAAGTTCTCTCTCGTGTCATCACGCTGTTCTCCGGCGGCCCCGCCCCCTCCTCTCTTCTCGTCTATACCAATTGGCTTGTAGGATCATCTGGTATAGACAAGAAGAGAGGACGGGGCGGGGCCGCCGGAGAACAGCGTGATGACACGAGAGAGAACTTATTACTACAGAAGCTCCCTGCGCTACTCTGCATGCTGGCTAGTAAGACCCCACAATGTGCCCTGATGATGTGCTATGTGCCCCGCTACGTGCCCCATCATGTGCCCCGCTATGTGCCCCATCATGTGCCCCGATGTGCTATGTGCCCCATCACACCATCATGTGCCCCATCATGTGCCCCGATGTGCTATGTTCCCCATCATGTGCCCTGATGTGCTATGTGCCCCCTCATGTGCCCCATCATGTGCCCCGATGTGCTATGTGCCCCATCATGTGCCCCATCATGTGCCCCAATGTGCTATGTTCCCCATCATGTGCCCCGATGTGCTATGTTCCCCATCATGTGCCCCGATGTGCTATGTGCCCCATCATGTGCCCTGATGTGCTATGTGCCCCGATGTGCTATGTGCCCCATCATGTGCCCTGATGTGCTATGTGCCCCATCATGTGCCCCGAGCCCTGATGTGCCCCATGCCCTGATGTGCCCCGATGTGCCATGTGCCCTAATGTGCCATGTAGCCTGATGTGCCCCATCATGTGCCCTGATGTGCCCCATCATGTGCCCTGATGTGCCCCATCATGTGCCCTGATGTGCCATAATGTGCCCTGATGTGCCATGTGCCCCGTGCCCTAATGTGCCATGTGCCCCATAATGTGCCCCATCACGTGCCCTGATGTGCCATGTGCCCCGTGCCCTGATGTGCTATGTGCCCTGATGTACCATGTGGCCTGATGTGCCTCATGCCCTGATGTGCGATGTGCACCATAATGTGCCATGTGCCCCATCATGTGCCCTGATGTGCCATAATATGCCCTGATGTGCCCCGTGCCCTGATGTGCCATAATGTTCCCTGATGTGCCATGTGGCCTGATGTGCCTCGTGCCCTGATGTGCCATGTGCCCTGATGTGCCATGATGTGCCATGTGCCCTGATGTGCCCCATGCCCTGATGTGCCCCGTGCCCTGATATGCCATGTGCCCTGATGTGCTATGTGCCCCGTGCCCTGATGTGCCACGTGCCCAGGATGTGCTATGTGCCCTGATGCGCCTTGATGTGCTATGTGCCCTGATGTGCTGTGTCCCGATGTCCTATGCCCTGATGTGCCTTGTGCCCCGATGTGCTTTGCCCTGATGTCCTGTGCCCTGATGTCCTGTGCCCCGGTGTGCTGTGCCTCAATGTCGTGTGCTCTGATGTTCTGTGCCCTGATGTGCTGTGTCCTGATGTGCTATACCCTGATGTACTGTGCCCTGATGTGTTGTGCCCTATTAGCTGATGTGCTGGGCTCTGTACCCTGATGTGCTGTGCACTGTACCCTGATATGTTGTGCCCTGTACGCTGATGTACTGGGCACTGTACCCTGATATGTTGTGCCCTGTACGCTGATGTGCTGGGCACTGTACCCTGATATGTTGTGCCCTGTACGCTGATGTGCTGGGCACTGTACCCTGATATGTTGTGCCCTGTACGCTGATGTACTGGGCACTGTACCCTGATATGTTGTGCCCTGTACGCTGATGTACTGGGCACTGTACCCTGATATGTTGTGCACTGTACGCTGATGTACTGGACTCTGTACCCTGATGTGCTGTGCCCTGTACCCTGATGTGCTGTACCCTGATGTGCTGTGCCCTGATGTGCCTTGTGCCCTGATGTGTTGTGCCCTGATGTGCCTTGTGCCCTGATGTGCTGGGCTCTGTACCCTGATGTGGCCTGATGTAACGTGCCCTGATGTGTTGTGCCCTGGGCCGGTCTGGATGAAGTCCAGGGCCACATTTTTGTCCCAGTCCAGCCCTGTGGTCCGAACTGTCAGACCCTCATTAACCCCTGGGCTGCCAACACTTTAGCCATGGACTATATGCCTGGCCAATCTGATTAATCCTGATTATTGTATACTGTATATGCGCTTGAAGTTATTATTACCTTTATCTGTTGTTATCACTTGCTTTAACTGAGCAGCTATACTGTGCTACAAAAAACCTCTTTTATTTGATTAATTAATGTACTATCATTGCTTCTATGGATCGAACTGTCAGACCCTCATTAACCCCTGGGCTGCCAACACTTTAGCCATGGACTATATGCCTGGCCAATCTGATTAATCCTGATTATTGTATACTGTATATGCGCTTGAAGTTATTATTACCTTTATCTGTTGTTATCACTTGCTTTAACTGAGCAGCTATACTGTGCTACAAAAAACCTCTTTTATTTGATTAATTAATGTACTATCATTGCTTCTATGGATCTCCTTACTGCCATTGAAGACAACAAACATATTGTCTTGGAGGAATTCTTTGCCCTCTTTCCCACCCATTTTTTCAAAAAAGATAGCCCCATCGCAGGCTCCAAGACCCCCATCCCCAAACTATGCACCCTCTTCAAAAAACTTGACAACCAACAGTGGTGGGATAAGTTCTTTCTGCAATTATATATTTCACACAAAATTTCACCTAGAGGGCTTAGGGTTCTAAAAGAGTGTGCCTTCCTCGACCCAGATCTACATACAAAATGGGCACACATATCCGAGTTCTGCACAACCAAATGGATGAGTGTCATCATCCAACAAACAGAAAGAAAATACACAGCCCTGAAAGACAAAATCACCAGTCTTTGCCAAACCATTTGTGACACCATTACTCACCTACCGCACACTTGGTTCAGCATGCTCAAAAGGAACACAATTAGAAATGAGGATTATACCATTGGCAATAAACTCGGCAAATTCAGAAGGGACCTTTTTGACTACAACAACAACCAAATATTCACCTGGAAAAGGAAGAAATACCCCAGCCTTAATCCAGGTCCCGGTCCTCGCCCACTCATGTCTATCCTGCCACATGGAAGCCTCTTCAGATCCCATCAGGCACCAAAACCCTTGGTGCCACATTCATCTCCACACCTGCCCAAACCCGGGCCGATGTCCCAGCATACCCCACAACTTCCCACTGGACCAAAACCACTCACTCCCAAACCCAAACGCCTCAAGAACAGACCCAATAAAGCTCGCACAGGCCCCACCCAGGCGCAGATACCGTCTACTAATCAAAACCACCAGACACAACAACCTGCCTCTACCCAAGGTCTAGACCGCACAGATGTCTCCCTACGCAACTCAGCGCCTGTCTCTGATCCGATAAATAAACCCTCTGATGAATCACATAGGATTATCCAAGATCACCCTGATACCACCAGTGAATCACTGTCATTAGCCTGGATAGAGAATCTCCCTCTCACACAACTACAGAGTTCCAAACCCCCGCTAAAAAGAGCCACCAGTCTAGAAAACGATTTTTTAGCACTTACCCCCCCGCCGCTCCTCACAAAAAGAAAACACGTAGAAGAGGACGGAGGGGGGGACGAAGAAAAAAAGTCAGTAAAGATGCGGAAACTGTAAAAATCTATAATCTATCACATACTTCTTTAACCGCATATGACCTATCCCTCCTCAGAAAGGGGCTCACCTTTGCCCCTACTATGCAGCCCAACAGTTTTACACTATTCAAAGACCTCAACAAATACATTAGAGATCTTACAGTCCAGAGATATTTCAAAATCCAATCATCTAAACAAGCCCCCACGTCTGATATCGTCAACTCGGTTTCATGTTCCACAAACCTTGATTCACTTGACGAATCAGACAGACCCGCCCTTGCCCTACTTGAGGAGTTATATGCCGAAAACTACAACACTGACCTTGAATGGCTCACCCAACATGGTTCTACCTCACCCCCAGTCAAACACACCTCACTACGCCCCAAATCCATTTTTAACCCAACATCCAACAAGGGTCCGTACTTACAAACTTTCTACCAGGTAGTCTATACGGACCTCATTAATATGTGCAACCGCACTTCCAAGCATACCTACATGAGATCCAACCTTCCTCCATTAGAACGCAAGGCCCTGGAACAGTTGACACACAACGAATCTATTGTCATCAAACCTGCGGACAAAGGGGGCAGTATAGTCATCCAGGACAAAGAAGATTACATCCTCGAATCACGCAGACTATTTTCTGATACTAACACCTATGCTAGGCTCCCCAGTGATCCCACATTCCAGTTTTCGCTAGAAGCAGCTACACTTATTAACAAAGCCCTTACTGACGAAATCATTTCCAAATCTGAAGCCTCGTTCTTAAAGAAAAACTTCTATAAAGTTCCGTATTTCTACCATTTACCAAAAATTCATAAAGATCTCACCCGTCCCCCAGGCCGTCCCATAGTGGCTGCCATGGAGAGTGTCACCAGTGGCTTCTCCATATATATTGATCAATTCCTCCAACCCCTAGCACAGAACCTCCCTTCCTATATACGTGATGGACCCCATTTACTCGAGATGCTCAAACCCTATACATGGCATAAGAACTACTGGTGGCTTTCACTCGATGTGTCATCACTCTAAACATCGATACCCCATGATATAGGAGTCAGGGCTGTCGGGCATTTTTTGGCCAACGATCCCCTCACCAACCCCCTTCAAGCCAATTTCATATTAGAAGCCCTAACCTTCTGCCTCAAACATAACTATTTTGAGTCAGAGGGTACACACTACCTTCAGATCAATGGTACAGCTATGGGGGCCAACTTTGCCCCCAGCTATGCCAATCTCACCATGGGATATTGGGAACACATGTACCTCGCAGCAGACCACCCCTTTGCCGCAAACATAATATACTATGGTCGATATATTGATGACATAGTTATCATCTGGGATGGTACACTCGATGGCATACTCACCTTCGTCCAGCATTGCAATACCAACATCTTGGGCCTATCATTCACCCATGTGGCTGATCCCGATACTCTGGCATTCCTAGACCTTGAACTTTGCCATGACAATGAAACCATTTATGCCAAAAATGTCATTAAACCTACTGCAGGCAATTCCTTCATACATTATACCAGCTGCCACCATCCCAGATGGGTGAACAATATTCCCCGGAGCCAGTTTTGCCGTCTCCGGAGAAACTGCACCAGAGACTCAGACTATGAAGCCCATGGCCTACTTCTATCTAAAAAATTTCAAGAAAAAGGATACCCTGCTCCTCTCATAGAGGCAGCCTTCAACAACTACCGCAAGCCACAAATCAGTCGTCATAACTCCTCTCCCGTTGCCAAACAACCAACCCGCTTCATCACACAGTTTCACGACAAACACAAGAAAATGGAAAAAATACTAGAATCACATTGGTCCATTCTTCTGGAAGACCCCCATTTGAAAGCCACAGTTGGGACAAAACCCAAAGTAACATATAGGAGGTCAAGGAATATTAAGCGCAAAATTGCACCTAGTAAAATCAAGTCCTCCCAATCCATCCCCCTGCAACCTGTCCTTATACCTCTCAGAGGGATGTACCAATGTAAAAAACCCCTCTGTCTCACTTGTCCATTCGTACAACATGGTCAGAAAACTTTCAACGTCAAAGGCAAAAGCTATACCCTCAAGGAATTTTACAACTGCTCTACGGACTTTGTCCTATACTGCCTGACCTGTCCCTGTGGACAATTCTATGTTGGCCGCACCATAAGGGCACTTAGAGCACGATTTGGGGAACACCGGCGCTTCATCGAAAAGGGCCGTGACCATCACAGCGTCCCCAAACATTTTCTCACACACCACGGCCGGTCCACTTCTGGCCTAAGCGTGTGGGTTTTTGAGTCCATCCCTGCTACATTCCCTACAGCTGAATGCTTCAAACGTCTGTGCCAGCAAGAAACCTACTGGATCTATTCCTTGGGCACCCTTACACCCGGTGGGCTAAACGAAGAAATCGAGGTTCACACACTGTTATGAGCCACCTTGCCTTCCCACCACACTATCCAGTCTCCCCCACGTCCCTTCTTTCTCCCTCTCCCTTTTTTTCTCCCTCCTCCATCTCTCTCTTCTTCTCCCCCCCTTCCTCCCCCCCCCACACCACTTCCCTTTCCTTCCCCCCCCCTCCTTTTCACCCCCCTCCTTTTTCTTCCTTCCCCCTTTCCCCCCCCCTCTTCTCTCCTTCCTTTGCCTTCCCCTCCCCCCCCCCCCACACGCCCATGCCCCAGTCCATCCTTCTTTTAACTTTGTACATTCCTACATATGCACACACCACATTGTGCGCAGGCACATGCATACTACTTAAACAAACCCCCCCCTCCACTGGCTTACAGTACTCCCATCATTAGTATATGTCCATGCTCATATATGGATATATATATTTTTATATACATAAGAATTTTTTTGTATATAATTTTTTTTTTTATAAATATATATTTTATTATTTATTATTTTTTATATATATATTTCTATTTTTCTATAGTTTTGTTTTTATATAAATGTAGTTATGAGATCCTTTATGTATAGGGTAATTCTTATTGTTTCTGTATCTCATATATATGTGTACATGCATGTTTATGTGTGTGTGCATGCATGCATGTAACACATATCAGCTCCATAATGATAATCCCCTTCACACACATGATTCCCTTCCCCCCTCCCCTTTTTCTTTATTTGATTTTACATTGATTTTTTATTGATTTTTTTATTGATTTTTTATAATAATTTTTGTATACTTAATTTATTTATATGCATATGATACATGATACGTATTAACATTCCCTCAACCACTATGTGCCCTCTCCCCATTCGTCATTCTATTTGTGTCCCCCCCCCCTCCAATTCAGCGCGGTCTCTCACAAACTACGTTCCATATCCCCTCCCCCCCTCCCTTTTTAGTTCACCGCACTGTATTACTCCGTAACAGCGCTGTGCTATCAGCCGGCGCTGAGCCTTGTTGTCCCACAGCGCCGGCATATAAATAGCACAGCACTCACACACTGCCCCCTCAGGCCTATTGAAGGAGCAGCTGCTCCGAGCGCGTAGCCTATTCACAACTCCCTCACTGCCTGTATCCTCCCTCTATGTGAGCCCTCCCCCTGGAGTGTACCCAGGAGCCGGAAGCCGCTGAACAGCCCATGACGTCACGCACATCCTCTGTGCGCTCCACGCCGGCCCCAGCCTCCCCCTGATGGCCACAGGACGAACCACCCGCTGAACAGCTTCCCCTACAGCCTTACACCGCTGACACATCATCCAGACTGGAGATCGAGGAACTCACCAGGACTATCTATCTACAGATGAGCCCCTTTTTTAATCATGTCTCTTGTAAGTGTTTTTTAACTTTGTGTCATTAAAAGTATCTACTAATGCTGCACTCAGGTGGCGCTTCCTTTCTTCACCCTCTCTTTCACGTCCTTAACTTGGTGGTGGAGCGGTTCTTGGGCAGGTACCCGGGCTTACAGGATGTCCTGAGGCAGGCCAGGAAAGTCTGTGTGCATTTCCGCCAGTCATAATGCCAGTGCTCAGCTGGCAGACCTCCAAAAGGAGTTTAACCTGCCCAAGAACCGCCTAATCTGTGACATGCCCACCAGGTGGAACTCAACGCTGGCCATGCTGCAGCGGCTGCACACACAGCAGATGGCACCAGGACAGGGTCAGGGGAGCTTGTTTTTTTTTCCCCACGCCAGTGGGCCATGATCAGGGATGCATGCACTGTCCTGTCACCATTTGAGGAGGCCACGAGGATGGTGAGCAGTGACAGTGCATGCATCAGTGACACTGTCCCCCTTGTCCACCTGTTGGAGCACACGCTGCGTGGAATAATGGACAGGGCACTTGAGGCAGAACAGAGGCAGGAAGAGGAAGACTTCCTTAGCTCTCAAGGCCCCCTTTATCCAGACAGTGTTCCTGCATGCCCGCCGATCACACAGGAAGAGGACGAGGATGAGGAGCAGGAGGAGGATTGTGTCAGTATGGAGGTGGAGCCTGGCACTCAGCATCAGCAGCAGTCTTTAAGGGATCAGTCCTAAGAAACACATGGACTTGTACGTGGCTGGGAGGAGGTGGCTGCGGACCATGTCGTCCTTAGTGACCCAGAGGACTCCGGACCGAATGCCTCAGAAACCTACGCTGCATGGCCTTCCTGATCCTGCAAAGCCTGCGTAAGGATCCTCGTATTCGTAGTATCAAGGAGAAGGACCAATACTGGCTGGCAACCCTCCTTGATCCACGTTACAAGGGTAAGGTTACGGACCTTATCTTGCCATCGCAGAGGGAGCAGAGGATGAAACATCTTCGGGAGGCCTTGCAGAAAGGTCTGTGCAACGCGTTCCAAGAGACTGGGAGGTTACAAACTCCTGTTTCTGGACAACGTGTTGCTGAGGCTTCGGTCAGTCAAAGAAGGAGCGGTGGAGAAGGTGGCTGTCTGACAGATGCGTTCAGACAATTTTTTGGTCCGCAGCCCCAAGGTATGATCGGTTCCAGCAACCATCGCCAGCGTCTGTTTTACATGGTGCAGGAATACCTAAGGGCAAGATCTGACTTGGACACCTTTCCCACCGAAAATCCTCTGGGTTACTGGGTCTTGAAGATGGATCACTGGCCAGAGCTTGCACAGTATGCAATTGAGCTACTGGCCTGTCCTGCATCCAGCGTTCTTTCGGAACGCACATTCAGTGCTGCTGGAGGCTTTGTAACCGATCACAGGGTGCGTCTGTCCACCGACTCGGTCGATCGACTGACCTTCATAAAAATGAATCAGTCTTGGATCACCACCAGCTACCAAGCACCTGATGCTGATGTAACCGAATAATTTTTTTTGAAATCTCAGATCCCTTCAAAGACTGCCTATGCTGATGCTGAGTGACTATCCTGAGTAATTATCCTCTTCCTCCTCAATGATCACGCTGATAGCTTGTAAGAACATTTTTGAGTCTGGGCGCCACCACGAGTGCCTAAGGCCCAATTTTTCAGCCCCTGTTTAACAGGGGCGTGTAATTACAATTTTTGATGCAATACTTTGCAGCAGGGCTCGTTTCTGTGTTCCAACTAGAGTATCTGTGAGGGGTTGCAGTGTTGTGGCACCAGCACCAGTGCCTAAGGCCCAATTTTTCAGCCCCTGTTCAACAGGGGCATGTAATTACAATTCTTGATCTAATATTTCACAGCAGGGCCCGTTTCTGCGCCCACCAAGAGCGAGTGAGGACTTACAGTGTTGTGGCACCAGCACCACCACCAAAGGCCCAATTTTTCTTCCCCTGTTCAACAGGGGCATGTAATTACAATTCTTGATCTAATATTTCACAGCAGGGCCCTGTGAGGGCTTACAGTGTTGTGGCCACAACAACACTCCAAAGGTCCAAATTTTTATATAGGGCAGGCCCCTACTTTCAAACATCCAACTTACAAACGACTCCTACTTGCAAACGGAAGGAGACAACAGGAAGTGAGATGAAATCTACCCCTAGGAAGGGAAATTCTCTCCTGTAAGAGTTAATATGGAAAAAACGTTTCTCCTTTCCACTGATGCTTTATCACCAATCCTTGTTTCACAAAAAAACCCAAATTTTCAAAAAACATTTGTCATAAGGACAAAAAATGAGGTGAACTCTTCTGAAGAGGAGCACAGACAGCAAAACAAATGTCACAGGGGTGATAACTCTTCCCTATGTTTTCCAAAAAGCTTAAAATAGATTTTTTGGCTGGAGTTAAACAAGTTAAAAATGTACCAGTTCAAAATTACAAACAGATTCTGCTTAACAACAAACCTACAGTCCCTGTCTTGTTTGCACGGCCTGTATACTGCTGTTCAGAGTATATAGGGCCTGGTGGCCCCACGCCTTTCCTTTTTTTAATTTAGGTGCGGGGTTCCCCTTAATATCCATACAAGACCCAAAGGGCCTGGTAATAGACTGGGGGGTACCCATGCTGTTTGTCTCACTGATTTTCATCCATATTGCCAGGACCCGACATTACATTTAAGCCGCAAGCAGTTTTAAATGACTTTTTTTCCTTTAAAAATTACATTTTGTGCAGGGACTGTTCTAAGCACGGGAAACACGCACCACTTTACAGGCATACTATAGACACCCCCCAGGTACGATATTTAAAGGAATATTTCACTTTTTTTTTTTTTTTTAACTTTAAGCATCATTAAAATCACTGCTCCCGAAAAAACGGCCGTTTTTAAAAGTTTTTTTTTGCATTGATACATGTCCCCTGGGGCAGGACCCGGGTCCCCAAACCCTTTTTAGGACAATACCATGCAAATTAGCCTTTAAAATGAGCACTTTTGATTTCGAACGTTCGAGTCCCATAGACGTCAATGGGGTTCTAACGTTTGTGCGAATTTTTGATCTGTTCGCAGGTTCTGGTGCGAACCGAACCGGGGGGGGGTGTTCGGCTCATCCCTACTCAAGAGACTTGAATGCTGCCGCCCTGAACTTTAGGAGATGTGGTAAAGGAAAGAAGTTATGCTGTGGAAGTCATTGAGTGATTGGACTGCAGTTCCCAAGGAGAGACTGTTAGGAGAAGGGGGGCAATCTATTTTCTTGGGCTGCAGACTGAACAACTTCCTCTTGCTGCAAGGGGGACCGGATTGAGCACATCTATACATCTTGGTGGATGCCAACCCTAGTGGTCTGAGCTAGAGAGGGGAGGGTGATTATCCAGTGTGCTGAGAACTGGAGTAACTCTGTGTGAATCCAGAAGCGGGCTAACATCTGTACATTGGAACCAAAGTGGCTGTATCACTGGGACTGGTGAAAAGGCATTGCTGCCATTTGCCTGTTGCTGCTAACAGAGACTGAGCACATAGGAACTAGCCATCTAACTAGCAGCCTTCACCACAGCATGCAGACTTTACTGGGCCTGTATTGTGCACCACCATAAAGACTGTGCCCCAACATGAGCCAGCTGAAGAACCAGGGCAAAGGTCTCCTCAGATAGCTGTTCTACAGGAACTTTACTTGCTGACCTTAATAAGAGGTACCACTGTAGGAAGGTCTGGGTCGTAGTATAGCCTTTCATACAGAGTGCTCTCTAAGCAGTAAAGTTTACTGGTCTCAAAAGTTTTTACAGCACTGATTACCATTACTGTTATCTTTGCCATTGCTTAATGCTGATTTTCAGATTACCAGGTACAGATTAATCCAACCTTATAGATCTATATTCAAAACTGCTGTACAATATAATTTCTATCGTCTAGTTAATTGTGTAAGTCCTACCTTTTGCTTGTTCATTTGTGTACATATGGTTCATTTATGTACATACTTTAATTCATTACAATATATTATGTAGCACCCTGATGTTTAGGCAGTGTTGCTATCAAATTTAGTTGCCAGACGATAGTTGCCTTGGCCAATTGTTAGGAGATCAATTGGTTCCTCTCTAAATCTGAACTTGTTGCACCCTTTCTCTTCTGTCACTAGGTGGCACTATGCTAGTGACATTAGATAAGAGAGGGGCTTTGCAAGCTCAGACATGAATGGATGGGGTGTCTCAGCCAATGGACAGGGATTTTTTTGGTTCCATGGCCTGCTGGGAGAGCCTATTTATTTGGGTGGAGTCAGGTGATTGGGGTTCTGTGCCACCTGGATGGCTGTCCGGGTGGACGTGTGTTGTGCTGCTCCAGGCTGCTAGGCCGGAAGCCTGAGGCCTATCCCAGGGACATTTGGCTGCAAGACTGCCTGAGGGCCTTGCCAGAAGCAGGAGAGCAGCGTAGGGTTGGGACTGCTGGCTTGAAGTCCAACCAGAAGTTCAGCCGGACGGGGAACCAGCTGAAGTCAGAAGTAGAAGGGGAAGCTGTCGCCACTAAGGGACCACCCACCTTGTTACCGGAAGCTGAAGCCAGTACCACAGCAGTCTTCTCACCAACTGGGGACAGTGAAGAAGTGGGCAAACTTCAGTGAGCGCCAAGCCAAGGACCCAGCGGGACAGCAGAGGTAACGCTTGTGAAGCATCAGTGGGTGCCAAGTTAGGGACCTAGGGGGTCATTGGGGGTGATGCTTGAAGAGTATCTGTGAGTGCCAAGCCAGGTACCCAGCAGGGAAGCGGGGGTGACGCTTGAGGAAGATACTGAGTGCTAAAATTGGAAGAGCTCAGGTGATCCAGTGGCTATTGGATCCGAAGTCCAGTGAAAGACTGGGAGTTCGTTGAGTGAAGACCCACAGTGAGTGACTGTGGAATAAGCGGGGAACTGTTCGTGTTGCCAATAGTTGAATACAACTACTGTAAGTAACTGCTACAAGATTGTTGCCAGAGGAGACAGCGGTCCTACCTATACAGAAGCGGTGTCCTGCTGGAGGCCTTCACCTGCATAGCTGTCTGCCTATAGAAGTCTCAGAGTCTGTCATTTATCATTGCATCTACTTAAGGGTGTCCTGGCCCTAACCCTCTCTCCCACAGTTCTGTTCAAGAGACAATAAATCTCTTTGCATTCAAAAAAAGTGTCTGGCGCCCACCATTTAATCTTGCAGTACACCCACCATGCTTTGTAACCCACTCTACACAGAAGGATGTCAGCTGTCCCTAACTCTGGAGGTCACCATTAGGCCTCAAGGGACCCGGGACTCTGTTACAATTACATTTCTTTAGTACTAACCAGTCTGGTGTTTGTTTCCTGATACCGAACCATAGTGTGTGCAGGATATTTATATTTGTGCTCTTACTAGTAGTGCAATATCCTCTTTAATTAAATCAATCAATTCAATACTCCGCGCAATGGGTCTGTTACCAAGTGCAACTGCCCCCACCATGCTTATATCCTATAAATAGGGTACAACCAGGGAAGGTAAAGACAATATGATGTGGCGCTTGCAATACTACAACACATCTCCTCTATACAATAATGTATAATGTATCTACCTCAGTTGCATCCTTAACTAAATTAAGTGCATGAAGAATAATGTAATTATTATAGTTGAAATGCTGTGTTATTGCTTTATGCACTTTACAGATACATGCACTTTACCTAGTAAAAGAGGAGTTCCCATTTAAAAAAAAAAAAAAAAAAATTAAAAGTCAGCAGCTACAAATACTGCAGCTGCTGACTTTTAATTTGACACTTACCTGTCCCAGGGTCCAGCGATGCGGGGGATCGAAGCCCCGCTCGTCTTCCTCTCCATTCGGCGGTGCCGGCATTGCAACTGTGTCCGCCGAGCTGTGGCTTCACAGCCGGGCACCCACTGCGCATGCGCGAGCGGCGCCGCTCGCCGTCATTGGCCCCTCAGTCATCTGGGACCTGTAATGGGTCCCAGATGATTGACAAGAGGGAGGGTGCAGAGCTGAGCCCTTCCTGTGCCGAGGGGAAGTGATGTCACCAGCCCAGGCACTGAAAGAGGCAGACTATGAGGGACCCCCTAGCAACAGGCATTTAGAGGTGAGTAAAAAAAAAAATTCCAAATGGTTTTTTTTATTTTTTTTAGGCACATTCATGTTTTTTTTTTTTTGGTGGAACACCACTTTAAGGACACAACTGGGTGAGGTGCGTTGTAGTACAGTTCCATGTGTATAATGTCACAGAAGGCAATTCATTTATTTACATTACAGTAAAACCTTGGTTTGCGAGCATAATTTGTTCCAGAAACATGCTTGTAATCCAAAGCACTTGTATATCAAAGCATTTTTTTTTAACAGGGTATAAAAGAGAAGAAAGGCACCTCTAAGTATAGCAATAAGTTGCTAAATAAATTGTACCTTCATTAAATGTAACCATATTGCTACACTGAGACGCTCCTCTCTTCTTTTTTATACTCAGTTGTGACATGACGCTACTCTTATATCAAGACATTGCTTGTATATCAAGGCAGAATTTATTAAAACATTTTGCTTGTCTTGCAAAACGCTCTCAAACCAAGTTACTCTCAAACCAAGGTTTTACTGTATTGTATAGGGGAGTTGTTGGGTTGTAGTATTGCAAGCACCAAACCATATTGTCTTTACAGAATTTATATTGTTTACAATATTTATGCACTATATTGCACAGTGATTGTTATAGTTAAAATATTGTGTGTTATTGATTTATTACTGATGCATTCAATTTATTGTATAAGGGAGTTGTTGTGTTGTAGTATTGCAAGTTCCACACCATCTCCTCTTTGCTTAACCTGGTGTGTCAGAGGGTCTGAGGTCATTCAATGAGTCAAGGCAAAAGAACAGAGAAATCAATCTACCAAGTGGCTCCTGGTGGAGTAGCACTACATACCATAAAGTGGACCTGTCACAATGTCAAAACTTTTATACTCTACCATCCAACAAATCAGTGAAAACATCTCAGTGGCTGATAGAGGTTATATCTTTATACCGTTGGCTGGACATGGTAGATATCTGTAAAACACAGAACACTGAATCATTTGTACAGTATATGATTGGCATCAGACAGCTCTTTGGGTTCATTGAAAAGGATTTATTGAATGATAGAAGTACTTACTGGTTCTCTGGTTGTAATATTAGTTATACAATTTATAGGGGCACTACAGGTTCATTTTAATTCTTTCATTTTCAGATTTCTGTGTTAAGAGGGACATTATTCATTATGCATAGCAAATGTATAATAACAGTTTATAGATAATAAATAACAGTGAAAGTATAGTACTCTATACTGTATATCATCCAATATTAAACAATTTCAGGGGTATACATGTATAGCTGAATATCACACATATATCTCATTTGGAAACATTTGTACTTAAACTGTGAAAACTGAGTATGATGTGAAGGCAAAAACAAGACAAACAAGACAAAATGTTTATTTAGAACTTTTACAAACCATGCATACATTGCACTGACGTTACAAACTACGAGGAAAGTGTTTACAGAATTCCATAAACAAGACTGTGACTGTACAGCTCCATAAACAGGGTTCCAGGACTGTGTTACGTTATTAGCAAAGTCACTACATACAGCATTAATGAATTTAAAACATGTAACTAGAGAGGGTAAACTCTGTGAGCTATTTTAATAACTAATTCGACATTCAACTTAAAAAAACAACCATATATATATATATATATATATATATATATATATATATATATATATATATATATATATATGTAATAAAAAATAGAGGATTAAGAATGGGAAAATAGTTAATGGTGGTATGTACATAAAAAAATGGTAATAAATATAAGAGACATATGATATGTGGCTAATGGAAAAAATATATATATGAGCGTGCTAGCATACATAGATTAAACAACCGGTATGTGGTAGATTTGAACATGATAAAAAAGAAAACATATAAGGGGAAGAAAAGAAAAAGGAAAAGGGGGGGGGGAGGAAAGGAGAGGAGGGGGAGGAAAAAAATAAACCACGGAAGGGA
Organism: Aquarana catesbeiana; assembly: GCA_037953035.1. Taxonomy (NCBI): domain Eukaryota; kingdom Metazoa; phylum Chordata; class Amphibia; order Anura; family Ranidae; genus Aquarana; species Aquarana catesbeiana. The sequence continues at coordinate 4,631,262 of JBBHAA010000062.1, read as the reverse complement.
GGGGAAGAGAGGGAGAGAAAAGGGGAGAAGGGTCACATACTTACTGGATTGGACACCCGCCACCCCCATATGCGTAAAAGGATAGTATATATGTAGCACTAACTCACGGTGGAGCTGCTGGTTTAAGCGGGTCTGTTACCTTCACTTTGCTTCCCTCTGTTTCACCGGCACCGGGTCTAGGGGTTCCGTTGAGTTTACTGCTGGACGACACACGCACCAACACTGGAGTACGTTTTCAATGCTTTATTGAACAGTCAAACTTTAGGAAGTAGCAGGAAAGAGACGGAAAAGGAAACCTTCAGGAGAAACTCAAATATCTTCTTACAAGATCTTAGCGACAAATGTCCCGGTAGAATTTAGATAATTATGTGGAATGCGTTCCCCTCATGGGACACACTCTTTGCTCGTCTGGATAGGCCTCTCTCACCGGTCTAGCAGCCAGTACGCAGCACGAATCTAAAGTCTCTGCCACAGACTTATTTGGGGGGGGTAAATCTGCACAATCCTCTGCCACAGGATGTATAAGATCTTCCGCAGTGAACAGTCAGTCACAGTGCCTGAACCTTTAAGCCGAACCGGCGACACTATGCTGTATTACTTCTCTTGGATACGTCCTGCAACCGAGTCACCAGGCCCCTCTATAGACCAGCACGCTGCATGATCTCTCCAAGATGGGTCCTCCCCTGGGATCTCCTCAGCTGTCCAGCCTCGTCACACAGGACCGACAGCTCAGGACCATTCCTCAGCCGCGGTGGTAGGCCCCAGACAATCCTCTGGACCCACCCCTGCGCCGTAGCATCGTGGGCCTCCCGATCGGAGGACCACGAGGTAGCTCCTTAATGCATACCTGGTGGCCAGGAGGGCCAGCAGGTGGCTGCAAAACGAAAGACCTTAGAACATGGCGTGTCCCATAAATACCCCCTTCCCAGAATGCAACTCGAAGGACCACCTCCACTGAGCTTGTCTCCGAGACAGAGGAGCATCTATACACTTCGACACGTTGCCCTTCCAACACTGACTAATGGTAATAGCGACACCCACCGGTCAGCACGGAAGCACACACAACGTCAGCCAAGCTGGAACAGAGGCAAACTTTTAACCTTCCTAACACACAATTTACTAAATTTACTTAATCTGCGGTAGATTGTAAATCTACCAGAGCTACATATATATATAGAGATATATAAATATACGGTACATATACATACATATACTCTTGGCTGTAGAGTATAGGAGGGATAGTTCCACTTTACAAACAGAAAGAAGATGCAGCGTTAGAATGACTTCACACTGCTCTGTAGCAAAATTGCATATTAGTTTTTGCTGCATTTTTTGCTGCCTTTTAGATGTGTTTCCAGTTTGTTTCCGGTGTGTTTTCTGATTACCTACACCTGTGGAAAATGGACATGTGACTCAAAAAAACATATCCAAAATGCAAAATGCAGTGCATTTTTGATGCGTTTTGGCCACGTTTTCCATTCATTTCAATGGGGAGCTGCATTTTTGGTTAGGTTCTGGAAACTGCACCAAAGATGCAGCATGCAGGACTTTTAAAAATGCACTGCACCTGCAGCACAGTGGTGTAAAGAGTGCCATAGGATTTAAAGGGAAACATTTTTCTTGTGCTTTTCTTGCATGGAAAAAACGCAGGAAAAACGCATCAGTGTGAAAGGGCCCTTAGGGCTACACCAGTGACATCACTTCCGCTGGTTGAACCATCTTGGAAGAGGCTAGTGGCTATATGTATGGTACAACTGAATATCAGTGTGCATTTTGGGGCTGCTTGTTGTTTTATTACAGTAAAACAGTATTGCACTATGTACGTATCTTCCCTGTATCTGTTCTATGGTAGCATGGAGATAGCTGGAGGCTGATAACAAACCGGAGGAGAGAGTGGGCAAAGAGGATACCCTGTGGAACTGAAATTAATATATAAAAGCACATTGAGTCCTTGTTATTTAAGGGGTCACATAATCTGGTGAGTGTGGTTTCACTGAGTGTTCACAGTCATAGAAGTTTGTTTATGGCACATTGAATGTGGATCAAGAGACACATTTAAAAATATATCTGTGCTGAAGAGTGGGACATTTCTGTCTATGGATTGAGGACATGATATAAAGGATTTAGGTTGGGTTCACATATGTATGGCCATGGTTCACAGCATGAGGTCTAGTGTGTTTCTGTACACCGGTTCAAGTGTGATTCAGGTCCGAATTTTTGCCTGAATTCTCACCCTTCTGCAATCTGGACCGCGGCTACCCCGGAGCTGTGTGAACCGGCTCCATTGAGAGCCGGTCACACTCGTCTGTCATGCGAATTGGATGTGGAGAAACCTGCATCAAATTTGCACATATGTGAACCCAGCCTTGAGGCCTATACACACAATCGGACTTTCCGAAAAGAAATGTTGGATGTCAGGCTGTTGGCGGACAATCCGACCGTGTGTATGCTCCATCGGACAATTGTTGTCGGACTTTCCGCCAACAAATGTTGGCTAGCATGTTTTCAAATTTTCCGCCAACTAATGTGTGTTGTCGGATTTTCCAATTGTGTGTACATGAGTCCGTGGGACAAAAGTCCAAAGTACAAACACGTGTGCTCAGAAGCAGAAGCGGTTGGTCTAGCGTTCGTAATGGGGCATTGATATTCGTGGCATGGCAAATTATGAATTCTCCAAATGCAGCGCACAATTCTCTTCTTCTTTAATGGGATAATAATGAAGCTGCTTTGCTGGTGATACTGATGGAGTTATTGCAAACTAATTTTCAAAGGCTTTTTTTTTCTAGTGATATCAAGAATAATATTATTATGTTTTTTATTTTTTTATTTGTGCAAGTTACCACAACGCCATTATCCCCTAGTTTTTAAGATCAAAGATACAACTATGTTGGTGTAGTAAAACACATAGCCAAGTATTATTCTCCACATTTTTTTTATTGTACATTAAAAAATAAAAAAAATAAAATTAGACATGCTATCTGCCAATAGAACTTAACCAAAAAGTGCATTCTATGCATCCAAAAATATAGAAAATATATCAAATCAAATCATTATTCAACCAAAAAAAATGTCAAAGCAATAACTGAACTGAAAAGCACAAAATGAAAAGCGCTAAATGAAAAACGAGAAAAATAAAAGCGCGAATCAACACTCACCAAACTTCTACTAGCACTAAATTAGCAGAAGGAGCCCAAAGGGTGGCGCTAAAGTGCTAAAAAACAACGTAGTTCGTCTAGTACGTCACTACGTTCGTAATTGTTGGCCAACACTTAAGTGACCATGTGTATGCAAGACAAGTTTGAGCCAACGCCCTTCAGACAAAATTCCACGGTTTTCTTGGCGGAAAGTCCGATCGTGTGTACGAGGCATAAGAGTTTTAGGAGCATGTTATTTATTTTCACCCAGGAGCATTTTTGTATAAGTGAATAGGAAGCATTGTGAATATATGTTTATGATTTAGCACATTAGGCACATCACACATGTTTAAAATTTGCCACTGTGAAAATGTTTTTTATTTATTATTTAAATAAATTTTAAATTATTTTAAAATTTTTAGTTGATATAGGAGGAGCGCTGTACCTTCTTTCTGTTTGTATACTACTACTATTGTCCGTATATGGACTATGTTCTAGTTATGCTCTTTTACCATAAGCACTTCCTATTTTCTATTTTTAGTTCCACTTTATCATAGTAATTAGTTAGAGGCTGGTGGGCAGGAATGGTGTTAAAGGGACTATTTTTATACTGAAGCAGAGATTTAAAATGGTATTAAACTCAAAACAAAAATTTTAATATATTGCAGCTTACCAATCAGATGTGGTGGCTGCCTGGCTGCATTTGTTTTCTTTGTTTAGGCTTTTTTTCTCTCTGTTTTCACCTGGTGCTTTGGTCAGTAGCACAACTCCTGTATTAGAGTGCTGTCCTACACTATAGATGAAGGAGCGAAAATAAGAGAAAGAAAGCCCGGAACAGAAAACTAATTTAGCCACCACATCTAAGAATTGGTAAGGTACAATATAATAAATGTTTTCTTTTGGGTTTGATACCACTTTAAATAATCAAAATAATTGTAAGCAAGAAACTGAATAGTAAATCAGAAGGGAAAGAAAGTGAGGGGATACCTCTGTAGCCGAGCCCTGGATGGCAAAAACTAAAAAAGTTTTTGGTATAGACACACTTAAAGAGTAACTCTATGTTCGTGTGAAAAAAAATGAACACATAAAAAAAATGTATACAGCAGATACAATTGTTACCCAAGTCATATTGTAATCGAATGTTATTAAAAATAACATTTTCGTTTCAATCTGTAGTGCTATCATTTTCTGCATAATGTAAAAAATATGGCAACCTGGAGGCGTCCTGTACACAAATGGTGTACAGAACGTTTCCCAGAAATATATTTTCCTACTTGTGTGACTGGCTTACTGATTTTCCCAGAAGTCTGCACTAAGATACAATTCAGATTTTGGGCATCCCCTGGAACAAAAATGTCAAAAGGGAAATTGCATATAAAAAGGGATGCAAGTGCATCAGCTGATTCCAGAGATTTATGAGAATTATGAGAATTATGAAATCACTCCCATTCATATTCATTTTGCACAGGGCTACAATATATCTTCAGAATAACAAAAGTAGGAATCTGTAACAAAGTTTGTTAAAATCCTTGCAACATACATAGATCTCCCAGGAGGGAATGTTCTTTTCTCAACAAAAGTGGAGTTACTCTTTAAATCATCTTTACTATTATTGTACTAGAAGAGCTTTTATGTCATATTGATATGAAAAACACAGAAAAATGTTGCACTTACTAAGCAGCCATTTCTCTTTATCACATGGTTTATGGCATAGGCGTGAGCAAAGGGTGTGCTGGATGTGCCTGGGCACAATCTAATCACTCCATATGCATTAGCATTATTGTGTGCCAGCGGAAAGATAAGAAAGATTTCCATCTTACCGGTTCTGCCATAAGAGAATTCTCTTCTCTTTCACTGTGCCGGCAGGAAGATTGATCTCCCTGCGAGCCCCATATATATGAAAGCACACATGTGCTTGAGGTTTAGGGTGCACACCCTAATGCCATAGGCTGCACACACCTATGGCCTATGGTGTGATTGTTGGGACAGCTATTTGGGAAGTCAGACCATTTAATGTTCTAGTGAGAGTCACAGAACCTGGAGCTACAACCTCTGTCATCTATTTCTGTCTTGCATTTGGGAGATTTCCCCTTCTTTCCTGCCTTTTAACAGGGTGTCAGATAACACAGGAATTTAAAACAATCCCTCCACTGGGAACACATGCAGTAGTGAAAACAAAGTTTCTAGTAAAGCGAAAAAAGTTGAGAACATGTGCCACAATAGGGGGAGATTTCCTTTTATTTTCTGTCAAGCCAATGGGTATTAACCACTTCCCAACTGGCCTATTGTAATAATACAGCTGGGCTCTGCTGTCCTAGGTGGAGGTCATATGACATCCTCCCACTTATGTGTCTTGTGCCCTCCCTTCAATATGTAAAAATAAAATGATGAAAAAGAAAACATGCTTTTTTATTTTCTTCATTTTCAAAGGGTTTTGGGGGTATTTGTACTGTCCTGGTATTTTAGGGCCTCAAGAAATTGGGCAGGCTGTCAACACATCAGGATTAATCAATTTTCAAATATATATAGCATAGTTTGTAGACTCTGTAGCTTTCACACAGAAAAAATAATATACACTGATTTCGGTTATCTTTACCAAAGAAATGTAGCAGAAAACATTTTTGCCTAAATTTATGAAGAAAAATGATATGTTTGCAAAAACAGAAATTAAGAAAAAACTGTTTTGTTTCAAAATTGTATTTTATTTTTTTTCTTTTGTATAGCAAAAAAAGTAATTTTCCTTTGGGTACAATTGTCAGTCAAAGTGCAACAGCACTGAAATCTAAAAATTGGCCTGGGCAGGAAGGGGGTGAAAGTAATAAGATAAGAGGAAGATTCTCTATGGGGCACAAATAAAATGTTAAATCTGACAGAACAATCACAAAGGGGACGCAATCAGCACTTAACACTTGGATGTATATAAGAAGCAAGAGTGTAATATCAAGTCTTCTGGTAACCAATATGTTTAGGGGGCTATTGGGCACTCCATTCATTGGGACTCAGTTAGCTTGCCTGCCACACATTCCTGTGTTAAGAGCAAAAACAGCCTCACAGGAGTTTAAATAACACATCCAAAGTTAACTGTTAATATCTGAAGAACCTCTCAGCATGGTAATTACTGCTCTCTTTAAAAAAAAGAAAGGAATAATATGACAGTATAGAGTATTTAATAAACCATTTAATGATGATTCATTTACCAAAAACATTCGGCACTTCCATATGTTAACGATTTCTGATACATAATCACATATTACAGAAAAAGGAATATTTGCATACATTTTCACAAAAGAATATAAAAAAAATAGTATTTGTTACAGAGCAAACAAAATACAATATAATGCTAGCTACTGCACAACAGCTATATATTTTACTACAGTGTATATGCAGTACAGATATTATATAAAGATGACAGTTTTGAGCCTGTTTATTGCTTTCTTTTTTTTCATACTTTTTTTTACTGATTTCTGTTTGTATGGAGAGTAACCCTTTATAATGTTTTTATTACTTTATTATTTAGAAATCTGCGTTTCTGCATGAAGACCTGAATTGATAATATGAATGAAAATATTGTAACTGGTCAGGAATGTTTCAGAATTTGGAAAGTGAAAAAGTAACATAGTCTGGACAGATGTTATTGGTTCAGAGTTTGTTTACCTTAGACATTCCTGTGTTAAGAGCAAAAACAGCCTCACAGGAGTTTAAATAACACATCCAAAGTTAACTGTGCTGAATATCTGAAGAACCTCTCAGGATGGTAAGTACTGCTCTCTCTTTTAAAAAAGAAAGGAATAATATGACAGTATAGAATATTTAATAAAGCGTTTAATGATGATACATTTACCAAAAACATTTGGCACTTCCATATGTTAACGATTTCTGATACATAATTACATATTACAGAAAAAAGAATATTTGTATACATTTTCACAAAAGAATATAAAAAAAATAGTATTTGTTACAGAGCAAACAAAATACAATATAATGCTAGTTACTATACAACAGCTATATATTTTACTACAGTGTATATGCAGTACAGATATTATATAAAAATGACAGTTTTGAGCCTGTTTATTGCTTTCTTTTTTTCATACTTTTTTTTTACTGATTTCTGTTTGTATGGAGAGTAACCCTTTATAATTACAAATAGATATTATTATCCAACATTGTTAAGAATCTGCTTATGTCAACAGTGAACATACAGATAAGGTCCGAACACAAAGTCAGATATAAAAAATGTAAAAGTGTTGGATATGTTTCAGAAAGATATATCTGTAGAACTGAAATATACACTGAAAATATTTCCCAGATTAAGCTTCCCGACAAACCAATTTTTTTGAGTTACATTTTAAAAAATACAATAATTTTGAGGCTGCATGATTAAAAAAACATAGTATAATAATTTTAACAAATGTATTGACTTTATTTCTGAGCTGACAGGTTTAAAAATAAAGGTTTACATAATTCTTTATTTGGATGTTTCATTAAATTGACATCAGTGGCTTAAGACAGTGACTATACAGGAAACTACTGACAAATTCAATCGAGCTGATTTACTAAAGGAGTAGAGGCTGTTTACTTACCAAAGTGAACTCAGCAAAGTGAACCTGCTCCACTCCTTCAGTAATTCAACCCTAATATTCACTTTGCAAACTGAATTCTAATGAATAATGATATATACATTAAAATCAGGTTCAACATATACTTTTCTAAGTGAACAGCCTCTACTTAATTATTATATGAACCTATCATCACCGATTGGTGTAGGTATCCTGCTCCCTTAGACATTGTATAACATTTTTCACTATTCTAGACTATGGGAATGTAGTCAAAGATTAGACTGTGTTATACAGTATATTGGTGGTTTTGACATAAGGAACTAAAGTTATTAACTTCTTTGTTCATTGAATAGTCCCTTAGAAAGGTACCATTTTTAAGTACAATAAGTTCAGTGACAATCTATTCAATGATAGCACATTAGTATTGGATTCTTTTAAACTTGCTAATGACATAATCACTTATGTAACTGCAACCATATTCACTTTACTAGTAATAGGAGTAGGGGGATAAGACATTGCAAATCCTACTCAGAAACAGACAGATTTGATGTTTGGTGACAGTTAACTGCAGACCTAAACAGGAAGGTAACATCCACAAAATGATGAGGCAACTGTGCAAATATCAAACACTGAATAAAACTGTTCCAAAAATAAGATGCACAAGTATAGCGCTGATGTAAACATGGCATTATGTAGGTACTCAGAAAGCAGCATGTCCATCCACTAGAAATCAGTGGCATTTCTGAGAATGTAGCCTATCCATTCACTAGCATCTGGTGACACCAATAAGATTGCAGCCTACCCATTACAAACCAGTGACACCACTGAGGATGCAGCATATTTATTCATTAGAGTCTGATGACATCACTTAGAATGCAGCCTATCCATTCATCAAAGACCAGTGACATCACTTAGAATGCAGCCTATCCATTCATCTGAGACCAGTGACATCACTTAGAATGCAGCCTATCCATTCATCTGAGACCAGTGACATCACTTAGAATGCAGCCTATCCATTCACCAGAGACCAGTGACATCACAGAGAATACAGCCTATCCATTCACCAGAGACCAGTGACATCACTTAGAATGCAGCCTAACCATTCACTAAAGATCAGTGACATCACAGGGAATGCAGGCTGTCTGTTCTGTGGAGAGCAGTGAAATCACAGAGAATGCAGCCTATCTACTCTGTAGAGACTGATACAGTCAATGAAAATGTAGCTTATCCATTCTTTAAAGAATAGTGACATCATTGAGAATTCAGCATGTCCACTTATTTGAGTCTAGCAATCCTGCATAGAATACAGCTTATGCATTAATTATGGAGGAGTTATGTCATTCTGACCTGGGCAATCAAGATGGCTAAAAACTCTAAACCTGGAGTAGGACTGAGTGAAGATATCACCGCCCATGGAGGTTAGCAAGGATGAAATAGCTTTTCTGGATAAGTGTATGAAGTCAGGTGCTGGGACACACCAATATGGGGAAATAGACATTGGGGTTGATTTACTAAAGGCAAATCCACTTTGCCCTGCAATTGCACTTGAAAGTGCACTGAAAGTGCAGTCGCTGTAGGTCTGAGGGGAAGATCTGAAATGAGGGGAAGCTCTGCTGATTTTATCATCCAATCATGTGCAAGCTAAAATGCTGTTTTTTATTTTCCTTGCATGTCCCCCTCAGATCTACAGCGACTGCACTCCCAAGTGCACTTGTAGTGCAAAGTGGATTTACCTTTAGTAAATAAACCCCACTGTCTTTTTATCTACTAAGATACTGGTGATGTTATGCTGGACCATCTGATCAGCAGGGGGAGCGCTAAATCCAAGCAACCCCTTAGACTTCTATGCAGAATGATGAGAATCCTGGGAGTTGTAGTTTGTGATGGCAGCCACATAAGAAGACGAATAGATTCCTTAACCTACAGATCCCAATATGCACTGTGCAGTAGAAGTGGAAGGATGATTTTTATTAAACTGCCCAGGAAAGTTCTTTCTCTTGGCATCAAAGGAGTTAGAGAGAGTGCACCTCTATCTGGATATTCACCTGCCACCTGTTTATATATTTTCTGTAAAAATGCTTTGAAACTACTGAACTAACCCAAACCTATTTTTCTTACATACCTTTTAGAAATACATTGTGGCCATTGTATTGATTGCTGGTATCTATTTGATTGTGTGTGATGCAGCCTGTTTTTACCAGCTAGCTGCAAAGAGTGAAGAGCCAGTAAAGGGTGAGTTGAAGTTTTTTCACATAGTAAAGCTAATAGCAGAACAGAGACTTCAGCTGCATCTAAATTCAAAAAGTTATATGCAGTCTTTGCAACCCCCTCAGCCTACAGGGTAGCACCAGACTATGGTTGACCTCCATTATTGATAGGGGCTCTCAGAAGTCTCCCCACAAAGGGGAAGAGGAGAGGAGCCATCCAATATGCATATGTGATGATATAATGGCACAAGGCATCCAAGCAAAACAATGTAAACCTCCAGAAACCAATAGAGTGAGCTTAAAGCAGTAATTTTCACCATATACAGTATAGTTGTTTTCTTTTTTAATGGAGTAATAAAAACTAAGTTTTACAAGTGAGTACTACTAGGTCCTAGGAGCATTGATTGATTGATAGTCCAGCTGTAGTTCTAGCTTTAATGTTGTTGTTGTGGTTTCCATGACTCGGTTTGGGTTCAGTATTAAATGTGTTGAGGACGTTTTCTAGTACCCTGCTATAACAATGCTGTAGCTGAAAGACTAGTACATAATATAATAAACAGTAAATCACCCGCCCTATATAAGGTAATTAGTGATAAACTTGCTACTGCTGTTCATGACAAAAGTCAAAAATGTGAAAGAAAATGGGAATACCACAGCTCAAACAAGTTTAATTGGGTAATAGTAAAGTGCTAGTGCTAATGTAGACTAAATGTGCAAAAAAACAACAAAATTTATGAAATTTCATAAACAAGCATGTAGCCAGTGAAAATTCACAGTGTGCAAAAATGCATATATACAACTCCAATTACAAAAGTGCTTTAGCAAGTGCTAGGCTTAAACTAAATGTGCCAAAAAAACAATAAAAATGAAATTCATAAACCAGCATGTAGTCAGTGAAAGTTCAAATAAATGTGCAAAAAAGCATATATACAATTCCAATTGCAAAATTTATTTTGCAAGTGTTGTGCTTAAACTAAATGTGTAAAAAGGTCAATGGAAAGTGAAAATTCAAAAACCAGTGTGTAGCCAGTGAAAGTTTAAATAGATGTGCGAAAATGCATATATAAAGTTCCAATTGCAAAATTTCTTTCCCAAGTGCTGCTGTGCTGACAATTCATAAAGTGCTGAAATGATTGATATCCACACAGGTGACAATGTGCTCCAAGCCCCCCCATTGTGGTTAGACTCACCAGATCCAATGGACCCCTCAAGCATTACTGCGTTGTGGGTCAAACAGGTTTAGTCTGGTGAGCGGGGTAATGAGACACATTTAGTTTAAGCACAACACTTGCAAAATAAATTTTGCAATTCGAGTTGTGTATGTGCTTTTTTGCACATTTATTTGAACTTTCACTAGCTGCATGCTTGTTTATGAATTTCATTTTTTATTGTTTTTTTGCCACATTTAGTATAAGCATAGCACTTGCTAAAGCAATTCTGTAATTGGAGTTGTGCAAAAATGCATATATACAACTCCAATTACAAAATTGCTTTAGCAAGTGCTAGGCTTAAACTAAATGTACCCCTCAAAAGATTCCACCCAAGGCCGCCACCACCAAATACCGGAGCTGAACAAATAGACCCACAAGACAGGGGTCCCTACGTGTTCATAGAGGACACACAAAGACCAAGCTACACAAATAAATGAAAGAAATATATAATCAAGAGAGAAATCAAAAGTACTAATGATAGGTAAAAACAAAACCACACAGAGAAGGGTAGATAATTTAGTAAATTTCGCGCAATATTCCAATAGTGACAGTGTCTAAAATAATAAAATATTAACAAAAATTTACATACATTATGGTAGCATAAAATACACGTGGGTGTATCCTAATGCGTGAAAAACCTTGTACCCACGTGTATTTTATGCTACCATAATGTATGTAAATTTTTGTTAATATTTTATTATTTTAGACACTGTCACTATTGGAATATTGCGCGAAATTTACTAAATTATCTATCCATTAAGCTGTCGTGTAAGCACCATTAATTTTGCTGCAATATTCACATTTTATATTTCACATCACTCACATTTTTGAATTTGTTACATCTACCAGCGCGAAGGAAATCCTTTACAATTCACACAGAGAAGGGGCTTTACTTACTTTAAAAACCAAAAGACTAAACAAAAAGTGGAGGGCAAAATCGACAGCAGCCCGCTAAAATATATCAGTGGGATGTAATTCTATATAGAACAAAAAAGTAAGCAATCATAATTGTGTATATTGTTATAAATGTATGAAAAATCAAATGGGTAATTAATCCTGAAAGAACTCCCTGTGGATAGGGAGTTAATTCAAAGGAATATAATATAAGGCTAGGATATAACATGGTAAAGCTACCGGTTTCAAAAGAATCCAACGGACTAAAGTCTCATTATGTCTATATATAACAAAAAAAAAAGCAGGCATTTCCAACGCAGTAGATTTTTTTTTCTAGCACCCTAGAGAATAAAATGGCAGTTGCCTTGAGATAAAAAATAAGACAACAGTAAAGTTAGCCCAATTTTTTTTTATACTGTGAAAGATAAAGTTACGCTGAGTAAATTAATACCCAACATGTCACGCTTCAAATTTGCGCCCGCTCGTGAAATGGCGACAAACTTTTACCCTTGAAAATCTACAAAGGTGATGTTTAAAAATCGGCTAGGATTACTGCTCTCACTCTAACGATGGTGGCGATACCACACATGTGTGCTTTGAACACAGTTTTCATATGTGAAAACTCACGTATGCATTTGCTTATGCACGTGAGCTCGTCGGGGCGCGGCGCTTTAAAAAAGTTATTTTTTTCTTATTTATTTTACTTTTAATTTTTTATTATGACACTGTCTTTTTTAAAAAAAATTTGGGTCACTTTTATTCCTATTACAAGGAATGTAAACATACCTTGTAATAGAAAAAAAGCACGACAGGACCTCTTAAATATGAGATCTGGGGTCAGATCTCATATTTACACTAAAATGCTTAAAAAAAAAAAAAAAAAAAACAAGTCTCCTTTAAGAGCTATGGGTGGAAGTGACGTTTGACATTGTTTCCATCCTCCCATGCTATAGAGCCGAGCAGGGGCCATCTTCCCCTCAGTCGGCAGCCAGGCCTCCACAGGAGAGGATGTGATCGTCTCTGCCGCTACCGGCAGGTCAGGTAAGCGGCGGAGACAACCGGCGCGTGGCGGGAAGAGGGTGGGCACCTCTCCTGCTGCTGATAAAAGTGATCTCGCAGCGAATCCACTGCGGAGACCACATTTATCTCAACGAGAAACACACACCGTTCCCAAAAATACCGGGGTTATGGCAGCTAGCTGCTGCCATAACCTCGGTATTTAGCGTCAAAGTACCGACGTATGGGTACAGAGATTTGCCTGAAGTGGTTAATAATTAATGTGAGAGTTCCCCTTTAAAGGTAGTCACTGGAATCACTAAATTACTGATTTTGAAGGAGTAACAGAAAGGGTCCTCACAATGGAGATATCCAGGATCTTCGGCTAGCCTGGCGTTGGTGCACTTGGTGTCCTGCTGAGCAGGATAAACAAGGAGGTACTTCAAAGTATCCTGATAGGCAAAGTGGGATGTGGGATGCTAGCAGTATCCTGATAGGCAAAATAGAATGTAGTGACTGTTCAGCAGGGTCCAAGTATTCCTACAAATGTGGGCAATGGTGAGGCAATGTTACTTGACTATCATGTCTTTAAAGATGGGTAAACGCCCGCTCACCCATCCTGTGACCAGGGAATTAAGCGACCAGTTCCCCCGAAAGGCCTGACTGGCTACCTTGTAACCGGATCGGCCCATGCCCTCAGGAACACCTGGCGATATAGCCGGGATCCCTCTCAGGCTGGATGTCTGTCCCCATCCAACTGCTGGAACCATGGCAGGATCAACACACCAACCTCTGGAACTATGGCCGGATGGATCTCCTCCGTGTCTAACAGCAGCCCCTCAGATCACGTCTGTGTCTCTCTCACTCCCTCAACGACTGACTTTTACCTCAGAATACAAAATGGAGTTTACTTTCCTGTCAGCAAAACCTGCTGGGATTTGTATTTTTCCCTGTATACCAGTCTATGGGGCCCTTTTGTGTGGGAATGTCCCAGAATCCATTGCAGCTCTCCCTGCAGTTCAGTACAGTCTCTCCCATTGGCTGTTTTAACTGTGCCTTTAATTGGTCTTCTTCTTCTTCTGGCCAATAGGGGCACAGCTCTGTGTGTGTCAGCTCACATTAAATTACTCAGTCAGTGAAAACAGGAAGAAGGAAGGGGGGCGAAAAAGCCCATGCAGACATGACAGCCAGCTCTCTCCCCTCTTTCAGGCGGGAAAGCCTGTGTACATGCAGTCGTCTGTGGTAATGTACATGCAGCCCATCTGTGTTAATGTAAGTCTTTGGCTTCAATACCTGCTACACACTCCCCCCACCAAAGAACCTTTGGTCCTCTAAAGGAGTTAAAGAGTCTGCTTGTATATACACACGGAGGGAAAAGCAAGTTAGTGTACACAGGAAAACAAGCGGTTTGCATAAGAACCTGGCAGAGGAACCTCCCACCAATGAGCATAGGAAGGAAGGTTGTCCTGCCTACAGGCCATCTGAATTGGAATGGCCCAGTTAGATGTGCCAGGGGGTTAGTTGGGGTTGTCCTCCACTAAATGTGTGGTGGAAGAACCAGGCGCCTCAAGAGTCCTTTTTGAAGTGAAAACAGCTCCCTCAGAGCTTTCACCCAGAGTATCATAGGTCAGTCTCTTAGGTGGGTGAATAGCTTGCTCGCTCTGTTCTTTAGGCTCTGGAGTTACAGGCAAACTGACCACTGCTTCATCCACAGCTTTTTCTTCTTCCTGCATATCAGCCTCAGCTTCCTCTTCAATGAAAGATGGGAAGTCTTCGGCGTCTGCTGTCATCAAGGAAGATTGAGGGTCTTTCAACCCTTCAGAAGGTGGACTTTGAGGCACAAACTCAGGAGCCTCTGGTCTGAGAATCCCAATGTCCTCATCATCTACAGCAAGGGGTACAGACTGAGATCTAGTGACTGGTCGGGATCTCTGAGAGACCGTGGGTGTGGACTGTGAATCTGGCTGTGGTGGCAAACGAACTGCTTCTGACAGAGGCAATAGATGGTTGCGGTGCAAAGTCTTTAGCGGGCCTGTGCTTCCCTCTGGTCGAATTTGATACACTGGGAGTCCTAGTAGCTGCTTGCAAATGACATAGGGCTGCGAATTCCAGCAGTCAGCCAACTTGTGCTTTCCAGGGACACCCAGATTCCTCAGCAGCACTCTGCCACCTGGTTGCAAGTCCTGCACCCGTACCCTGAGGTCAAAGTTTCTTTTGTTCCTCTGTCCTCGGGCATTTGAGGCAGTTTGGGCCTTGTCATAGCCGATCTTCAGCCTTTTCCGTAAGCGGTCCACATACCCTCTGTGGGAGGTTGTTGCGGTATGGTCTAAGGACGTGCCAAAGGCCAAGTCTACTGGCAGCTGGGCCTCCCGTCCAAACATCAGACAATAGGGAGAGTATCCTGTGGCATCATTTGCGGTGCTGTTATAAGCATGCACAATAGCAACTATATGCTTGTTCCAGTGCTGCTTTTGTTTTGAATCCAAAGTCCAAAGCATATCCAGGAGGGTTCGGTTGAACCTCTCTGGCTGAGGATCCCCTTGAGGATGGTATGTGTGGTTCTGGACTTCTTAATGCCTAACAGGTCTAAAAGTCTCTTGATGAGGCTGCGCTCAAAGTCTCTCCCTTGATCAGCGTGGATACATTGTGGCAAGCCATAGTGTACAAAGAACTTTTCCACTAAGATCTTGGCCACCATGGATGCCTGTTGATCCTCTGTGGGAAATGCCTGGGCATACCGAGTGAAGTGGTCAGTCACTAGCAGGATATTTCCCTGTCCACTCAGATCATCAGGCTCCAAGCACAGAAACTTAATGCACACCAGCTCCATGGGTCCCTGACTCTGAAGATGGCCCATTGGGGCAGCTGAGTGAGGCAGAGTCTTCAGTTGAATGCACCTGATATGGGAGTGGCAGTAACCCTCAACTTCAGCCCGCATGCAGGGCCAGTAGAATCGGTCCCTCACCAGGTGGAAATTTTTTCTGTGCAGGGCCATTATTGCTGTCTCCCTGTGTTTTTCTGGCAGAAACAACTACCATCTTTCTTCAAAATCATCATAGGGGCCCCTTCAGTAGACCACCCCTGGATGCAGCTGCAAACGATCTCGCTCTCGGTGCAGTAAATGGGCCCTCCTTCGGGGGGAGTCAGTGAGGAGCAAGTCAGTCATTGGCTCTCCAAGGCCTTCAATGCCAAGCTACAGAGAGGGTCTTCCAACTGGTCCCTTCGCAAGTCTTTCCTAGAAAGCTTTGACAGACCTTCATCCCCGACTTTGGTGATGTTGCAATAACATCTGGGGACACCAGCGGCTGACACTCCAATGTCTTCGGCTCTGGATCTACCTCCAGCTTGGTATCTGCTCCTTGACATAAGGCTCGTACCCCTTCAGGTGTCAGCAGGGCCCATTCTTCTGGAGAGTCTCTGGAGCAATGGGGCCTTCTTGACAGAGCATCCACATCTTTGTTCCCGACCCCCGGTCGATACTTCGGACTGAAAGTAAACCCTGATAGGGCAGCCAACCATCTGTGACCCGTGGCATCCAACTTGGTGGTAGTGAGGATATAGGTGAAAGGATTATTGCTGGTCTTGATCACAAACTCTTCTCCATACAGGTAATCCCTCATCTTATCCACAACCTCCCATTTCAAGGCCAGGAACTCAGGTTTATGCGTGGGGTGGTTCTTCTCGGTGGGTGCCAAGCTCTGGCTCACATAGGCAACAGTGCAGAAGTTTCAATAAAGCAAAATATTTACCACCGCTCAGGACGATTCAAACCAAGGTGTATAAATCCTTTACCTCCAAAGATAGGAGAGCTCCAGGTGCTGGCAATTGCTGGTGCAGGTATAGATGAATGAAAAGATCTGGACAGCCGCACACCGGACTAAATTATGTTCCTCTTTTATTCATAAAGTAGGATCATGGGGTACATAGGGCACCACTGTGGGTGGTACAGAAACAGCAGCTGACGTGTGAAACGTGTCAGCTGCTGTTTCTGTACCACCCACAGTGGTGCCCTATGTACCCCATGATCCTACTTTATGAATAAAAGACAAACATAATTTAGTCCTGTGTGCGGCTGTCCAGAACTTTTCATTCATCTATACCTTCACATAGGCAACAGGCCGTAGGTGGCCGTCATGCTCTTGATACAGCACCCCACCTAACCCATCTCAAATGGCACTAACGTGTAGTTCATATGGCTTGGTTGGATCTATATAGGCCAGGACTGGAGCTGTTGTTAGGCTCCATTTCAGCTGTCTAAAGGCCTCTTCACATTGGGCAGTCCACTGTTCCTGAATGGACTATCTGGGTTTTCTGGGCCCTTCATCTGGTCTAACAGGCTTAGTCAGATCTGGGTCATCGTCTTCATCTTCGCTTTTCAGTAGCTCATTGAGTGGGCAAGCTATTTTAGCAAATCCCTCTACGAAACTTCTGTACTAGGAACAGAATCCCAGAAATGACCTGAGCTCAGTCACATTAGTGGGGCTTGGCCAGGAGGTGATGGGTTCCAGCTTCTGGGGGTCAGTGGCCCCTCCGTTGGCAGACAAGATGTGATCAAGGTAGTTGACCGAGGGTTCATAAAACTGGCACTTCTCCAGTGACAGCTTCAACCCCTTGTCATAGAGTTTCTTGAGGACCTTCTCCAGACACTCTTCATACTCCTCTAAGGTCTTCCCGAAGACAATGATATTGTTTAGATACACCAACACTTCTATCAGGTTCATGTCACCCACCATCTTCTCCATGAGCCTTCAGAAAGTGATTGGGGTGCCGGACAAGCCCTGAGGCATACGGTCAAATTCAAAGAACCCCACCGGGGTAATGAAGGAGGTCTTCTCCCGTTCCACAGGATACATGGGGATTTGATAGTACCCGCTCTTCAGGTCCAGCACACTGAACCATTTTGCCCCTGACAGGCTCTGCAAGGTGTCTTCTATCCGTGGGGTGGTGTACTGGTCAGGAATGGTCCTACTGTTCAGCATTCTGTAGTCGATACACAGCCTCAGCAACCCATTCTTCTTCCATACCACCACTATCAGAGAAGCGTATGGACTTCGGGATTCTCGGATGATACCTGCTGTCTTCAACTCTGTCAATTGTTCACGCAAGTCTTCCAAGTCGCTTAAAGGAATCCGTCGGACTCTTTCTCTGAACAGCTTATCCTCCTGAAGATGGATCCGGTGGTTGGCACTCTTTGCACATCCCATATCGAATTCACTCTTCGAGAATTCAGCCTGCCATCTCAGGAGCTGAGTCTTGGCTCTTTATTTCCATTCGGGTGAGAGAGGAGTGTTCTTCATGTAGAACTCCTCGACAGGGATCCCATCCTTTTCTCCACCCACCAGATCAGACGGTGAGACTGGGGTACTTGTCCCAGCAACATCCTAGCCGACATCTTCACTGGCGAGGCCGTTATGTTGTGGACACTGACTGAGATCCTCCTGTGACTTCTTTGCAAGGCTTTGGTTGAAACCACTTTGGGAATCATCTCCACTCCCATGTCTTCTCTCTGTCCACTTCAAGGACAATGAAAGGACCTGGCTATTTCCAATTTAGTTTGACAGATGCCCATAAACAGGCCACTTCACCAGGCTGTAACACCTTCTCACTCCAGTCCATGCACCAGATCTTTCCCATTCCTTCAGCTGGGGCTTTCTGTTCTTGTACCAGGCGCTGATAGGATTGTCTCAACATGGGGTGCACACTTGTAGTTGGACAAGAGGTGTCAACAGTCTTCTGACAAGATCAGTATTAGTCCCGATGAAGAGAGAACTCTTACTGGCCCCAGGTGGGCGAGAACAGACCACTGCCAAAGTGTCAAAGGTCTCACCATTCCCAGCAACAGAGGGATCGAAAGTCGGCTTGACTGGTAGATAGCTATCATAGGGAAAGTTATGAGTCCCAATACCCCATATCTATAGCTCTTCTAACTTCTGCAATGGCAGGTGTTTGGGGTGCCTGTCATAGAAGTCTCTGTAGAGGAGGATCACTTGAGCTCTAGTATCCAGGAGGGCCTTGGTGTAGATTCCCTCTACTTGGATGGAGACAACAGGAGAAGGTCCCACCAGCTTGTCAGGGAGCTTGGAGGAAGTGCTGGTCTTGGCCTGTTCAGTGGTTTGTATCCACGCTTCCTTCTTGCGGAAGTTCTGATCTGGCTTGAGTCTGTTGAGCTCTGGGAGTCCAGTGTGCATTGACTCTCCAACGCAGGGTAGCATGTGTCAAAGGGAGCGGGACACTGGGTCGCTCAGAGGCAACAATGGGAGCCCTCTGCAAGGGTTTGGACTTCCGCTGCGGTCTCTTTGCATCGTTGGTTTTTCTAGAGCTAGCTAATGTAGATGGGTACCCGGTTGACTCCTTCACTGGGGCCCTCTGGAGTTTCCCGCCCACTTTTGGCACTGTGCTTCAGGCTTCACTGGGCTTGGGCATACTCTTCGATAATGCCCAACTCCTCCGCAACTGAAGCAGATTTCTTGGGTTGCTGGCTTCTCCACCTGAGCAACCATAGAGCTTGAGGACTTCTTAGGCACTGAAACTTCATCGCTGGGTAGAACAGTGGGTTCGGCGGTCAACAGGGCCATCATCTCTATCAGCTGTGACACCTGAGTCTTAAGAAGCTCGACCTCGGGGTCGCCATCAGATGCACTGGCCACCCTGACCCCAACAACAGAGTCTGACAATCCGGATCAGATCTGGATACTTCAAGATGCCACCATCTTGCAGGGTTCTCAACAGGAGGGTGATGGGGTCCAAAGGCTGGGCACCTATCAAAACTTGTTGGGCACAGACCTCAGTCTAAAACTTTCTTCATCAAGATTTGGTGCATAATCTTGTCCAACCGTCTCATGTAGTCAGATAGTTTCTCTCCCTCATTTTGGTAGGTGTGCGCTGGTACATGAGATCAGAAACCTTCTCTGTGTGCCCAAAAACATCCTGCAGAATGTTCCGGTAGTCCAGGGCAACACAAGCTTGCTGAGCTTCAAATTGCAGATGGCTTCTGAAGCAGGCCCTCTTAAACTCTCTGTAAATCTTTGTTTCTTATGGGTCTCAGGAATGTTCCATGCATCCAAGGCTTGTGTGGCCTGGTCCAGCCACTCTTCAAAGTTGTCCTCCCCTGTAGGCATGGGTTGTCTTCCAGAGAAGGCCCTGAGCTTCCAAAACCCAGTTCCAGAGTATTTTGGAGTGTCTTTCAGGAATTTTGACACAAAGTCTCCTAAGGCAATAAAGAACTCCAGCCCAATTGTGGCCAGAGGAGCCATGGAAGGGACTTCCTCCTCTGTGGATTCAGCTTGACTGGAACTTGCTGGACATGTATCTGATGCTTTCGGCTGAATTAGACAAAGCTCAATCTTGTTAGCCAATTGTACATGGGTCCCTCTGAACCGGTTAGGGACCCCTTGCTTCCACTCTAGCAGCGCATAGGTGCGAGAGGTTCCATGGTCTGGTTTAACATCGATCACCCACACCTTCCTGTCTAGGGACAATGTCTTCACTGCCTGGCTGATTTGTTCTTCATGCCAGGTCTCCCCAGGGAGCTCGATCACCACACTCGACTCTGAGTGTGCACTTTCTTCTTCACACCACTGGATCGCAGCTACAGGTTCCATCCTGGTGCTTGCAGGGATGCTGACTGAGGAAGTTGACTGCAGAGTAGCGGTATATCCCGGACAAGGCCCCACATGTAGCGATACCCCCGAAGGAGCTACTTAAATTTTGTCCAGTCCGTTACTCTGTCTCTCTACCCCAAAGAACTGTCTCAGCCCCTCTGGCACACCTAACAAACAGTGTTCTTGCAAAAACAGTAAAACAGACACAAATGTAGTGAACATGAAGTTTGTTTACTGGGAGACTTTCCACAATTAAACAGTGATCTATTAACTCAATAGTCAAGAATGGCAAACTGTGGTCTTTAATAGTGTTAATCAAACCAAGAATGCAGACTTTAAAATAACACAATCAAACAACTTAAATAGGTCAAGAGTTCACATTTGTTGCGCTATACAAATCACTCACTCACTCAGACATGACAGCCAGCTCTCTCCCCTCTTTCGGGCTGGAAAGCCTGTGTACATGCAGTCATCTGTGTTAATGTACATGCAGCCCATCTGTGTTAATGTAAGTCTTTGGCTGCAATACCTGCTACATACCCTTCTGTGTAGGCAAGGGTAGCTACAGGAAAGTTTCCATCACCATAAACAATCAAAGGAGAGGATTTGCAAAAACTTAAACAGGAGTTCCGCCCCCCACCTTCCAAAAATCAAAAGTCAGTAGCTTCAAATACTGTAGCTGCTGAATTTTACAGCTGTGTGAAGTTGGCACCCCATGTTTGTAAAACGTGAATAAAAATATACCATTCGTTTGTGCCGCGTTTGTGCTGATTTGTGCCGCAAAAATGAGCGTTTGTGCCGGTTCGGTTTCTGAGATATTAAACATTCAATTTAATGCAAGCCCCGCCCACTTTGCACCCCATGTCCCTGAATTTTAAAAACAAACGCGCCATTCGTTTGTGCCACGTTTGTGCTGGTTTGTGCCGCAAAAATAAACGTTTGTGCCGCTTTGGTTGCGGAGATATTGTGCGTTATAGTTGCTGTAACCCCGCCCATTTTGCACCCCATGTTCCTGAATTTTAAAAACAAACGTGCCATTTGTTTGTGCCGCGTTTGTGCTGGTTTGTGCCGCAAAAATAAACGTTTGTGCCGCTTTGGTTGCGGAGATATTGTGCGTTATAGTTGCTGTAACCCCGCCCATTTTGCACCCCATGTTCCTGAATTTTAAAAACAAATGCACCATTCGTTTGTGCCGCGTTTGTGCTGGTTTGTGCCGCAAAAATAAACGTTTGTGCCGCTTTGGTTGCGGAGATATTGTGCGTTATAGTTGCTGTAACCCCGCCCATTTTGCACCCCATGTTTCTGAATTTTAAAAACAAACGTGCCATTCATTTGTGCCGCGTTTGTGCTGGTTTGTGCCGCAAAAATAAACGTTTGTGCCGCTTTGGTTGCGGAGATATTGTGCGTTATAGTTGCTGTAACCCCGCCCATTTTGCACCCCATGTTCCTGAATTTTAAAAACAAACGCGCCATTTGTTTGTGCTGTGTTTGTGCTGGTTTGTGCCGCAAAAATAAATGTTTGTTCCGCTTTGGTTGCGGAGATATTGTGCGTTATAGTTGCTGTAACCCCGCCCATTTTGCACCCCATGTTCTTGAATTTTAAAAACAAACGTGCCATTCGTTTGTGCCGCGTTTGTGCTGGTTTGTGCCGCAAAAATAAACGTTTGTGCCGCTTTGGTTGCGGAGATATTGTGCGTTATAGTTGCTGTAACCCCGCCCATTTTGCACCCCATGTTCCTGAATTTTAAAAACAAACGCGCCATTTGTTTGTGCCGCGTTTGTGCTGGTTTGTGCCGCAAAAATAAACGTTTGTGCCACTTTGGTTGCGGAGATATTGTGCGTTATAGTTGCTTTAACTCCGCCCATTTTGCACCCCATGTTCCTGAATTTTAAAAACAAATGCACCATTCGTTTGTGCCGCGTTTGTGCTGGTTTGTGCCGCAAAAATAAACGTTTGTGCCGCTTTGGTTGCGGAGATATTGTGCGTTATAGTTGCTGTAACCCCGCCCATTTTGCACCCCATGTTTCTGAATTTTAAAAACAAACGTGCCATTCATTTGTGCCGCGTTTGTGCTGGTTTGTGCCGCAAAAATAAACGTTTGTGCCGCTTTGGTTGCGGAGATATTGTGCGTTATAGTTGCTGTAACCCCGCCCATTTTGCACCCCATGTTCCTGAATTTTAAAAACAAACGCGCCATTTGTTTGTGCTGTGTTTGTGCTGGTTTGTGCCGCAAAAATAAATGTTTGTTCCGCTTTGGTTGCGGAGATATTGTGCGTTATAGTTGCTGTAACCCCGCCCATTTTGCACCCCATGTTCTTGAATTTTAAAAACAAACGTGCCATTCGTTTGTGCCGCGTTTGTGCTGGTTTGTGCCGCAAAAATAAACGTTTGTGCCGCTTTGGTTGCGGAGATATTGTGCGTTATAGTTGCTGTAACCCCGCCCATTTTGCACCCCATGTTCCTGAATTTTAAAAACAAACGCGCCATTCGTTTGTGCCGCGTTTGTGCTGGTTTGTGCCGCAAAAATAAACGTTTGTGCCGCTTTGGTTGCAGAGATATTGTGCGTTATAGTTGCTTTAACTCCGCCCATTTTGCACCCCATGTTCCTGAATTTTAAAAACAAACGCGCCATTCGTTTGTGCCACGTTTGTGCTGGTTTGTGCCGCAAAAATAAACGTTTGTGCCGCTTTGGTTGCTGAGATATTGTGCGTTATAGTTGCAGCAACCCCGCCCACATTGCACCCCATGTTCCTGAATTTTAAAAACAAACGCGCCATTTGTTTGTGCCGGGTTTGTGCTGGTTTGTGCCGCAAAAATAAACATTTGTGCAGCTTTGGTTGCGGAGATATTGTGCGTTATATGTTGTCAAACCACATTGACTTTACACCTTGTTATTAAAGCTTACATACAGAACCTAAACTCAGATTGGGTTTCCTTAATGTAAAGCTCCTCCCACTGTACTGGCACTGCACTTCATATTGTACCCTGAAAAAGGCACCTCTGCCGGGTTAGCCCCTCATATCAAAATTTTTGAAAAAATCTTATGCAGTTTGTTAGATCTTTGTTAGATCAGGTTAGATCAACCGTTGTCTGCGTTAGATCTCACACAGAAGAAGCGATATTAACAGTTATTTGCTGGGGGGGCTAACCCGTCATCAGCCCCCCCTTATCAAAAAATTGACCAAACAGTTAGCTATTTTGGAAGCAATTTGTTAGATCCGGTATGATCAAGTGTTTTTAACGTTAGATCTCACATTATTAGAGACTTATTAAGTGATTAATGAGGGGGGCTGGCCCCCCCTTATCAAATTTTCGGGCCAAAAATCATTCGGGCTAATAGATATTCGTTAGATCCGGTAAGATCAAGAGGTTTTAACGTAAGATCTCACATCATTTCAGAGATTTCATATTCTTTGCCAATAACAACATCCAAGTTAGTAGTTAATTGTTAGATGAAGTTATTATTGCATTAAACCTAGCATGCACATGGCAGAAATCAGTAATAATCGCAATGTAAGTAGGGATAAAAGCTTGTTGCAGTTTGATCAGTGAGATGTTTTATTTAATCTATGATAAATACATAACAGTTCGTTATTTTATATGAGAAGTTAGGCCCCCGTGGCAGTAGCTTAAAATTAATAAATTTTGGCATCGCTGCTCTAAATTGTGGGCACAACTGGAACAGGCCCAGACTGACATTCTGCTGCCAGGGGCTCTGTGGTGCTATGACCAACTACCACCTGTGCTGAAGTTACACCCCATATTGGGTACGACACTCCGCATATGCTCCCAGGTCAGCACACAGAACCGGCTTTCTTCCCTGATTCCCCATTGCTCCCTATCATAGAAAAACCGTGGTTCCTCCCTGGTCTGGAACCGCAAATGTTTCGGACCCTAAGCCAAACAGGTAGGGTCCAGGCATCCCACTTCCTAACGGGAGGCCAATGGCCTTCCACAGTAGTGCTAATGAGCCCTTCAAACTTTCCTTGTGGACAGCGCTACAATTACAACACTTTCTCAATACTTTGCCTAATTCACAGGGATTTAATCGTCCCCTGACGTCCTTTGAAGCATACTGTTCCAAAGAGGGTTCCCTTCCACAGGCTCTATCCAAAACATACGCCCTCTTGAACTGTCCGGCTGAACAACCACACTTACCGTTCTTGAACAAATGGGAAAGTAAGCTGGGGCGTACATTAACATCTGCTCAGATACAACATGTCCTCAGATTTTCGTTGAAATCATCGGTTTGTACAAAAATTAAAGAGACCAACTATAAACTGTTAACAAGGTGGTACCTCACCCTGCAACTACTGACCAATGTTGGAGATGCCAGGGGGATGGAGGAACACGACTTCACATATTTTGGTCGTGCCCTAAATTGATCCACTTCTGGGAGACAGATAAACCACGCAAAAATTTACGGAATACAAGGTTCCTGGTGATCCAGCTTTTTCCTGCTACATGTCTCCTCCATCTGAGCCAAACTCTATAAAAACTCCATTCCAAATGAGATGGAAGATCGAGTACTCACTGCACAACACCAACAGGAAAAATACTCTAACACTTGGGGACTATGGAACCAGATTGTCGTCTCCGCAGAGGGTACTGCCCTTCTTGGGACTTAATGTCACAGAAAAGTTCCGGAGCCCATTCATCATAGTTATCCTGAACCAACGCCATTTCACCCCCCCCCCCAGCCTTACCTCCCCCCCCCCCTTCTATCCTTTTACCTTTTCCATCCTTTTTTCCTTACCTTCTTTGATTATTGAAAATGAGAAAATAGTTTTGGGCGACAGCGGGTCTTGCTCCACAGCCCATTTTCCATCTTTAATAAAAACTGATAGGCCAGGAGGTAAGCAGCCTTTTGAGCAGTGTGCCGAAAAATGTTTTCAAAGAAATTGAGCGTACCGATTTTATAACAAAAAAAGTCAACTTCACAATCTCAATCACGAAAAGGATTTTTTATAAAGTAAATGCTGTAAACTACTTTAGCAGTGAGAAATTAACATCCTGCACTCTCACGCCTCAGATCAACCCCAATTCATACACCTTCACACCTCAGATCACTGTATCACCTGAAAATCTGCCCCACCACTGTACCCCCCTGCACATCTGCCCCACCACTGTAACCCCCTGCACATCTGCCCCACCACCGTACCCCCATGCTCTTCTGTCTCACTGCTGAACCATCTTCTCATCTGTCCTAACACTGAACTTATCTGCTCATCTGCCCCACCACTGTAACCCCCTTTCTCATCTGTCCCACCTCTCTAACCCCCTTTCTCATCTGCCCCACCACTGTAAACCCCTTTCTCATCTGCCCCACCACTGTACCTCCCGCACATCTGTCCCACCTCTGTTCCCCCTGCTCATCTTCCCCACCTCTGTAACCCCCTTTCTCATCTGCCCCACCACTGTAACCCCCTTTCTCATCTGCCCCACCTCTGTAACCCCCTTTCTCATCTGCCCCACCACTGTAACCCCCTTTCTCATCTGCCTCACCTCTGTAACCCCCTTTCTCATCTGCCCCACCTCTGTAACCCCCTTTCTCTTCTGCCCCATCACTGTACCTCCTGCACATCTGTCTCACCTCTGTTCCCCCTGCTCTTCTGCCCCACCGCTGTAACCCCCTGCTCATCTGTACCACTAATGTACCCCCTTTCTCATCTGCCCCACCTCTGTAACCCCCTTTCTCATCTGCCCCACCACTGTAACCCCCTTTCTCATCTGCCCCACCTCTGTAACCCCCTTTCTCATCTGCCCCACCTCTGTAACCCCCTTTCTCATCTGCCCCACCTCTGTAACCCCCTTTCTCATCTGCCCCACCACTGTAACCCCCTTTCTCTTCTGCCCCATCACTGTACCTCCTGCACATCTGTCTCACCTCTGTTCTCCCTGCTCTTCTGCCCAACCACTGTAACCCCCTGCTCATCTGTCCACCAATGCACCTCCTTTCACATCTGCCCCACCGCTGTACCCCCCTGCTCTTCTGTCCCACCGCTAAACCCCCTTCTCATCTGCCCCAACACTGAACCCCTCCTGCTCATTTTCCCACCACTGTAACCCCCTTGTCATCTGGCCCAACACTAAACCCCTCCCCCGCTCATCTGCCCCATCACTGTACCCCCCTGCTTTTCTGTCCCACTGCTGAACCCCCTTCGCATCCCTCCCACCACTGCACCTTCTGCACATCTGCACCACCACTGTACCCCCTTGCTCTTCTGCCCCACCACTGTAACCCCTCTGCTCATCTACCCCATCAATGTACCATTTTTCTCATCTGCCCCACCACTGTACCTCTCTGCACATTTGCTCCACCGCCATATTCCCATGTTCTTCTGTCTACTACTGAATCACCTTCTCATCTGCCCTACCACTGTAACCCGCTTTTTCATCTGCCTTACTAATGTACCTCCTGCACATCTGTTTCACCTCTGTACCCCCTGCTCTTCTGCCCCACCTATGTTCCCCCTGTTCTCTTGCCCCACCACTGTAACCTCCTGCTCATCTGTCCCACCAATACACCTCCTTTCACATTTGCCCCACTGTTCTACCCAACCTGCTTTTCTGTCCCACCACTGAACCTCCTTCTCATCTGCACCAAAACTGAACCCCCCTGCACATTTGCCCCACGGCTGTACCCTCCTGTTCTTCTGTCCCACATCTAAACCCCTCCTGCTCATTTTTCCCACCACTGTACCCTCTTCTCATCTATGATATGTGTGATATGCAGAGTGGTAAAAGGAAGCAGAGATGAGACACATCTACTTGTCCTGGCACACTCATCCAGCTGATCCACCGCTCACATCCAGACCACGTGCTTGTATGTGATGTATGGGATGTGTGGGATGTATGTGATGTATGGGATGTATGTGATGTCACATACGAGCATCTGGAATGGATGTGCAATGATGAGCTCAGGTCAGGGGCATTTTCTGAAAGCAGAGGGCTTGTGTGCAGGATCATAAGTTGGGCCCCTGCAGCTGAGGAAAAGTTTTTGTGCCGCAGCAAAAGTTGGGTGTGATTTTCATTGCGCTGAATATAAGGGGGGGCCAGCCCGTCCATATGTACCACCTAATATCTCTATTTTGATGTGGAATATCTCTGAAATGATGTGAGATCTAACGTTAAAACCACTTGATCTTACCGGATCTAACCAATATCTATTAGCTTGAATGATTTTTGGGGCGAAAATTTGATAAGGGAGGGCCAGCCCCCCCACATTAATCACTTAATAAGTCTCTAATTATGTGAGATCTAACGTTAAAAACACTTGATCATACCGGATCTAACAAATTGCTTCCAAAATAGCTAACTGTTTGGTCAATTTTTTGATAAGGGGGGCTGATGACGGGTTAGCCCCCCCAGCAAATAACTGTTAATATCGCTTCTTCTGTGTGAGATCTAATGCAAACAACGGTTGATCTAACCTGATCTAACAAAGATCTAACAAACTGCATAAGATTTTTTCTAAAATTTTGATATGAGGGGCTAACCCGGCAGAGGTGCCTTTTTCAGGGTACAATATGAAGTGCAGTGCCAGTACAGTGGGAGGAGCTTTACATTAAGGAAACCCAAGCTGAGTTTAGGTTCTGTATGTAAGCTTTAATAACAAGGTGTAAAGTCAATGTGGTTTGACAACATATAACGCACAATATCTCCGCAACCAAAGCGGCACAAACGTTTATTTTTGCGGCACAAACCAGCACAAACGCGGCACAAACAAATGGCGCGTTTGTTTTTAAAATTCAGGAAGATAGGGTGCAATGTGGGCGGGGTTGCAGCAACTATAACGCACTATATCTTCGCAACCAAAGCGGCACAAACGTTTATTTTTGCGGCACAAACCAGCACAAACGCGGCACAAACGAATGGCACGTTTGTTTTTAAAATTCAGGGACATGGGGTGCAAAGTGGGTGGGGTTGCAGCAACTATAACGCACAATATCTCCGCAACCAAAGCGGCACAAACGTTTATTTTTGCGGCACAAACCAGCACAAACCCGGCACAAACAAATGGTGCGTTTGTTTTTAAAATTCAGGAACATGGGGTGCAATGTGGGCGGGGTTGTAGCAACTATAACGCACTATATCTCCGCAACCAAAGCGGCACAAACATTTATTTTTGCGGCACAAACCAGCACAAACGCGGCACAAACGAATGGCGCATTTGTTTTTAAAATTCAGGAACATGGGGTGCAAAATGGGCGGGGTTACAGCAACTATAACGCACAATATCTCCGCAATCAAAGCGGCACAAACGTTTATTTTTGCGGCACAAACCAGCACAAACGCGGCACAAACGAATGGCGCGTTTGTTTTTAAAATTCAGGAACATGGGGTGCAAAATGGGCGGGGTTACAGCAACTATAACGCACAATATCTCCGCAACCAAAGCGGCACAAACGTTTATTTTTGCGGCACAAACCAGCACAAACGCGGCACAAACGAATGGCGCGTTTGTTTTTAAAATTCAGGAACATGGGGTGCAATGTGGGCGGGATTACAGCAACTATAACGCACAATATCTCCGCAACCAAAGAGGCACAAACATTTATTTTTGCGGCACAAACCAGCACAAACGCGGCACAAACGAATGGCGCATTTGTTTTTAAAATTCAGGAACATGGGGTGCAAAATGGGCGGGGTTACAGCAACTATAACGCACAATATCTCCGCAATCAAAGCGGCACAAACGTTTATTTTTGCGGCACAAACCAGCACAAACGCGGCACAAACGAATGGCGCGTTTGTTTTTAAAATTCAGGAACATGGGGTGCAATGTGGGCGGGATTACAGCAACTATAACGCACAATATCTCCGCAACCAAAGAGGCACAAACATTTATTTTTGCGGCACAAACCAGCACAAACGCAGCACAAACGAATGGCGTGTTTGTTTTTAAAATTCAGGAACATGGGGTGCAAAATGGGCGGGGTTACAGCAACTATAACGCACAATATCTCCGCAACCAAAGCGGCACAAATGTTTATTTTTGCGGCACAAACCAGCACAAACGCGGCACAAACGAATGGCGCGTTTGTTTTTAAAATTCAGGAACATGGGGTGCAATGTGGGCGGGATTACAGCAACTATAACGCACAATATCTCCGCAACCAAAGAGGCACAAACATTTATTTTTGCGGCACAAACCAGCACAAACGCAGCACAAACGAATGGCGTGTTTGTTTTTAAAATTAAGGAACATGGGGTGCAAAATGGGCGGGGTTACAGCAACTATAACGCACAATATCTCCGCAACCAAAGCGGCACAAACGTTTATTTTTGCGGCACAAACCAGCACAAAAGCGGCACAAACGAATGGCACGTTTGTTTTTAAAATTCAGGAACATGGGGTGCAAAATGGGCGGGGTTACAGCAACTATAACGCACAATATCTCCACAACCAAAGCGGCACAAACGTTTATTTTTGTGGCACAAACCAGCACAAACGCGGCACAAACGAATGGCGCGTTTTTTTTTTAAATTCAGGAACATGGGGTGCAAAATGGGCGGGGTTACAGCAACTATAACGCACAATATCTCCGTAACCAAAGCGGCACAAACGTTTATTTTTGCGGCACAAACCAGCACAAACGCGGCACAAATGAATGGCACGTTTGTTTTTAAAATTCAGGAACATGGGGAGCAAAATGGGCGGGGTTACAGCAACTATAACGCACAATATCTCCGCAATCAAAGCGGCACAAACGTTTATTTTTGCGGCACAAACCAGCACAAACGCGGCACAAACGAATGGCACGTTTGTTTTTAAAATTCAGGAACATGGGGTGCAAAATGGGCGGGGTTACAGCAACTATAACGCACAATATCTCCGCAACCAAAGCGGCACAAACGTTTATTTTTGCGGCACAAACCAGCACAAACGTGGCACAAACGAATGGCGCGTTTGTTTTTAAAATTCAAAGACATGGGGTGCAAAGTGGGCGGGGCTTGCATTAAATTGAATGTTTAATATCTCAGAAACCGAACCGGCACAAACGCTCATTTTTGCGGCACAAATCAGCACAAACGCGGCACAAACGAATGGTATATTTTTATTCAGGTTTTACAAACATGGGGTGCCAACTTCACACAGCTGAATTTTACTATTAGGGAAATTACCTGCCCAGGCATCCAGCGGTGTCTTCACCCGAGCCGATTCTTGAATTGGCTCTCAGGTGCTGGTGCTGCCATATTGGCTAAGGTAAACCGGCAGTGAAGTCTTGCGGTTTCACAGCCGGTTTCCTATTGCGCATGTGCGAATCATGCTGCACTCTATGAATGGGCTGGCTGTGGGGGGGGGGAGGAGGAGGGGGCTGAACTTCTGTCTGAGTTTGTCACGGCAAACTCAGCCGGAAGTGAGGGTGGGTACCTGTCAAAACCAGGTACCCAGTCCCCCTTCCGGCCCAAAAGGGGCCAAAAGTGTCAGCAGAGGTGGGGAGGAGGCAGACAAGAGGAGCTTCCCTTTTTGGGTGGAGCTCGACTTTAAGCAACGTAAATGCACTGTGTCTGCCATACATAAAGCAATTTTATTGTGTGAAACCTGCATGCTGCAATTGAAACAAGACTACAATCTGTCATTTTCATCCCATCAAACAGGTGTACAGTACAGAGATAAGTAATACTAATCTCCTTAAATTATGAGCTATAACCTAATTTCTCAACAAGTGGTACCCCAGGGAGTAAATCTACTCAACTCCATAAGGTAATTATGTTGTAATTGAGTAACAAGTAACTATAGTTTTATTAAGGGATCTCCAAAGTAGTGTATTTTTTTTAATTTAAAGCATAAAGTATCTTTGAAATTATTTAATACATTCAAAAGGCAGACTTTTGGGGCACCAGGGGGTACTTGGTAAACATCGAATGTAATAAAAAAATTGTAATCTAATAACATTGTTACACCAATCAAACTATAAACATTACATCCAAGAACAACCTTGTTGTTTCAAGCAAATTAAGTTGAAAGAATAATAACATAAGCAGTACCCAAACAGTCTCAAACAGTTCTACACATGAAAGGTTATATTGGGCTTGACATCTAATCATAACCATTACATTAACCCCTTTTCAGTTGTCCACCAGACCAGACGGTGGGGCAAATGCTTGTACTGTCCTTCTTATTAACAGAACAATAGAAAGTACTTACCCTTGTCCATTATCAACATTTATGTCCTACTGATGCAGAGTTTTGTACTAAACACAGTATCAGGGTTAGTAGAGAGCACACATATCGAACAGGAACAAACTTACAGTCGTCTACTACTGCAGATATGTCAAGGATGGTAGCTCAATTACAACAGACAAGAACTGTCAGGATTTAGGTATTTTGGGTAATATCTATCTTCTTTTCTCCAGGATGTCTCTATCAGGGAAAAATGTATCCACTTGGCGAATCATGGAGAACAAAGCACTGTTTTGACTGTCATTGTCGCAAAGACGGGGAACTGACATGCTGTCAAGCGTATGTTAATATTTTTAGCATTCCAATAGATATATTATTTGTTAATAATGTTTTCCAGTTTCGAATAAAGTATTAAGGAGAGTAAAGCTACAATCCTATTCTGTTCTGCTTCCCACTAAGTCTATTTCTTTATATTCCTCACCTACAACAAATCAGTTTTTAAGAGAATGTATATTGTTTTTAGATACACAGTACATTTAAAAGAGACCAGCTTTATGTAAATAATATTATTCTATGATTTTTATAAGCTAATGTTGTCTAACCTTGGAATGTGGATAGTGTACAGTGTCTTGAAAAAGCATTCATACTCCTTGAAATTTTCCACATTTTGTCATGTTAGATGTTGTCTGTCTCTATGTGAGAAGTGATCTCAAAGTGAGTGTGAAAGAGAACCTAGTTGATAGAGAGTGTGATAAGTCTGAAGCATTATGGGTGGAACTGTACATGGGTGTGCGTACTTCAAAGGTCTTCATTGGAGTTTGTTATAGACCTCCAAGTGTTAGTGAGGAGGAGGGTACTCAGCACAGATGCTTGCACAGATGGAAAGGGCTGCAAGGGCTGGGACAGTGATAATAATGGGAGATTTGAATTACTCAGAAATTGACTGGAGTAATTGCACTGATGGGACAGTTAAAGGGAAAAAATGTATAAACCTAATACAAGACAATGTTATGGTCCAGTTTATTGAGGCCCTGACTAGGAATGACGCTCTGCTGGACCTGGTAATCTCAAGCCACGTAGAGCGTATTACAAATATTCCTATAAATAATAGGGATGAGCCAAACACCCCCCCGGTTCGGTTCGCACCAGAATCTGCAAGCGGACCGAAAATTTGCACGAACGTTAGAACCCCATTGACGTCTATGGGACTCAAATGTTCGAAATCAAAAGTGCTCATTTTAAAGGCTAATTTTCATGGTATTGTCCTAAAAAGGGTTCGGGGACCCGGGTCCTACCCCAGGGGACATGTATCAATGCAAAAAAAACTTTTAAAAATGGACGTTTTTTTCGGGAGCAATGATTTTAATGATGCTTAAAGTAAAAAAGAAAAATGGAATATTCCTTTAAATATCGTACCTGGGGGGTGTCTATAGTGTGCCTGTAAAGTGGCGCATGCTTCCCCTGCTTATAACAATCCGTGCACAAAATGACATTTTTAAAGGAAAATTAAAACTGCTTGCGACTTTAATGTAATGTCGGTTCCTGGCAATATGGATGAAAATCAGCGAGACAAACGGCATGGGTACCCTCCAGTCCATTACCAGGCCCCTTGGGTCCTGTATGGATATTAAGGGGAACCCCGCACCCAAATTAAAAAAAGGAAAGGCATGGGGTCCCCAGGCCCTGTATACTCTGAACAGCAGTATACAGGCGGTGCAAACAAGACAGGGACTATAGGTTTGTTGTTAAGTAGAATCTGTTTGTAATTTTGAACTGGTACATTTTTAAAGTGTAGCTCCAGCCAAAAAATCTGTTTTTAAGCTTTTTGGAAAACATAAGGAAGGGTTATCACCTCTGTGACATTTGTTTTGCTTTCTGTGCTCCTCTTCAGAAGATTTCACCTCACTTTTTGTTCCAATGACAAATGTTTTTTGAAAATTTGGGGTTTTTAGTGAAACAAGGATTGGTGATAAAGCATCAGTGGAAAGGAGAAAAGTTTTTCCCATATCAACTCTTACAGGAGAGAATTTCCCTTCCTATGGGGTAGATTTCATCTCACTTCCTGTTGTCTCCTTCAGTTTGCAAGTAGGAGTGGTTTGTAAGTTGGATGTTTGAAAGTAGGGGCCTGCCCTATATACTCAGCAGAAATTTGGGCCTTAGGTGTTGTTGTAGCCTCAACACTGTAAGCCCTCACAGGGCCCTGCTGTGAAATATTAGATCAAGAATTGTAATTACATGCCTCTGTTGAACAGGGCCAGAAAAATTGGGCCTTTGGTGATGGTGGTGGTGGTGCTGGTGCCACAACACTGTAAGTCCTCACAGTTACTCTTGGTGGGCGCTGGAACGGGCCCTGCTGTGAAATATTATATCAAGAATTGTAATTACATGCCCCTGTTGAACAGGGTCTGAAAAATTGGGCCTTTGGTGGTGGTGGTGCTGGTGCCACAACACTGTAAGTCCTCACAGTTAATCTTGGTGGGTGCAGAAAGGGGCCCTGCTGTGAAATATTAGATCAAGAATTCTAATTACATGTCCCTGTTGAACAGGGGCTGAAAAATTGGGCCTTAGCCACTGGTGCTGGTGCCACAACACTGCAACCCCTCACAGATACTCTAGCTGGAACGCATGAACTAGCCCTGCTGCAAAGTATTGCATCAAAAATTGTAATTACACGCCCCTGTTAAACAGGGGCTGAAAAATTGGGCCTTAGTCACTGGTGCTGGTGCCACAACACTGCAACCCCTCACAGATACTCTAGTGCAGGAACTAGCCCTGCTGCAAAGAATTGCATCAAAAATTGTAATTAATTGCCCCTGTTAAACAGGGGCTTAAAAATTGGGCCTTAGGCACTGGTGGCGGTGCCCAGAACCAAAAATGTTCTTACGAGCTATCAGCATGACCATTGAGGAGGAAGAGGATAATTACTCAGCATAACAGGATAGTCACTCAGCATCAGCATAGGCAGTCTTTGAAGGGATCTGAGATTTCCAAAAAAATTATTCGGTTACATCAGCATCAGGTAATAGACTCCCTCCAGAGGTGGTTCTGGCAAGCTCAGTAGATTGCTTTAAAAAAGGCCTGGATTATTTCTTAAATGTACATAATATAACTGGGTACTAACATTTATAGGTAAAGTTGATCCAGGGAAAGTCCGAATGCCTCTCGGGAATCAGGAAGGATTTTTTCCCCCGCAGTAGCAAATTGGAGCATGCTTTGCTGGTGTTTTTTCCCTTTCTCTGGATCAACTGTGGGTGACGGATTGTGTATATGGGATTGTATTATTATTATTATTATTATTATTTTGGTTAAGCTAGATGGACTTGTGTCTTTTTTCAACCTGACTAACTATGTAACTATGTAACCAAAAACGTAAATGTATTTTTTGGGGATTTTATGTGATAGACCAACACAAAGTTTTGAACGGTGCTCCGTGAAATGTTCAAAGCTTGGGATTTTTTTTATAACCTAACCCTGCTTTAAACTTCTCCACAACTTTATTCCTGACCTCTCTGGGGTATTCCTTGGCCTTCATGATGCAGTTTGTTCACTAATGTTCTCTAACAAACTTCTGAGGGCTTCACAGAACAGCTGTATTTATACTGAGATTAAATTATACACAGGTGGACTCTATTTACTAATTAGGTGACTTCTGAAGGTAAGTGGTTCCACAAGATTTTAGTTAGGAGTATCGGGGTAAAGGAGGATGAATACAAATGCACGCCACACTTTTCAGATATTTATTTGTAAAACAATTTGAAAACTATTTGTAATTTTCTTTCCACTTCACAATTATGTGCCACTTTGTGTTGGTCTATCACATAAAACCTCAATAAAATACATTTGTTTAAGATTGTAACATGATAAAATGTGGAAAATTTCAAGGGGTATGAATACTTTTTCAAGGCACTGTATATGTGTCATGGTAAGGGACTTCAGGGTTTGTGCCTTATATGGAGAAAACAATTTTTTGATGTCTTTGAATCTCAGGGCCTGTTTACAGCTATCTTGGTGTATGAATAATGATCCATGGTGGAGAATGGCATGTGAGCAGCTGACAGGCATTTGGAAAACATTACTGCTTCCTCCTGAATGCTTTTTTTTTTAAAGCCGAGCAGAATATTTGAATGGGAACACCATGTTGCAATCAGGAGCCTGTTTGGCTTGTGGTTGAGGTGTGGCCTCATTCACTTGTGTGGATCATGTTTGGCGGGCAGGGGGAAAAATTTGTGTGCCGCCCAGAGCAAAACATCATCATCATGGCCACAGAATGTGTATACAACCCTGTCCAGCTGCCTTTGTGGCATGAGGGGGTGGTTGGAGGGTGGTAAAAGCACAGCTCAACCACTATTTTTACTGACCCCTGTCCTGACTGCAAGTGTAAACTAAGCCTAAGTGGGTCCTGGAGGCTAGACACTTTGTAGAGCTTTGGGTGGGAAAAGCCTCCATTCTTAGGAGGTATCTTACCTGATAGCGAGAGACCTCATTAATTCGTCTCAACTGTTCACAGGCTTTTTCTACAGTATGCGAGCTGACTGATCAGGTCTCTCTCATTCTCCCTCTTACTCTCTCTGCTGTGAAAGCCTGCTGCTGGATGAAAAAGCTGATTGCTGACATAACACTTAGCCCTCATGCACACAGGCTGTTAAAATAACGTTATGAAAACGCCAGTATCTTTGCAGTGATTTTTTTAAAACTTTTTTCAGCTTTTTTCAACGTTTTTGCAATAGCGGTTTAGAGCGTTTTTGAGAGTTTTTCCGCGTTAGCGTTTTTTTAGCGTTTTTTTTTCAAATTTTTTTTTTTTTTTTTCAATGGAACAAAAACATTAACAAACGTTAGTGAATGACGTTTTTGAGCGTTTTTGAGCGTTTTTGAGCATTTATCAGCGTTAGATCGTTTTTACAGCTGAAAAACGTCTCTCAGAACCCACTGGTCCTGGGTTTTTTTACAGCTTAAAAACGCCTATGCCATTTGCAGCTGAAAAACACCTAGGTGGGCATGAAGCCATAGACTAACATAGACAGGCCTTTTTAAGCTGAAAAAAAAGCTCAAAAAAGCAGCTGTAAAAACGTCAGTGTGCATGAGGCCTTAAAAATGTGGAGGAGCTGCCTGATTTTTTTTCCAAACGGAACTCAGTAGGGACAGATTGTTAGTCAGGAACTGATATGAGTTTAGTTAGTGGCATTGATGAGCAGATTGTTTGTTTTATGCTATGGACATGTTGTACAAAGTAATATGCAAAAGCAAGCATGCAAAATGTTAAAGCTGAATTCTAGGCAAGTATAAAAAAAATCACAAGTTAATGCAACATAGACAGAGGTGAAATGGAGGTCAGAAGGAGGTCAATTGCAGGTCTGATACCCTCAACAATGATTTCTGATTGATTGTAGCAGTGTCTCATTTTGATCTCAAATGCAAGCTCTGAATGCACTTGAAAGAATACCGCAATTGCCCACAAGCCTTATGTATGAGGACAGAACTTAGGTCTTCTGCATCATAGAGAATTAGAGATAATATGGCAAGGGTGAACCACTATTTATTGCAAGAGATGCATTCAAATAAAAACAAAATTGGATGTTATTAACTGCAAACACAGAAAAATTATAATTTCCTATTTGAACATAGTCATCTTGGGCTTCTTATGGCACAATTGGGATACAGTATATATGAATTCAGTCTCATAAGCAATTCTTTATTGGCTGGAATCATGTTGGCCCATTGCCCATGTGGGCTTTAAGTAAATCCCCATTTTCCCCTCAATAAGTAGTCCTGCGCTAACTCTGGAGCTTTCAGTATGGATTTCCCACCACTGGAGTTTTCAAAATAAGAAACCATTTGTTAACTAAATCAACTGTAAGTCCTGTAAGTCGTGTAGACTAAC
Organism: Aquarana catesbeiana; assembly: GCA_037953035.1. NCBI lineage: Eukaryota > Metazoa > Chordata > Amphibia > Anura > Ranidae > Aquarana > Aquarana catesbeiana. The sequence goes on along the minus strand of JBBHAA010000062.1, from coordinate 4,593,653 downwards.
CCCTAAATATTAGGTCTCCAAAGTCACTGCTCAATTTTCAGAATTTTAACCTGTGTCTGCATTTCATTATCTGCACCCCATGCATACTCTATGGGGTTGATTTCCTAAAGGCAAATAAATTCACATTCTGAAATAACCAATCCATATGGTATAGAGAGATTGTAATTCACTTTCCTGCCTGCCACAAGACAGTGCTGGTATTTGGCTGTATAGGGGCAGGCAGAGAGTACTTATCTGCTTAGACAAATAATAGATTGTGAGGCTTATAGTACTTGGTCTGGGTGGATATGGCCTTTTAGCATACAAGTTGTTATATAGAGCTACTTGGGTTGATTTTCTAAAGGCAAATAGGTTGTTCACTTTGCAAGGGAAGTTTCACTTTGCAAGGGGATTTTCTTCACAGTTTAGTGAATGCGGTGAAATTTCACTTTGCAAAGAATACCCAGTCACATTCAATGAAAATAAAAAAGTCAGCAGAGCATCTCCTCATTTAGTAACCTCTGGGGAAAATTCCTTTGCAAAGTGCAACTTTCCCAAAATAAACAGCCTATTTGCCTTTAGTAAATTAGCCCCTATGTATCAATAATTTATTTAGATAGAAGATTCTTCATAACATTCAGTTTCATGCTTCTCATGTGGGGCTTAGTGACTTTCAGCATGTCTAGCAGTGTCCTGTTAAGTAGTAGGTGTAACTAATATTTTTTTTCTTTTTTTAGTTATGGGAAACCATATAGCCGCGACAAAAACTGCATATTCAAATTTGACCGTAAGGCCTGTGAATACATCCTAATACCAAATGAGGACCCAAAAAAGCAATGCTCTGGATATGGCATGGTGGGCTAAATACATTCTGCTGGAATCATCAACAGTGTTATCTCTTTCAAGAATTTGAATGTTGAATTATTGCACCCAGTAGCATGTAAAATAAATAATTAAATCAAGAAAAGATACTAGAATGTTTAAAGATAATCTATATCTATTGCTGCACAAATAATGATTTACTGTATGACTGATTGGAGTAATTTATTATCTCTTCCTGAATATCATTTTAAGCAAAACAGACTTTTGAGAAATAATAACCAGTGGAGTTCTGGAAAGAACAAGAATACCAAGTTTGTTTAACCACTTCAGCCCCGGAAGAATTTACCCCCTTCCTGACTAGAGCACTTTTTCCGATTCGGCACTGCGTCGTTTTAACTGACAATTGCGCGGTCGTGCAACGTGGCTCCCAAACAAAATTGACGTCCTTTTTTTCCCACAAACAGAGCTTTCTTTTAGTGGTATTTGACCCCTGCGGTTTTTATTTTTTGCGCTATAAACAAAAAAAGAGCGACAATTTTGAAAAAAATGCATTATTTTTTACTTTTTGCTTTAATAAATATCCCCCAAAAATATATAAAATAACAATTTTTTTCCTCAGTTTAGGCCAATATGTATTCTTCTACATATTTTTGGTTAAAAAAATCGCAATAAGCGATTATTGATCGGTTTGCGCAAAAGTTATAGCGTTTAGAAAATAGGGGATAGATTTATGGCATTTTTATTAATAATTTTTTTTTTTGTGGCGGCGATCAGCGATTTTTATCATGACTGCGACATTATGGCGGACACATCGGACATTTTTGATACATTTTTGGGACCATTGTCATTTATACAGCAATCAGTGCTATACAAATTCCTGTGTAAATGACACTGGCAGTGAAGGGGTTAACCACTAGGTGGCAGTGTAGGGGTTAAGTGTGTCCTAGGGGTGTGTTTCTAACTGTGAGGGGCATGGCTGTGTGTGACACATCACAGATCTTTGCTCCGATGACAGGGAGCAGAGATCAGTGACACTGTCACTAGGCAGAACGGGGAGATGCTTGCTTACATTAGCATCTGCCCATTCTTCCTCCCCGTGAGGCGATTGCGGGTATCCCCACGGCGATCGAGTCCGCAGGACCCGCGACACGGCACACGGAGCTTGCCGCTGGCGCGCCCCTTAAAGGGGAACATACAGGTACGTGATTCTGCCTGTACGAGCCCTTCTGCCGCAGTATATCTGCGTGAAGCGGTCGGCAAGCGGTTAACACTTATGCAAAAATATTCTGTCTAAGCATATGTAGCAATAACTCTCGGCAGAGTTGCTGGTTTAAGCGGGCTTGTTACCTTCACTCTCCTTCCCTCTGTTTCACTGGCACCGGGGTCTAGGGTTCCATTGAGTTTACCTCCGGACGATACCAGCACCAACACTTGAGTACGTTTTCAATGCTTTATTGAACAATTAACGAAGGAAGTAGCAGGAAAGAGGCAGAAGGGAAAGCTCAAATACCTTTCTGTAGGATTCTTGACAAATGTCCTTTAGAGTTGAATATTACAATAGAATGCGCTCCCTTCATGGGACACACTCTTTTGCTCACCTGGATAGGCCTCTCTCACTTGCCTAGCAACCAGTACGTAGCACGAACAAAAGTCTCTGCCACAGACTTGCTTGGGATAAACCCGTACGATCCTCTGCTACAGGATGTATTGGTTTTGTGGTGAATGTCAGTCACAGTGCTTGAACCTTTAAGCCAAACCGGGCATAGGATACGTCCTCCAACCGAGTCACCAGGCCCCTCTCCAGACCAGCACTCTGCATGATCCTTTCATGACGGGTCCTCCCCTGGGATCTCCTCGGTTGTCCAGCTTCTTCACTCTGGATAGACAGCTCAGGACCATTCCTCGGCTGCTGTGGTAGGCCCCAGACAAGCTTCTGGGCCCACCCATGCGCCGCAGGGACGTGGGCCTCCAGAATGGAGGACCACGAGGTAGCACTCTAATGCATACCTGTCGGCCAGGAGGGCCAGCAGGTGGCTGTAAAACGACCCTAAAATATGGGGTCTGTCCCATAAATACCCTCTCCCAGAATCCCACTCGGAGGACCACCTCCACAAAGTTGTCTCCGGGACAGAAGAGCATCCATACGCTTTGACACATTGCCTTTCCAACACTAGCCGATAGTAACAACGACACCCACCGGCCCAGTATGGAAACACATGCAACATCAGCCAAGCTGGAACAGAGGCAAATCTAACTTCCCCTAACGAGCATTTACTAAATTTACCTATCAGATGGTAGATCGCAAATCTACCAGCGCTACACATATAAGTAGATTCCTTCTAATTTCTAAGTGGCTTTAAACCAGCCCTGTACTGCGAATCAATTAAAGTAGCCTTTGCAACCCAACCCCAGGTTGGATGCCCCCCTTTCCTGAGCTTATCCACCTTCCATGCAATCGACCCCCCCCCCCCCCGTCCACTTTATCTACTTCCAGCTATGGGTGGTCTTCTATGCTGTATGTAGTAACGGAAGCACAATTCTCTGCAGAGTCTAGGCCAGTGTGATAATGCATTCCTAGAGGGCGTGTCTGTAGCCAAGTCCCGGGCCTCTCTAGTCCTGATAATGACCGCCAGAGTTAGGGACAGCTGACATCCTTCTGTGTAGATTGGGTTACGAGGCATGGTGGGTGTAATGTAAGGTAGATTCATGGGCACCAGACACTTCTTGAATGCAAAGAGATTTATTTTCTCTTAAACAGAACTGTGAGAGAGAGGGTTAGGGCCAAGATACCCTTTAATAGTTGCAATGTTAATTGGCAGACTCCGAGACTTCTATAGGCAGACAGCCATGCAGGGAAAGGCATCCAGCTAGACACCACATCTGCACGAGTAGGATTGCTGTCTCCTATGGCAACAGTCTTATAACAATTTCTAACACAAGTTGTAATGAACTCCTTTACTTCCTCTACAATCTCTTCTTGTAGATCTTCACTCAACTGAGCTCCCAGTCTCTCTCACTAGACTTGCTGATCCACTGCCACTGGATCTCCTGAGCTCTTCCAATCTTCCCACACAGTATCTTCCTCAAGCGTCACCCCCGCGTCCCTGCTGGGTCCCTAGCTTGGCACTCACAGATACTCCTCAAGCGTCACCTCGCTGCCTGCTCGGTCCCTGGCTTGGCACACAAGACTGCTCTGCAAGCATCACCTCCGCTGGCTGGGTCCCTGGCTTGACACTTGCTGAAATTTCCCAATTCTTCACCGTCCCCGGTTGGTGAGAGTACTGCTCTGGTACTTGCTTCAGCTACTCACAGTGGTCCCCGGTTACAAGGTGGATGGTCCCTTAGTGGCGACAGCTTCCCCTCTACCTCTGACCACGACAGGTTCTCCGGCCAGCAAAACCGTCACTTATGGTTGGACTGCAAGACGCAGTCCCAATCCTACGCTGCGTCACCCCCGCTGACCCCCTAGGTCCCTAACTTAGCACCCACTGATGCTTCGCAAGCGTCACCTCTGCTGTCCCGCTGGGTCCTTGGCTTTTACACTCTTCACTGTCCCCGGCTGGTGAGAAGACTGCTTTGGTACTGGCTTCAGCTTACGCACAGTGGTCTCCGGTAACAAGGTGGATGGTCCCTTAGTGGCAACAGCTTCCCCTTCTACCTCCGACCTCAGCTGGTTCCCTGTCCAGCTGATCGGCTACTTCTGGTTGGACTTCAAGCCAGCAGTCCCAACCCTACGCTGCTCTCCTGCTCCTGGATAGGCCCATAGACAGCCTAGCAGCCAGATGTCCCTGGGATAGGCCTCAGGCTCTGGCCTAGCAACCCGGGGCAGTGCAACACACATCCACCGAGACAGCTGTCCAGGTGGCACAGAACCCGATCACCTGACTCCACCCAAATAAATAGGTTCTCCCAGCCGGTCAAGGGATTCTAGAAAATTCCTGTCCATTGGCTGAGATACCCCATATACTCCTAATCTGTCCTTGCAATGCCCTTGTCTTATCTAATGCAGCCAGGTACCCGGCCACCTAGCGACAGAAGAGAGAAGTGCAGCAATTCCAGAATTAGGGTGAAGTCAGTTGACCCCCTAGCAATTGGCCAAGGCAACTATGACTCGGCAAATAAATTTAAGAGCAACCCTGCCTAAACATCAGGGTGCTACATGTCCATGACAACCTGAGCTCACAAGACACTGGGCAATACTAAACCTGAAAAAGGATATTAAGATCACATTTAAGCAGGCTGTGTATAAAGTATACAAAAACATATATACCCTTAAATTATAGCAATAAAACAACGTACATCTAAATCAATATTTAAACCATTAGGAGTCAGGGAGCCCACTGATAGAACCACTTTTTAATCTGGAAACCTCTCTAGTTCTATTCACGCCTTGCCAGTTATTGCTTATTTTATTTGTCTCCATACATTTAAGACTGGGAGGAGCTATTAGTTATTCTATGTATCCCCATACGTTTAAGACTGGGAGAATCTTCACCATGAACTCTTGAGAAATGCAAAGAAATGCTATGGGATTTAAATCCCTTTAGGATATTAGTATCCTCGCCAATCTTTACAGATAACGAACATTTGACTCACCCTACATACCGCTATCCACATGGGCACTCCCATGTAATCTGTGATGGCTTATTCACAACATTCAAAACCAAAATGTATCTCAAAGTAGGGGCTTTTTTGCATAACATTGATGATTTTTCTTGAAATATTTTACTTATTATCCTTTCTTCTTGTAAAATAGTCTAACGTTTCCCAATAATATTTTTAAGATCCCTGTACTGATTAAAGAAATTATTTCTAAATTATATATTTCCCCTAGTAAAATTATTCTTCCTACATTAATTTCATATTCATTTCTTGCAAGAAATCATCCCGTTGTAGGTTATATAAATATTTTATTTTATTATCTAAGTTTCTCTTATCGTATTCGTTTTGCAGGAATCTTTTTTGGTGGACATACATACCACCAGTTTATTACAGTTCCATCTGAGGCGTATGAACTGTCTTCTCAGAATGTTTCTCACCCATAAAGGATGATAACAGCTCTTCTTAGAGATATAGGCATTATGGTCTGTAAATTTGAAATATGTTTTAGTATTAAGTTTATTCCCATAAACCCAAATAGTGAGGTCAAGAAAGTTTATACTCACATTAAATCAAAAATTGATTACATAATTGTAACTATTTCTGTGAGCTGGTCCTTGTGTTTTATAAGGTAAATAATTTTAGGTGATTTTTTTTTTTAATTGAATGATCTGCTCAATCTGGAGCCATTCTTCCCTTCTTTTTAAATTGGTTGTGTTGAGGGAAGAGGTGCTTTAAAGTGGAAGAAACACCTAAGTATAACTATTCTTAAAAATGTTCCCTCTCCCTCATTCTACCAATCCTGCCTACCCTGTATAAAAAAGATCTGTGTACTTGCCTATTTTTAATTTGCTCCTGTCCAGTCACTGGCTCCGGTTCCCCTGACTAAGGTAATGCTTGACAACACCTGCGATTTCTGAGGGCTGTGACATCATTTAGAAGCTCCCACGACCCAGCCTTTGTTAGCATTCCCTCCTTTCCTCTGCAGCAGCCACTCACTAACACAGGGGAGCCGGAGCTGCAGGACCACATGCCCAGACTGGAGTGGATTAAAATTAGGTAAGTATGAGTTACAGAGCTGGAGTCCCAGCAGAATCTTCCCATCTGCTACACGATTAAATATGTCAGATGCCTGGTCTCTTCCTGCATGCTGTGGTTCCACCTGCTGGCTCCTGCATCACAATAGAGCACAATAGGGACATAGACACATTAAACCACAGGGGACACAGGCATCTGACATTTCCAGAAGTGTTGATATAAAGTTTTTATTTTATTTTTACTAGGAGGGGTCCACTAAATTACAAAAGTAAATGCAAAAAGTAGGTCAGGATCAGAGATAACTTAAAGGCACCACATTTTAGAAAACATTATCAGTTTTCTTTATAGGAAATTTGAGAATTTGAAGGAGCCAGAAAACCACAAATATCATATATAAAAAAGCTCGTAATTATAATTTATTTAAAAACATTTGAATCATATAAAATTTAAAAATACATATGAATCACCTCCGAACCAAAAATCAATCCGTATAGTTGTATGTTGTTATCACTATATCTCTACATGCTTTGCCAAAAAAAAGGCTTCTTCAGGAGATTTTTACAGAATCACAAACTAGGATAAAAGATACAATAAATATAAAAGTCATGATGAAAATAATATTACACATTTAGTAGGTATCCCATGGAATGTGATCAAAGTCATCTCACCACAAACACTTTAGTATCATAGCCCGCCTGAAGGAGCCAGCATATTAACCCATCCCTTGTGCACATGCTCATAGTCCCAGAATGTATGCCACAGAAAAGGCACAAATGTCTCAGGAAAAGGCAACTCTAAAGAAAAAACATTTCTGGTCACTTGAAGGACTCCCATTCTAAAGCCTAGGGACAAGGGATTCACTTTATTCACTGAAGAAAAACTACATAACTTGAAAGGCTTATGGTAAGTAAAGAACTATGATTCCCCAACTACCAGCTAGGTTGAACTTTTGTTTGGGGGCTCAAAAAAAACTTTTTTGGAGATCAGATGTGTTATTATTCCAATATTACCCCTTTTTTGGGGCTGAAAGTGCACCCCTCGACTTATACACGAGTCACCGCCGTCTGTCTACATGATCAGCGTGTCATGCAGGCAGACGTCGGCCAGCGTATGCTGCATACCACTCGGCAGCGGCTCTCGGCTCTCACAGTTCAAGAGCTGTGCCTCCTCGTCTGTGATAGGCAGTCAGTGTACAGCCTATCACGGACATTCTCTCATCCTCGTCCGTGGTATGAGGATGAGAGAATGCCCGTGATAGGCTGACCGCTGACTGCTGGGAAATTGAGTTTTCTGCCTATCATGGACAAATAGGAGGCGCGGCTTTTGAACAGTGAATGGCCACCGAATATGAATAGCACATGCTGATCGGTGCAGAGCTGCACACGGAGGCATGCACAGGACACAGGTAGGATGCACACAGACACATGCACACAGACACATACACAGGACCATATACACATGACACATGCACACATACACAGGACATAGGTACATATACACATGACACATGCACATATACACATGACACAGGTACAGGACACATGCACATATACACAGGACACAGGTAGAGGACACATGACACATGCACATATACACAGGACACAGGTACATGACACATGCACATATACACAGGACACAGGTACATGTACACATGACACAGGTACATATACACAGGACACAGGTACAGGACACATGCACATATACACAGGACACAGGTACATGACACATGCACATATACACAGGACACAGGTTCGGGACACATGACACATGCACATATACACAGGACACAGGTACATGACACATGCACATATACACAGGACACAGGGGCGGACTGACCATCGGGCAGTTCGGACGCTGACCGAGGGCCCGTGGCCAGTAGGGGGCCCCATGGCAGCGTTCACTTCGGGGCCCGACCTACCCGTCAGCTAGCTGTGATTGACGGGCAGATCGGGTCCCTGCTCACTGCTAAGAGACTGTAGTGTATACAGACCTCTCGTGATGCGTTCCTCCTCCCCCCCGCCGGCCCCTCCTTCCCTCCCGTCCATCCCAGGTGCTTGTATCTGTCATCACCTCGGACGGACAGAAAAGAGGAGGGGCCAGCGAGGAGGAGGAGCGCATCACGAGAGGTCTGTATACAGCCGCTTCCCGCGCTACTCTGCATCTAGGAAGGAAAGTGCAGCAGCTTGTACCACATGCTGCTAGTAAAAAGTTGCTGCACAGCTTCCCACCCACAGTGTCCCCCTGTGCCCCACAGTTTCCCCCTGAGCCCTCCACCTCCCCACAGTGTCCCCCTGAGCCCCCCACAGTGTCCCCCTGAGCCCTCCACCTCCCCACAGTGTCCCCCTAAGCCCTCCACCTCCCCACAGTGTCCCCCTGAGCCCTCCACCTCCCCACAGTGTCCCCCTGAGCCCCCCACAGTGTCCCCCTGAGCCCTCCACCTCCCCACAGTGTCCCCCTGAGCCCTCCACCTCCCCACAGTGTCCCCCTGAGCCTCCACCTCCCCACAGTGTCCCCCTGAGCCCTCCACCTCCCCACAGTTTCCCCCTGAGCCCTCCACCCCCCCCACAGTGTCCCCCTGTGCCCCCCACCTCCCCACAGTGTCCCCCTGTGCCCCACAGTTTCCCCCTGAGCCCTCCACCTCCCCACAGTGTCTCCCTGTGCCCCCCACCTCCCCACAGTGTCCCCTGAGCCCCCCACAGTGTCCCCCTGAGCCCTCCACCTCCCCACAGTGTCCCCCTGAGCCCTCCACCTCCCCACAGTGTCCCCCTGAGCCCTCCACCTCCCCACAGTGTCCCCCTGAGCCCTCCACCTCCCCACAGTTTCCCCCTGAGCCCTCCACCCCCCCCACAGTGTCCCCCTGTGCCCCCCACCTCCCCACAGTGTCCCCCTGTGCCCCACAGTTTCCCCCTGAGCCCTCCACCTCCCCACAGTGTCTCCCTGTGCCCCCCACCTCCCCACAGTGTCCCCCTGAGCCCCCCACAGTGTCCCCCTGAGCCCTCCACCTCCCCACAGTGTCCCCCTGAGCCCTCCACCTCCCCACAGTGTCCCCCTGAGCCCTCCACCTCCCCACAGTGTCCCCCTGTGCCCCCCCACCTCCCCACAGTGTCCCCCTGTGCCCCCACCTCCCCACAGTGTCCCCCTGTGCCCTCCACCTCCCCACAGTGTCCCCCTGAGCCCTCCACCTCCCCACAGTGTCCCCCTGAGCCCTCCACCTCCCCACAGTGTCCCCCTGAGCCCCCCACCTCCCCACAGTGTCCCCCTGTGCCCCCCACCTCCCCACAGTGTCCCCCTGAGCCCTCCACCTCCCCACAGTGTCCCCCTGAGCCCTCCACCTCCCCACAGTGTCCCCCTGAGCCCCCCACCTCCCCACAGTGTCCCCCTGTGCCCCCCACCTCCCCACAGTGTCCCCCTGTGCCCCCCACCTCCACACAGTGTCCCCCTGAGCCCTCCACCCCCCCCACAGTGTCCCCCTGTGCCCCTCACCTCCCCACAGTGTCCCCCTGAGCCCTCCACCTCCCCACAGTGTCCCCCTGAGCCCTCCACCTCCCCACAGTGTCCCCCTGAGCCCTCCACCTCCCCACAGTTTCCCCCTGTGCCCCCCACCTCCCCACAGTGTCCCCCTGTGCCCCACAGTTTCCCCCTGAGCCCTCCACCTCCCCACAGTGTCTCCCTGTGCCCCCCACCTCCCCACAGTGTCCCCCTGAGCCCCCCACAGTGTCCCCCTGAGCCCTCCACCTCCCCACAGTGTCCCCCTGAGCCCTCCACCTCCCCACAGTGTCCCCCTGAGCCCTCCACCTCCCCATAGTGTCCCCCTGAGCCCTCCACCTCCCCACAGTGTCCCCCTGTGCCCCCCACCTCCCCACAGTGTCCCCCTGTGCCCCCCCACCTCCCCACAGTGTCCCCCTGTGCCCCCCACCTCCCCACAGTGTCCCCCTGAACCCCCCACCCCCCCACAGTGTCCCCCTGTGCCCCCACCTCCCCACAGTGTCCCCCTGTGCCCTCCACCTCCCCACAGTGTCCCCCTGAGCCCTCCACCTCCCCACAGTGTCCCCCTGAGCCCTCCACCTCCCCACAGTGTCCCCCTGAGCCCCCCACCTCCCCACAGTGTCCCCCTGTGCCCCCCACCTCCCCACAGTGTCCCCCTGTGCCCCCCACCTCCCCACAGTGTCCCCCTGTGCCCCCCACCTACCCACAGTGTCCCCCTGAGCCCCCCACCTACCCACAGTGTCCCCCTGTGCCCCCCACCTCCCCACAGTGTCCCCCTGTGCCCCCCACCTCCCCACAGTGTCCCCCTGAGCCCTCCACCCCCCCACAGTGTCCCCCTGTGCCCCCCACCTCCCCACAGTGTCCCCCTGTGCCCCACAGTTTCCCCCTGAGCCCTCCACCTCCCCACAGTGTCTCCCTGTGCCCCCCACCTCCCCACAGTGTCCCCCTGAGCCCTCCACCTCCCCACAGTGTCCCCCTGAGCCCTCCACCTCCCCACAGTGTCCCCCTGAGCCCCCCACCTCCCCACAGTGTCCCCCTGAGCCCCCCACCTCCCCACAGTGTCCCCCTGTGCCCCCCACCTTCCCACAGTGTCCCCCTGTGCCTCTCCACAGTGTCCCCCTGAGCCCTCCACCTCCCCACAGTGTCCCCCTGAGCCCTCCACCTCCCCACAGTTTCCCCCTGAGCCCTCCACCCCCCCACAGTGTCCCCCTGTGCCCCCCACCTCCCCACAGTTTCCCCCTGAGCCCCCCACCTCCCCACAGTGTCCCCCTGAGCCCCCCACCTCCCCACAGTGTCCCCCTGAGCCCCCCCACCTCCCCACAGTGTTCCCCTGTGCCCCCCACCTCCCCACAGTTTCCCCCTGAGCCCTCCACCTCCCCACAGTGTCCCCCTGAGCCCTCCACCTCCCCACAGTGTCCCCCTGTGCCCCCCACAGTTTTCCCCTGAGCCCTCCACCTCCCCACAGTGTCCCCCTGTGCCCCCCACTTCCCCACAGTTTCCCCCTGAGCCCTCCACCTCCCCACAGTGTCCCCCTGTGCCCCCCACCTCCCCACAGTTTCCCCCTGAGCCCTCCACCTCCCCACAGTGTCCCCCTGTGCCCCCACCTCCCCACAGTGTCCCCCTGAGCCCTCCACCTCCCCACAGTGTCCCCCTGTGCCCCCACCTCCCCACAGTGTCCCCCTGTGCCCCACAGTTTCCCCCTGAGCCCTCCACCTCCCCACAGTGTCCCCCTGTGCCCCCCCACCTCCCCACAGTGTCCCCCTGTGCCCCCCACCTCCCCACAGTTTCCCCCTGAGCCCTCCACCTCCCCACAGTGTCCCCCTGAGCCCTCCACCTCCCCACAGTGTCCCCCTGTGCCCCCCACCTCCCCACAGTGTCCCCCTGTGCCCCCCACCTCCCCACAGTTTGCCCCTGAGCCCTCCACCTCCCCACAGTGTCCCCCTGTGCCCCCCACCTCCCCACAGTTTCCCCCTGAGCCCTCCACCTCCCCACAGTGTCCCCCTGTGCCCCCCACCTCCCCACAGTGTCCCCCTGAGCCCTCCACCTCCCCACAGTGTCCCCCTGTGCCCCCAACCTCCCCACAGTGTCCCCCTGTGCCCCCCACCTCCCCACAGTGTCCCCCTGAGCCCTCCACCTCCCCACAGTTTCCCCCTGTGCCCCCCACCTCCCCACAGTGTCCCCCTGTGCCCCCCCACCTCCCCACAGTGTCCCCCTGTGCCCCCCCACCTCCCCACAGTGTCCCCCTGAGCCCTCCACCTCCCCACAGTTTCCCCCTGAGCCCTCCACCCCCCCCACAGTGTCCCCCTGTGCCCCCACCCCCCACAGTTTCCCCCTGTGCCCCCCACCTCCCCACAATGTCCCCCTGTGCCCCCCACCTCCCCACAGTGTCCCCCTGTGCCCCCCACCTCCCCACAGTGTCCCCCTGTGCTCCCACCTCCCCACAGTTTCCCCCTGAGCCCTCCACCTCCCCACAGTGTCCCCCTGTGCCCCCCACCTCCCCACAGTTTCCCCCTGAGCCCTCCACCTCCCCACAGTGTCCCCCTGAGCCCTCCACCTCCCCACAGTGTTCCCCTGTGCTCCCCACAGTTTCCCCCTGAGCCCTCCACCTCCCCAGTGTCCCCCTGAGCCCTCCACCTCCCCACAGTGTCCCCCTGTGCCCCCCACAGTTTCCCCCTGAGCCCTCCACCTCCCCACAGTGTCCCCCTGTGCCCCCCCACCTCCCCACAGTGTCCCCCACCTCCCCACAGTGACCCCCTGTGCCCTCCACCTCCCCACAGTGACCCCCTGTGCCCCCCACCTCCCCACAGTGTCCCCCTGTGCCCTCCACCTCCCCACAGTGTCCCCCTGTGCCCTTCACCCACCCCCCACGGTGACCCCCTGTGCCCTTCACCCCCCACAGTGTCCCCCTGTGTCTTCTATCCCCCCCATGGTGTCCCCCTGTGCCCTCAACCCACCTACAGTGTCCCCCTGTGCCACCCACCCATCTACAGTGTCCCCCTGTGCCACCCACCCCCCCACGGTGTCTTCCTGTGTCCTCCACCCCCACTGTGTCACCTTCGCCCCTGATGGCTACCCTGAGAGACACTGTGTTAAGTCTGGAGGATCCCAGTGCTCTACTGTGTGCCCTGTGTTTTGGTTTGTGCCCTGCTATTTGCCCTACTGCGTGCCCCATGGCCTGTGATGTGCCCTGCTGTGTACCCCCTTATGTGCCCTACTCTGTGCCCCTTGCCCTGTGATGTGCCTTGTGATGTGCCCTGCTGTGTACAGCCTGTTGTGCTCTACTGTGTGCCCTGTAATGTGCTCTACTGTGTGCCCCATGCCCTGGGATGTGTGCCCTGATGTGTACCGCCTGTGTCCTGTTCCCAAGGATGTGCCCTACTGTGTGCCCTGCTGTATGCCCTACTATTTGCCACATGCCCTGTGATGTGCAGCCCGCTCCCTGCTGTGTATCTCCTGATGTGCTCTGTGATGTTCCCCGCTGTGTACCCACTGATGTGCCCTGTACCCCCTGTGATGCACCATGCTGTGCTCAATAATGTGCCCTGATGTGTACAGCATAATAAACCCTGCTGGGTGCCCCATTATGTGTCCTGTGATGTGCCCTACCGTGTGCCCCATGATGTGCCCCGTGCTCTGCTGTGTGCCATGTGATGTGCCTTACTGTGTGCCCCATGATTTATGTAAGTGGGGCTTTGTGTAGGTGTGGCTTGCATGTGGGCGGAGACACAGGGGGCCCCATGACCTTCTACTGCCCGGGGGCCCCATGAGTTGTCAGTCCGCCCCTGACAGGACACATGACACATGCACATATACACAGGACACAGGTACGTGACACATGCACATATACACAGGACACAGGTACATGACACATGCACATATACACAGGACACAGATACATGACACATGCACATATACACAGGACACATGACACATGCACAGGACACAGGGAGGTATACAGCTGCAGATGGGCATTGTTGACCCTCTTTTTACACTTACAGTAGCTGATGCATTTCTCACCCTCATCTTATACTCGGGTCAATAATTTTTTCCCATTTTTTGGTGATAAATTAGGGCCTCGACTTATACTCGGATCGACTTATACTCGAGTATATACGGTACTGTAAATGCTATTATAGGATATTACTTTTCATTGTAGCAATTTAAATCCCTTGTATGTATTTGATAGGCTTTATTTTAATAAAAAATCCTGCATTCCAACATTCAAAAGAAAGGATATACCATCTGCATTCTCTATTCTGATTGCATAGAACCGCTATGGTAAAGTTGGTTACATTTATATCATTTGGCATCCATCCATGTTGATAAATAAAATACCAGCCTTGGCTTCCACTTTGTATTGGAGTGGTAAATATATGAACTCAGTACAGTGATCAAAGAAAGAATAAATTATTTGTAATCCATTGTGTTTGAGGATGCTAAGGGAGTGTTAGGAATGAGGACCAAGCACCTCTTTTTAGGGTATGTGTGCTTCTATAAATATACTAATTTTAATTTACTAAAAATGAATTAACACACTTCTTCATCTTTCAAAATTATCTGCTGCTAGCACTTCCAGTGAACTGTGATCTATGCTGGTGAGAAGATTGTCTTTTTCCCCCAATGGGGATGGATCTTTGAGTTGAGAGGAGGGGGGCTGCTTGCCCCTAAACCCTTTTGCTGGACTACTTTACAAGAGGCTGCACCTATGAACTGTAGGACACTGTAAGTAGAGCCTCTTCTTGTGCTTCACTTCAGTTCATTGTCCTCAGCCTGTAAATCATGGACTGTTCCAGTCTGCCTTTACCTGTATTCAAGTTTAATTCATCGGCCCCAGCCATGAACTGTGGATTGTTACATTCTGCTTTTACTCTCAACCTTCTTCATGATCCCCAGCTATGAACCTATTGCTTCAGCCTACCTGTACTTGTGCTGCAGTCATCATCATTATATGTGCTACAATCATCACTACAAACTATCTCAGAGTCTTCACTGTGAGATTACAGACTGCTTCAGTTTATAGTATCTAGCTGTGAGAGATAGACTTTGCTATTTTACTACAGCAGCATAAATCCCCTTCCAAGTCTCTACTAGCAAATAAAATAAAAAGACAACCCCTAGACCAGGTGTTACTGAATGGCAAACCACAGTCTGGACCCAGACCAAATGACAGTCCTACCTGGATACAAGAAATGGGGGGCTGTGAAGGGGACTAGGTGCAAGGAAAGGGGGGGGCGTGAAGGGGACTGGGATGCAAGGAAGAGGGGGGCTGTTAAGGGGACTTGGATGCAAGGAAGGGGGGGGGGGGCTGTGAAGGAGACTGGGATGCAAGATCAATAGAGAGGGTTAATCTCCCTAACAGGGGCACAGACAGCAATACAACCTGACAAGAGTTCTAATCCCTCTCCACTCTATCCAAAACTAAAATAAAACATTTTGCCTTTAGTGACATTGTAATGTTCTGATCTCAGCTGACATCCAGTGGTTGTTTAGAGCTACAGCAACTTGTTATGTTAGTTTACTATTTCTGTTTTCATTCCTACTGTTCGGTGCTGGTATGTACAGTCTTTTTACTGTATAATCTCCCTTCTCCATACTCCCTCAGTGAGTCTTATTTGCTGTTTGTACCCGCAATAGGGCCCAGAAAGAATAGTACGCATTTTGCTTTTCATCCTACCTAAAACACTCACACTGATACTAATTTAAAAGATGCAAATTTTAAAAAATACAACCTAATATATACTGGCCCTGACCTAGATCTTTGACTATTACCTTGACTCTAATGCCGCGTACACACGAGCGGACTTTCAAGCATACTTGGTCCGGCAGACCAGAGTCCGCCAGACAATCCGATCGTATGTAGGCTTCGGCTGACTTTTTTTCCCCAAAAGTCCGCCGGACCTAGATTTAAAACATGTTTTAAATCTTTCCGTCGGACTCAGTTTCTGTTTCCGGCAAGGGGGTCCCTCCGGTTCCTCTTCTCCCGGCGTCCGGTTGGTTCTTCTCTGCTCTCTCTGGCCTCTTCTCCCGGTGTTCCAGTTCTTCTGCCGGCTCCCCCGCTGTCTTCATGCCGCTCTTTTGCCAGCGGAGGCCCGGACTTCTGGCTAATTGTCTTCTTGGCTTCTTCCCTCTTCTCTTCTCCAGATGTTGACACGATGCTCTCTCTGGCTGAACTGCTCTCTGAGCGCTCTGCTGCGACTTATATAGGCAGAGACCCCGCCCCCTTATGTGGTCACAGTTCCTGGGCATGCTGGGACTGTGATGTTTTTGGGGGCGTGATACTTTTTCCCTAGGTAAAAGGGTAGGGGTACCATGTACCCCATACTCATTCACATAGGGTGGGGGCCCCTCCCCCAAAGCACCCACCCCCCATGTTGAGGGCATGCGGCCTGGTACGGTTCAGGAGGGGGGCGCTTGCTCGTCCCCACCCCCTTTCCTGACCGGCCGGGCTGTGTGCTCGGATCGGGGTCTGGTATGGATTTTAGGGGGGACCCCATGCCGTTTTTTTGGTGTAGAGGGTTCCCTTTAAAATCCATACCAGACCTAAGGGCCTGGTATGCCCTGCGACGGGGCTCGCAAGATGTCAATCTCGCCGATAAAAGCGGCGAGATTCACTTCCTTTTCTAGTCCCGTCGTACCCGAGTCACGTTCAAAATGAACGGACTTGGCCGTGTGTGGGCAAGTCCGTTCATTCTGAAAGTCCGCCGTAACTCCGGCGAAAGTCCATCGGAAAGACGGGCAGACTTAGCCTGCCGGAAAGTCCGGTCGTGTGTAGGCAAGTCCGTCCGTTCAGGTAGTGCGGCGGAAAGACTGTCAGACCAAGTCTGCTGGAAAGTCTGCTCGTGTGTACAAGGTATAACACTAACCCTGACCTAGATCAAATCTTGATCTAGCTACTTTTTTTATTTTTATATATTTATTTAATTTTTTTTTACATACGCTTGTTTGTTTACATTTTTCTCCACTGACAAGGAGAGGTGGATACACACATCTTTCTCTCAATTCAGAAAACAATAAAACCCAGGGGCAGGCTGTTCAGTGACTGATTAGTGAGATTAAAGGCTATCACAGTGATTGGGAACTCCCTGTTCCTGATCGTTAGTAGGAGGCCCAGGGCTCCCAGCGCACTCCCAGCACAAACCCGAGAACACATATATGAGGAGCACAAATTTAAAGCCCACTTTTTAGACATTGCATAAAGTATCTCACAAAAGTGGTACACTCCTCACATTTTGTAAATATTTTATTATACCTTTTCATGTGACAACACTGAAGAAATGACACTTTGGTACAGCGGTTTAGACATTAATGGCTGTATGTTGAGTTATTTTGAGGGGACAGCAAATTTACACTGGTATACAAGCTGTACACTCACTACTTTACATTGTAGCAAAGTGTAATTTCTTCAGTGTTTTCACATGAAAAGATATAATAAAATATTTACAAAAATGTGAGGGGTGTACTCACTTTTGGGAGATACTGTATATGTGTTACTGTGAAGCGCAGGGGTTTATTTTCACCTGGTGATCTGACCAGTAAACACTTCCTGACTTAGGGTGTCTCCACTCCAGATGGAAGAGCAACAGAGGCACCATTGGACAGCAGCATTGTCAATATGTGGAGAGGGTAGTGTTGGCTGCACTAGCAGATTTTGATGGACTTTACTAACAAATTTAAACCAAATTTCTGCTATCACTTTTTAAGCAGTTATACCAACAGTGTTTTTTCCTTTTTTTACTTTTGGGGTGAAGGTTTTACATAAATTAATAAAAGCTGACCATTGTAAGCACCCCTGTCTGTGTTAAATGGCCAAGATCCCCAGGTGAAAATAAAGGCCTAAAAATAAAAACGAAAGCAGCCGTGACACCTAAAAATTGGTAAGCTGTAATATACACATTTTTGTTTTTGGGTTTAAGCCTTCAGTTCACACTGAAGCTGAACTCGCACACTTTCACTCCCGCATGTCAGTCCAGATTTTAGCGGCGATTTCAGAGACATCTGTGCGGGTTTCTGCACAGATGTCAATGGAAATCGCACCTCGAAATCGCAAAAAGTAGTACAGAACCTACTTTTTGAAATTGGTGCGGTGCCGCAAATGCAGCGTCGTACTGATTAGGACGGTGCTATTGCCGGCAATTGCCACCGTTTTGACATGTCAAATCGCACCAATGTGAACCAGGGCTAACACTGCTTTTAGTCTTTATGGACGCCTAGGCTGGGAAGATCATCTTTTGTACTGTACAAAGTAGTTAACAGAAGTAAAAGTGCATTGGATTTAGCTTCTGTGTTTTATTGGAGAGTTAACAACAGGTAAATGTTAGAATATCAGAATTTATGAATGGTTGAGTTCTTGTGATAATTGAATTATATATATAAATATACATATAAATATATATATCTTCTGTGTATGGAAAAGGTGAAGTTATATAGGTTTTTATACTCATGAAAGTTTATGCTGGTATAGGCTTAGTATGCATTTCTTGGGAGAGATTCAACTCACATACGGATGCAATTTAGTGTCGACTAATTCATCTCCCCCATCGTAAGAGATAAAGTTACAATCTTTCCAAAGACACAAAGTTCCAATATGTTAAGAATATAAGCTGTTTCTTTACATTACTATATTTCTTGATTAGGATATTATTAAGACCACTGCATTTTACATATATGTATACTGATATGTAGGATTTTATATGTTTAAAGGAAATGTATATATTGTAAGTTAAATGATTCTTAAACGATAGCTTTTCTCACATAGTTCATAGCCCCACCCTTAGGAATGTTGGAAGGAGTAATTCAAATTTCCCGGTCTTTTCTATGGGACTATAACGAACCTTTTTAAGTCAGCCTCTTTGGGAAAGGTGGGGGTTAATTAAAGGAGTACAGACAGGCTGTGGGGAGAGGGACACTTGCACTGCAGCTCTCCATGAAGACACACACACACACACACACAGACACACATCTCAAGACATACACACAGACATATCTGATTTAAACTTCATTTTAAGAATAATCTATGTTTGTATTCTACATTTTGACATTGTTTTTGTAACATTTTGCTAATTGATCATTAAATCAATTTTGGAGGTTTTACACGAGAACTTAACGGATTTTTCTTGGAACTTTTCTCATCAATATGAATTATTGAAATATAGTTATTAATACAGTAATAACTCAATTTCTACAGTGGCGAGCCATTTGCCTGATTCTTTTTGTCCGAATATCAATTTTTTTTCAATAATTTCTCCTTCCGCTTGTCGAGAGGGAATATCAGCAAAAACAGTGATTATTCAGACAAGCTTTCAGGAGAAATCGAAAAAGCTAATTTTCGGCATCATTGAATTGAACTTGGAAGGAAAAGAAACATCAGAATCGGTGAGACGTTTGTGCACGTACAAGAAAAATCTGTTTCTTGATGACGTAATTTCCCGCCAAGAGAGGGAACGCGTGTTACATGAAGGAAGCCGTCTTACATTGGTAAGTTATGGATTTAATTCATGAATTATCCAGTGAGAGTGATTTAGAATTTAAAAATCTATCAAAGTTTGTTAAAGATGATGAATCATGGTGTTACATGTTCAATGAATGCTTACAGGCTAATATGAAAATACAAAAGTCAAAATTTACATTTAAGAAATTCAGCAAACAGGTTAGGAATTTGATTAAGTTGATTAAAGTTTATGATACAATGATATCAGGAGTTTCTGAAAGCAATGTAGTTGGTACAAAAGAGGAAACAAAGGACAATAGTTTATGTACTAATTGTCAGATTTTGACTGAAAGGATAGATGATTTGCAGAGTGCAATTCAAATAAAGGATATTCAGTTGTCTGAGTTACAGAATAATGTAAAGTTTAAAGCAGAGTCAAGCAAGAGTTTAGAGATTAATGTTAATGCAGACTCTATGAATGTTACTGCAGATTCTATGCAGAAGCCTTTTGTACAAGATATGCGGTTTTTCAAGGTTGATGACCAGGAACATGAAGTTTTGCTTAAAACAAAAATACTGAATAAAGCTGCTGAATGCAGACGCCGTTTAGATAAAGAAAAGCAAACTGGCGTTCAGAGTGCCACGTGTAAGGCCACACCCAGAGATGGTGAGATACACGTCACAGGCAGAACTAAAGTTTCAGAGCAGACAGGAAATACTTCCCTACATACTACACAAAGGAAAACTTTGAAAGTAGAAAATACAGAACATATTTCTGAGCAATATATTCTTTCTTCTTCAAACAATTGTTTGACTGATTTGCCTTATGCTTCAGAAGTCAAACAGATCAGTACATTGACTGTTAATGACAGTTCAATCAATATGAAAAACAATGATGAAAATGAGAGGGATGGATTACTTCTATCACCATCAGGATTTAGGGAAAAAGGTTCTGAGTCATCTCCAACATTAAAATATGTGACTTCACTTTTATTAGATGAAAGTGGAAGGCCATGGTTACATGGTTTATTAAATGGCAAGAATACTAAATGGTTAATAGATTTAGGATCTAAACTCAGTTTAACTAAAAACAAATTACATGTGAATATTGATTCTCCAAAATGTAATTTAATTGGTTTCAATGGAAAAGGAAATACAGTTGCAGCTAAAGTTTCTGGTGTGAATTTCGAGATTCCGGGAGTTTTAAAAACTAAAATGGACATCTGGTGTTGCCAAAATACAGAGAATATTTTAGGCATGGATGTGATTAGTAAATTAGATTGGGTTATTGATTTAAGTAATTCTACTATATGGAAAGATTCATCTAGGCCCAAATCTAGGTTAATAGATTCTTCCATGTACAATAATGTTGGAAGTATTTGTACAGCAGTCGCTGACATTTCTTCAGATCTTAATTGGCCACTAGGGATGAGCTTCGAGTTCGAGTCGAACTCATGTTCGACTCGAACATTGGCTGTTCGCAAGTTTGCCGAACAGCGAACAATTTGGGGTGTTCGCGGCAAATTCGAATGCCGCGGAACACCCTTTAAAAGTCTATGGGAGAAATCAAAAGTGCTAATTTTAAAGGCTGATATGCAAGTTATTGTCATAAAAAGTGTTTGGGGACCTGGGTCCTGCCCCAGGGGACATGGATCAATGCAAAAAAAAGTTTTAAAAACGGCCGTTTTTTCAGGAGCAGTGATTTTAATAATGCTTAAAGTCAATCAATAAAAGTGTAATATCCCTTTAAATTTCGTACCTGGGGGGTGTCTATAGTATGCCTGTAAAGGGGCGCATGTTTCCTGTGTTTAGAACAATCTGACAGCAAAATGACATTTCGAAGGAAAAAACTCATTTAAAACTACCCGCGGCTATTGCATTGCCGACAATACACATAGAAGTTCATTGATAAAAACGGCATGGGAATTCCCCAAAGGGGAACCCCGAACCAAAATTAAAAAAAAAAAAAATGACGTGGGAGTCCCACTAAATTCCATACCAGGCCCTTCAGGTCTGATATGGATATTAAGGGGAACCCCGGCCAAAATTAAAAAAAAAAAATGACGTGGGGTTCCCCCTAAATTCCATACCAGACCCTTCAGGTCTGGTATGGATTTTAAGGGGAACCCCGCGCCAAAAAAAAAAAAAAAAACGGCGTGGGGTCCCCCCAAAAATCCATACCAGACCCTTATCCGAGCACGCAACCTGGCAGGCCGCAGGAAAAGAGGGGGGGACGAGAGTGCGGCCCCCCCTCCCTCCTGAACCGTACCAGGCCACATGCCCTCAACATTGGGAGGGTGCTTTGGGGTAGCCCCCCAAAACACCTTGTCCCCATGTTGATGAGGACAAGGGCCTCATCCCCACAACCCTGGCCGGTGGTTGTGGGGGTCTGCGGGCGGGGGGCTTATCGGAATCTGGAAGCCCCCTTTAACAAGGTGACCCCCAGATCCCGGCCCCCCCCCTGTGTGAAATGGTAAGGGGGTACTTATACCCCTACCATTTCACGAAAAAAGTGTCAAAAATGTTAAAAATGACAAGAGACAGTTTTTGACAATTCCTTTATTTAAATGCTTCTTCTTTCTTCTATCTTCCTTCATCTTCTGGTTCTTCTGGCTCTTCTGGTTCTTCCTCCGGCGTTCTCGTCCAGCATCTCCTCCGCGGCGTCTTCTATCTTCTTCTCCTCGGGCCGCTCCGCACCCATGGCATGGGGGGAGGCTCCCGCTCTTCTCTTCTTCTTTTCTTCTCTTCTTCTCTTCTTCATTTTCTTCTCCGGGCCGCTCCGCAATCCATGCTGGCATGGAGGGAGGCTCCCGCTGTGTGACGGCGCTCCTCGTCTGACCCCGCCCCCCTCTGACGCACGGGACATGACGGGACTTCCCTGTGGCATTCCCCGTGACGTCACAGGGAAGTCCCGTCAAGTCACCGTGCGTCAGAGTGGGCGGGGTCACCGGGTGGCCCCGCCCCCTCCGTTATTTAAGAACTGTCAAACGAGGAGCGCCGTCACACAGCGGGAGCCTCCCTCCATGCCAGCATGGATTGCGGAGCGGCCCGGAGAAGAAAATGAAGAAGAGAAGAAGAGAAGAAAAGAAGAAGAGAAGAGCGGGAGCCTCCCCCCCATGCCATGGGTGCGGAGCGGCCCGAGGAGAAGAAGATAGAAGACGCCGCGGAGGAGATGCTGGACGAGAACGCCGGAGGAAGAACCAGAAGAGCCAGAAGAACCAGAAGAACCAGAAGATGAAGGAAGATAGAAGAAAGAAGAAGCATTTAAATAAAGGAATTGTCAAAAACTGTCTCTTGTCATTTTTAACATTTTTGACACTTTTTTTGTGAAATGGTAGGGGTACTTATGTACCCCCTTACCATTTCACACAGGGGGGGGCCGGGATCTGGGGGTCACCTTGTTAAAGGGGGCTTCCAGATTCCGATAAGCCCCCCGCCCGCAGACCCCCACAACCACCGGCCAGGGTTGTGGGGATGAGGCCCTTGTCCTCATCAACATGGGGACAAGGTGTTTTGGGGGGCTACCCCAAAGCACCCTCCCAATGTTGAGGGCATGTGGCCTGGTATGGTTCAGGAGGGAGGGGGGGCCGCACTCTCGTCCCCCCCTCTTTTCCTGCGGCCTGCCAGGTTGCGTGCTCGGATAAGGGTCTGGTATGGATTTTTGGGGGGACCCCACGCCGTTTTTTTTTTTTTTTTTGGCGCGGGGTTCCCCTTAAAATCCATACCAGACCTGAAGGGTCTGGTATGGAATTTAGGGGGAACCCCACGTCATTTTTTTTTTTTAATTTTGGCCGGGGTTCCCCTTAATATCCATACCAGACCTGAAGGGCCTGGTATGGAATTTAGGAGGACTCCCACGTCATTTTTTTTTTTTAATTTTGGTTTGGGGTTCCCCTTTGGGGAATTCCCATGCCGTTTTTATCAATGAACTTCTATGTGTATTGTCGGCAATGCAATAGCCGC
The DNA here is from genome assembly GCA_037953035.1 of Aquarana catesbeiana. Taxonomy (NCBI): domain Eukaryota; kingdom Metazoa; phylum Chordata; class Amphibia; order Anura; family Ranidae; genus Aquarana; species Aquarana catesbeiana. The sequence goes on along the minus strand of JBBHAA010000062.1, from coordinate 4,570,339 downwards.
GGGTAGTTTTAAATGAGTTTTTTCCTTCAAAATGTCATTTTGCTGTCAGACTGTTCTAAACACAGGAAACATGCGCCCCTTTACAGGCATACTATAGACACCCCCCAGGTACGAAATTTAAAGGGATATTACACTTTTATTGTTTGACTTTAAGCATTATTAAAATCACTGCTCCTGAAAAAACGGCCGTTTTTAAAACTTTTTTTTGCATTGATCCATGTCCCCTGGGGCAGGACCCAGGTCCCCAAACACTTTTTATGACAATAACTTGCATATAAGCCTTTAAAATTAGCACTTTTGTTTATTCATGTTCGTGTCCCATAGACTTTAACGGTGTTCGCGTGTTCGAACGAACTTTTTTCCTGTTCGCATGTTCTGGTGCGAACCGAACAGGGGGGTGTTCGGCTCATCCCTATTGGCCACACACAGGAACCAATCTCGAATTGGAACAATCGGTAAGAGCACATAAAAGTCTTTGGAGTCAGAACAAAATGGATACAGGTTTGTTTAAAGATATTGAGATAGAAATTGAGGGACGAGACCCTGAACCCCAAATTCAAAATAAGTTGCCACAAGAATCAATAGGTCCAGTTTCTGACATTGTACAATCATTTTTACAACAAGGAATATTAAAGAAGGCACAATCAGTGGTAAATAATTGTATTTGGCCTATCAAGAATGCTGATGATTCGTATTCTTTATCAGTTGATTTAAGATCACTGAATAAATGCCTCACAAATAACAAACCTATTGTTCCTAATTTAAATTTAATGTCACAAATGGATGCCAAGGCCAAAGTATTTTCAGTACTGGAAATTTCCAATAGTCATTTTTCAGTACCAGTAACAAATAGCTGTCATTATAAACTTGCCTTCAGTTTCAATAAAGAAACTTATGCCTTCACTAGAATAATTCCAGAAATGGAAATCAGTGATGGAATAGTGCACGAGTGCTTGGAGAAAGTTTTATCAAAATTTTCTAGACCAAAATGTATTTTCCAACATGTGGACAAAATTTTGTTGTCTACCCAAAATACAGAGGAACATGTCACTCTGTTGACAGAGTTATTTACTCTGTTACAAACAGCAGGATTGAAATTGAACACAGAGTCAGTTCAGTTAATGAAAGATAAAGTTAACTTTCTTCATATGCAAATTAGTCATGGACAGAGAAAGTTATCACAGGAAAAAGTTAGAAACATTTTTGCTATTCCAGTTCCAACATCTTACAAGGCATTATATCAATTTTTGAGTGAGGTAAATTCTTGCAAAGAGTTTTTACAGGAATACGATGATAAAGTTAAACCATTATTTGATTTCTTGAAACAAAAAGATGTTGTGTTTGATCAATGGTCTCAAACCCATACAGATGTTTTTGAAATGTTGAAAAAAGATTTGCAGAATGCTGTTTCATTGCATACAATCGAAATTGGAATATCTATGCCTGTTTTATTGTCTACTAGGGTATCTGAGAATTCCATCTCAGTAATTTTATTTCAGGTAAAAGATGGTGAACCGAAAATAATAGGTTTTTTCTCCAGAGGTTTGACAAATATGGAAAAGACTTTTGACACAAATATAAAGCGATTGTTAGGTGTTTATTTTGCAGTCAAAGTAACAGAAAAGATTGTGAGATCTAGGATGATCATATTACGGACACCTGATGTGTCATTAAAAATTCTTTTTAAGAGAATTCATTCAGGAGAATTATATGACAAATATTGCCCATTTTTTAAAACTTTAAAATCTAAACCCATAGAGGTAGATGTGATAACAGAACATTCTCAGCTAAATTTATTCAGAAAGCCTATAAATGGGATTGTTAGAACAAGTGCTGAGAGATGCTTTGAGACAGGATTTGTCAATAATATTAAGAATTGTTCAACAGTTCTTTCTAGGTGTTACCCAAAGAATGGTTATACTATTCAGCAAAAATTCTACAGAAAATGCTGAATTGAAAATGTTAGAAGTACAGTACAGCACGCATTACTCTGAAACATTATAGAGGAGAAGTGAATGGATAAACAATTCGCTTTTGTCTTCTGGGGTAATTTAAAATCTTTTATTTGGTTTATGAAAACAAGATATTATATTATGACTAAAAAAAGAGAAATTGCGTCCTGTCGTTTAAATACACAGAATAATAAATTAGAATATAGGTCATTTTAAGAAAAATAGAGCAAAGTAAGGTAATTAGAAATGTTATTATTAAAATATGGTTTGTATGTCATAATAAAATATTAGAATTTTGGTATGTAAAATGAATAAGTAAATGAAGGTATATTTTGCATGTATTTAAATTCTCAATAATGATACTGCATTCTTTTTTAGGATCTGACTTGTAAGTCACCAAAAGAAAGAAATGTAATATTTCTAGACGTTCCAGATGGGAACAAAATCTTGACGTTTAAGAATATCGGTTCTGGGAGAAGAATTGACAGAAGAGATTCATTCGTTATAATTATTGTTGTCATTTTAATGTTCAATAAAGTTTTTCCAACTTTACAGAGTGCAGGAAGAAGAAGAGGAAGAAAAAAATTCTCGAGAACCTCTGATAAGAGAGGACATTCTAAAAACAATGGACTTTTGATTTTTTTTTTGACTACTGATGAAATAATTTATCCATCAGATATATTACAGTTTTTATATATCATTTTTATGTGACAGGACATGTTTATTATATCAAGATGAGATATTTTTTACACATCATTTTTTACACTCATATATAGTGTATTTTCAAAGTTGAAAGGGTTAAACATCCCTACAATAGAGTCATTCTAGTAAGAGGGAACATCTGGTGTTAATTAAGACAGAGTACATTTTTCTTAAAGATACATAAACAAGATAGGATTAACTTTACATTGTAATATGTATTTAGTTTTGAAATCATCTCACTTATATGAACAAATTGAAGTTAAGAACATATTTTATGTTTAATTTTGACAAGGTTATTAGAAAGGTTTTATGGATTATAGATTTATGTTAAACACAATTTGGAGGGAAAATATGAAACAAATTTCTGAAGTGATATCTATATTTCAAAGTATTGTACAACAATGTTACATTTATGAATCATGAAATTAAGGGGATTGATTTATTTGGTAAAAGAAAATAATAAGGGTGAAAATATGTTTTATGGTATATGAAGATGAAGGGTTATGAATTCACTTTTCCTTATATAGAATCAAATTTGAAAATATATATTTACATCAATTATCTTAAGTTCTTTGAGGATAAATGAATACGATGAATGAATACGAATGTGATGCGTTTGAGGTATAAATGGATTTAGAGTTAGATTCAGATTTATTTAGATTTAAAAATGATAAGATTGGATAAATCAATCATTTTGAGAGGGAAATGTTAGAATATCAGAATTTATGAATGGTTGAGTTCTTGTGATAATTGAATTATATATATAAATATATATATAAATATATATATCTTCTGCGTATGGAAAAGGTGAAGTTATATAGGTTTTTATACTCATGAAAGTTTATGCTGGTATAGGCTTAGTATGCATTTCTTGGGAGAGATTCAACTCACATATGGATGCAATTTAGTGTCGACTAATTCACCTCCCCCATCGTAAGAGATAAAGTTACAATCTTTCCAAAGACACAAAGTTCCAATATGTTAAGAATATAAGCTGTTTCTTTACATTACTATATTTCTTGATTAGGATATTATTAAGAACACTGCATTTTTCATATATGTATACTGATATGTAGGATTTTATATGTTTAAAGGAAATGTATATATTGTAGCTTTTCTCACATAGTTCATAGCCCCACCCTTAGGAATGTTGGAAGGAGTAATTCAAATTTCAAGGTCTTTTCTATGGGACTATAACAAACCTTTTTTAAGTCAGCCTCTTTGGGAAAGGTGGGGGTTAATTAAAGGAGTACAGACAGGCTGTGGGGAGAGGGACACTTGCACTGCAGCTCTCCATGAAGACGCACACACACACAGACACACATCTCAAGACATACACACAGACATATCTGATTTAAACATTATTTTAAGAATAATCTATTTTTGTATTCTACATTTTGACATTGTTTTTGTAACATTTTGCTAATTGATCATTAAATCAATTTTGGAGGTTTTACACGAGAACTTAACAGATTTTTCTTGGAACTTTTCTCATCAATATGAATTATTGAAATATAGTTATTAATACAGTAATAACTCGATTTCTACAGTAATAAAACTACATTACAGGGAAGACTAAAAAAAAAAAAAAAACTTCTGTGATATCGCTAGTGACAGACTGCTCCATATGTAATTTTTTTGCCCATAGCTACACTCTAGAGTTTAGAATACCACATTTCCATCCAATTTTTAGAGGAAAGCAAGTAAGATACACAGGTCAGTCATAACATTATGACCACTGATGGGCAAATGCGGCCCATGCATTGAGGGCATCCCAGCATCACCCCACCCCCCATCCCTGCCGCCACCTCCCTATCCATGCGCCCGGCCACTTTAAGGACGCCGGGTGCATGAATTCCTATGGCGGGGGTGTTTTTTTTTAAGCACCTGATTAAAGCCAGAGGTTCTAATAGGTTTCAAAAAAGGGTGGGCTCGGGGCTCAGAGAGTGCGCCCTGATCCCCCTCAATTGTGTGATGATAGTGAATGAATTTTCACTATTTTCACACTAATTTCTCCCCACCAATCAGGAGGCAGGCCGTGAGACCTGTTTCCTGATTGGTCAAAGTGTCAGGCAATCCTATTGGATGCCTAGCACTTTGGAGAACAGAGAGGAGACGCGGAAAGAGCTGACACCTGAACTGGTGCCCACACCCGAGGAGAGGAGACCACAGCACCAGCCCTAGATCGGGTAGGTGCCATAGTGCTAGCTGCCCAATGTGCGGTGGGACTTTCTCAATCCCGTGCCACGGGCCGGGCGGGGTGGGTTGTCAGTCACGTGCCGCGGGTGGGGGGGGTTTTGTCAGCTGTCACTGCACTGAACACAGATCTTTCAGCAAGATAATCCAATCCATACCAGGGGATTAACAGAAGGAAGCTGCTTGGATTCACCAACCAGGCTATGAAGGGGACCCTGGCAGTAGGCAAGTGCCAAGTTAGGGTACATTTCATCCCCCACCAAGGAGCATGTCAGCTGACTGTGGATGCCTTGTGCTGACTGTAGATGGCCAGAGCTGACTGCAGATAGATGCCCCGATTTGTGCATGCCCAGGGCTGACTGTGGATATATACCCTGATCTGTAATGCTGAGCTGTATACCTTGATCTGTGAGGCTAAGTTATATATCCTGATTCGTGAGGCTGAGCTATATACCCTGATCTGTGATGCTGAGCTATATACCCTGATCTGTGAGGCTGAGCTATATACCCTGATCTGTAATGCTGAGCTGTATACCCTGATCTGTGAGACTGAGCTATATACCCTGATCTATGAGACTGAGCTATAAACCCTGATCTGTGAGGTTGAGCTATATACCCTGATCTGTGAGGCTGAGCTGTATACACTGTCCTGTGATTCTGGGGCTGTATACTCTGTCCTGTGATCCTGAGCTGAATACTCCTGACACTATGGGTGGAAGCAAGTAGAATACGGGGGGTGGAGTGGGTGGATTATATAAGGGGCGGGCTTATGAGCCAAAGACATGCTGGTAGGTTAATTAGATCCTGTTGAAAAATTGGCTAAATATGGGTATGTTGTATGTGTATGTGTTTGTAAGCATGTCAGGACCCAATGGGGCAAAGGACCGCGCTATACCGCAGATGGACACTGGCAGCAAAAAGCGCCCTGAGACGATTCAGTTCGCATAGGTAGTGCTATACAAGTCATTCATTCATTCATTTATTCACGAGAAGTGGGAGGGGTCAAAAAGGAAGGGTGGGGTCTGGTGCCCCCCCATCCTAAAACTTCACCAGCCGCCACTGCTGACAGGTAAAGACAATATCTCGTTACAATGGCATCTGAAAATCAGTGGGATATATTAGGCAGCAAGTGAACATCTTGTCCATGAAGTTTATGTGGTGAAAGTAGTAAAAATGGGCATCGCAGTTTGTTTTGTAGGTGGCTGTGAAGCCCATGGTAAAACTATGTCCACAGCCAAAAGCTTCTACAATGGTCAAATAAACATGAAAACTGGACTACGGAGCAATGGAAGAAGATGGCCTGGTCTGATGAATCACGTTTTCTTTTACATCATGTGGATTGCCGAGTGCGCGTGCGTCACTTATCTGGGAAAAAGATGGCACCAAGATGTGGTATAAGAAGGCAAGTTGGCAGAGGCAGTGTGATGCTTTGAGCAATGTTCTGCAAGGAAACCTTGGGTCCTGCCCTTCATGTGGATGTTACTTTGGTGTCCATGCCTCAATGGGTCAGGGCTGTTTTAGCAAAAGGGGGGCATACTCAATATTAGGTGGGTGGTCATAATGTTATGGCTGATCGATGTATATGTAAATGAAAAGAGCAGAATAGAGGCTGCCACCATTTCTGCATGTTCAATGATATGGGGAGTCCGAACTAGGGATCCGGAAGCCCTTTTGTTACTACAGTACCTACACAAAACCCTTCTGTGTAGGAAACAATATCTATATGTATAATACTATATACTTACTTTAAATACATGAACAATCTTATTTCAGGTTTGTTGACATTAAACAAGTGTACAGTCAGGTCCATAAATATTGGGACACCAACAAAATTCTAATCTTTTTGGCTCTATACACCACCACAATGGATTTGAAATGAAACAAACACGATGTGCTTTGAATGCAGACTTTTAGCTTTAATTTGAGGGTATTTACATCCAAATCAGGTGAACGGTGTAGGAATTACAACAGTTTGTATATGTGCCTCCCACTTTTTAAGGGACCAAAAGTAATGGGACAATTGGCTGCTCAGCTGTTCCATGGCCAGGTGTGTGTTATTCCCTCATTATCCCATTTACAAGGAGCAGATAAAAGGTCCAGAGTTCAGTTCAAGTGTGCTATTTGCATTTGGAATCTGTTGCTGTCAACTCTCAATATGAGATCCAAAGAGCTGTCACTATTAGCGAAGCAAGCCATCATTAGGCTGAAAAAACAAAACAAACCCAGAGCGATAGCAAAAATATTAGGTGTGGCTAAATCAACTGTTTGGAACATCCTTAAAAAGAAAGAGCGCACCGGTGAGCTCAGCAACACTAAAAGACCCGGAAGACCACAGAAAACTGTGGTGGATGACCAAAGAATTCTTTCCCTGGTGAAGAAAACACCCTTCACAACAGTTGTCCAGATCAAGAACACTCTCCAGGAGGTAGGTGTATGTGTGTCAAAGTCAACAATCAAGAGAAGACTTCACCAGAGTGAATACAGAGGGTTCACCACAAGATGTAAACCATTGGTGAGCCTCAAAAACAGGAAGGCCAGATTAGAGTTTGCCAAACAACATCTAAAAAAGCCTTCACAGTTCTGGAACAACATCCTATGGACAGATGAGACCAAGATCAACTTGTACCAGAGTGATGGGAACAGAAGAGTATGGAGAAGGAAAGGAACTGCTCATGATCCAGAGCATACCACCTCATCAGTGAAGCATGGTGGTGGTAGTGTCATGGCGTGGGCATGTATGGCTGCCAATGGAACTGGTTCTCTTGTATTTATTGATGATGTAACTGCTGACAAAAGCAGCAGGATGAATTCTGAAGTGTTTCAGGCAATATTATCTGCTCATATTCAGCAAAATGCTTCAGAACTCATTTGACGGCGCTTCACAGTGCAGACAGACAATGACCTGAAGCATACTGCAAAAGCAACCAAAGAGTTTTTTAAGGGAAAGAAGTGGAATGTTATGCAATGGCCAAGTCAATCATCTGACCTGAATCCGATTGAGCATGCATTTCACTTGCTGAAGACATAACTGAAGGGAAAATGCCCCAAGAACAAGCAGGAACAGTTGCAGTAGAGGCCTGGCAGAGCATCACCAGGGATGAAACCCAGCATCTGGTGATGTCTATGCGTTCCAGACTTCAGGCTGTAATTGACTGCAAAGGATTTGCAACCAAGTATTAAAAAGTGAAAGTTTGATGGATGATTGTTAATCTGTCCCATTACTTTTGGTCCCTTAACCCATTGACCCTTGACATTATCAATAAATCATAAACCTATGTGACTATGCGGCAGTGTGGAAACTAGGTTACAGCATTTTCTCTCTGACTGTGTGAATGCAAATCACCATCAAGTGCTTCTTGTCTCACTGACTTTGCTTTGAACTATTTGTATTGTGGCTGATGTGTTCATAGCAACAACAAAAAAATAACACTCATAAGGAAATGTCCTATATATGTGCTACAGTTTTCTTTCAATAACACTTAGTTATGTCATTCTCTGATTAACTATCCAAAACCTTACAGATGCTCTTTTGTAAAGCGTCTGTATTTATGGTATTCTGCAGTATTAGGACATCAAAATTACATAGACATGTACCTTTCTTTGTTAATGCAAAACCTCATCTAAAAATCTTATTTCGTTTAGATGAACTAGAAAGGGTTAAAACCTTTGGGTTTTTTTGTTTGTTTGTTTGTTTTTAAGAATAAGGTTTTTTAAACATATTTTAAGGAATACAATTGGAGAGCACAGACCTTGAGGCATCATAATCACATCCAAGTACAATATTACCTCAATAAACCACAAGTGTGAAAGTATTACAGTATGATCGTGAGAACCTAAAGGCAAGGGTAATAACACTAATGCTGGACACATAAGTGTTTTAATTATCAGAAATTTGTGCAACATACAAACTAGTGTTTCCTGAGAGCAAAGAACAACTTGTGAAAAAGGGAAGAACCCCTAGGTCTGCCATACATCAGTCACATACTCCAAGTCCAAGGCAGGGTTCTTAGAAAGGATCCCAGGGCTTCACAGCTCAAAAATTCAATCTAGATAGAACACACTGCTATAAATTTAGAATATCGTGCCTGTAAACTCGTAGTGAGTTCTTCTATTCTCATTACATGGTTCAGTTCAACTACCCGTACTTTAACCTCTCTGGCGGTATGATTATTTCAGATTTTTTATGCTGAAAGCGGTACAATTATTTTGCACGGAAATTTGGCGTTTTATATTGCAGGCCTGTAATTCTTAGGAATAACTCACTTAAATCTGCCCAAACAAGAGTCTAGTAGACATCCCGGGTATGATAAAGTTTGAAAAATGAAATAAAAAATTAAAATATAATAAATAACTATAAATAATTATAACAAATAATAATATAATAATAATAAAAATTATTCAATAATGTAATGTAAATTAAAAACAGTGAAATTTGCTCAGTTGCAGAATTGTCGCTGTCATCACTTTAATGCCCTGTACACACGGTCGGACATTGATCGGACATTCTGACAACAAAATCCATCGTTTTTTTCCGACGGATGCTGGCTCAAACTTGTCCTGCATACACACGGTCGCACAAAGTTGTTGGAATTTCAGGACGTCAAGAACGCGGTGACGTACACCACGTACGACGAGACTATAAAAGGGCAGTTCAATACCAAGCGCGCCAACCTTTGGGCTCCTTTTGCTAATCTCGTGTTGGTAAAAGTTTGGTGAGAGACGGTTTGCGCTTTTTCAGATCGTATTTCTGGTGTTCAGTTTGTGCTTGTGGGTTTGCATCTGTTCTTCAGTGCGTGCAGTGAGTTCCCATTGATTTATCATTGTGTTCTTGTCCGTTCGTTACTGATTTTCAGGTCGCTCTTTACAGGCCTTGCTGTTCTTCAATGCGTTCTGCTACTCTGTTCTGACCAGCCGACCGTTTTCTACCCATGTTGCATGTACGTACTCACCGTAGAGTTCGTGCTGTGCGGGGGGCTTGGTGTTGGGGTTCTTGCTTTGACACAAGCCCAGTCCATGAACAGGGGGAGGGGAGTTCATGGACCAAGAATTGATTGCTCCAGCCTGACCAATTCTGTCAAATGTCTTTGCTCCGTGAGATCCGTGAGAATAATCCTGACGATTTCAGTAACTTTCTCCAGATGATGGACCCCGTTTTTCACCGTTTGTTGGCTTTGCTGACTCCTTATATCTGCATGCGGCATCACTCCGGAGCAGAGGCTAATCGCCACGTTGCGGTAGTTCTCGACAGGCATCTCCCCCCAGGCTCTGGGGATCATTATCCCAGAGACCTGTTCTGCCATCATCCAGGTCCTGCAGAAGGACTATATTAAGGTAAGATTTTTATCCTTTAACATCACATTTTATTGTATTTAATGTTTGATAATATATTGTATGTGTTTCCTCATTCCCTAATTACCATGGTTGTAATATGCTGTGAATGTCCCCTTTGTCCTCATGCATGCTGGGTTTTTTTTATTTTTTATTTTTGTCCTTCATGCACATTTGCTTTCACTAACCTCCACAGCATGCTCTCCTGGGCCTATATCCACCTCATCTAGTCACTTAACAATGTATTTTGTCAGCTCCATAGTAGTGCTTTACCCTAAACAACCCCTAAAATGTGTGTAGCAATAACTCTCAGTGGAGCTGCTGGTTTAAAGCGGGCTGTTACCTTCACTCTCGATACCTCTGTTTTACCGGCACCGGGTCTAGGGTTCCGTTGAGTTTACCTCTGGATGACACAAGCACCAAACATTTGAGTAGGTTTTCCAATGCTTTAATAAACGAACAAGGGAAGTAGCAGGAAAGAGGTAGAAGGAAAGCTGCAGGGATGCTCAAATACCTTTCAGTAGTATTCTTCAGAACTTTCTTTGCAATTGAACACTTGTAGCTGAATAGTCTCCCCTTTATAGGATTCAATCTTTGCCCCCCTGGATAGACATCTCTCACTTGCCTAGCAGCCAGTACGCAGCACGAACAAAATTCTCTGCCACTGACTTGTTTGGAATAAAACCCGTACGATCCTCTGCCACAGGATGTATTGGTTTGTGATGAATGTCAGACACAGTACTTGAACCTTTAAGCCAACCCGGCAGTACTATGCAGTAAGACTACTTCAGGATACGTCCTCCAACCGAGTCACCAGGCCCTTCTCCAGACCAGCACTCTGCATGATCCTTCCATGACGGGTCCTCCCCTGGGATTTTCTCGGTTGTCCAGCTTCTTCATTCAGGATAGACAGCTCAGGACCATTCCTCTGCTGCTGTGGTAGGCCCCAGACAGGCTTCTGGGCCCACCCACATGCCGCAGCGACGCAGGCCTCTGGAACGGAGGACCACCTGGTGGTACTCTTAACACATACCTGTCGGCCAGGAGGGCCAGCAGGTGGCTAAAAAACGAACCCCAAAATATGGCGTCTGTCCCATAAATACCCTCTCCCAGAATGCAACTCAGAGGACCACCTCCACCGAGTTGTCCTCGGGACAGAGGAGCTCTCATACGCTTCAACATGTTGCTTTTCCAACACTGGCCCATGGTGACAACGACACCCACCGGCACAGTGTGGAACTACATGCAACTCAGCCAAGCTGGAACAGAGGCAAATCTGACTTCCTCTAACAAGTGACCCACTAGATTTACCTATCAGCGGTAGATCAAAAATCTACCAGCGCTACATGTGTAAAAATGTTATTTGTGCTTTAAATTCAGGCAGAATGCCAGAGGTTTTTTTTTTTTTGGGTTCCAAAATCATTTGGAACCCTCCCTCCCCCCCAACTGCTAAGTCAGCTGATACCAATCCTCTATCAGCTGACTTTGCCAAACCCATACATACTATACCTACCTCTTTTGTGGTCAGATTTATGGATGAATTCCCCAAAGCATGTAGTGCAAGGGCATGCCTGAATACTTTCAAATGGTACTGTTTAAAGTTTTTGTATCCTATTATTATCTTGATAGGTAATAGCAGAATGTAAAAAATGTGCTAAAATGTGTACAGTGTGTATTTATATCAGTGTATTATGACACTTCTTACCTGTCCAGTGGGCTGCCAATAGTGTAAGTAAGGAGGTGCTGGCCACAGTAATACACATTAGTTAGGCATTAATCTCTCAATGAAGTGGAGAGGATTACCTGTCCAAAACATCCCCCCCCCTAAAATTTTTAAAATAGCCCATGGGGGGAATCTGAAAGGTGGACCTTATACCTTTGTCTTTAAATACTCCCTAAAATAAATGTTATACTGAAGATGGCCAAGAATGTTTGTGTCTAATCTGCTTTCAATGTTTATGTGCAAAATTATTAATTTTTTTTCTTGTTTGACTCCACAGTTTCCTTCCAACCCACAGGAATGGCAGACTGTGGCCTCCCACTTTGCCCAGCGGTGGGACTTTCCTAACTGCGTCGGGGCAATTGATGGGAAACACATCCAGATTTGTCCCACCCCCCAACTCAGGGTCATACTATTACAACTACAAGGGGTTCAATAGTATTGTGATGTTGGCGGTGGTGTCGGCTACTTACGAGTTCCTGTATGTGGACGTGGGGAAGAATGGCCGGATGTCAGATGGTGGAGTCATCGCCCAGACAGAGTTCTATAGGCATCTCCAGAATGGCAGCTTGGACTTGCCACCTCCAGAAGACAATGCAGAAGGACTCTCATTCGTCTTTGTTGCAGATGAAGCATTTGCTCTGGGGGACCATCTTATGCGGCCATTCCCTATGAGGACCCTCACCCCCGACCAGAGGGTTTTTAATTACCAGCTGGCCAGAGCCAGAAGAGTGGTGGAGAACACGTTTGGAATAATGGCCAGCCGGTTCCGCCTATTTCTTACACCGATACACATGGCGGAATATAAACTCAATCACATCATTCTGGCTTGCTGTGTTCTCCACAACTTTTTAAGGAGAAATTCTTGGAACTATGCTGGCTCAGTTGGGCCTGAGGCCAGAATTAATATTATTGAACCAACCCTGACGGCGCTTGAAGCTGGCCATCCTGGCTTGCCCCCCCAGAGTGCCCGCAAGGTCCATATAAGATACATGGAATACTTTGCGGGTAGGGGGGCCATCGATATACCAGACAATGTCTGAGACATTTTTTAAATAAAAATATATTTTAAACTGAACAAATATTTGCTTTGATTTACTGCTTGGCTTTTTTTTTTAGCTGATCATGACCGAAATTTGGGGAGTCTTGAAAATGGCGTGATTGTGTAAAATTAGAAAGCACTGTTGGGTGTTATTTACTAAAGGAAAATACACTTTGCACTACAAGTGCACCTGAGACTGCACTGAAACTGCACTTGTAGTGCAAAGTGGATTTGCCTTTAGTAAATAACCCAGATTGTCACTGAAAACAACAGCTTTACTCCAAAAACTGCTTTTGAGCATTGAAAGAAGAAGGCACACATTGTTGATTATCAATCTTTTTAATCAAAGCACAAGCACATGTGCGTTTCTAAAAGGGTTTTTGAACAAACCAACATGTTTGTTATATAACAATTTTTTAGGTCACATTAATAATAAGTAGTAATTGCCTTTTAAGGTAAAACAGGCATGTTTTAAACCATAAAAAAATACACATCTCTGGAACTTACAAAGTTCAACTTTTATAGAAAGTGAAGGCAATATCAGACATGAGTATTTATAAACTGTGTTTGATATTGCGTTCAGCAGATGGGGTGATGTCACCCCTGGAAAAGCCAAATTTTGAAGATGCACACAAATTGCCCAATGTCAACATGTGCTAGCTGCCATCATGGGGGATCAATGAATGTGTTTTGTGGCTGCAACCCCTTCCTCTCAGCTACTTTATTATTGAGGAAGGGGTTGCACCTACAATACGCGTACATTCATCTCCCGTGATGGCAGATAGCACATGTTGACACACTGTGTGCATCTTCAAAATTTGGCTTTTCTATAATATGTCAAAAATTAGTCATAAAAACAACAATAAACCTGCAATAAGTTAGGGATTTCTAGTTGTTTTATATTCTCCCTAAAATATCAATGATGTTCTTCATTTTGTTTTGAACATCAATGATGTTTTGCTTTATGTTTTCTAAATCCCTATTACACCCCATTATCTCCCCGATGAGGATCTGGGCACTTTCACTTGTGAAATTACATTCCTCTTCCACAACATCACGATCACCTAAAACAAACAAAACAAAAAACACCATGTATTATAAATATGCAGGCATCCATCTCTTACCTGAAGCTGTGGTCGTAGACACTCACCTATTGTGGTGGCAAGTTCTATAACGTCTCCCTCCTGCTCCTCTGGTTGGGTTTGGGGGAATTCCACTTCTTCCTGAGGTGGGGGGTCCGTGGTCTCCTCTGATGAGTGGTGTCCTCCAAGTCTTTTCTCCCCTATGTGAACAAAAATAGGTATACTTAGCACAGATATTTGATGACAGAAATAGGAATATGAAACATTGCTTGTAAGTGGGGTAAAATTGTCTGTTTTGGCAGAGTTCCAAGATGAAGAAATATTTTTGTCCTTTGTCAAGCTTAAATACTTACCTGTTTTGTGCAAGCTTCACAGATGGAGACACCCCTATAGTATCCACTGGAGCACCTGTGTGGGCCCCCTAATAAAAAGGGTGTTCTTGTGTCCCACGCTAGTGCTCCAGCGTCCAGATGTGTAAACAGCTGCTGAGTGTCCTCTCCTTACACAGAATCTAGTTTGCATTTCATTCTAGTTACAAACCCATCTAGACAACAAACTTATTTTAAGAGAAGTAGGCCAGAAAAAATGTATTGAACTGTATCTGGACAAAACATGGTGTTTTAGTGGCCGAACGAACAATGTTTCCTACGAACGAATAATGTGTCCATGAACATGAAAGTTTCCATTTTAAACTGTACAACAGTAAAGAAAAGCACATGGAGCAGCACGAACGTAATAAAAATAAAGAATAGGAACACAGGACAACTACTTACTATTTTGCAGCACTCTCCTGATCCTTCAATACTGATCGTGCTCCCTTAATTTGAGGTCCGACCACTGTTTCCTCAGTTGATCCTTGGATCGTCGTACCCCAAAATTCCTGTGCAGACTCTTCACAACTTTCGCCATGATCTTGGCCTTTCTCACATTTGGGTTGGGGTAAGGTCCATACTTCCTGTCATAGTCAGCCCTCTACAATATGTCCACCATCTCAACAAAGGCTATATTTGGGGCCTTAAATCTTCTCCTCCGGGATCGTGACATTTCTGGCTCCGGGCTGTCCTCCTCCTCATTGCTGCTATTATCATGCACCTGTTGTGTCTCCACCATGTGCTCTTCCCCACTGCGCTGAACGAGAAGGGGCGGGGAACAGACTAGAAAGAACGTCAGGCGCGTTCGGAGTTTCACACATGCGCAGTGTATATAAAGCATAACATGCGTGTGTCTTACGTACGATCTGTGAGCGGAGGAAGGAGTATCTGATCGTGATAACGAAGGTACCATTTTAACTTGGGCCTATACTGCTTATAGATTGAGACCTATCTTGGGACAAGATTAGGAGAGTTTAGCCTGACATTAGGGTTTGTCTTGTGTTGTGTCTTGCAGAGAAAATGGATCTAGTCAATGATCATGACTTTATGCCAATATTCATTGATATGTTCAGGGAGCTGCCCTGTCTGTGGCAGGTAAACCACCCACATTATAACAATAAACCAAAGAGGAAGGCAGCGCTGGATCAATTGCTGGAATTTGTGAAGCCGGTGATCCCCACGGCAGACATCCCCTATTTGAAGGCCCTAATTGGTGGCATGAGGAGCACTTATCTTAGGGAGCGCAGGAAGGTCCAGGATTTCCAGAGATCAGGAACTACAGATGACATTTATGTACCCAGGCTGTGGTACTATGACAGACTGCATTTTCTGGCAGGCCAGACTGAACCCAGGCCAGCACTCTCCAGTCTTCCTTCCACGCTTCCTTCCACCTCAGCTGAGGCTTCTGACGCCCAACCTGGGCCTTCCAGGCAGCAACATGTGGAGGAGCCCAGCTTGAGCCAGGTATAGCATTCTTCTAAATATTTCTGTTGGTCAAATTAATGATGTTATATCTATGTTAGTTTGGATTCCTAATTTCTGATTTCACAAAGTGTTTTACATATCAGTAGACAGTAGTGGCCACAAATGATTGTGACAAGAATGAAAAATGCTGGGGTCAGAATGATAGTCTTTTCTATTTATTAATATTCAATTTGCAACAGTCATGAGATGAAAATTGTGTGTGATTGATGAACCAAAAACTAAATTGATGTCCCTTTTTCATACACAGGAAAGTCTCAGCCAGGAGGTGGCTGGGCCCAGTAGCCTGCCCGATACCCAGGTCCCTCCCCTCTGCCTTCAACCAAAAAGTGGCAGGAAGAGGAGTAACATGAAGGAGGCAGCAATTGGCCTATTTTGGAAGGCTACTGAACTAGTGTTCAAGAGGACTTTGCGTACATTACAGCCTGCAAAATCCAGTAAATGGAGGAGGGCCAATGCCTAATATGTGAGTATATCATCTTACAAAAAAGGGGTTGAGGGGCCCTCTCACAAGCCAAAGCCACGGTTGTGAGTTCAACCATGGTCCTCCTCCTCCAGGTCCTCCTCCTCCTCTTCCTCCTGCCACACCTCCAACACCAGAGCCACAGCCTGGAAGGAAGCGTCTAAGGAAGACCAGAGAGTGATGAACTGGGTTCCGTCTGGTCTGGCAAAAGATGCAGGCTGTGGAATGACCACAGCCTGGGGACAGATATGTCATGTCGTGATCTCTTGGACTTTTGGACAAGATTGTACTCCCTTATATATGAACTCCTCAGGCCACCAATTTTGCATTAAAATAGTTGATGTGTGCCCTGGAGGCCAAAGGCTTCGCCAATTTCAGCAGTTTCTCCAGCGTTGCCTTCCTCTTTCTTTGGTTATGACCCCTTAATAAAGGTTTTTTTTTTCCTATTATACTCGCCTATGTGTTTTCCTTCAAAAAAGGACAGTTTGTTTGTGAGGAGACAGGTACATTTCAAAAATAGAATGTGAAATTAACAAGAGACACCAAACAATCTCCTTGAGATTAAATAATACAAGATAATAATGGTGTTGTGGTAATTTGATGCAGAAAACACACCCAAATATATTAAAAAATAATAGGAGATCAGGATTTAAAAAACTAAAAAAAAAATAATACAAAATCTAAAAACTTAAAAAAAAAAAAAAAAATTCGGGAGATGTGACAAATCAAAATATTATATTCATGAAATCAGGATAAATAATAAAGAAAGAAGTTTGTGAGAAGTCTGTGTGAATATGAGCAGCAAAACAACTTCATTGTTCTAGCATTATAAAGAAGAAGAGAGTGCGCTGCATTAAACAATTTAAAACATTGCAGCCTGACGAAAGTGCTAGATCCATTACGAACGCTAATTTTACCAGACTGAGCAGTTCCGTCTCGGAATTTATTCTAAGCATTCGTGGCACTTTGTGTGTCGGAATTGTCCACACACGATCGGAATTTACGTAAACGGATTTTGTTGTCGGAAAATTTTACAGCCTGCTCTCAAACTTTGTGTGTCAGAAATTCAGATGGAAAAAGTCAGACCCCACACACAGTCGGAATTTCCGACAACAAGCTCTGATCGCACATTTTCCGTCGGAAAATCCGACCGTGTGTACAGGGCATAAGTGTTTGATGACGAATTTCCCCACAAATCACTATCGCTCAATTCTTCAAGTGATTCTAATTTATTATCACTGTTTTCTAGCTGTTCTAAAAGCACTTTTGACGTAAACGGACATTTTTTGGTTGCTATGGACAATCTCCAGTTTCCTGGCAGAAAGAATAGTATTTATAATATAAAACTGCATGCAGGACATTGGACAGACCACTAGGGACAAAGGGAATGTGTAATTATTTGATACAGTACTGTAATCTGTAAGATTACAGTATACTGTATCTATACTGTGTTTTTTACTTTTTGAATTTGGCGCCGAACCCCCCCCCCGCGTCGCAACGCTTGCAGGGAATGGAGCTCGGCACTGTGAATCAAGCGAGACACGGCGGCTCACAGATCACAGCGGGGAGACATCGCAGGATCCAGGCGACAAGGTAAGTAACCTCTACATGGATCCTGCGTTGCGATCCCGAGTCTGGCTTGGGGTTACCGCTTTTGGTACTGAAAATCCACCCCGAGCCAGACTCGGGAATACCGCCAGGGGGGTTAATAGTAGGTGCGACCATGGTATTCCAATGTCTGAGTATCTGTGTCCTCGCTGCAGAGAGGAGAAAGCATAGTAACCCCTTTTTAGCTACCAACTGGGAGCCTGTGGAGACGCCACGGTTTCCATTATAAGACACATTGCCGTATCGCTTGTGAGCGTTTTATATATTTGTTTATCGGTTTAGCTGCAGTTCCAGACAACATTCATGCCACGCACACACGACCGGACTTTCCGGCAGAAAACCATTCCGTCGGACATTCCGATCCTGTGTGGGCTTCATCTGACCTTTTTTTTCCAAAATTCCGATGGACCTAGAAATAGAAAAAATTTCAAATCTTTCCGACGGACTCAGTTCCTATCGGGAAAACCGCTCATCTGTATGCTAGTCCGACGGACCAAGAACGACGCAAGGGCAGCTGTTGGCTACTGGCTATTGAACTTCCTTTTTCTAGTCCCGTCGTATGTCATCACATTCTAAACGAACGGACTTTGGTGTGATCATGTGTAGGCAGGTCCGTTTCAGTGGAAGTCCGTCGGAACTCCGTTGGAAAGACTGTCAGACTTCGGCCCGACGGAAAGACCGGTCGTGTGTACTCAGCATAAGTGTCCTGGGGAGACCGATTTCCCTGTGTTGGGTGAGACTACCATTTCAGTGGTCATGGAGAGCTGGTAAGCAGGCTATTTACTCACTTAGGTGTGGAGCAGGATGCACATTGTGTGAAGGATCTGTTACGGTTTCCATCTATATCTTACACGGATGGGTGTTGTTCAACCCTTCATTTATGGACTGGAATTTCATTGGGACTCTGCTTTAGTTTTTCTTTTTTATTGTCTTTTTCACTTGCATATTTGAAAATTTTATAATGCTGTTATGTTATTAGCGTTGCACCCACTTTGTATGTATTTATCTGTTTGAGTTTTTGTATTAGACCTTTTGGTGCTGGCAGCTGTATTCACATACTATATGCATATATAGATTTTCTCTTAGTTAGGTTGTTTGTAGTGCAGCGTTAGCCATTGAGCTTCTTTTTCCACACTTCACCCTAAATTGTTTTAGTTGAGTCAACAAGAGGGAAATCTATACATCAATCTGCATTGGCCATCAAAGAAATGTGGCAATAGCTGAACGAGAAGCATCAGCAGGGCTGTGCTACTGGGGACATGTCGAATTGAGCGATTTATATGGAGATCCAAGCTGACTGCTTAAAAAGGGCTCTGAAAGAGCCAGGTAGAATCAGGGCTACAGTGGAGATTAACACTATTCTCCAAGAGGCAGTAGATCAAGAACCGCTGCCCTCCTCACCATATCTGCTTTGGAGATTTGCTCATTCCAGCAAGTGGTATCTGGGAGTTCCCCCCTGACAAAGCACCCCCCCCCCCCCTTGGTCTTGTATGGATTTTCAGGGGGACCTCATGCATTTTTTTTTCTGTGGGGATCCCCCTTAAACTTGGGTCTGGTAGTGATTTCCTGGGGGTCCCCCTAAAATCCATGCCAAGCTCAAAGGGTCTGGTATGCATTTGGGGGGAGAGGGGGCTGCAATTTTTTTTATTCCTGCTGTCGGATGTACTACAGCAAAAGTGACATTAAGAAAGAAAAAAATGATACAGTTTAAATTGCTAACAAATGACATTTCATTGCAGGCTTCTTTTGTCAAAGAAAAGAAAAAAGAACCCCCCCCCCATGCTCTTTTTTTTTTAAAGCCGTTTGCCTATTAGCTTTGAAAATGGGCATTTTTGATTCGGCCCTCATTGATTTCAGTAAGTTAGGGTTTCGCATTCTTTTTGAAGTTTCCTGAACCTTGGTCAAACCAAACCCCGGGCTCATTCCTAATCTTAAATATGTCAGGAACAAACCTTCAAATTTTTTGATGTGGGTTGGATTTGCAGGTATGAGCTGGCTGATATCTGATACCTTTGATAGCCAGTCAAGGTTATCTAACTTTTCCAATCACTATTTCCCCCCCACTACAGCTAGCCATAGATGAAGCGATTTTCTTTCCTTCTACCGCGGATGAAAGAAAAGAGAAGAAAAATCGCTCAATTCCCCCATCAACACTGAATGACTGAATGCCTTCCATTGTGCTATTGAATTTTGCCAATGGGGGTTCGAGAAGCATTCCCGTCCAGCAGAATACAATGGTTACTGCTAGCAGCTATAGCCACTGGCAGTAACTGTATGTGAACAAATCGGACATGCTGGTTGTACCCAAGTAGATCGATTGATTGACTTGGGTACATTTAGCCTGTCCATACATGGATTGAATTTTGTCTAGTCCCTGCTGAACCAGGCAAATTTAGATCCATGTATCATCCTGTCCAGTCAAAAACAGCCCCGTCAGATGTTGCTTTCATGTTTGTGGATACATTTTCAAAAACAGCCCCTCTTTCTTCCACACCAACAAACGTCAGGAATCAAACCTGAGAATCATTTGGCAAGTAAACATTTACAAAAGTAAATTTACCATCACTAATACACCACCACCCTTTGGTAAACAAAGTACAAGTCACTATTTTGGTGGTTAACACCAAAACAAACTGATACAAATATTACAATATGTTACCCGTGCATTGTAATCCTGTTGAACTGAAACAATTTTTTATTTTTTTAATCTTTCAAATGAAAACCACTCTACAACATCCATGTCCATTTATCATCGTTGACCTTTTAATTCTTTTTGTACTTACTATGTAACATATCTATTATATTTATACATAGTATGGTAACATACAGTGCCTTGAAAAAGTATTCATACCCCTTGAAATCTTCCACATTTTGTCATGTTACAACCAAAAACGTAAATGTATTTTATTGGGATTTTATGAGATAGACCAACACAAAGTGGTACATAATTGTGAAGTGGAAGGAAAATTATAAATGGTTTTCAATTTTTTTTACAAATAAATATCTGAAAAGTGTGACATGTATTTGTATTCAGCCCTCCTTTACTCTGATGCCCCTAACTAAAATCTAGTGGAACCAATTTCCTTCAAAAGTCACCTAATTAGTAAATAGAGTCAACCTGTGTGTAAATTAAACTCAGTATAAATGCAGCTGTTATGTGAAGCCTTCAGAGGTTTGTTAGAGAACCTTAGTGAACAAACAGCATCATGAAGTTGTGCAGAAGTTTAAAGCAGGGCTAGTTATAAAAAGTTATAAAAAAAAATATCCCAAGATTTGAGCATCTCACAGAGCGCTGTACAATCAATAATCTGAAAATGGAAAGAGTATGGAACAACTGCAAACCTACCAAGACATTGCCATCCGGGAAAGGAGAGCATTATTCAGAGAAGCAGCCAACTGAAATTGTAACTCTGGAAGAGCTGCAGAGCCACAGCTCAGGTGGGAGAATCTGTCCACAGGACAACTATTAGTCATGCACTCCACAAATCTGACCTTTATGGAAGAGTGGCAAGAAGAAAGCCATAAGAAGCCTGGTTTGCAGTTTGCAAAAGCCATGTGGGGGAAACAGCAAGCATGTGGAAGAAGGTGCCCTGGTCAGATAAGATCAAAATTGAACTTTTTGGCCTAAAAGCAAAATTTTATATGTGGTTAAAATCTAACACTGCACATCATCCTGAAAACACCATTCTCACTGTGAAACATGGTAGTGGCAGCATCATGTTGCGATGGAAGGAGCCAAATACAGGGCAATTCTTAGAAGAAAACCCGTTAGAGTCTGCAAAAGACTTGAGACGGGGCGGATGTCCACCTTCCAGCAGGACAACGACCCTAAACATATATCCAGAGCTACAAAGAAATGGTTTAGATCAAAGCATATTCATGTGTTAGAATGACCCAGTCAAAATTCAGACTTAAAGCAGAGTTCCACCCAAAAATGGAACTTCCGCTTTAAGGGAGGTGACCCCCTCACATGCCACATTTGGTGTGTAATTTTTTTGGGGGGGGACGGATACCCTCTTTTTAGAGGGTCCCAGCTCCCACTTCCTCCCGGCGCACCGCGGCACTGAAGTGAGATCACCTCTCCCCCTCCCTCTCGGCAATCATCTGGGACACGTCACAGGTCCCAGATGATTGCCCGACCAGTCACGGTGCACGGCGCGGCTCGCGCATGCACAGTGGGTGCCTGGCTGTGAAGCCACAGCCGGGTGCCCACAGTTACAATGCCGGCGCCGCAGAGAGGAAGGGGAGACGAGTGGTGCTTCATTCCCCCGCATCGCTGGACCCTGGGACAGGTAAGTGTCAGATTATTAAAAGTCAGCATCTGCAGTATTTGTAGCTGCTGACTTTTCTTTTTTTTTTTTTTAAGCAGAACTCCACTTTAAATCCAATTGAGAATCTGTGGCAAGTCTTGAAAATTGCTGTTCACAGATGTTCTCCATCCAATCTGACAGAGCTTGAGCTATTTTACAAGGAAGAATGGACACAAATTTCACTCTCTAGATGTGCAAAGCTGGTAGAGACCCACAAAGGCTGTAATTTCAGCAAAAGATGGGTTCTACAAAGTATTAACTCAGGGGGGCTGAATAGAAATGCACAACACACTTTTCAGATATTTATTTGTAAACAAATTGGAAAACCATTTATCATTTTCTTTCCACTTCACAATTATGTGCCACTTTTTGTTGATCTATTCACATAAAATCCCAACAAACTACTTTTATGTCTTTGGTTGTAACATGACAAAATGTGAAAAATTTCAAGGGGTATGAATACTTTTTCAAGGCACTGTATATAGTAATAGCCACTGTTTCACTGGACCTACGTCATTACAGTGATACTCAGGTGGAAACACTCCAACACTTCCTTGATGGATATATTACAATAATACCTTTTGTCCCCTAAGTCAACGTTCACATCCCCCTCCCTGCCCTGCACTGTCCCAAACTGGTGCGGGCATATTCCCTTAACTAGTGTCTAACTGGGAAACATTCCATCCTCCTGGTTGTAGGCAAAATGCAAAACATCTGGATAAGATCCCGGGGATTGAGTAGAACTAGATGTATCAGCCATATCAGTTGTACAAGGTATGGCATGGTCTTCCGATCCCCTTGCTTCCAATTAACTGCAACGAACAAGTGCCATAGAAGATTCCAGTGCTCATGGTACTGCTTCCCAGTATTGTGTGGGGTAAAGTCTCGCTGCATGATGCATGATGTCGGTAGGACTTCTGCCCCTCCGGAGCCCCGGAGAGTAAGTGGACTTTTATACTGTGATTGACAAGAATGCTTTGTATTTACGCTTTTGTGGACGGTTCCATGTCACAGTCGCACAGTTGCTGTGTATAGTAATAAACAGTTCACGTCAAAGAGTGCACGGTTTCCAGAAAGATAAAAGGAAAAATAAAAGAGAATGGGGAGAAAAAAGGAGAAAAAGAAAAAAAAAAAGAAGGGGGGGTGCTATGTAACTTCGGGGAACGGTATAGTTGTGCGACTCTGAAGAAAAATTGCGCTGTAGATGATTGTGGACATTCTAATTAGACCTTTATATGTATTTATCTGGAGCTTGATCAGTCTGCTCTTTCAGGAACAGCACGACGTTCCAACCAGGTGATCACTTCCTCAGGATCTTCAAAGAAGACTGCATGACCGTCGTGTTCTATTCTGAGGCGGGCAGGAAAGAGCATGGAATATTTATATTGTAAGTTCCTTAGCCTACGCTTGGCCTCTGTAAAGCTCTGTCGGTGGCGCTGTACCTCTGCCGAGAAGTCTGGGAGAATAGCTACTTTAACATTCCCTCCTGGGATGTTGCCTTTCTCCCTCGCCATCCTCAGAGCTGTATCTCGATCTTTATAATTGAGGAGTTTAGCTATGAATGTGTGAGGAGGGGCTCCCTGCGGGGGGGGTCTTGCTGGCATGCGATGTGCCCGCTCCACCGCAAACATAGGGGAGAAGGCTTCTCTCCCATAGGTGTTGATCAAAAATGTTCCAAGAAGGTGGTAGTGTCCTTGCCCTCAGTCCCCTCTGGTAGGCCGATCAGGCGTATATTACATCTTCTCAGCCTATTCTCCATATCATCCTGTTTAGTAAGGAATTGATGTATTTGCCGTTGTACGCGGTCTGAGAATGTTTGTAGGGGCGGAATGGCATCCTCCACCGTGCTCAGCCTGGTCTCAGCTTCCTTCACTCTGTCCCTGAGCTTTTGAAAGTCTTGCCTAATAAGGGAAATGTCCATCTTGACTTCCTCAATTTGTGCTGTGAGGGAAGTTCTGCAAAAGATGATTGCTTCAAGAAGTTTATCAGTATCACTCGCTGTTCGTTCTCCCCCCCCCAGCTTTCCCAGAGGCTCCATCTTCCTCCATGTCCTCTTTGTCTTGTCGGCGGTACTGATCAAGTCTTGCCGCCACTGCCTTCTGTGACTTGGTTGGTGACATGCTGTGAGGACTTGGGGTATCACCCAGCATGTCCCAAATCTTGTGTTTGCGGAATTAGCAGACTGTGGGACAGGAGAGAGTGCTGGCTAGGGCCTCAAGGTCACCAATATGGCCGGGGGTGAGGACTGTTCTTATGTAGCAAATGCTTGATAATTTGTTGCTCCGTTTGGGATGCTGGTGATCTGGGGCTGCAGTGGGGAGTGTGAAAGGACCCCAACAGAAGTTGTGCACAGGAGGTCAAAAAAATGCAGCAAGCTGAAAATGTAGCACAGGCTGGATTTGCTGGTGTGCCAAGATGGCCGCCGGCCTCCACATGCAGGCCTAAGCCACGGCCCAGCCTAAATGCGGCCGCCGCTCCCTCCGGGGCACTGGGGGTCAAGAAAGACTATGTGGATGGGGATGAGAGTGTTCCAAATCTCCCAGGGGGTTTCCCAATGTCTGAGCAACAGCAGGGCACAGCTTTCAGTAGGCCTGAGGCAGAGGAGGACCAAGATGGCCGCGGACTTCCAGGATTAAGCCGAAGCCGCGGACTTGCCTGGATCCGGCCGCCGTGTGGAGGATCGCCGCTCCGCTCGGGCCGCCGTTTATCCGATCGCTCAGAAGTTAGTTCTAGGTATGGTAGCTGTCCCAGGGGGGTTGATCCAGCATTTAGGGCAGTATACAAAGTCAAGGAGTAATTACAGCAGGAGTAATCGACGGAGCTCAGGGAATACACGTCCTACTCCATGCTGTGTCAGGCCACGCCCCTCAATCTGCACTTTTAGATGGACTTTAAAGCATATCTAACCCCAAGAACAAACAGATGTGTTTGCTGCATTGGTTCCATTTTTAAGGCTTCATCTACACCCTGCCTACATTTACCGCGGTCTGTGGGAAAACGCAAAACACAGCAACGCAGTTTTACCGCGGCAGGCAGTCAAAGCGCTCCTATACTGAACGCGATTCTTCCACGTTCAGGAGAAGGAAGTTGAAGCACCTCTGACTACATTGACACATACACTATATTGCACTGTATTGGGATGCCTGCCTTTACACGCACATGACCTTTAATGGCATCCCAGTCTTAGGGTTCAATAATAGCTATAACAGCTTCATCTTTTCCGGGAAAGCTGTCCATAAGATTTAGGAGTGTGTCTATGGGAATGTTTGACCATTCTTCAAGAAGCGCATTTGTGAGGTCAGGCATTGATGTTGGACAAGAAGGCATGGCTCGCAGTCTCCGCTCTAATTCATCCCAAAGGTGTTCTATCGGGTTGAGGTCAGGAACCAGTGCAGGCCAGGCCACTTCCTCCACCGCAAATTCGCTCATCCGTGTCTTTTATGGACCTTGCTTTGTGCACTGGTCCAAATCATTTGGTGGAGGGGGGATTATGGTGTGGAGTTGTTTTTTAGGGGTTGGGCTTGGCCCCTTAGTTCCAGTGAAGGGAACTCTTAAGGCTTCAGCATACCAAGAAAATTTGGACAATATCATGTTCCCAACTTTGTAGGAACAGTTTGGGGATGGCCTCTTCCTGTTCCAACAAGACTGTGAACCAGTGCACGAAGCAAGGTCCATAAATATATACATGAGTGAAATTTGGGGTGGAGGAACTTGACTGGCCTGCACAGAGTTATGACCTCAACCTGATAGAACACCTTTGGGATGAATTAGAGCGAAGACTGCGAGCCAGGTGTTCTAGTCAAACATCAGTGCCTGACCTCACAAATGCGCTTCTGGAAAAATGGTCAAACATTCCCTAAACCTTGTGGACAGCCTTCCCAGAAGAGTTGAAGCTGTTATAGTTGCAAAGGGTGGGCCAACTCAATATTGTGTAATACACTTGTGTAATAAGTGTACTGTATTTGTCCTTCATATTGGCTTTTTAAAACAAAAAATCCAATACTATAGAAACTGGATAAAAGGTTTGTTGTAGCATAACACTTTTGGTAGTGTAGCCCTCTTTTGAGGGTGGTATGAGAAATGACCCTCCCCAAATAGGATATTGCACTAAACCTGTAGGTAAATAAGAGATCCAGAACCTTCCCTAAGTGAAAAAGTGGGTTTGATAATAAATGTTGGTTGTGCCTCCAGTCAGGACAGGGCTTCTGTGAGCAGAGGGGATTCCCTTCCTGAGAAAATAACAAGTATGGTAATCTAATTTAAGTAATTGGGAGAAAATAACACTAACCATAAGTATAGAGATGCACACCAATATGGAAATAGTACAAGCTCTATATAGGAAAAGATTAATAATGATACATACATCGAATATCCAAACAGGTATTATCAGCAAAGTGCCCAACAAGAATGATCATGATGCGGCATCCATCTTGGTGTCAAAGACCTGAAGACAGAATCAGTGCTGATGGGGAGATCGTCCAACCAGCCTGGAATGTAGCTTCTCAGCAGCAGAAACCATGGTGTGATATTGGAACTCAAAGTCAGTCTATACGCCGTGTCTTATCTCTTAAGAACTTCTAATCTGCCATGCAACCAGACCTCTAACTACCTGTGGGCTGTTGGATGCTTAACCTGGCTCTAACCTATGCTGGTGTTTGAGCCTTGAGTAAAACTAGCAATAGAATCCCAAAAGGGGGGCGTGGCCTAGCAAGCGATGGTGTAGGACGCAGCTAGCAGCTAGCAGGAGCTCCTCTTGTCAAATTCTCCTGTTTACCAGCCTGACTGCTAATTGGCCCTTACAACAATCCAAACGGACGCTACATTGACCCGGGATCGGGATCCACTATGTCGCCAACGAAAAAGGTACCTACAATGGTGGATAAACTAGCCAAATACCGCCATGAAGGTACAGAAGGGCAGGCCAAAGATGGCGCCGCCGCATGTTCGGGAGAAGATCGCCAAGCCGCAGAAACAACAAAAGTATTGGAGGCAATAGCGGATCTTCAAACTAATCTCACTACCAAGATAGATGAAGTTAAAACTGACATATCGCTTCTCAGACAAGATCTATCTAAGGTGAGAGACAGAGTTACAGAAACTGAAGCACGCATCAGCACTGTGGAGGATATCCTGCATCCACTACAGCACACAGCAGAAGACATGTAGTGCCAGATCCAGCAGCTTCACGCTCACCAAGACGATCTGGAGAACAGAAGCCGCAGATGTAACCTTAGATTTATTGGATTGCCAGAAAGAACCGAAGGCAAAGACCCTGCAGAGTACCTGGAGAAGCTTCTTATTGCCACATATGGACGGGAGGCCTTTTCGGTGATGTTTGCGGTGGAGGGGGCTCACCGAATACCTGCTAAACCTCCACCGTCAGGTGCACCTCCCCGCACTTTTCTTGCCAAATTTCTGAACTTTAAAGACTGTGACAAGATTATGCGACTTACAAGGGAGAAAGGCAATATACGACTGGAGAATGGTCATGTGGCTGTATATTAAAATTTCTCCAATGAAGTGCAGCGGAAAAGATCCCAATTCCAGGATGTCAAGCGGCGCCTGAGGATACTACACCTCAAGTATGCCATGCTTTTCCCAGCCAGGCTCAGGGTGGAAGAAGATGACCGGGTGCACTTTTTTGAGACCCCCGCCGCAGCAATGACATGGCTGGATCGCCGTGAAAGACTGACATGAGGATCACACTACAAATATGGAACTGTGAGTACACCAACCCAACCCTATTGAAGCCCTGGACCCCACAATAACTTTTATCCCTGACAACGGTTGGCAGTCTTGAACTGTTTTTTTTTCCCTTCTAGGCTGTTGGATAAGTGTTAGGACTTAGACTGCCCAAATCCTCTATAGATATGTGGGGCTGTTATATACTTCAAGGGGTTGGTGATCCTGGTCCCATTGCATCTAACTGTTCCCAGGTATAGATCTCCTGACATGAGATCCAAATACTGGGACTATATCACTAATTGGCAGACGAACATCCTTCTAAGAACGAGAGGATGCCATGCACGCTCTGTATAACTATACCACACTATGATCAGAGAGGAATCGCTCCCATAGAGACAATGTTATTGGATGCAAATTACCAAGCACAAATATTAAGCTTTGTACCTCCAGTCAGTTTTTTATGCTGGATGCCTGTTTTTCGTTAGGAGTCGCATGCTCTCACCATGTTGGGGAGGTGTGGAGCTGGGAGGGAGGGTTGTTGCCCCGCTTACAGGGCCTAAGTTTTGAACCACATGATATATTTAAAGGTTTGTTTAAATGCCAGATATACATTCATACAAGTATAAATAATATGTATGCAGACAGTGATGTAATTCACAAAAGAAAATATGCAAAGTCTATAGACAAGATGGCCCTGGTGGTTTGCTTTCAAATGCTCAGATATGTGATTAAATGACTACAATTAAATTTCTGACTTGGAATGTCAGGGGAATGAGAGATAAAATCAAATGCACAGCAGCCCTTACATATTTAAAATCGCAGAAAGCAAATGTAATAGTCCTAACTGAAACTCATATTACGGGCCATCTTCGATCCGCTATAAAACGTCCTTGGATTGGTTGGGCGTACCATAGCACACACACCAACTTTTCCAGAGGAGTTACAATAATGGTAACCAAAAATACCCCATTTGAGCTTATTTCGGTGGAGTCAGACCACCGGGGCAGATATCTATTTTTACATGCCACTATGGGGGGAATGCCTGTGTTATTGCTTGCATGCTATATCCCTCCACCTTACAGCTCGGAGGTGGTCAAAGAGGGCCTATCCTTTATGGTCCAGTATCCAACGTTCCCAGCTGTGTGGATGGGGGATTTTAATATGACAATGAACCCATATCTGGACCGCCCGATGCAGGCTGGGGCTGGGGCGAATGAAACTCAGCAGACTAGGTTAAGTAGGATGATGGAGGAATTTGCGCTAATAGACGTATGGCGATATAGAAACCCGAAAGAAAGAGCATATACATGCCACTCCACTAGTTATGCCACCATGCCCAGGATAGATCACATTCTAGTTTCTAAAGTACTACTTCCCAAGGTTGTAGGGGCAGGCTTTGCACCGATTGCTCTGTCGGATCACTCCCCATGCTGGATACAGATGTCCATGCTCTCCAAGGCACCTACATCTGTATGGAGACTTCACCCATATTGGTTATCTGTATTAACAGACCATAACTCTATAGAAAGAGAGCTGAAATTCTTTTTCCAGACTGAACAAAACCTCTCCTCATTCAACGACCAATGGGATAAGTTTAAACTACATGCAAAACGAATACTAGATTGCAGGATTAAAAGGCTTAAAGCTTCCTCTAAAATGATAATACATCTAACAGAAACTACCTTACAAGAATTGGAGGAGACCTATAACACTCATCCTTCCCCTGAAAACCTCAACAAAGTAAAAATACAAGAAAGAGTAGTATCACAACTACATATCGAAAAAGCTAAGCAACGTTTATTTTTTTGTAAAACTAGAATATATGAACATGGAGAAAGGGCAGGGAAACTACTAGCCTATCTGGCACATTTGGAGGACAAACCACCGATAGTGGTGTCTCTGATGGGGCCAGATGATGGAACACTTATTACAGACCCTACACTAGTGGCCAATCGGTTCCTATGCATCTACGGAGAGCTTTATCATTCACAAAGTGTATACACGCCCCAAGAAATTAGAGCATACCTACATACGATACAATTTCCACGCATAAATTCGGAACAATTTCAGGCGCTAGAGAGCCCCATAACCACTCAGGATATCGCCACAGCTATTTCCCAATTGGCCAAATCCAAAGCCCCTGGGCTAGATGGTCTGCCCCTGGAGTACTCCGAAATACTTATCCCAAAATTGAAGATCCTATTTCACTCAATATACGAATTGGGTAGTCTTCCCCTCTCAATGCAAGAGGCCCAAATTATAGTTCTCCCCAAACCAGGTAAAGATCCTCACTACCCGGAATCATACCGCCCTATCTCATTACTACCAGTTGACATTAAGATATTAGCCAAAATTCTATCTTCTAGATTGAACACAGTTATCCTTTCTTTGATACATCCGGATCAAACCGGTTTTATGCCAGGAAAGAACACAGCAATGAACATCCGGAGACTGTTTATGAACCTTCAAGACCGTCATGACAACACAGGAACTAGAGTAGTAGTGGCCCTTGACACTGCCAAGGCATTCGACTCTGTCGAATGGGCCTACTTGTGGGAATGCCTACGCTGCTATGGGTTTGGCCTCATCTTCATAAGGTGGGTCCAACTTCTATACCAGACCCCAAAGGCACGAGTATATGTGAATGGGTGGCTATCAGATCAAATTTCCTTGGAAAGAGGAACGAGGCAGGGGTGCCCTCTGTCACCCCTGTTGTATGCTCCTGCAGCTGAACCTTTGGCCATAGCTATAAGGGCAAGCCCGGAAATAATGGGTCTCAGACGGGGTGATTCGTGGGAGAAAATAGGATTATACGCAGACGATACCCTTCTCTACCTAGCTGATCAGGGTCCCTCCTTACAAGCGGCATTGAAAATCATAGAGACCATGGGGAAATACTCCGGATTACGCATTAATTGGGAAAAGTCACAAATCCTCCCCATAGATCAATTCCCCCCTGCAGAGGTAAACCCAGAACTTCCCCTACAGAGAGTAGCGGAGATTAAATATCTAGGGATTAAGGTTACCAGAAATCTCAAGGAATATGTGGCCCTAAATGTAGAACCCCTATTTGCGATTATTAAATCTAAGACACAGAACTGGGCAAGATTACCACTAGGAGTTATGGGCAGAATCAACTTAATAAAAATGATTCTCCTGCCCAAAATTCTATACATGATATGGCATGCCCCCTTGTACATTCCATTCAAAGTGTTTAAACAAATGGAGGCTATCTTGAATTCCTTTGTGTGGGGACAGGGTAGGCACAAGATAGCATGGCACATCCTTAAGAACTCCACCCATGAAGGAGGGTGTTCCCTTCCAGATATACAGGACTATTATGTGGCATTACAACTATCGCATATATACTACTTCAACACCTCTGAATCACAAAGATATAGGTCTTTAGTATGTGATGGAGTGGGAAATCCGCTACTCACTCCTATTCAGGCAATCCTTAGAAAAGGACAGTATAAACATGACGCTACATGTTTCAACACAGGAATGTTAAAACATCATCAGAAAATCTGGGACATAGCAACTAAGAAGCAAAACCAGTCCACCATACACTCACATACCCCGCTGTGGTTCAATGACCAATTACATGCGCTGAAAACAGTACCAGATCCACAAATATGGGCAGCATATGGTATCATATACATATCACACGTGCTAACAGTAGAGGGGCCTATAAATTTTCAAACACTTAAAGACAGATTCTCACTTCCAAATCACCTACTGTTTAGGTATTTACAGCTCCGTCACGCACTCAGAGCACAGGTGGCCACAGCAAGTATTACGCTCGACACCCCCCCGGCTCTGGATGTCCTGCTCTGAGCAGACCCCACAAAACTTATATCTAATCTCTACTATGTTCTTAGACGGCATAGATCACACAAAGTCTCCCTAGTGGCAAAGCAAAAATGGGAACAGGACGTGGGCCCAATTGATAACACAGACTGGGATGACATTTTGGAGGGGGTTAAGATGGTCTCCCCTAAGCTTTCAGATAGACTTACGCAACTGAATATTATACATTGTACATATATCACACCTATACAACTGGCTAAATTCCAACAAGATAGAAACCCCATGTACCCCATGTGCTTATTGGTTCCAGGCTCCTTTTACCGCTTAATATGGAGCTGTCCGAATATACAAACCTACTGGCTACAAGTAACTAAATTTTTACATGATAATATTGGCTCACTGGTGGGTCTTGACCCAAAGTTGTGTCTCCTGGGTTTATTACCTGACACTGACATAGACAAATACTTGGCCATATTCATTCAAGAGTCACTATTCCTTGCTAGGAAAACAATTGCTAAGGTGTGGATACAGGCGATGTCTCCTACTTTTCGGAATTGGAAAAAGGAAATAAATGATGTCCTTCCATATAGAAAAATGATATATGCTCACAGAGGCCGCCCACAGAAATTCTCCAATATATGGGATAGATGGCTGGAGGATGGTGAAACCTGCACTACATGATGTAATCTAGGGGAAAATATACCCCAAGGTAGGATTTTACTCTGCTCAACTATTGAAGAAACATGCGTATATGTAAATATTGCTAAAATTTACTAAGACTAATGTGAATTGTAAGTTTCATGCTGTATTATACCCAAATGACTTAACTTGCATCGGATGTGAATGTATGTATATATCTGGTTCATATTTCAATAAACTGGTATTTTGAGTAAAAAAAAAAAAAATAACAGGAGCTGCAATTAAACTATTATAATAAACAGGTTTACCTACTAACACACAAACAATGTTGTTCATCTCTTCTCATAACAATAAAAAGATATGAAAAAAATTAAAGATACAGATTACATTTTGTTTAAATAAAATAATTAGCTACATTTTTAAACATTTTTAAAGCTCCCCCGTGCTCACACGCAAATGTGAGCGCACATGCATATATAACTGGTGATTGCACCACACATTTGAATTATGGCCGCCAACGTCAGAGTGAGGGAAATAATTTCAGTACCACATACGCATATATGCAACACAAACCCTTTTATTCCCTAGGGTCTCTGCTGAAAAAATATATACTATTTGGGGGTTCTAAGTAGTTTTCTAGCAAGAAAAAAAAACAACAGATTTTTACATGTATTACAGAAATGTCAGAATTGGCCTGGAGTTAAGTGGTTAAGGCCACCTTCTTTATTAACTATGATGAAACGTGTATGATGCACGTGTAAATGTTTTCCACTGTTGCATCTCACAATTTGAAAGGTTGGAATGTCATCTTTTTTTTTCCTTTTTCATCAGAATCCATGGGAAATGCAGGCTGCACATTACCCCCCCCCCCATATTAAACCTTAAATTTCCCAAAGACAACCCTATGAAATAATAAATGCACCAGACCTTATATTTGGCAATAAATAGCTGCGGCACTTTATTTTGGTTGGAGACTTAAATAAATATCATATAACAAATTTCATCAATTAGGAAATCATTTAAAGTATTAATATCTCATTGCTTAGTCATAAAAACTCAAGCAAAACATATTCAAACATAAACCAATCCCCACACGCTGGACTTATTGCTATAAGTCCTGACTACCCCAAGCCCGCGGCCCTGTCAATGCAGGACTGAAGGTCCATATTAAAAATGTCATTGCCAATATCAGATAGGTGAACCAAATTCCTCCTATACAAGTCCAAAATACCGCCTTCCAGATTTATGTGTCTAAATGAGAACCCATCAATCAGTGGCAAGAATTTCTGAACACATTTATTGATCTTCTTTCTTATCTTATCTAGCTTATATAACTGGCGAAGCCAGCCATGCTAGGCGAGGAATAATTTCCAAAAATATGATGGTTGTCGATGGGAAGGCCATTTTAAAACAGTGTAAATCAGTTCTAATAATATGCATCAACTCAATGTAGGAATCTAGTGAGATGAAAATTCAGATTAGCCCATTTCAAACCTCTTACCTTTCCATAGCACCAAAAATTGAGACGTTTGCAGGGACAGATTTGATGAATAACAACGCTGCGATGCATGTTTTGAAGCCCAAAACACAAAGGAATGGCCGACAATCCATATATAACACTTGGGACCTGGAAATTAAAGACAAAAGGTTAGGACGAACATATGCACCATACATTCTTGAATCCCACCTACCCAATTTTTTGCTAAAAGTCTCTTCCAACCCCAGCTTAGCGGCTTCCATTGCTGCCCCAATGTGGAATAAATGGGACATGAAACAAAACCAGCTAAACCAATGTATGCAAAGCATTTCTTAAGAACCGCATTGAATTGGAATTGTGTCAGAAGTGAACCATTCTCATGGATAAGAAAATTCTGCAGTAATCAAGATCTGTACTCCATAAACTTGCAAATTACCTTAACAGGACAAATAACATTTGTACCGAAAGAAGGGAGGTCAATTCACTCACCCCTACCTAGCTGGTCCATTTTGGATCTGGATATGAAAATACTAACCGAACCATCCGAAACGACCACATGATCATGCTTCAGTCCTGTAGACACTTGTTTATTCCTAGGAATCAGCTCTGATATCCGCAGGGCTTCAAAAAATGCCAACACAAACGCTGCTTTAAAAAGGAAAGCCTCATACGTGGAAAAACAAAATGCGCATGTCGCTTCACACAGCTTGTCCAAAAGAGAAATAGAAATGGGCTTTCTATTGTCAGGAGTGAAATTACTTCTCCTATACCCTTTAAGAGCCTGACGAACGTTGAAAAACTGTTGCAAGCTGGGAGATCCATAAGCTTGAAGAAAAAGAAACCCCGGCTAATATCTTTGCCAGATGATTGTATGAAACTTTTTTCTCCATCAAATAACTTAGAAATGTTATTATAGCCTCCTTAGAAGGACATTCATACTGAAAACCCATTGACCTACTAAAAGAAACCCAGCTATGCCAAGCTTTCAAATATTGAGACCAGGTCTGGGCATCATGCGAATTCCTTATAGCTGCCATGATATATTTTAAATTAATTTGCACCACCTGGATAGCACTGTGCTAACCAGAAATGCCTGGGGAAACAGGCAGCAAATGCATCAGCTGTCAGTCCTGTTCTTCCATGCCGGGCTCTCTCCCAGCTATACAGAGCGGTTGCTTGAAAACCCTCTCCTGACTAGAGGGTAGAGCTCCAGGACTCACCGAAGGACAGTCTGCCTGGCACCTGCTGTTACTCATAGGAGAAGGGGAATAGGCTTTCCTCTTCTGCCACGGCTCCGAACTGCTGCTTGTAATGGCGTTGATCCTCCAGCCTCTTCTTCCCTCTTATGTCTGGAATCTCCAGCTGCCTCTACCTGCAGACACTTGCGCAGCTTTTCTTCACCGCCGCTGGCTTGTGTCTTCTCTATCATGCTACGTAGCAGGCTCTCAATTCTGGCAGAGTGTTGTAGCTCTCTTGCTGTGATGATCCCAAAAGGAAGACACACCTGCGATGGGACCCTTTTATAATGAGCCCTACACCTTCTGGCAGGTTCTCTTACTTTTGATTGGCTAATCACACCTGTCCAGCCAGGTGAGCTAAATTCTTAATGAGACAATACACCAGTTATTCATGTTCTAACATTATTGAAATAAACCAACCACAATTGATAAATAACTACTAATTAAATGGGATAGAAGGTGGGAGGCAGCTGCAGGCCCATGTAAGTGTGCCCAAATAAATTGAGCCCACTTGAGCATTCCAACAAATCCATTCCAGGGACGCTGGTGCAATGGCTGTAAACCTCAGTGTGGAAAACTCTCATACATGTATCTGGTGTACCTCTGACTGGAGGCCATATGGCAGGTATAGTCAGACCATTCCCAAAACTATGAGAAGTCTAATTCTAAACACCAATACAAATAGAGCATGGCTTACGTAAAGCTTATATTTGTAATATATCGCCTACATGTCACACATAATAATGCTGCTACAGTGAAGACAAACACACAATCATTACACTGGATTGTGTTGTCAGCTTATCGTGATAGATGATTGTTTGGAAAGCTCAAAAGACAAAGGTAAAAACCAATGCTGCTGTTCAATCTTTATTTTGTCTTTACAGTATCTGACACATATTAAAAATGGTGGTTCACACCATTTGTTATGATATGCACTTCATAAAGATTCTGCGAAACAGTCTTATGTGATCACTAAGTCATCCAGTCACCTATTTGTACAAGTTCACTATCCCACCCCAAAATGCCCAATATAAACAACAATTAAAAATAACAAATTGCCAGACATATAATTAGCCATGGCCTTTATTTTGGGTTTAAATCTAACTTTGAATTAAACTTTTATGAAATAATACATGTACACATACCTCCCAACTTTTTGAGATGGGAACGAGGGACACCTATTAGCATAATTATGCAGGCATAGGATACACCCCCTGCCATGCCCCCTTAAAGAAGAATTATACAAAAAAAATTATAGTTAAACCCACAAGTACTTATTTTTATCACTACTATTGCTTTAAACTGGCTTTTGAGATTTACAAATGCAGCAATTTAGAAACTGGATGAAAGGTTTAGCACTGGGAAACACTTTTTGAAAGATAAAAAGTGCATTTTATACACTATACTATATAAATCAGACCAGTCCCTTCAAATCAGGGACAGTTGGGAGCTATGTATACAAAATACGCAGTCCACTGTGGTGTGCTGAAGGTTGAAACTGGCCAGGCAGCCTATGACTGGGCAGCTCTTTCTCCTTCTCATTGTTGTGAGGCTATATAGGGCAGGCATAGGAAAACTTTCAAGTGTGCTGAAAAATGTAGGAATTTGAGAGTGTCAGATTTATGAAATAAAATGTCTAAATCACATTCGCAACTAACCAGTTGACCTCTGGAAAGTTTTACCCCCTTCATGACCAGGCCATTTTTTGCTATTCAGCACTGTGCTAATTTAACTGCCAATTGTGAGGTCATGCAAATCTGTATGCATTTTAAATTTATATAATTTTTTTCACATGAATAGAGCTTTCTTTTGGTTGTATTTGATCATCACTGAGTTTTTTATTATATAAATGAAAAAGACCGAAAATTAAAAAAAAAAGTTTTTACTACTTTTTGTTAAAGAACATATCAAAAAAAAAAATCGAATGTCTTCATAAATTTTAGGCCAAAATGTATTCTGCTAATATATCAAGTACCAGGTGCTTGAGGCCAATGGAGAGAGGGCTTCTTTTGTAGCTAAGTTCCCTGTCTCCCCTGAAGGTGAGACAGGAGGAGTCAGGCATAAAGTAGCACAGGTCACCTATGGAATTGCTTGTAGAAGGACTCAGGAATACTGCTGATGTGATGAACATGAGTCTGCAGGCAGGTCGCATCTGTGGAATGTGATAGGTCTGTAGAATCACTGAGACAGTAGGATAGTCAACACAAGCCAGGATCAGGAACCAGGTGGGAAGCAGAGCCGACGAAGTCAGGTGGAAGCCGAGGTCAACATGAGAAGCAGGCAGAGGGTATTCGGTAAACAAGCTGGTTGTCAGACACTGGAGACAGGCAGGAGACAGGTAAGGATCAAGCCAGGTAAGAAGCTAGGGATCACAGGAGCAAGAAAACACAGGTAACAAGCTGAAGATCAATCAACAACTTCAACCACTGACAGGCTTCCTTATAAAGGCCCATGTGAAGTGCTGGTGGAGATGCTGGGTCCTAGCGTCCTTCTCCTGCCGTTGGTGACCTGACATACTGGTAAAAAAAAATCCCAATAAGTGTATATTAATTGGTTTGTGCAAAAGTTTTAGCGTCTGCAAACTATGGTATACAGTATATACTGGAATTTACGCAGCTATGACGATATACTGGTAATGGCGGTGATCACCAACTTATAGTGGGCTACCATTACTGGACGTTCCTTTGTCACCCTGTGAATGCTGAGAAATGTATTCCTGATTGAATACAAATAGCTCCTTTCACAAAGGTTCTACCATTTGAGAAAGGAGCCTAGGTGGCTCAGAAACGTGTAGCCAATCCTATTTTGATTTATAGCGACATATGATGTTGCTTATGGTCCATCCATGCTCTCCACAATCCTGGGCTTTCTGATCCCTGGATTTTAGCCTGCTTCCTGGTTTCTTCCATGATCTGGCCATGGCGGTGAACTGAGTGCTTTACTTTTCATCCACATAGGTAGTATGCCGAAAAGACTCCATGACAGGCACTATATTCTGCCACGTTTGTGAGTTGTTTATTGCCTTTTCATTGTTAAAGTCTTTTTAATGCTACATTAAGGTGGATGCCCTCTGGTGTTCTTTTCTTATCATTACGGAGAATTCTTCAGTCTGTTCTGAGGTGCTGCCACAAGTGTATAAAGATTATTGTTCATCCAAAACAGACTATTTCACTTTATATTACCTATCTGGAACTTTTTGTGCTCCCATACTTTTCACCCTTGGTCCATTACTTAGCCACACTAAATAAATCTTTTTCTTTTTTTCCCGTGGTGTGTGAACTTGCTATGGTTCAAATTAAAGTATGTGTGACCCCTTACCTTGTAAATCATTCCATTCAGATTAAAATAGAAATTTAAGGCAAACATTTGTGTATACAGTACATATATAAAAAAATGACATACATTTTTTAAATTTCTTTTAAATTTTTTTATAAGTGATCATATAATGCAAAAGGGTTGTGAAGGGGTGGTAGTGGAGAAGCAGTAGTACATCGATCTTCCAAGCAAATGCAGGGAGTGGGGGTCAGCACAAATCTGATCATACTAAGGTGAATGTGCTCTCATGCGTGGTCAATTTGAAGAAAGGTACACACATATGCGCTGCAGGAAACGCAGTGATCCCTGCGCATTTCCTGCACCACATTGCAATCACACTGTGTTTGTGATTTGCTGCAGATGCCAATGCAAAGTTAACAACTAAGGCTTTTGCCAAAACGCATCTGTTGTTTTGCTTGTCACTTTTTGCAACCAACTATTAAAATCGCTATATGGACTACAGAGTTGCCGGCTCAAACCTTTTACTTGTTTCTGCTGTAGTGTGTAAGAACACACTGAGTATGAGCACCTGAAAGAGGATCTTGCAAATTGGACTGGGAGTTCCCCATTGTGTGCGTTGTCTCTCTTTAAACTTACCCAAAGTTACTGACACCCCAAACGCATCACAAATGCAGTGTGATTTGGCTGCACCAGATCGCAAAGTACAAAACAATCTCAGTGCGGCTCCAAAAAAGGTGCCTGAATAGGCTCAAATTAATCGCACCACACTGAATCACATGTGAATTGCACAGAAATCTGGTGCAGTTCCTGTGAGATTCACATGCGGGTTATAGTGTTATAGGGTTATAGTGTAAACCGGGGCTTTAATAGGAAAGCAGGGGGACTGGCAGGATTACCAGCTATTTTAAAAAGGAAGCAATAGAAAGAGAACAGGATACTTTTTAAACACAAGTACATGGTACAGCAGACACATCAGGAATATGAAATGCTGGGGTAACATATTCTATAATATTCTAATAGCACGGGCACCCCTGGCACTGCCCAAGGGCCCCAGGTGCATGGGGGGCTACTGAAGTCCCCGCCCCCCATCTCAACAGGGGGAATTGCATGTGTTTTGAGTGAGTGATCAGTGGGGCAGGTAGGGGAAATAACTGGAATTGATCCTTTTAGGCGTTCACTATAGCAGCTAAAGGATGTGCCACAAAAGATCAATTCCAGCTATTCCCCTTACCCGTCGTACTGATGGCTATCAGATTCCCCCCTGCTCTGCTGCCTGGCCCCCCCTGTTTGCTCCCTCCCCCTTTGCAGCGCTAACAGTCCTATCCTCTCCCGCTGGTAGCAGGGGGTTCTTCAGGATAGAGAGAGCAGGGAAGGGGCCGGTGACATTTACCAGTCCCTTCCTTTTTGGTACTGATCACTTACTGTGTTCATTCATAACTGAAGCATAGTAAATTATTTGTTATGCTTCAGTTTATGAAAGAACAGGAGCCTCTATCTCCTTTTCATTCATTTGCAGTGCAGCTGAAGCTGGGGAATGTGTTTCCTCAGTCCCTTTCTCTGTCTCAAAAGTGATACTTCAGAGTCTCTAGACTTTTGATATTTCACTAAAGACCCCCCCAAACAGAGTTGTGAAAAAAAATGTAAAAAACAAATATTACATTTAAATTAATTAAAAAGAAAAAAACAAAATAAATTGTAAAAAATAATTACAAAATTGCAAAAAATCTGACTAAAATTCCTAATCAGACAAAAAAGTCACATCCAGTATGTAGTATAATTTAGCCACACCCATTGTTTACCACGACACGCGCTCCGCAGGTCACCATCTCCCTGGTAGGGGCCCCAATGCATTACTTTGCCTAGGGGTCTATGATGCTGTTAAGGTGGCACTGCTTTAGTACACTTTGGGGTTGATATAAAGGCAAATATGCTGTTCACTTTGCAAGGGAAGTTGCACTTTGCAAGGGAGTTTGCCCTAGCGCTTAGACCCCTTTCACACTGAGGCATTTTTCAGGAGCTTTTCGTCTTAAAATAGCGCCTGTAAAGCGCCTGAAAAATGGCTCCCCTGCAGACTCAGTGTGAAAGCCCGAGTGCTTTCACACTGAGGCGATGCACTGGCAGTGAAT
Source organism: Aquarana catesbeiana (assembly GCA_037953035.1). Taxonomy (NCBI): domain Eukaryota; kingdom Metazoa; phylum Chordata; class Amphibia; order Anura; family Ranidae; genus Aquarana; species Aquarana catesbeiana. The sequence continues at coordinate 4,529,832 of JBBHAA010000062.1, read as the reverse complement.
GCCCAAGTGTGAAAGCAGCCTTAGTGAATGTGATGAAGCTTCTCTTTGCAAAGAATTCCCAATCACATGCTAGGGAAAAAAAAAATTTTTGTTTGCACATTATTGGATGATGGAAGTCAGCAGAGCTTCACCACATTCACAAAGCTCTGGGGCAAATTCCCTTGCAAAGTGCAAATTTTCCTTGCAAAGTAAACAGCCGTTTGCCTTTAGTAAATAAAACTCTCTGTATACCCTGATTGCCATCCTTCGTGCTTGTGTGATTTGCTGTCTCTACAGTCAGTGCTCCTCCATGGGCTACTTTGTCTATGTGGTCAAAAGACTCTTTGTACACCTTGCTATGACTTTTTTTATCTTCAGTTACATTGCATTGTTATTGTATTACTGCTAAATATAGATATTTGCAGCCTGCTTTGTGTCAATTTATATTAATCAATTATGATGAGTGCCACACACACACGCTTTATAGATTTTTTTGGGGTCTAGTTTTCGCTTCAAGTCCTAGTTTGGAGCACCAAGTGGTGATGATCTTGGCTGTTGCTATAGGTCTGTGTGTGAAGAAAAAACATTTGTTCTGGTTTTGGTTAGTCGAAAAACAAAGACTTAAAATCAGATTAAACTTGAGCTCTACTGCAGACCACATTTTCAAACATTAGTACTGGTGGTAGCACAATGGACACACCTGTTCGAGGATTTAAGCCTTGACATTTCTCTGATTGCACAACTATATTATTTCATTGAAAACCACAGGTTCCAAGAGTTCCCAAGAATATTACAAATTGACACTGGCATCCAAACACCGCTCTGTCAATACATGTCCTTGTCCTTCTCCATCTGACAATCACAGCGTCACTTATATTTCTTAATCCTCACTGGTGTGGCAGACAATTTCTCACCATCATTCATACTATATAAATGGTGACTTGTGAATGATCAGAGATGGGCCCTTGCAAAAACAGTTGTGCAAAAATGGTGAGTCTAATGGTTTTTGAAGTAGATCTAAACGGGATGATATTTCGTTTTAAATCAATAATTTATTAATTTCTTTCATAAATAATGATTTTCACTTTTCTGCATCTCAGTACTGCTGATCTCCTGCAGTCTTTTTTGTTCAGGCATTTCCTGTCTAAGTGCACTTGCTCCAGTGGCAGCTGCACATCATTGCTTAATGCCAGCTTACCAGTTGTGACAACAGTGGACCATACTTGTACAATGTATGTTGGTACACTGCTGGTAGTCTCCACCAGGGGTCTTCACAAGGTGCAGAGGTGACAGAGTGAAAATGCAGGAACACACTGGGGATGATTTATTATAATTTTAGAGTGAAAAATCTGTTGCAGCTGTGCATGGTAGCCAGTCAGCTTCTAACTTCAGCTTGTTCAATTAAGCTTTGACAAAAAAAAATGGAAGCTGATTGGTTTCTATGCAGAGGTGCACCAAATTGTGTGCTCTCCAGTGTTAGTAAATCAACCCCACTAAAACAGGAAGTGTCTGAACAATGACTTTATGGCAAGGTCACCAGGTATTATTTTAATCTAAAAAGGCTAAAGTCAACTTTAGACATTACATTTGGTAATTTGGTTTAGACTTTAAATGGAATGTGTGGCAGCTCTGTACATACATATTCCAGAATGGTCAGGACTAAAAAATATCAGTTTAAATTATTTTTTATGTTAGTCATAAAAAATATGAAATATTTCATTTTAATATTTTGCATTCTATTTACCAGAAGGAGCAGCTCTTGGCTCCTTTCCACACCTATTGCAGGCTCCAGCGACAAATTTACATACAATGGTATAAGTGAATGATTCATGCCAGTCATGGGTGTGTGCAGCCTATTGCATTAGGGTGTGCACCCCCAAAGCTCAAACACACGTGTGTGTGTGTTTATATATATATATATATATATATATATATATATATATATATATATATATATACACACACACACTCCTAATAGTAAAGGTAAACAGACATTTTAAAATTAAAACTTTATTAAATAAACACATTTCTACGTATTAAAACATTTAATTAACCCCTTAGTGATGGAAGGCAAACCAAATGATAATGCCTGAACACAATTTTGCAACTTCACATGTGGTAGTAAAATCGTACATATCATAACTAGTTTGTGTATCCAGGTGAATTATACTTTTTTTTATACAGGACATATTGGGTTTTCTTTTGTAGGTAAATGGTAATGAACATCTCCTGATTTGTTTTATATTATCAAGGAAAACTGGCCCAAAATAGTAAAAAAATAATATTTTTTTAAATTTAGCTGTATATTTCTTGCTGTTACAGTAACTTGCCACCAAAGGATAGCCCAAAATACATTTTCCTGCTCCTGACGATTTCAGCAATACCTCACATGTGTATGTTATTTGTTGTTTGTATTTGGTTAAATTAGGAGAATCATGGACTTTACAGGCAACAATGTAAAAAAAAACTATTTTTATTATAACAAACGTACAAAATTTCTTAAAAGCATATAAAAAAGAATACAGACTTACATAAAAGATATCAGCACATCCAACTCTAACCGAAAGACAACTCCGCCATTGGATTCATACCATCCGGCAGGTAGCTTGTTTCCAGCTACACAAATGGGATTTCTTGCTGTGCAAGACCTGCATTTAATCATACTCAATACTTTAATCATAACCAATTTCTGACCATATAGCCCATAAACATTATAACTGACTATCCAGAGCCATATCTCTTTATCTACCATCATTATGTGTGATTATATGGTACGTGCTCACTGTTTGAGATGACATCCTAATTTTGTGAGCTTGTTACAAGCCATTCTAGTACTTCTTCCCCATGTGTCTGCTGGACTGCTCATATCGAGGAATCGATCCTCGGGCCACTATGTGTATATATATACTTACAATTGTGAAAAATATTGATAAGCTCCTGAAGAAGCAATATATTGTGAAACATGTCGAGCTTGCATTCTCAAAACGTTATCCTGCTCCCACTCTGCTAAGGGATCTTCCCAGTAGTTGTTACAATTATCGACCCTGGCCCAGCGATTAGAGTTGGACGTGCTGATTATCATTTATATAAGCCTATATTATTTGTATAGGCGTTTGAGAAATTTTGTAAGTTTGTTATAATAAAAACAGTTTCTTACATGGTGCCTGTAAAGTCCATATTTCTCCTAATTTAACCAAATCTTAAATAATAGGATGTAGCACTTCTTATTATTATTTATACAACCACAGTACCATCCTGTGGTGGTGTGTTTGCATTAGTTTGTCTGATTTGTTGTTCATACCCATAGTAGGGCCCAGAAACAATAGTACACATTTTGCTTTTTTTCTATTCAGAAGAGAAAGAAAACACATCGGTCAGGTGACCGGGAACTGATACAAAATATGTAGCGTAAAAGCATATTAGAAAAAAAAAAAGCATAGAGATGACATGACTTTCATAACCTTTTTGTAAAACTGCTGATGTATTTTATAGAATTTACTCTTTAGAATGATGAAACAGAACTCTCAAAGTCATGGACTTACCTAAGTACTTTCTGTGAGTAAGGGAACTTGATTGGACAGCGGTTCCCACCAAGCTGGCTCCCTTCTTCTTCTCTAGATGGAATACACACATACCTGTCTATTAGACTCCACCATATTGTGTCACAGATACTCCAGGCCTGAGGCCCACCCTCTTCACAGTACTCACAAATTCCTGACCAGAGGCCTGTTCTCCTGAATAATTAATGTCCACACAAAATGTCTTTTCAAAGATTTACTGAAGAACAACTTGCATATCACATTGACATAATGATATTCCTCTTTACAGTGTACAGTGGAACCTTGGATTACGAGCATAATCCGTTCCAGGAGAATGCTTGCAATTCAAAGCACTCGCATATCAAAGCAAGTTTCCCCATAGCAGTCAATGGAAATGAAGATAATATGTTCCACATTGACTTTTATTGCATGCAATACCGCATGTGGCCAGAGGTGGGGGGCGCCGGAGAGCCTCGCAAATACTTGCAAATACAGCTCGGCTGAACTCGGAAACCCTCAGAAAGGCTCGGAAACTGAGTATTTCCGAGTGTTTCCGAATGCTTCCGAGTATTTCTGAACGGTTCTGAACAGCTCCAAACTGTTCTGAGTATCACCGGTGCCCTCGCACCTCTGGCCAAATGCGGTACTGCACACCACATTAGCTTGAATTCTGCGCTGCGCTGAATTCAAAACGCTCGTTAACCATGTTACTCGTTAACCGAGGTTCCACTGTATAGCACAACAATCCCATTAATATGACTTGTTGAACAGCAGCCACCTTCCCAAACAGTATATTATAAGTTCCTCAACTATGGGTCATCTCTTGGGATGTACTGCCAGTCCCAGCCCAGAAAGCCTCTACTCTCCAGACTACAGACCTACAAGATGTAGGTCAGGGGTAGCTGATTTTTTTCTGCCTTCTCCATTGCAAGTCCCCCAACATGGGTCCTCATCTCAAGCATCTTGTCAATCTGTCCCATAGGAGACTCTCTCTCTTGCATAGATCAAAGACCTACATGATATTGGTCAGGGGTGACCTATTGACATGCTACCATCAGCTCTGGGACCCACCCACAACAGATAATAAAAGACAGAGACTCCACCCACTAACATCACTGGGGTGGGGTGAAATAATCTCTAAAAGGGCACTACACCTGCCAACACATGTAATATATCTTGCTTATTATTAAAAGACAATGGAGTTGATTTACTAAAGGCAAATATCCTGTGCACTGCATGTGCATGTGTTCTAGATCTGAGGGGAAGCTCTGCCGATTTCAATCATTCAATCATGTGCAAGCAAAAAAGTATTTTCATTTTCCTTGCATGTGATTGGGTATTCTTTGCATTTTCCTTCTTATTATAATCAGGACATGCTTATTATAATAGTGCATGCTAATAAATATAAATCTATAAAAAATAATTAAAGTAAACTACTCTATAGATAAGGAAGGATATAGGTATAGATACATTGATTTATCTATATATTATTGTATTATATTTGTCTATTCATACTTAAAGTATATCTATTTGCTTTTTTATATAGATGCGGGATGGGTTAGAACCTTGTAAATTTTTTTTTTGCTTCCATTCCTATTAAGGAGAATTCCCCCAAGAGACACAACAGTGAGGAGTTCATTTCTAAAGAACTTGCATAGCCATTCGTCCACTGAAAGTGCATGTACATTCATTCTATGTGAATGGGAGAAAAAAAGCTTTTATTATTAGGCTATATTCTTTGGTTTTCAATTGAAAATTGTTGTTTTTAAATGTAAAATACTGCATTTGGTCACTAGATGAAGAGAATTACCATAGAAATGTCCTATAAAACTTAGCTCTGTCTAGTGGCCAAATGTGGTATTTTCTATTTAAAATCAATAATGTACAAACCAAAAGTGCAGGATGTAGCCTAATAACATTCGTTTTTGGCCCCATTCACACAGAACAAACATACATGCCATTTAACTGGGTGAATGGCTATGCAATATCTTTACACATATACCCCTATCTTTCTAGTTGTTGCCTAACTTGTAGCTTAATATTGATTATTAAATAATCAATATGGAGAAGAACTCCCCTGTCACAAAACTCCACAGACCTTTGCGCTGTTTTATAATAAGCCTTATAAATAATCAAAGGAATTGAAGACAAAGAGCTCCAAATAAGAACTTTTATAAATATCAACCTCAGTCTACCTAGCACATTGCTGTTTACTATATGAAATATACTCAGCAATTTTTATCCTGTGTGTATGTGATAGTATGCATGTCTTCCTCCCTGTACTGAAAGGAAAAAACATTGATGTTTATGATCTTTTCATTCATCTTTTGCAGAGGATCCTTTTGACAGTGTGTATTGTGCTCGTAGTTTCAGTGGCACTGTCCAGTGCTGTCTGTACACAGGATAAATTAAACATGGACTTTAAAACAAGAACTAAAGGTAAGTACCAGAAAATTTACATTTTGAACCCTGTAACTCTATTGGGTTTTACTGGCACAACCATTCACAAGGAAAAGTTTTGCTCACTTTCTCTACTTCTCTGTAGAAGTAAATTCCATAATTTCCCACATCTCTTTTATTTGTACACTAATGCCATGTACACACCGGCGGACTTTTCGACAGACTAGGTCCAACAGTCTTTCCGACGGACTTTGCAGCGTAGGTCCGTCGGACTTTCAAATGAACGGACTTGCCTACACACGATCACACCAAAGTCCGACGGATTCGTACGTGATGACGTACAACTGGACTAAAATAAGGAAGTTCATAGCCAGTAGCCAATAGCTGCCCTAGCATCGGTTTTAGTCCGTCGAACTAGCATACAGACGAGCGGACTTTTCGACCGGACTCGAGTCCATCAGACAGATTTGAAACATGTTTTATTTCTAGGTCCGTCTGACTTTTGGGAAAAAAAGTCTGCTGGAGCCCACACACGATCGAATTGTCCGCCGGACTAATCCCGTCGGACCTAGTCCGCCAGAAAGTCCGCTCGTGTGTACGCGGCATAAGACCCCTTTCATTCACACTGGAGACACTTTTCAGGTGCTAAAGGGCTAAAAATAGCGCCTGTAAAGCACCTGAAAAATGCCTCCCCTGCAGCCCCAGTGTGAAGCCCAAGTTCTTTCACACTGGAGCGGTGCACTTGTTAGAAAAAGTCCTGCAAGCAGCATCTTTGGAACAGTTTAGGAGTGGTGTATACACCGCTCCTCCACCGCCCCTGCCCATTGAATTCAATGGGCACCGCTGCCGAAGCGTGCTTACAAAGCGCTTCAGCAGCGGCGCTTTTCAGGCGCATTTAACCTATTCCTCAGCCGCTAGCGGGGCTGAAAAGTGCAACTAAAACATCCATAAAGTGCCGCTAAAACTAGCGGCACTTTACCACTACCGCGGCCGCGGCCACGCTGTGTGTGTGAAAGGGGTCTAAAAATCACAGTATTGCCATGCTTGTGCACAAGTCCCAGCATACATCATGGGAGACAGAGAAATAAAATCTCAAATGCCTGTAAAAGCAGCTTTGTTTTTTTTTTAGCTGCAGTATGCATGGGCCCTTACAGATCTCCTTTTATTCTGTACTGGTACAATTTCCAATACGCTCTGCTGGTTTATCTTTTAGTTGTATTACTGGCCACCTGCTTTAAATTGTGTTTTATATCTGCCTGAAGTTCAGCTTCAGCACCATTTCCCTCGATAGTAAAGGAAGCCTGAGCACATTCCACATCCCCATATTTCACCCAAGCTGACTCTTTGATAAATCAGGCCCTTTGAGTGATACACAAGTAGTATTCTTTCCCTGAAATGTTCACCTTTCTGATGACTGACAGCCCTTTAGTAATTCAAAGTGTAAGGCCAATGGCTGCTTTCATTAGTAAGGACAAAGCACCTGATCCTAGCTGCCTTAGATAAGCAGCTCTTACATTTCCCAATGCATTTGTAGGGCTGGTTCACACTGCCCTGGACAGCTGCCGCACACTAAACTGCAGCGGTTTAGTATGCGGCACCTGTCTGTTCTTGCTGCAGTGAGCCGTTGGTAGTGGGCTGTGCGATGCGAGCACGTCAAACAGCTCCCTTTTTTTGTACCAACTTTATTTGAAGTGCACAAAAGTGACACTTCATTCATGTCACTGTACACTGTACAGCAGCATGCTGCGTTGCACTGTTGTACACTGACATGCGATTCTGCATGTCTACAATTTATTGCATCTCATTACACCTCTGGGGAGTGTTACAGTGTGAATAGGACACATGAAAAAAACAACTGTTTTCTAGCAGTGACCTGTGTTCATCCACTGCAGTAAAACGTATGTCACCACACTATGGGGTTGATTTGCAAAATCTTGTGCAGCTGTGCATGGCAGCTAATCAGCTTCTAACTTCAGCCTGTTCAATTTAATTTTGACAAAAAAAAAAACTGGAAGCTGATTGGTTTCTATGCAGAGCTGCGCCACATTTTGCACTCTCCAGTTTTAGTACATCAACCTCTGTGTGTGAACAGGTGCTTATCCAGCCATCAAGATGTGTTGGTTGCTTTATTTCTATTATTTCTGCTTCAATTCTATTATATAATGCTCCTTTCTGGGAAAATTCTCACCATCCTCTAACCTTTGACCCCATCCCCCAATTCATCCCTGCTGGAAAATTAGCCTTAATACATTATATTTCTTCCTCTAGGGTGTATGCACAAAGGTACATTTCATGAAATAAATACCAAGTGGACTGTCAAATGTGAAGAGTGCGAGTGTTCACAGAGTGGGCTGTACTGTTGCAACAGGTATGATGTCAAATGTATTCCTGAATGAGAAATGAAAATAGGTTTTCTTATTGTTGCACAAACTCACAACTGAAAAGGAGTATACTCGGCTTCCTTATTCCTAAACATCCTGCCAAACCTGCCAAACAAAAAATACAGTAATTCATTTAAAAAAAATTACATTTGTAACAAATGGGAAAAATGAATAATTCATACATTTAGGGTTGTCCAATTGAAGTACAATGCTACAGAACAGAGGTGTAATTAGAAATGACGGGACCCTAAAAAGGCAATGGTAAGCAGTTGGAAAAATGCCCCATGTGATTGGTCAGTGGGGGAGAAAAAAGCCTAACGCCACATTAGTGGTCAGGGGGAAAAATGCCCTGCTGACAGTGGTCAATAGGAAAAAAGTATGTCCTGGTGTCAGTGGATAGTAAGAGAAAATTATGTTTTGGTGTCAGTGGTCACTAGAAGAAAATGATGTCCTGGTGTCAGTGGTCAGTAGGAGAAAATTTACACAAGACAGTGTTTTATTTAATATTATATACCTGGAGGAGTAAGCTGAAGAAACAGCTAGCCCAGGATGTCTGCAATCTAAAGCGCAACTGACTTCAAAGCTTTATTTGTTGGGGTCAACAACACTCCATGAGTGTAGGACCATCTGAGGGAGCACATTTGATGATTTAAAGTTTGAAGAGGGGAATAACTTGTTAATTACATTTTGCAAGTTGTTCTAGTTTTTATTTATTTTAACCTATACAAGTTTATTTGATGGACACTTGATTATATACAGTCAGGTCCATAAATATTGGGACATTGACACAATTTTAATCTTTTTGGCTCTATACACCACTACAATGGATTTGAAATGAAATAAACAAGATGTGCTTTAACTGCAGACTTTCAGCTTTAATTTGAGGGTATTTACATCCAAATCAGGTGAACGGTGTAGGAATTACAACAGTTTGTATATGTGCCTCCCACTTTTTAAGGGACCAAAAGTAATGGGACAACTGGTCAAGTAATGGGACAGATGAGACCAAGATCAACTTGTACCAGAGTGATGGGAAGAGAAGAGTATGGAGAAGGAAAGGAACTGCTCATGATCCAAAGCATACCACCTCATCAGTGAAGCATGGTGGTGGTAGTGTCATGGCGTGGGCATGTATGGCTGCCAATGGAACTGGTTCTCTTGTATTTGTTGATGATGTGACTGCTGACAAAAGCAGCAGGATGAATTCTGAAGTGTTTCAGGCAATATTATCTGCTCATATTCAGAAAAATGCTTCAGAACTCATTGGACGGCACTTTACAGTACAGATGGGCAATCACCCGAAGCATACTGCAAAAGCAACCAAAGAGTTTTTTAAGGGAAAGAAGTGGAATGTTATGCAATGGCCAAGTCAATCACCTGACCTGAATACGATTGAGCATGCATTTCACTTGCTGAAGGCAAAACTGAAGGGAAAATGCCCCAAGAACAAGCAGGAACTGAAGACAGTTGCAGTAGAGGCCTGGCAGGGCATCACCAGGGATGAAACCCAGCATCTGGTGATGTCTATGCATTCCAGACTTCAGGCTGTAATTGACTGCAAAGGATTTGCAACCAAGTATTAAAAAGTGAAAGTTTGATGGATGATTGTTAATCTGTCCCATTACTTTTAGTCCCTTAAAAAGTGGGAGGCACATATACAAACTGTTGTAATTCCTACACCGCTCACCTGATTTGGATGCAAATACTCTCAAATTAAAGCTGAAAGTCTGCAGTTAAAGCACATCTTGTTTGTTTCATTTCAAAACCATTGTGGTGGTGTATAGAGCCAAAAAGATTAGAATTGTGTCGATGTCCCAATATTTATGGACCTGTCTGTGTGGACTTCTGTTGATATATGTCTTTCTGTATCAAAAGGATTTGGGTAGTGAGTAGGAGAAAATTATGTCCTGGTGTCAGTGGTCAGTAGGAGAAAATTATGTCCTGGTGTTCATGTTCAGTAGGAGGACATTATATCCTACTGGTAGTGATCAGTAGGAGGAAACTATGTCCTAGTACCAGTGATCAAAGGAAGGAACAAAATGCCCTGGTGTTAGTTGTCAGTAGGAGGAAAAAACGTCACATCAGTGGTCAGTAGAAGGAAAAAAATGCCTCAACATCAGTGGTAAGTAGGAGAAAAAAAAAGCATCATCAGTGGTCAATTAGAGTAAAAAAATGGACAGCTTGGAGTCTTGGACCAATGGTAAAGCACTATTAGCCCCAGCTGTCCAATAAAAGGCACATGCCCCCTTCCAGCCCAGCCCTCTTAATTACAAGGAAATACATGTGTTTATGGGTATAAGATTTACCCACAATCCCATGTTTTTCTCACACAGTTAAGAGGGAGAATGAGAATCTTTTGCTGCTGAAAAGGTACTGTTTTTTAATCAAGCTAAATCATATATTATTATGCTATATGTTATAACATAATAATTTATTATTTATCTATTTACTGTGAAATTACTAGTTGGAAGTTATAACTTCCAACTTCAGTAATTTGTCCGTTAAGCCACCTGCTTGCGTACAGTTTTTTAAAATATAGTACATTTCCTTAAAAACAATATATAATAATTATTTGTATATTGCTTATGGTAATTAACCCCTTGCCACCCAGGCCAATTCTGACACTTTTCTCCTATATGTAAAAATCATATTTTTTTTGCACAAAATGACTCAGAACCCCCAAACATATATATATATATATTGTTTTAGCCGACACCCTAGGGAATAAAATGATGGTCGTTGCACTTCTCTCCTATACATACTGTTCACTGTCATACCCTCCACACTCCTCTCCTGTACATACTGCTCTCTGTCATACATTTCTCTCCCACACATAGTGCCTGCTGTCATACCCCCCACATTCCTCTCCTGTACATACTGCCCACTGTCATACATTTCTCTCCTGCACATAGTGCCCGCTTTCATACATTTCTCTCCTGTACATAGTGCCTACTGTCATACCCTCCACAATCCTCTCCTGTGCATACTACCCACTGTCATACCCTCCACACTCCTCTCCTGTACATATTGCCTGCTGTCATACCCTCCACACTCCTCTCCTGTACATACTGCCCACTGTTATACACTTCTCTTCTGTACATAGTGCCCACTGTCATACCCTCCACACTCCTCTCCTGTACAGATTGTCTACTGTCATACCCCCCACACTCGTCTCCTGTACATACTGCTCAGTATCATACCCTCCACACTGCTCTACTGTACATACCGCTCACTTTCATAAACTCCTCTACTGCATGTAGTGCTGGCTGTCATACCCTTTACACTCCTCTCCTGTGCACACTGCCCACTCTCATACCCTTCACACTCCTCTCCTGTACATACTGGCCCCATCATACCATGCACACTTCCCTTCTGTACATACTGCCAACTGTCTTTCTCTCCTCACTCCTCTCCTGCACACACTGCCCCCATCATATCCTCCACACTCCTCTCCTGTACATACTGCCCACTGTCATCCCCTCCACACTCCTCTCCTGTACATAGTGCCCACTGTCAACCCTCCACATGCCTCTGCTGTGCATACTGCTCACTGTCATACCCTGCACACTCATCTCCTGTACATACCGCCCACTGTCATACCCTCCACACTCCTCTCCTGTACATAGTGCCCACTGTTATACCCTCCACATTCCTCTTTCTCACCTGCACATACTTCCCATTTTTATACCAACCATACTCCTCCCCTATGCCTCTTACCCACAAAATCAGTTCTTTAAAATTATATTGAATATCCTCAATGTTACCAGCTCTAGAATGGGCACACTTTTGTTAGTTCAACTAAAGGAAATCTTCTCAGTCAACATATTTGTTCTGCCCATTATTACTACTCATTTAATTTTGTGATTACTATTGTGATGTAGAGAGGAACATAGGGGATGTCAGCTACTCTAAATATACCACTGGTAAAAAAAGTGTCCCTGAAAATGGATGTGATTTTGCAAAATTTATCCAGGCTTGGATGTTTTTCTTGGTAATAAAAGGCTTCCATCTTGCTACTCTACCCCATAGCCCAGACATATGAAGAATACGGAAGATTGTTGTCACATGTACCACACGGCCAGTACTTTCCAGATATTCCTGCAGCTCATTTAATGTTGCTGTAGGCCTCTTGGCAGCCTCCTTGACCAGTTTTCTTCTCGTATTTTCATACATTTTGGAGGGACATCCTGTTCTTCGTAGTATCACTGCTGTGCCATATTTTCTCCACTTGATGATGACTGTCTTCACTGCGTTCCATGGTATATCTAATGCCTAATTCTGAACACAGATAAATCCCCAGTTATAAGAGGGTGTGCACACTTATGCAACCACATTATTTTAGTTTTTTATTTTTACTCCCCCTCCCTAAAAGATTTCAGTTTGTTATTCAACTGAGTTGTACAGTTTATAGATCACATTAAGGCCTCATTCACATGAGGCGGATCCGCTCAGCAGAGTCCGCCAGCTCAGCAGGAGATCTCTCCGTTGATCTCCGCTAAGCCGACGGATGACAGGTCCGTCTCTGCTCATTAAGCGGAGAGGGGCCTGTCAGAGCGCCGCTGATTCCTATGGAGTCATGTGACATCAGAGGGGGCGGGGTCATCTGGTTACGTCAGTGGGTGGCCCCGCCCTTGCCTATATAACAGCTGTCACAGCTAAAAGACAGCAGTCGCTGGAAGGCCTCCCATGGAGGCCTTCCAGTTTTTTTTGTTTTGTTTTTTTTAATTTTTCAGGTCCGTCGAGCAGCATGATTGAAGATGGATGGACATCGCGGAACACTTTTTTTTTTTCTTTTAATAGGAATTGTCAAAATCTATCTAATGTGGTTTTTACTTTTTGACACTTTTTTTGGTGAATGGGTAGGGGTAAAATGTATCCCATACCCATTCACATGGGGTGAGAGGGATCTGTGGGCCAACTTGTTAAAGGGGGCTTCCAGATTCCGATAAGCCCCCAGGTCCGTCGAGCGGCGTGATTGAAGATGGACGGACATCGCGGAACACTTTTTTTTTTTCTTTTAATAGGAATTGTCAAAATCTATCTAATGTGGTTTTTACTTTATGACACTTTTTTTGGTGAATGGGTAGGGGTAAAATGTATCCCATACCCATTCACATGGGGGGAGAGGGATCTGTGGGCCAACTTGTTAAAGGGGGCTTCCAGATTCTGATAAGCCCCCACCCGCAGACCCCCACAACTACCGGGCCAGGGTTGTGGGGATGAGGCCCTTGTCCCCATCAACATGGGGACAAGGTACTTTGGAGGGGACCACAAAGCACCCTCCCAATGTTGAGGGCAAGCAGCCTGGTATGGTTCAGGGGCAGGGCGCTCACTCGTCCCCCCCTTTCCTGGCCTGCCAGGCTGCTTGCTCGGATAAGGGTCTGGTATGGATTTTGGGGGGCCCCATGCCAATTTTCTTTTACATTTTGGTGCAGAGTTCCCCTATTTAAATCTATGGACTGGGGGGGAACCCACGCCGATTTTTTTGTCTTGATTTTTCTTCTATATTGCCAGGAGCAGGCAATATATTACAGCCGCGAGCAAGTTTGAATGACCTTTTTTACTTTAGAAGTGTCATATTGCTGCGGCATTGTTGTACACATCACACAGATGCATCACTTTACAGGCAGACTAAGGGGACCCCCCAGGCACGATATTTAAAGGCATATTTCACTTTTATTGTTTCACTTTAAGCATTATTAAAATCACTGCTCCTGAAGAAACGGTCGTTTTAAAAACTTTTTTTGCATTGATACATGTCCCCTATGACAGTACCCAGGTCCCCATACACTTTTTATGACAATACCTTGCATATAAAACTTTAAAATTAGCACTTTTAGTTTTTTATGTTCGTCTCCCATAGACTTTATTAGGGTTTGCATGTTCGCAGAAATTTTTTGCCTGTTCGTATATTCTGGTGCAAACCGAACCAGGGGGTGTTCGGCCCATCCCTAATCCTGAGCTGTATACTCCTGGCACTATGGGTAGAAGCAAGTGGAATACAGGGGACAGAGTGGGTGGATTCTATAAGGGGTGGGGCTTATAAGAAGTGGGATGGGTGTCTGGCACGCCCCATCCTAAAACTTCACTAGTCACCACTGCTTTAGAACCACGTTAAACAAATACAAATACACTGTTACAATTCAAAACTGTGTTTGCAAGTTATATTAATGCAGGAGTTGCTGTCAGTACAGCTGAGAGACAAAGCGGGACCTGGCTGTCAAATTGACAGCTAATCCCATACTTCAATCAAATGTTATACAAGTCCGTTAAGAGACCTTCTGGATATGTAAAAAGGTTGACCACATGTTGTTTAGATCTACCGTATTTACATATCCAGGAGAAGGTCTTGACAGACTTTGTATAACACTCGATTCTAACTAGCTCTGGAATATAATTCACCATAAAATCCCTGTCTATGGAATTTTCTGCAATATTCAGCCAGGAGATATAAATTATCATCTTATAATCGGAGGAGGTACTCGCATATAATTATTGATTTTGCTGACACATATTGTACCCCCATCGGGATACATACATTCAAATATCTATATATGTGCTAATATATTTTTGTGTTTTCTCCCCCTTTTTCTTCTGGGAGAGGAAGTTGTTTATACAACTTCCCTGCAGCTGCCATGGTTGTGTGTATTTTTAATAATTGGCCAATTATTCTTTTATGAGATATATAGTGGGTTTTGTATTGTCTAGATAGTTGTGTTTAATAAATTTGATTTCTATATTTCTATACATGTGTCAGATCACTGGGTCCTTTTATACTTATCTATGGATACAACATACAGAGTGTATACTTGAGGTTGAGCTCAGTCAGGCTTTTATGTTTTCTTTTTCTCACATTACAGATTCCTGCACTACATACACTATATTTTACATGACACATTCCTGCACTATATACACTGTATTATACATTACAGACCTCTGTACTCTGTACACTATATTGTACACTACATACATCTGACCCCAGTGTTATTTGTCTCAACAGTTGCTGGTAGTTAAGCAATCCCTGACTATTTTAATGAAGTTCTTCTTTAAGGAAGACTCAGACAAAGTGTTAGCCCTGTGTCTGTTTTTGGTGTAAACAAAATCATATGTTTTGTATTTTATAAAATGATTGTGCTGAGGTTTATACGTGTCTGTGAGACTCTTCTTGTGGCACAGCAATCTATGCATATTCTATGGTTATAAGAAGGCTTTTGTTTTATTTAACCATGCCCCTTAAGCCCCTCTCTCTGTTAACAAACCTTGTTCACACCCACTCTTTGCCACAGTGCGCATAGCGTACCGCATTTCTTTTTTACTTCATCTGCTCAAAGGTGCCTCAGGTCTTTTACAATCCTAACAACATCCCTGGCACTATGAAAACCATGGTATAGCAGAGAAAAATGTTAGAAAGTCCTTGTTCCAGTTGTCCTAACTACAGCTACTGATCCCAGTTAGCTCTCTTCAGGCCATGCCAGCCCTCCTGTTTGCAGCTGCCTCTTTCCACTGCCCCTTCCACAGTCCACTCCTCTAGTTCTGCACCTATCTTTGACTGCAAGCTCCCAGTCCTCCCAGGTGTGCCTCCCCAGTCCTCCTGACTGTGCCTCACTCACCAGCCCTCCTGGCTGCGACCAGTTGTTCTCCCTGGAGTGCACTTTCCCTCTGTCCTCGCTCTCTCTTGTGCCTCCGGTCCAGGACCTTTTCATGTGTTCTTGAAAGGGGTCCCGACTGCACCCGAGCCCAGGCCCTAGGTCACCCCCTCCCCCCAGACTGGGGAACTCCCTCTAAGACCCCGACAGCCTCAGCACTCTCTCACTCCAGCTCTTTAACTGACAACTCCTCTCCAGCTGGGCTGACCCTGGGTATTTGAGGAGGCCTGCCCCCAGCAAATCCAAGTTGAGGATTGGTCAGGGCTCCCCAGAACACTCCATGTGGCTTCATCTCCCCTCCAGCCTCTCTTGCCAACCTTCTGGAAAGAAGTAGGAGGTCCCATTGATGTCACCTGTGAGTCACCCAGCACCACTCTGAGCCACTCCCAACCCAGAATGAAAACAAACAGGCCTAGCAACCAGCCAGGCCTGCTCAAATTTACCTAACCTCTCTAGCACACTACTAGAGGGTGCTACACATATACAGTGCTGTGAACAGGTTTTTGCCCCTTCCTGATTTCCTGATTTTTTATTTTTCACATATTTCTCACACTTAAATGATTCAGATCATTAAACAAATTTTAATATTTCACAAAGATAACTGGAGTAAATCCAAGATGCAGTTTTAATTATTATTTCATTTATTAAGGGAAAAAATCTGTTTAAACCTGCCTATGTGAAAAAGTAATTGCCCCCTCCCATGCTGAATCATGAATGAACTGTGATTAACCACAATTTTTTGGAAAGCTGAGTTAAATTTCACTTGCCACACCCAGGCCTGATTACTGTCAGACCTGTTGAATCAAGAAATCACATAAATAGAAGCTGTCTGACAAAGTGAAGCACGCTAACAGATCACAAAAAGCCACACATCATGCCACAATCTAAAAAATTCAAGAACAGATTAGAAACAAAGTAATGTACATGTATCGGTCTAGGAAGGGTTTCAAAGCCATTTCTAAGGCTTTGGTACTGGAACTCCAGTGAACCAAAGGGAGAGCCATTATCCCCAAATGGAGATAATTTAGAACAGTGATGAACCTTCCCAGGAATGTCCGCCTACAAAAATTACTCCAAGAGCATGACGACGACTCATCCAGGAGGTCATAAAAGAACCCAGAACAACATCTAAAGAACTGCAGGCCTCATTGGCTATGGGAGAGTTCCAAGGCCAAAGCCACTGCTGATAAAAAGAACACAAAGGCTCATCTCACATTTACCAAGCAACATCTTGATTATCCCCAAGACTTTTAGGCAATATTCTGTGGACTGATGAGACAAAAATGTAAATTTTTGGAAGGTGTGCGTCCCATTACATCTGGCATAAAACGAATACAGCATTTCATAACAAGAACATCATACCAACAGTCAGACATGGTGGTGGTATCATGATTGTCTGAGGCTGCTTCGTAGCTTCAGGACCTGGACGACTTACCATAATTGATGGAGCCATGAATTCTGAGCTCTACCAGAAAATCCTAAAGGAGAATGTCCAGCCATCAGTTCGTGACCTCAAGATCAAGTGCACTTGGGTTATGCAGCAGGACAATGATCTGAAACACAACAGCAAGTCCACCTCCAAATGGTTCAAACAAAGCAAAATTTAGGTTTTGGAGTGGCCTAGTCAAAGCCCAGGCTTAAATCCAATTGAGATGCTGTATCAAGACCTGTAACATGCAAAACCCTCCAATGTGGCTGAATTAAAACAATTCTGCAAAGAAGAGTCAGCCAAAATTGCTCCACAGCAATGTGAAAGACTCATTGCCAGTTATCGCAAACGCTTGATTGCAGTTGTTGCCGCCAATGGTGGCACAACCAGTTATTAGGTTTAGGGGGCAATTACTTTTTCACATAAAGCCAGGCAGGTTTGGACAGCTTTTTTGCCTTAATAAATAAAACCATCATTTAAAAACTGCATTTTGTATTTACTCAGGTTATATTTGTGTAATAATAAAATTAATTTGATCATCTGAGTCATTTAAGTGTGACAAATATGCAAAAAAAAAAAAAAAAAATCAGAAAGGGGCAAATACTTTTTGACAGCACTGTATATTGCAGGGAAGAGATAGAATTCCTGCCCAGTATTTATTACTGCTTGTTGTCCCTATTGAGCAAGATTTTCTTTACTTTCTTCATGGTCCCCAGGATATTAAATGAGGAGAATCTCTGCAACAGATGTACATACAGCAATGACTTTGTTGTTAAAGAGGAGGTAAACTTCCTTTACTGACATATAAATATAGGTAAGCCTATAAAAAGGCTTACCGATAGGTAGTGTAAATATCTCCTAAATGTGCATCTTTTAGGAGATATTTACATTACCTACAGCCAGTGAAATCACTGGCGCACGCGCTCTGAAGGAACGGCGACCCGTGCGGTTCCTTCAGAACACTGTGCCATTAAGGGCGGCTCCCGTGTGCAAGCAGAGCCGGAGCCCGCAAACCCAGAAGAAAGACAGGTGAAGATGGGATCCCCTGCAGTGCTGACATCGCAGGGATGCATACTAGCACATAATGACTTTACTTTGCAGGGGGAAAAAAAAAAGGCCAGCGGTAAACAACCGCTTTATTAGAGAGTTAAATGGTTAGTAACCTTGTTTAGAAGATTCCTCTTACTTCCTCTGCTGAGGTCTGGAAGTTAGAAGAATTTTCTCCATTAGGGCCACAGATAACAAGAAAATGTTGAATCTTAAAACAGAACTAAACTGTATCTGAGCAGCACAAAGTGAAAATGCTATTTAATTCATTTTTAATTTTTAAAGTAAAGTCACCCATTCATCCATGTCTCCATGCTTTATTTTATTGAGAAATCACTTTGGAAAACACCCCTGAGCATTGCTAGCCATGGCCATCTTGAGCAAGGGAAGATGACTTAAGTAGCATTTACTTTCTGGAATCCATCCACCCTTAGGCCAGGCATGCAGGTAAGAGGTTATGCTTAGCTGAGAAAGCCCCTCCTCCCGATGAAAGAAAAAAAAAATGTCCATGAAGACGCCTGGGATGTATGACATCATTTTGGCCTAGGCCAAAAGCCAGGAAGCAACTGAAAAAAATGTAAAATAAAAATAAAAACAGTAAATATAATATACCTTCATATCTATTTACTAATGCTAGCAGCATAGGGATTAAAATAGATAATGTTGATTGAGAGAGTTTAGCTCCAATTCAAACCTCCCTTATACTATCAAAGACTTAAAAAATGCTTTAGGATCACAAATAATCAGTCCAGTCCTAGTGAATTACAGATGTGTTATGGGATGTCACAGGTGTAAATGTTATTCCTCCTCAATTCAGTTTCCAAAGGATCTGATCTGGTATTGTTCCAGCTTCTCTGATTACATATCTGTCATCAGACAGGAAATGTTCTTTTCCTGCCATACTAATGCCCCGTACACACGGTCGGACTTTGTTCGGACATTCCGACAACAAAATCCTAGGATTTTTTCCGACGGATGTTGGCTCAAACTTGTCTTGCATACACACGGTCACACAAAGTTGTTGGAAAATCCGATCGTTCTAAACGCGGTGACGTAAAACACATACGTCGGGACTATAAACGGGGCAGTGGCCAATAGCTTTCATCTCTTTATTTATTCTGAGCATGCGTGGCACTTTGTGTACACACGATCGTAATTTCCGACAACGGATTTTGTTGTCGGAAAATTTTATCTCCTGCTCCCCAACTTTGTGTGTCGGAAAATCCGATGGAAAATGTCCGATGGAGCCCACACGCGGTCGGAATTTCCGACAACACGCTCCGATCGGACATTTTCCATCGGAAAATCCGACCGTGTGTAGCCCCGTAAGAATGTGGAGGAAATGTGAATCTAAAGGGATCAGAACAATGCAAAGGGCTGGGAACAGAGAGATGACTCAGATTTATACACCTTATTCCCTGTTTTTTCACCTCCAGCTACATTTTACTGGAGGTCTGTGTATCAGTATACATTTAGGTTGATTTATTAACCACTTAACGACCATCCACATTTTTCTGCAGGCAGATGGCCGCTGTAAGCAAAGCGATGTACTGGTACATCGCTGCCTACTTTCAGGTTTAGGGCGTGGATGAGGGATGAGAAATTGAGAGGTCATTAGTAAAAAGCAGCACACTGTACACACATTACACATAGTTAGGCTCATATTTAACCCCTTCCCAGGCAGTGTCATTAGTACAGTGACAGTGCATATTTTTAGCACTGATCACTGTTATAATGGCACTGGTGATGTCAGTGGCAGTTAGTCAGTTCCCCCAGTGTCAGTTAGTGTCAGATTGTCTGCCGCAATATCGCAGTCCCTTTATATGTCATTGATGGCCCCATTAGTAGTATTAAAAAAAAAAAGGAATTCCAGTATATATACCATAGTTTGTAGGTGCTATAACTTTCAAGCAAACCAATCAATGTATACTTATTGGGATTTTTTGATAAATAACATGTAACAGAATACATTTTGGCCAAAGTTTATGAAGAAATTAGATTTTTTTCAATTTTTTTTTCCTCAATATGTTTTATAGAATAAACAAAAAAATCCTGTTTTTTTGTTTTAAAATTTTTCATTTTTTTTTTTTTCGTTTATATCGCAAAAAAGTGGTGATTAAATACCACCAAAAGAAAACTTTGTGTAAAAAAAAAATTATATAAATTTTTTGGGGGTAAAGTGTTGCATGACCATGCAATCGGCAGTTAAAAGCACAGTGCCTATACCAAAAGATGGCCTGGTCATGAAGGGGGTAAAATCTTCCAGAGCTGAAGTGGCTATGGGAGTTGAGAATGTTCATTTAACTTAGTGAATAAGGTGAAGCAGTATTTACTTTGATTATTCAATCAAGCAATGGCAGCTGGTGTTTTTTTTCTGGAGGGGGGCGGCAAACAACCACCCCTCCCCGATCGCATCCTGCAGCACCCCCCCCCCCCCCCACGCTGTCGGTCGGTCAGGTCACGGGAGAATGATCAGTGTGACAATAGTGGATACTCATTCGCTATTGTCACACAACTGGGTGGGCTCAGGGCGCAGTGCTCTGTGCCCCGAGCCCTCCCTTTTGTGAAACCTATTAGAGCCTTTGGCTCTAATCACGTGCTTAAAAAAAAAAAAAAAACATTTGAATCCATGCGCCTGGTGTCCCGCATGTAGATTAGGTGGCCGGATGCATAGATGGGGGGGGGGGGGGGTGGCGCCCAAGCGCCCCTAATGGACAGGCCGCCACTGCAATCAAGTGTAAGCAAAACTTCTGTATCTTTTTTGGTTTTCCTTGCAAATGATTGGATATTTAAAGTGAATACCATTCCATTTCACCTTATTGAATAAAGCAAAGTGATCATCCACTTGTCACTCTTTCCAAAGAGAGAACTCTATACTCCTTTAGTAAATCAACCTCATTGTTTATACATTATTGAGTAAAATGTATCTTCTCTTTGACAGTGTTCTTATACCATCTGGCTATGACCAAGAGGCATGTAACTTGATGTTTAATGAGGAATCATGTACCTATGAAGTGACCCGAAAAGATGACCCATCCATTCCATGCGAGTACAAATCAATGAAAGGGTAAAAGATCCGACTGCGGGGCTTCAATACATCAGAACACACTGCACACCTAGATATCAACTACAAAACTAGCATTTAGCATTTCCTGACAAAAATCACCTGCCTTACAATAAATAATACATTTTCATTCTTGTTCTTCTTAACCATGTGTAGTACTGTAAAGGTGCAATGGTATTCTTCAAACAAATAACACTGTAATAATACATATTTTAAAATGATCTCTAATGCTGCTACTTGTATTTTTCATCTTGTATTTTCTGTAGTGAATACATCCATATAAAGTAAAGGCAACAACATTGTTTGTGTCCTTTTAAGCTCCGTTTTCATGAAACAAATCTATTTCCATAGGCGTTGAGAATGTTCTAGAGTTGAGAAATTACAAGAGAGGTGGCTACAGGACCACCATTGGTAATCATAGGGCCTTATACAGCCTACCTGATAGGGCCCCCCTCCCCTGCTCACCGTGACTGCCTTTACTAGTGTGTGCAATGTAGTGTCAGTGCAGGGCAGTACATACCCTGTTTCCCCGCAAATATGACCTAGCGTGATTGTCGGTGATGGCTGCACTATAAGCCCTACCCCCCAAATAAGCCCTACCCTGTTTCCCTGAAAATAAGCCCTACCCTGAAAATAAGACCCACAAGGACTTTAACTAGAGCTTATTTGGGGGGTAGGGCTTATATTGCAGCCATCACCGACAATCACGCTAGGTCTTCTTTTCGGGGGAAACAGGGTAGAGAAAGTGTAGTGAGCAGTATGCGGTGCAGGGAAGTGAGCAGTAAGAATGGCAGTGCAGAGCTGTGGAGTGTGTTGTATTTAGCAGTAGAAAAGTGTAGGGCAGTGACCGGCATGCAGTGATCAGTTTGTAGTAGTAAAAAATGCAGGGCACCGCAGGCTATGAGATTTGCGTGTACTGGCAGTAAGTAAACATTATGCAGTGGCAAGATAGGGAGCAGTATGTAGTGATAGGACAGTCAGTGAGCATTATATAGTGATAGGGCAGACAGTGAACAGTATTTAGTGATAGGACAGTCAGTGAACAGTATGTAGGGGTATGGCAGTCAGTGAACACCCTGGGTTTGGACATTTCTAATGACAAGTGCAATTCTACAGACACCGGACTGCTATGGATTAACCAAGCGTTATTTTTACTTATAGATATTTAAGTGGTTGTATATCCCCAATGCGGAAGTTGTACCTATAGGTAAGCCTATAAGGCTTACCTATAGGTACTGTAAATATCTCCTAAACGTGCGCTGTTTAGGAGATATTTACCTCATAGTGCCGATTATGTCATTGGTGCATGCGCTGTAAAGAAACGGCCCTCTGTGCCGTTTCTTCACTAGCAAGTGCCATGACTGATGGCTTCCGCATGCATGCGTGGGAGTGACATTACGCGACTCCGGCCAGTCAC
The DNA here is from genome assembly GCA_037953035.1 of Aquarana catesbeiana. NCBI lineage: Eukaryota > Metazoa > Chordata > Amphibia > Anura > Ranidae > Aquarana > Aquarana catesbeiana. The sequence continues at coordinate 4,506,930 of JBBHAA010000062.1, read as the reverse complement.
AGAGCTGGAGTCCGCAGCCCTGGAAGGAAGAGGGGCAAAGATGGATGCGGCCATCAGCAGGGACAGCGCGGGCTTCGATTGCAGGTAAGTGCACATAATGGGCTAGTATGCGATGCATACTAGCCCATTATGCTTTTACTTTGCAGGGGAAAAAAGAGGAAGTAAAACCCATCAGGGTTTACTTCCTCTTTAAGACAGGTACTGCAAAAAATGGCCTAGCCAAGTTTTGTTGTAGGCTTAAACTCTCAACCCACTTGAACAAGTACACAAGGTAAAGAGAATTACAATACATTCAATAGCAACAGTATTAAACCCTTAGGAACCTGTGACCCCAGGTATAAAAGGGAGACTGATGACCTTTTTCTCTGTCAGACAGCTCCCTCCAACTCCTGGTGCCATGGACCCAGAACTTTGTAAAAAAATGTCAACAATATAATAGCTGGAAATGGCCGCAGGATGATGTCAGCTATCGGGCTCTTGTCCCCATACATGTTGTGTACTGGGTGTGGACCTGCTCAGGGTGGGCACTGGAAGCGGGGGGCTTGGGGATCCACTTGGGGACCTGGGGTGTCTGCCCTTGCCCCCTGCTTCCCTTGAGGATTTTTTCCTCTCTCTTCTTTCTTGGCCTCTAACCCCACCTAGGTGGAATCCCTGAAAGCCATGGTATGTGATGTGAACTTTATGTGCAAAATGAATTATGAATCAACACCATGTGTGTAGTATTTATTAATTATGGTTATTTTCATTTAGTTATATTATCCGCACTTAAATACTTCCTGAAAAAGCCATTTTTTTGGCAAAACATAATAACTGAAGATAAAAACCTGATTCAGCTCAACCACCTTTTGTATTAAGATCAAAAATTAACTTCAACACACTAAATCAACTAGAGAAAAGTTTATTGGTATCGAAGGAATGAAAAAAAGAAGTTGATAAAATTTTACCACATCAGACAAATTCACTTTGATACCAATAAACTTTGCTCTAGTTGATTTAGTGAGTTGAAATTAATTTTTGATCTTGATACAAGAGTAGTTGAGCTGAATCAGGTTTTTATCCCCAGTTATTGTGTCATGTCTCTTTGCCGATAGCTCCCATCTCTTTTACATTACTTTCCCATTAAGGATAAATTGTAGAATTACCAAGGGCAGTATCTTGAGGGTCTTATCCTATTAGTGTGTTATATTGATGAAACATGTAGAAGATACTAGTGTGGTTTCGAAGCATCAATAGTAAGACAAAACATGGTCCAAACTCATTTTTTAATCAATATTTTGTAATAATAAAATTTACTGTTTGTATATATTTTTTTGTTTGTAGATTTAGAATGCACCTCTAAAAATCCAAACATTCTCCATTTTGTCTTTTCAATAATAATTTGGGATGTGGTGCAGTTGCAATCTTATACCCCCAGCAATACAGTCTTTTCTTTCTTATTTATAACTCCATTGATGTTCAACTGAAGCCAAAGCTTTTAATGTAGATTTGTAAAGATTTGAGAAATGTAAATGTTGCTCTCCAGTTCTGATTTCTGTCTGTCACCTCACTTCCCTGTAACAGCAGCAACAGAAAGGTAAAGAGATGTTTGTGCTGGGGCAAGAAGAGATTATATAATAACCTGACAGAGTTCATTTTGGATCCTCAATGATTCATATTCATTTTTATCATATGCCAGCAATAATTATTTTAGAATTTAAGAGGTTGTGTATATTTTGATTGTTTTAAACATTTCTATACAGTAAAAATGCAGCGAGGATTTTGCAGACTATGGCTAATATAATAAACACCAGAAAATATAACTACTTAAAGTCACTAAACACCAACTACTGGATAATACCAGTAGCTGGTGTTTAGTGACTTTGAGTAGTTACTTTTTCGGATTAGTGTAAAACATAACACAAAAGTAACAAAAAATATGTTTGCCAACTAAGTTTTCAGAAAAGAAAACCACACATTTTTTAATGCATCACAAGTATATAGTAGTGTGATATACAATAACATGTTAATACATAAGCAGGGTAAACTCATCAAACACACGATATGATCAGGGGCGGACTGATAACTCATGGGGCAGGGGTTTAAATGAGTTGTAAAGGCAGAAGGCTTTTTTTATCTTAATGCATTATATGCATTAAGATAAAAAAAAAAACCTTCTGTGTGCAGCAGCTTCCCCAGCACCTCCTAATTAATTACCTGAGCCCCATCTCTCTCCAGAGATGTCCACGAGTGTCTTAGCCGTCCGGGACTCTCCTCCTGATTGGCTGAGACATCAACCAATGTCAGTTAGCCAATCAGAAGAGAGAGGGGGCAGGGCCAGGTTGGAGCTCCATGTCTGAATGGACACACAGAGCTGTGACTCGGCTCGGTGCACCCATAGCAAGATGCTTGCTGTGGGGGGCACTCAACAGGAGGGAGGGGCCAGGAGAGCCGAAGAGGGACTCTAGAAGAGGAGGATCCGGGCTGCTCAGTGCAAATCCACTGCAACAGAGCAGGCAAGTATAACATTTTTGTTATTTTCATTTTTTCATTTTTTTTTAAACGAGACTTTACAATCACTTTAACCCCTTCAGCCCCAGAAGGATTTATCCACTTCCTGACCAGGCCATTTTTTGCGATACGGCACTGCGTCGCTTTAACTTTAACACGGTCGTGTGACGTTGTACCCAAACAAAATTGACGTCCTTTTTTCCCAGAAATAGAGCTTTCTTTTGAGGGCATTTGATTACCTTTGCGTTTTTTGGTTTTTCTTTGCGTTATAAACAAAAAAAGACCGACAATTTTGAAAAAAAAGCAATATTTTTTACTTTTTGCTATAATAAATATCCCCAAAAAATATATTAAAAAAACAAATTTCTTTCTCAGTTTAGGCCGATATGTATTCTTCTACATAATTTTGGTTAAAAACAAAATCGCAATAAGAGTATATTGATTTCTTTTGCGCAAAAGTTATAGCGTCTACAAAATAGGGGATATATTTATGTAATTTTTATTATTAATTTTTTTTATACTAGTAATGGCGGCGATTTGCAATTTTTATCGGGACTGCGACATTGCGGCGGACAGATCAGACACTTTTGCCACTATTTTGGGGCCTCTAACATTCAGAGCTAAAAATAGCCACTGATTACTGGATAAATGTCACTGGCAGAGAAAGGGTTAACACTAGGGGGCGATCAAGGGGTTAAATGTGTTCCCTCAGTGTGTTTCTAACTGTGGGGGGATGGGACTGACTGGGGGAGGAGACCGATCACTGCTCCTAAGTACTAAGAGCAGACAATTTGTCTCTACTCCCCTGACAGAATGTTGATACTCCTTAAAGCGCCCACCGTACAGCTACGGCGATTCGCGCAGGAGTGCCATACTGCAGCCGTCAAACATTTGACAGCAGGCAGTCGGCAAGTGATTAAAGATGCAGGGCAGCCATCTTTATGATGCAACTTTAATGCTGCAGGTCCATACAGAGGGGCACTGAGCACGGTGACCTCCAGAGTAGTAGGAGACTTAAAGCTGGCAGCACAATAAAGGTATCAGGAGCCTCTCATGGGCAGTGCCACCTTAACAGAATCATGGGACCCTGTACAAAGTAATGCACTGAAGCCCCTAACAGAGAGATGGTGACCTGTGGCGCATACAGTGCGCCATGGCACACAATGAGCATGGCTAAATTATGACACATATTGGGTGTGAATTTTTTGTCTGATTAGAAATTTTACTCTGCTTTTTTACAAATTATTTTTTTTACAACTTTTAAATTATTTTTAATTTACATTTTTAATTCATTTTGATTTAATACTTTTTTACACTTTTTTTTCACAACGCTTTTAGGGAGGCTTTGGTGAGATATCAGGCGTCCAAACAGACTCCTGTAGTCTCACTTTTGAGGCAGAGAAAGGGACTGATGACACATTCCCCAGTCACTTTTTTTGTAGCATCAGCTGCATTGCAGATGAATGAACAGAAGTTTCTGTCCATTCATAAACTGAAGCATAGTAAACACAGCTTACTATGCTATAGTTATGGATGAATACAGTGTGGTACGGATCACTCACTGTGTTCACTTAGAAAAGGAACGGGCCAGTAAATTACATATTTACTGGCCTATTCCCCGCTCTCAGTCCTGAAGATCCCCCTGTGTGCCTGCAGCTGCGTTCAGTGGGAGAGGAAAGGAGGGAAACCGCGGGGGGAGGGGGTACACGGGGGGGGGGGGTTCCAAGCAGCTAGAAAAGATTGGTGCAGAGAGGGTGGGGGAAATAACTGGAACTGATCTTTTGTGGTTTTCACTGCAGCATCTGGAGCAGGAGATGTCAGCTTTCAGCTGCTGCAATGAGAGCCACAAAAGATTGGTTTCAGTTATTTCCCCACCCGCTGCACTGATCACCTGCTCTATCCATACATGATTTGCCCTGTTGAGGGGGGGTGGGGGCCTTCAATGCATAAGAGGGCCCTGGGCTGTGCCCAGGGATGTCCGTGCGCTCATGGGCAGGGCAATAGAATTTTTTTTCCTGGGGGGGGGTTCCGCCTTGGGCACCCAGAGGACAATAATTAGGCAGCACGCCTGCTATGTTGTGACAAATTGTGATTGTGCCAAAATTGAAAGGGGCTTAAACCTTAAATCTACCCCCTGTGTACACGGTAGTATATGCCACAGCCCTTGTACCAAAAAATTATGCTTTAAATATTGTGCTACAAGTAAAAGCTGCATGTATGGTCATACAGCAAAAGTTATCCCACCTCCCTCCACATTGGTGGTCATGGGAAGGTTACATTTCAATTCCATTCAATCCCAGCCTCCTCCACTGCCCAATTGTTGATCACTTACTCGATCAAAGGTTCCCACGCCACTCTCTTTCTCCAGACTAGGACTTTGCTTGTACTGTGGGCAGAGATAATTCCGCCCACAGTACAGTGTACTTTACATTGCCAGGTGTGGAAGGCAAACAATGTTCCAGTGCCCGGCATCTTGCTGAATACTCTGTATGTTCTGGGCACAAGGGACATAAGGAGATATTAAAGTGGTTTTAAGCCATGCAAACAACCTTGCAACAATCCCCTCTGCTATGTTTAATAAGGTCCCCAGTGCATTTATTTTTTTTAAATGCTGCTGTGTACCTTATTTTATAGCACTGACCGGCTGCCTCTCTCTCTCTCGAGCTGACTGAAAAGCAGGCGGGGCTGAGAAACCCCTGCTAACGTCAGCCAGAAAGAGTAGAGGAGAGGAGAAGAGAGGCGATCGGTCACGTGAGCGCCGATCGGCGCTATGATTTTAGAAACACGGCGACATTTAAAAAAGAATAATGCACTGGGGACATTATTTAACATAGCAGAGGGGATTGTTGCAAGCTTGTTGTATTATTAAAGGAACAGGAGGGGAAGATCGTGGAGTGGACAGAGCTGACAGGCAGGGAAGGGAGGGGGGAGAGCAGGGGGGAGAGTAGAGAGGATGGGGAAAGAAGGACAGAGACGAGAGTGGATGACGGAGCCACGTAAACTGACCACGGTGTCAGGGCTCAGCAGCCATGATAAACCGTGGTCAATTTACAGGGGGAGGGCAGAACCAGGCAGGATCAGCCAGTATTTCAGGCGATACAGGGGGCCAAATTACACAGCAAAAGCACTGTGCTGTACAACATACTTTAACCACTTGCCGACCGCCTAACGCACATATACGGCGGCAGAATGGCACGGGCAGGCAGAATCACGTACCTGTACGTGATCTGCCTCCCGCGGGCGGTGGGTCCGATCGGACCTCCTCCGGTGCCAGCGGCGGTCGGCATTTGACTGGGAGCGTCGGGAGGCGAGGGGGAGACCATCCGATCGTGGCCCCCCCCTCGCGATCGCTCCCAGCCAATCGGAATCCTCCCCTGCCTGTGTGTAGTTTCACACAGGCAGAGGATGTGATGTCATCTCTCCTCGGCTTGGCAGTTTCCGTCCCAGCGCCGAGGAGAGAAGACATGTAAGTGCACAACACACACACACACACAGTAGAACATGCCAGGCATACTTTACACCCCCGACCCCCCCCCGATCGCCCTCCGATCCCCCCCAATCACCCCCCCCCCGTCACAAACTGACAGCAAGCAGTATTTTTTTTTTTTTTTTTCTGATTACTGCATGGTGTCAGTTTGTGACAGTTACAGTGTTAGGGCAATGAGTATTACCCCCCTTTAGGTCTAGGATACCCCCCTAACCCCCCCTAATAAAGTTTTAACCCCTTGATCACCCCCTGTCACCAGTGTCACTAAGCGATCATTTTTCTGATCGCTGTATTAGTGTCGCTGGTGACGCTAGTTAGGGAGGTAAATATTTAGGTTCGCCGTCAGCGTTTTATAGCGACAGGGACCCCCATATACTATCTAATAAATGTTTTAACCCCTTGATTGCCCCCTAGTTAACCCTTTCACCACTGATCACCGTATAACTGTTACAGGTGACGCTGGTTAGTTCGTTTATTTTTTATAGTGTCAGGGCACCGGCACCCGCTGTTTATTACCTAATAAAGGTTTAGCCCCCTGATCGCCCGGCGGTGATATGCGTCGCCCCAGGCAGCGTCAGATTAGCGCCAGTACCGCTAACACCCACGCACGCAGCATACGCCTCCCTTAGTGGTATAGTATCTGTACGGATAAATATCTGATCTGATCAGATCTATACTGGTGTCCCCAGCAGTTTAGGGTTCCCAAAAACGCAGTGTTAGCGGGATCAGCCCAGATACCCGCTAGCACCTGCGTTTTTCCCCTCCGCCCGGCCCAGCCCAAGTGCAGTATCGATCGATCACTGTCACTTACAAAACACTAAACGCATAACTGCAGCGTTCACAGAGTCAGGCCTGATCCCTGCGATCGCTAACAGTTTTCTTGGTAGCGTTTTGGTGAACTGTCAAGCACCAGCGTCAGGTTAGCGCCAGTACCGCTAACACCCACGCATGCACCGTACACCTCCCTTAGTGGTATAGTATCTGATCGGATCAATATCTGATCTGATCAGATCTATACTAGCGTCCCCAGCAGTTTAGGGTTCCCACAAACGCAGTGTTAGCGGGATCAGCCCAGATACCTGCTAGCACCTGCGTTTTGCCCCTCCGCCCGGCCCAGCCCAGCCCACCCCAGCCCACCCAAGTGCAGTATCGATCGATCACTGACACTTACAAAACACTAAACGCATAACTGCAGCGTTCGCAGAGTCAGGCCTGATCCCTGCGATCGCTAACAGTTTTTTTTGGTAGCGTTTTGGTGAACTGGCAAGCACCAGCCCCAGGCAGCGTCAGGTTAGCGCCAGTACCGCTAACACCCACGCACGCACCGTACACCTCCCTTAGTGGTATAGTATCTGATTGGATCAATATCTGATCTGATCAGATCTATACTAGCGTCCCCAGCAGTTTAGGGTTCCCACAAACGCAGTGTTAGCGGGATCAGCCCAGATACCTGCTAGCACCTGCGTTTTGCCCCTCCGCCCGGCCCAGCCCAGCCCACCCAAGTGCAGTATCGATCGATCACTGACACTTACAAAACACTAAACGCATAACTGCAGCGTTCGCAGAGTCAGGCCTGATCCCTGCGATCGCTAACAGTTTTTTTGGTAGCGTTTTGGTGAACTGGCAAGCACCAGCGGCCTAGTACACCCCGGTCGTAGTCAAACCCGCACTGCAGTAACACTTGGTGACGTGGCGAGTCCCATAAGTGCAGTTCAAGCTGGTGAGGTGGCAAGCACAAGTAGTGTCCCGCTGCCACCAAAAAGACAAACACAGGCCCGTCGTGCCCATAATGCCCTTCCTGCTGCATTCGCCAATCCTAATTGGGAACCCACCGCTTCTGCAGCGCCCGTACTTCCCCCATTCACATCCCCAACCAAATGCAGTCGGCTGCATGAGAGGCATTTTCTTTATGTCCTCCCGAGTACCCCTACCCAACGAACCCCCAAAAAAGATGTCGTGTCTGCAACAAGCGCGGATATAGGCGTGACACCCGCTATTATTGTCCCTCCTGTCCTGACAATCCTGGTCTTTGCATTGGTGAATGTTTTGAACGCTACCATTCACTAGTTGAGTATTAGCGTAGGGTACAGCATTGCACAGACTAGGCACACTTTCACAGGGTCTCCCAAGATGCCATCGCATTTTGAGAGACCCGAACCTGGAACCGGTTACAGTTATAAAAGTTAGTTACAAAAAAAAAGTGTAAAAAAAAAAAAAAACACAAACAAAAATATAAAATAAAAAAAAATAGTTGTCGTTTTATTGTTCTTTCTCTCTCTATTCTCTCTCTATTGTTCTGCTCTTTTTTACTGTATTCTATTCTGCAATGTTTTATTGTTGTTATGTTTTATCATGCTTGCTTTTCAGATATGCAATTTTTTATACCTTACCGTTTACTGTGCTTTATTGTTAACCATTTTTTTGTCTTCAGGTACGCCATTCACGACTTTGAGTGGTTATACCAGAATGATGCCTGCAGGTTTAGGTATCATCTTGGTATCATTCTTTTCAGCCAGCGATCGGCTTTCATGTAAAAGCAATCCTAGCAGCTAATTAGCCTCTAGACTGCTTTTACAAGCAGTGGGAGGGAATGCCCCCCCCCCAACGTCTTCCGTGTTTTTCTCTGGCTCTCCTGTCTCAACAGGGAACCTGAGAATGCAGCCGGTGATTCAGCCAGCTGACCATAGAGCTGATCAGAGACCAGAGTGGCTCCAAACATCTCTATGGTCTAAGAAACCGGAAGCTACGAGCATTTTATGACTTAGATTTCGCCGGATGTAAACAGCGCCATTGGGAAATTGGGAAAGCATTTTATCACACCGATCTTGGTGTGGTCAGATGCTTTGAGGGCAGAGGAGAAATCTAGGGTCTAATAGACCCCAATTTTTGCAAAAAAGAGTACCTGTCACTACCTATTGCTATGATAGGGGATATTTACATTCCCTGAGATAACAATAAAAATGATTTAAAAAAAAAAAAAATGAAAGGAAGAGTTTAAAAATAAGATAAAAAAATAATAATAATAAAGAAAAAAAAAAAAAAAAAAAAAAAGCACCCCTGTCCCCCCTGCTCTCCCGCTAAGGCGAACGCAAGCGTCGGTCTGGCGTCAAATGTAAACAGCAATTGCACCATGCATGTGAGTTATCACCGCAAACGTCAGATCGAGGGCAGTAATTTTAGCAGTAGACCTCCTCTGTAAATCTAAAGTGGTAACCTGTAAAGGCTTTTAAAGGCTTTTAAAAATGTATTTAGTTTGTCGCCACTGCACGTTTGTGCGCAATTTTAAAGCATGTCATGTTTGGTATCCATGTACTCGGCCTAAGATCATCTTTTTTATTTCATCAAACATTTGGGCAATATAGTGTGTTTTAGTGCATTAAAATTTAAAAAAGTGTGTTTTTTCCCCAAAAAATGCGTTTGAAAAATCGCTGCGCAAATACTGTGTGGAAAAAAAAAATGAAACACCCACCATTTTAATCTGTAGGGCATTTGCTTTAAAAAATATATAATGTTTGGGGGTTCAAAGTAATTTTCTTGCAAAAAAAAATTATTTTTTTATGTAATCAAAAAGTGTCAGAAAGGGCTTTGTCTTCAAGTGGTTAGAAGAGTGGGTGATGTGTGACATAAGCTTCTAGATGTTGTGCATAAAATGCCAGGACAGTTCAAACCCCCCCAAATGACCCCATTTTGGAAAGTAGACACCCCAAGCTATTTGCTGAGAGGCATGTCGAGTCCATGGAATATTTTATATTGTGACACAAGTTGCGGGAAAGAGACAATTTTTTATTTTTTTTATTTTTTTTTTGCGCAAAGTTGTCACTAAATGATATATTGCTCAAACATGCCATGGGAATATGTGAAATTACACCCCAAAATACATTCTGTTGCTTCTCCTGAGTACGGGGATACCACATGTGTGAGACTTTTTGGGAGCCTAGCCGCGTACGGGACCCCGAAAACCAAGCACCGCCTTCAGGCTTTCTAAGGCCGTAAATTTTTGATTTCACTCTTCACTGCCTATCACAGTCTCGGAGACCATGGAATGCCCAGGTGGCAAAAAACCCCCCCAAATGACCCCATTTTGGAAAGTAGACACCCCAAGCTATTTGATGAGAGGTATAGTGAGTATTTTGCAGACCTCACTTTTTGTCACAAAGTTTTGAAAATTGAAAAAAGAAAAAAAAAATTTTTTTTCTCGTCTTTCTTTATTTTCAAAAACAAATGAGAGCTGCAAAATACTCACCATGCCTCTCAGCAAATAGCTTGGGGTGTCTACTTTCCAAAATGGGGTCATTTGGGGGGGGGTTTGTGCCACCTGGGCATTCCATGGCCTCCGAAACTGTGATAGGTAGTGAGGAGTAAAATCAAAAATGTACGCCCTTAGAAATCCTGAAGGCAGTGATTGGTTTTCGGGGCCCCGTACACGGCTAGGCTCCCAAAAAGTCCCACACATGTGGTATCCCCGTACTCAGGAGAAGCAGCTAAATGTATTTTGGGGTGCAATTCCACATATGCCCATGGCCTGTGTGAGCAATATATCATTTAGTGACAACTTTTTGTAATTTTTTTTTTTTTTTTTGTCATTATTCAATCACTTGGGACAAAAAAAATGAATATTCAATGGGCTCAACATGCCTCTCAGCAAATTCCTTGGGGTGTCTACTTTCCAAAATGGGGTCATTTGTGGGGGTTTTGTACTGCCCTGCCATTTTAGCACCTTCAGAAACGACATAGGCAGTCATAAATTAAAGGCTGTGTAAATTCCAGAAAATGTACCCTAGTTTGTAGGCGCTATAACTTTTGCGCAAACCAATAAATATACACTTATTGACATTTTTTCTACCAAAGACATGTGGCCGAATACATTTTGGCCTAAGTGTATGACTAAAATTGAGTTTATTGGATTTTTTTTAGAACAAAAAGTAGAAAATATCATTTTTTTTCAAAATTTTCGGTCTTTTTCCGTGTATAGCGCAAAAAATAAAAACGGCAGAGGTGATCAAATACCATCAAAAGAAAGCTCTATTTGTGGGAAGAAAAGGACGCAAATTTCGTTTGGGTACAGCATTGCATGACCGCGCAATTAGCAGTTAAAGCGACGCAGTGCCGAATTGTAAAAAGTGCTCTGGTCAGGAAGGGGGTAAAACCTTCCGGGGCTGAAGTGGTTAAGGGAGCAGGATCCAATTTATTTTTTTTTTTAAGGGTAACAAATGCTTTAATGCTGTCTCCGTGCCTCAGAACCAGGGATACAGCCGCTGTGGGGCAGCTGGCAAGTATGCTCTCTCTCTCTAAACTGTATATCAGTGTGTGGAGGAGACAGACTGCTGTGTGGCTCCTGCAGCTGAAAGGCTGCACTAGCCTAGCTGCAAAACTGTGGATGCTCACTCTGGGGCCCCCCTACTCACCCTGGGCCCTCAGGCAGTGCCGAATGGTCAGTCCACTCCTGGATATGACAATGAAAAATGACAATGAAAAGATAAGAATAAAGAAGGAAAACTCAACAGGGTGTTCAGACTGTTCAGACTGTGGAATACCCTCCTCTACATAACACATTTCCTGGAGAGAATGGCAGACGCTGCATGAAATTACTAGGGTTAGGACAATTTCCTCTGGCTCCGGACCCAAACGCAGTAAATATTGAGGGCCGCACATTGCTTACATTTTTAGTAAGCAATAAGCCTTGTTTCTTAATACATGGGGAATGAGGAGGGGAACTAGGGAAAACTTAAGGGTTTTGATTCCTTTGCTAGTGGGATCTGGTGAACTACAAAACCATGGAATGTGGCAAGGGGGCATAGGAGAGGGAAGAAGAAAGAGGATGAAGAAAAAAAGGAGAGGGAGGGGAATGCGTCTGGAGTGGAAATGTAATCAGGTTGGTAGAAAGGGGCAAAGAAAGAAAGCAATTCTCTGCTTCATCAACCCTGAATTTGTCTTCCCTATTGTAGAGAGCGGCTGTAGACTCATTGAGCGGATTCAGTCTAAAGAAAACCACACATTTGGTTACATGTTTTCACTCTGACAAAAGCAACCAAAAGGGATGATTCACCAAAGGAATATATTTTTGCTTAGACATGTAAACTTCTATTACTTTAAACACTGAATCATGTAGAGAAAAAAAAAAAGGAGTTTTATATAATTCTATTTAAAAACAACTTCTTTAGTAAATTAACCCCATTGGTTTGATGCAAAGGGAGCCTGTCAAACTGGTCAGCTCTCTTGGCATGAATTTAAATGTTTATAACCAATCTTCCATTATTTATGTTAACATATAGTGCCTTGAAAAAGTGTTCATACCCCTTGAAATTTTCTACATTTTGTCATGTTACAACCAAAAACGTAAATGTATTTTATTGGGATTTTATGTGATAGACCAACACAAAGTGGCACATAATTGTGAAGTGGAAGGAAAATGATAAATAGTTTTCAACATCTTTTACAAATAAATATGTGAAAAATGTGGCGTGCATTTGTATTCAGCCCCCCTGAGCCAATACTTTGTAGTAATTACAGCTGCAAGTCTTTTTGGGGATGTCTCTACCAGTTTTGCTCATCTAGAGAGTGACATTTTTGCCAATTCTTCTTTGCAAAATAGCTCAAGCTCTGTCAGATTGGATGGAGAGCATCTGTGAACAGCAATTTTCAAGTCTTGCCACAGATTCTCAGTTGGATTTAGGTCTGCACTTTGACTGGGCTATTCTAACACATGAATATGCTTTGATCTAAACCATTCCATTGTAGCTCTGGCTGTATGTTTAGGGTCGTTGCCCTGCTGGAAGGTGAACCTCTGCCCCAGTCTCAAGTCTTTTGCAGACTCTAATGCCCCGTACACACGGTCGGATTTTCCGATGGAAAATGTCCGATCGGAGCGTGTTGTCGGAAATTCCGACCGTGTGTGGGCTCCATCAGACATTTTCCATCGGATTTTCCGACACACAAAGTTTGAGAGCAGGCTATAAAATTTTCCGACAACAAAATCCGATCGCGTCAATTCCGACCGTGTGTGCCTGTTCCGACAAAGTGCCACGCATGCTCAGAAGAAATTCCGAAACGGAACAGCTCGGTCGGGTAAAATTAGCGTTCGCAATGGATACAACACTTTCGTCACGGTGCAATGTTAAAAATGGTTTAATACAGCGCACTCTCTTCTTCTTTTTAATGTGAGAAGAATGAAGTAGTTTTGCTGCTCATATTCACACAGAGTTCTCACAAACTTATTTCTTTATTATTTATCGGGATTCCCTTAATATATTTTGATTTGTCACATCTGACAAAAATATTTTTATTATGTTTTTTTTTTTTTTTTAAGGCATTTTTTTTTCATATTTTAGGTTTGTATTTTTTCCAAGGCTGATCTTTGTTTTATTATTTTTTAGTTTTACTCCAGAATATTTTTGTGTGTGTTTTGTGTTTCAAGTTACCACAACACCATTATTATCTTGTATTATTTAATCTCAAGGAGATTGCTTGGTGTTGATGTCCCTTGTTAATTTCACATAGTATTTTTGAAATGTACCTGAATCCTCACAAATAAACTGTCCTTTTTGAAAGAAAAAACACATAGGCAAGTATAATTGAAACCAAAAATCCTTTATTAAGGGCTCAGAACCAAACAAAGAGGGAGGCAACGCTGGAGAAACAGCAGAAATTACCGAAGCCTTGGACCCCCAGGGCAGACATCAATTCTTGAACATCAAAATTGGTGGCCTGAGGAGTCCATATGTAAGGGAGTGCAGTCTGGTCCAAAAGTCCCAGAGATCCGGAAAGCAGCAGATGACATCTGTGTCCCCAGGCTGTGGTACCACAAGAGGCTGCATCTTTTGCCAGACCAGACTGGATCCAGCTTCATTCCCGGCTGTGGCTCTGCTGTTGGAGATGTGGCAGGAGGAGGAGTAGGACCTGGAGGAGGAGGAGGAGGACCATGTGTGAGGTCACAAATGTGGGTATCATATGTTATTTGGCCCCTCAACCCCTTATTGAAAGCTTCCAAAATTAATGACTCACACATGAGTTGTTGGCCCTCCTCCATCCGATGCATTTTACACGCAATTATGCCAGCAAAGTCCTCCTCCACAGTGTGTGGTGCTCCCAGGGCCTCTGTAGCCTTCCAAAAGAGACCTATGGCAGCCTCCTCTAGGGTACTCCTCTTCCTGCCACTTTCTCTTTGCAGGTGTAGGGGAGGGACCTGCATATCAGGCAGCCTGCTCGGCCCGGCCACCTCCTGGCTGCGACTTCCCTGTGTATGAAAAAGGGACATGGTTTTAGTTTTTGCATCATCAATCACAATCATAAATTAGTACTCCAAACTAACATCTAGTTAACATCATTGATTGGACAACCTGAACTATTTAGAGGAATGCTATACTTGGCTCAAGCTGGGCTCCTCCACATGTTGCTGCCTGGAAGGCCCAGGTTGGGCGTCAGAAGCCTCAGCTGGGGAGGAAGGAACCGTGGAAGGAAGACTGGAGAGTGATGACCTGGGTTCAGTTTGACCTGCCAGAAAATGCAGCCTGTCATAGTACCACATCCTGGGGACATAGATGTCATCTGCTGCTCCAGATCTCTGCGAATCCTGGACTTTCTTGCGCTCCCTTAGATATGTGCTCCTCAGGCCACCAATTAGGATCTTCAAATAGGTCATGTCTGCCGTGGGGATCACCTGCTTCACAATTTCCAGCAATTGATGCAGCGCTGCCTTCCTCTTTGTTTGGTTCTTGTAATGTGGGTGGTTGATCTCCCACAGACAAGGCAGCTCCCTGAACATGTCAATGAAGATTGCCATGAAGTCGGTATCGTTCAAGATATCCATTTTCACTGCAAGACACAACACAAGACAAACCCTAATGTCAGGCAAAACTCTCCTAATCTAGTTACAATATAGGCCTCAATTTAGAAGCAGTATAGGCCCAAGTTTGGCTCTTACCTTCGTTATCACGATCGGCACCTCCGATACTCCTTCGTCCGCTCACAGATCGTACGTACTACGCACGCGTGTTACGCTTTATATACACTGCGCATACGTGTAACTCCGCCCGCCCCTGACGTTCTTTCTAGTCTATTCCCCGCCCCTTTTCGTTCGGCGCAGTGGGTGAAGAGCACATGGCGGAGTCAGAGCAGGTGCGTGCTAATTATAGCAACGAGGAGGAGGAAAGCCCGGATCTGGAAACGTCCCGATCCAGAAGGAGACGATTTAAGGCCTCAAATATGTCCTTTGGGGAGACGTTGGAGATGGTCGACATCCTGAAGAAGGCCGACTATGACGGGAAGTATGGACCTTACCCCAACCCCAATATCAGAAAGGCCAAGATCATGGCGAAAGTGGTCAAAAGTCTGCACCGGAATTTCGGGGTATAACGAACGAAAGATCAGCTCAGGAAGCGGTGGTCGGACCTGAAATTAAGAGAGCCCGAGCAGTACCGAAAGATCCGGAGAGTGCTGCAAAAAAGTAAGTAGTTGTGCTGTGTTCCTATTCTTTTTGTCTTTATTACGTTCGTGCTGCTCCATGTGCTTTTCTTAAGTGTTGTACAGTTTAAAATGGCAACTTTCATGTTCATGGGCCCATTATTTGTTCGTATCAAACATTTTTCTTTCGGCCTATAAAACACCATTGTTTAGGCCATATGCATTTGCCAACATTTTTTAGGGCCTACTTGTATGAAAAATATTTGGTTGTGTAGATGGGTTTGTTTTACTAGAAGGAAATGCAAACTAGATTCTGTGTAAGGAGAGGACACTCAGCAGCTGTTTTCACATCTGGACGCTGGAGCACTAGTGTGGGACACCAGAACACCCTTTTTATTAGTGGGCCCACACAGGTGCTCCAGTGTACACTATAGGGGGGTCTCCATCTGTGAAGCTTGTACTAAACAGGTAAAGTATTGAAGCTTGACAACGGACAATAAAAATGCTACATCTTGGAACTCTGCCAAAATGGACAATTGTACCCCACTTCCAAGCAATGTTTCATCTTTATATTTCGACCATCAAATATCTGTGTGCTAATTATACCATTTTTGTTTTACATAGGGGAGAAAAGACTTGGAGGACACCCCTCATCCGAGGAGACCACAGACCCCCCACCTCCGGAAGAAGGGGAAATACCCCCAACCCAAGCTGAGCAGGAGGAGGAAGAAGATGTGGTGGAAATTGACACCACAACAGGTGAGTGTCTGCGACCACAGACTCAGGTAAGAGATGGATGCCGGCAGATTTTTGATACCTGTTTTTGTTTGGTTTCTCTCTTTTTAGGTGATCTTGATGTTGTGGATCCAGATCCTTTCACATCAGAAAGTGCCCAGATCCTGATCGGGGAGATCATGGGGTGTAATTTAGAATTGGAAAACCTCAAGAAAAAAATCAATGATGTTATTCAAAAAAATAATAACATCATTGATGTTTTGGGGCGAGTTTAAAACCCCTCCAAATCACTTTGGTTTTTTGTGTGCTACAATCTTAAAAATGTTTTAGCGATGTTTAGAAAAGCCAAATTTTGAGGATGCACACAGTGTGCCAACATGTGCTATCTGCCATCACGGGAGATCAATGGACGCGTTTTGGGGGTGCAACCCCTTCCTCAATAATAAAGTAGCTGAGAGGAAGGGGTTGCTCTCCCAAAACACGTCCCTTGATCCCCTGTGATGGCAGCTAGCACATGTTGACATTCGTAAATTGGTGTGCATCTTCAAAATTTGGCTTTTCCAGGGGTGACTTCACCCCATCTGAAGGCAATATCAAACACAGTTCCTAAATACTCATGTCTGATATTGCCTTCAAGTTTTACCATATGTGAACTTTGTAAGTTCAAGATTTGTGTCTTTCTTGTTGGTTTTACACATGCCTGTTTTATCTTAAATGGACATTTCTATTTTTGCTAATGCCACCCCAAAAATTGTTATACAACAAACATGTTGGTTTGTTTTAAAAACCTTTTCTAAATGCACATGTGATTGTGCAGGTATTAAAAAGATTGTTATGAAGAATGTGTGGATTATTGTCTCAACGCTACAACACTTTTGTGGTGATGTAATTGCTGCTTTCTGTGAAAATGGGGGTTATTTCCTAAGGGCAAATCCTCTTTGCAATACAAGTGCAGTTTCAGTGCATTTTCAAGTGCACTTGTAGTGCAAAGTGTATTTGCCTTTAGTAAATAACACCCAACAGTGCTTTGTATAAGGTTACACAATCACGCCATTTTCAGGACTCCCCACATTGCTGTCAGGGTCAGCTAAAACAAACACAAGCAGTAAATGTCACCAAAGATTAGCTTTTTTTTTTATTTGATAAAGGCTTCACAAATTGTCTGGCATATTGATGGCCCCCCTACCCGCAAAGAACTCAAGGTATCTTAACCGGACATCACAGGCACTCAGGGAGGGCAAGCCAGGACGGCCACTTTCAAGCGCCGTCAGGGTTGTTTCATGTAGAATTCCAGCCTCAGGCCCAACTGAGCCAGCATAGTTGGCAGAATGTTGGCGTAAAAAGTTATGTAGAACACAGCACGCCAGGATTATATGATTAAGTTTATATTCCGCCATATGGATGGGTTTCAGAAATGGGCGGAACCAGCTGGCCATGATTCCAAATGTGTTCTCCACCACTCTTCTGGCTCTGGCCAGCCGGTAATTAAAAACCCTCTGTTCCGGGGTGAGGGTCCTCATCGGGAATGGCCGCATAAGATGGTCCCCCAGCGCAAATGCTTCATCCGCAACGAAGACGAATGGGAGTCCTTCCACATTCTCTTCTGGAGGTGGCAAGTCCAAGCTGCCATTCTGGAGACGCCTGTAAAACTCCGTCTGGGCGATGACTCCACCATCGGACATCCGGCCATTCTTCCCCACGTCCACATACAGGAAGTCGTAATTAGCCAGCACCACCGCCAACATCACAATACTATTGAACCCCTTGTAATTATAATAGTACGACCCCGAGTTGGGTGGTGGGACAATGTGGACGTGTTTCCCATCAATTGCCCCTCCGCAGTTAGGAAAGTCCCACCGCTGGGCAAAGTGGGAGGCCACAGTCTGCCATTCCTGTGGCGTGGAAGGAAACTGTTGAGGAAAACAAAAAAAATTAGTATTTTTGCACATAAACATGGAAAGCAGATTAGACACAAACATTCTTGGCCAACATCCAGATAACATTTATTAGGGGAATTTTACAACACCAAAGTATAAGGTACACCTATCATATCCCCCCCCCCCCCCCATGGGCCTTTTTTAACATTATAGGGGGGGGAATCTTGGACAGGTAACCCTCTCCACTTCATTGAGAGATGAATGCCTAAATAATGGGTATTACTTTGAACAGCCCCTCCTTAGTTACAATATTGGCAGCCCACTGGACAGGTAAGAAGTGTCATGATACAAAGATATAAATACACACAGTACACATTTGAGCACATTTGGACATTCTGCTATTACCTATCAAGATAATAATAGTATACAAAAACTTTAAACATTACCATTTGAAAGTATACAGGCAGGCCCTTGCACTACATGCTTTGGGGAATTCATCCATACATCTGAGCACAAAAGAGATGGTTATAGTGTGTATGGGTTTGGTAAAGTCAGCAGATAGATGATTGAGGATAGATAGAGAATTGGGATCAGCTGACTTAGCAGTTGGGGGGAGGGAGGGTTAATAATAATGATTTGGGGACACCACAAAAAAAGTCTCTGGCACTCTGCCTGAATTTAAAGCACAAATCACATTTCTAAACATTTTAGGGGTTGTTTGGGGTAAAACACTACTATGGAGCTGACAAAATACATTGTTAAGTGACTACATGAGGTGAATATAGGGGCAGGAGAGCATGCTGGGGAGGTAAGTGAAGGCAAATATGTATGAAGGACAAAAAAATAATTACATAAAAATCCAGCATGCATGAGAACAAAGGGGACATTCACAGTATATTACAATCATGGTAATTAGGGAATGAGGAAAGAAATACAATATATTAGCAAACATTCAATACAATAAAATGTGATATTAAAGGATAAAAATCTTACCTTCATATACTCCTTCTGCAGGACCTGGATGATGGCAGAACAGGTCTCTGGGATAATGATACCCAGAGCCTGGGGGGAGATGCCTGTCGAGAACTTCAAGTCCTGCAGGCTTCTCCCTGTCGCCAAGTACCGCAGGGTAGCGACGAGCCTCTGCTCCGCAGTGATGGCTTGCCTCATGCAGGTATCCTGCCTGCTGATATAGGGGGTCAGCAAAGCCAGCAGATGGTGAAATACGGGGTCCGTCATCCTGAGAAAGTTCCTGAAATCATCAGGATTATTCTCACGGATCTCACGGAGCAAAGGCATATGAGAGAACTGGTCACGCTGAAGCAACCAATTCTTGGTCCTTGAACTCCTCCCCACCCTGTTCATGGACTGGACTCGTGTCAAGGTCAGGACCCCAACACCAAGCCCCCGCACAGCACGAACTCTACGAGGAGTACGTATACGCAACATGGCTAGAAAACGGTCGGCTGCTCAGAACGAAGTAACAGAACGCACTGAAGAACAGCAAGGCCTGTGAAGAGCGACCTGAAAAACAGTAACGAACGAACAAGAACACAATGACAAAGTCACGCGGAGCTTGCTTGCACGCACTGAAGAGCAGATACAAACCCACAAGCACAAACTGAACCACAGAAAACGATCTGAATGCCACGAGTCTGAAAAAGCGCGAATCGTCTCTCACCAAACTTTTACTAACACGAGATTAGCAAAAGGAGCCCAAAGGGTGCGCGCTTGGTTCTGAACTGGCCTTTTCTAGTCTCGTCGAACGTGGTTGACGTCACCACGTTGTTGGTGATCGGAAATTCCGACAACTTTGTGCGACCGTGTGTACGCAAAACAAGTTTCAGCCAACATCCGTCGGAAAAAATCCTAGGATTTTGTTGTCGGAATGTCAATCAATATCAATGTCCTACCGTGTGTACGGGGCATAACAGGTTTTCTTCTAAGATTGCCCAGTATTTGGCTCCACCCATCTTTCCATCAACTCTGTCCAGCTTCCCTGTCCCTTCCAAAGAACAGCATCCCCACAACATGATACTGACACCACCATGTTTCACAGTGGAGATGGTGTGTTCAGGCTGACGTGCAGTGTTAGTTTTCTGCCACACATAGCGTTTTTCTTTTAGGCCAAAAAGTAAAATTTTGATCTCTTCTGACCAGAGCACCTTCTTCCACATGTTTGCTGTGTCCCCCACAGGACTTCCCGCAAACTGCAAACAGGACTTCTTATGGCTTTCTTTCAACAATGGCTTTCCTCTTGCCACTCTTCCATAAAAAACAGATAACGACTAATAGTTATCCTGTGGACAGATTCTCCCACCTGAGCTGTGGATCTCTGCTGCTCCTCCAGAGTTACCATGGGCCTCTTGGCTGCTTCTCTGAATAATGCTCTCCTTGCCTGGTCTGTCAGTTTAATTGGACAGCAATGTTTTGATAAGTTTGCAGTTGTGCCATACTCTTTCCATTTTTGGATGATGGATTGAACAGTGCTCCATGAGATGTTCAAAGCTTGGGATATTTTTTTATAACCTAACCCTGCTTTAAACTTCTCCAAAACTGTATAACTGACCTGTCTGGTGTGTTCCTTGGCCTTCATGATGCGGTTTGTTCACTAAGGTTCTCTAACAAACCTCTGAAGGCTTCACAGAACAGCCGATTACACTGAGATTACATTACACACAGTTGGACTCTATTTACTTATTAGGTGGCTTCTGAAGGCAATTGGTTCCACTAGATTTTAGTTAGGGGTATCAGAATAAAGCGGGTTGAATATAAATGCACGCCACACTTTTCACATATTTATTTGTAACAAAAAAAAAATTATCATTTTCCTTCCACTTCACAATTATGTGCCACTTTGTGTTGGTCTATCACATAAAATCCTTTACTTTTTTTTGTACTTTTTTTTGACAAAATGTGGAAAATTTCAATGGGTATGAATACTTTTTCAAGGTACTGTACCACAAAATCAGCCTGAGAAATATACTTCAGTCTAACAATCTTTATTTAGCTCTGTAAACTCATACACAGTACAAATACTTGATACTTTTTAAAATAAATATTATACCTTTATTATCAACATAGTTAAACTGTCAATTGTGCTATTAAAGCATAAAGCATGGTATCTTCATTACCATACGTTGTAAATATAACATTCCTTGTGCTGGAAAAAATATGCAATACCCCCCCAAGCAGGTGTAGAAATAAAACACTCCCTGGTGCTATTGAACTATAGTGTTATCAAGACCTCCTCAGAACATAGGACTTCCTGAGGAAGTCTTTATGACAAAACGCTTCAATTGGAAGTGTAGTCATACGTAACAGACACCCGAAAGTACCAGGATCTGTATCTAAAATGAAGGGCTGTTGTTCTTACTGGTGTATGTGAGTAAAATATTTTATCTATAAAGCATTTTTTGGTTTAAATAATACTACTCTATGGAAGCATCTCTGTTTTTGATGCAGTCTTATGCTGAGGAGTGGATGAGCAAAAAGGTTGTTTTGGGGGAAAACAACCAAAGGAAGAGAGGAAGAAAAGGGGTGAAAGAGCCTGTCTGTTCTTACCTGTGGAGTGTTGGTGGAAGGAGGAGGACCCTTTATGTCTTACCTATTATACTTACCTGCATAAAGTGTTTCATGACTCACTCAAAAATAAGGGGGCATGGAAATTTGTTGAGCCTTTTTTTCAGACACATCACAAAACATTCCGTGTTTTGAGGTGTGTCTTGTGAAGTGGGACACAGACTTTCAGAATTTTGTGCCATTATTGAGTTTTGATGTATTGATTTTATCATATTGTTAATAAGGAAGTACATGCTTTCATGGTGTTGGCGCATTTGTGGGTCTCATGATTGATTTTGAAAAAAGCGCTGATTCACGTTAAAAATTTTCACAACGATACATTACATGCTAATTTTAATGATCACTTTTTTTTTCAATGCACTAAAGTTTTTATTGCATAGATCTGCGTATTACCAATATGTTCAGTATTCTGTATGCAAAAAAAAATCATCACATAGCAATTTAATGTTAATAGATAATGTTAATAAAAATCTCTACCTTCTTGCTGTCATTACCAATGAAGTTTAACCACTTAAGGACCGGAAGGATTTGCCCCCTTAATGACCAGGCCATTTTTTGCGATACGGCACTGCGTCGCTTTAACTGACAATTGCCCGGTCGTGCAACACTGTACCCAAACAAAATTTATGTCCTTTTTTTCCCACAAATAGCGCTTTCTTTTGGTGGTATTTGATCACCTCTGTGGGTTTTTTTTTTTGCACCATAAACAAAAAAAGACCAACAATTTGGAAAAAAAAACCAATATTTTTTACTTTTTGCTATAATAAATATCCCCCCCCCCCCCAAAAAAAATGTATAAAAAAAAATTTCTTCATCAGGTTAGGCCCATATGTATTCTTCTACAAATTTTTGGTAAAAAAATTGCAGTAAGCGTATATTGATTGGTTTGTCCAAAAGTTATAGCATCTACAAAATAGGGAATAGATTTATGGCATTTTATTATTATTTTTTTTTTTACTAGTAATGGCGGCGATTTTTAGCGGGACTGCGAGATTGCGGTGGACAGATCAGACACTTTTGATACTGTTTTAGGACCAGTGACATTTATACAGCGATCAGTGCTAAAAACAGCCACTGATTACTGTATAAATGACACTGGCAGGGAGGGGGTTGACACTAGGGGGCAATCAAGGGGTTAAGTGTTCCCTAGGGAGGTGTTTCTAACTGTTGGGAGAGTGTAGTGAAACGAGGAGGAGACAGATCGCTGTTCCTAATCACTAGGAACAGCAGATCTGTCTATCCTCCCCTGACAGAACGGGCATCTGTCTTTTTAATTCTCTAAAATATATGCAACCCACCCTGTGGTAGCACATATCTATGGAACTTCAATCACCATACAAACATGATTAGCAAAAAAAGATTTATTGGTGTCAAAAATAAGAAAAATAAATTTAAAAAACAACATACATACATTAGCATTGAAGCTATAAAAACAAAAGGACCATCTCTGGACAGGTGGTGCAATTCCACCCAAGTTGCAGGAGTCTTAAAAATGCTGTAGTACAGCTGGGATGATATCCCCAGGTCTAAACGACCTATGAAGAGTGACTCAAGTGTTAAGTCAAAGTTGAACTGATATTCAAAAAGGGAGGATGAATTAAGTCAAACCACAAAAGTGGAAGCTATAAGTTGATATCAATGGTTCTCCTGATCTGCATTGGAAAAACTGTGGGCAAGTAGATGATTGTATTAGGGTAGAAGGTAGCTGTGAATAAATGGGGGAGCATTGCTGGGTTACAGTGGTCAAGAGGAGGTGTGCAAGTGGAATGGTAATGAGTAAAAGTGTCCAATAAAGTGATGTATGGCTCACTGGAATCATCCTTGGCCTTCATGATGCTGTTTTTTCACTAAGGTTCTCTAACAAAACCTCTGAGGGCTTCACAGAACAGCTGTATTTATAGTGAGATTAAATTACACACAGGTGGATTCTATTTACTAATTAGGTGATTTATGAAGGCAATTGGTTGCACTAGATTTTAGTTTGGGGTATCAGAGTAAAGAGGGCTGAATACAAATGTACGCCACACTTTTCAGATATTTATTTGGAAAAAATTTGGAAAACCATATATCATTTTCCTTCCACTTCACAATTATGTGCCACTTTGTGTTGGTCTTTCACATAAAATCCCAATAAAATACATTTACGTTTTTGGTTGTACCATGACAAAATGTGGAACATTTCAAGGGGTATGAATACTTTTTCAAGGCAATGTATGATGTCCCTTTATACTTTCTTACATGAGTTAAATCTTTTTTAATAAAGGCTATTACTGTATACAACTGCTAACTTGTGCTAAGTACACTGAGTTAAGAGTCTTATGCCCGTACACACAATCAGATTTTCCGACAACAAAACCGTGGATTTTTTTCCGAAGTTTGTTGGCGCAAACTTGTCTTGCATACACACGGTCACACAAATGTTGGCCGAAAATTCCGAACGTGGTGACGTACAACACGTACGACGAGCCAACAAAAAGGAAGTTCAATAGCCAGTGCAGCTCCTTCTACTTGATTCAGAGCATGCGCAAACTTTTGTACGACGGGCTTGTGTACACACAATCGGACTTTCCGACAACAAGTTTTGTTGTCAGAAAATTTGAGAACCTGCTCTCAAACATTTGTGTGCGGAAATTCCGACAGCAAATGTTTCGATGGAGCATACACACGGTCGGACTTTCCAACAACAAGCTCACATCGAACATTTCCCGTTGGAAAGACCGTTTGTGTGTACGCGGCATTAGACTAAAGCCTCGTACACACGGACTGATGCGTCTGATTTTTGTCAAAAGGGCGTGTGCAGTATTTTGTCTATCATACTAACTATCCACAAATTGTCGTTTGACAAACACGAACGTAGTGACGTACTATGAGAGTATAACGAGGAAGTTCATTTCTCAAGTGCAACCCTTTGGGCCTCTTCTGCTAAGTTCTTGTCAGTAGAAGTTTGGTGAGAGTTGATTTGCGATTTTCAGATCGTACAAAACAAATGCCTTTTAAAATACTAAAAAACAAACAGAATCTTGCAAGCTACCAAGTGGAAATCCAAATGATAATTAGAGATGATTAAAGGACAGCTGCTAGCATTGATCATGTCCCATATGCTTGTGCCAAAAAGTTTTATACCAATATAATGCTGCGCTATCCAAATATAATACGGTAACGGCACTAAATTATAATATGACTGGTTGCAGTTAAATAGTGGTGGTGAGATATTCTAATCCTATATAAAAAAATCTAGTGAATCTAATAACGCAATCTTATGCGATTATAAGTTGCGATCATGAACAATTAAAGATTGCAATCCTATGCGATCCTCCCAATGACAACCTGTATAGCATACACACCTCTATATATACGTGTAGCATTTATATGCAATAGAGAAATTTGCAAATTCTGTGCGATAATTGCGATACTGCAATAATTGCAGTGACAACCTGTAATTTACATCAATCTATATAAAAGTGCATCAATATGCAATAATCAATATAGAAATAAAGTTAACCGTGTGAACAGTGCTCTTGTGCCAAACTAATTCATGCATTTATCTGTGTCCATAAAATCGCAGCATAAAGTCCATTCATAACTACTCCATTCTTCTGATGCTCATTGCAGATGATAAAACAGATGATATAACAGTAAAGTGCTTGCGTCCACTCTTGTGCTCCCCCTTTGGTGTATGCGCTCACCTTAGAGCGTGTGACCTTGCACCTAAGCTTGGTCAAAACACGCTTTTAAACCACCTCTGGGTTTATGGTCAGCATTTAGATCCTTGGTTGGTTGCTTGCAGCAATATTCATATGGAAAACGGAGGAAACTGGATAGCGTATTACCGTTTTAAAAGTTTTATTTAAAATGACAATAGTCCCCATATTAGGGTACTCACATTTAATAGGTGCTATGAGCGCACCACTCTGTATCAAGCCAAACAAATATAGCTGTGGTGATGTGTCCTCTCCCCTTTTGAGAACACTCCACTGTCTCCCAAACCGTCCTGTCCTCTCCCCAACATGTGTCGATACCGGGAAATGTAGTATCTTCCTCAGGGGGAATTCAACATCAAAACTGAAGTGATTGAAGTTGTCGCTGTCACAAAGTAAGTTCTCGAAGGAGTCCTCAACTGCTTTCCTACTCTCAACTAATCTCATTCAAACAAGAAAATCATC
Source organism: Aquarana catesbeiana (assembly GCA_037953035.1). Classification (NCBI taxonomy): domain Eukaryota; kingdom Metazoa; phylum Chordata; class Amphibia; order Anura; family Ranidae; genus Aquarana; species Aquarana catesbeiana. The sequence goes on along the minus strand of JBBHAA010000062.1, from coordinate 4,481,200 downwards.
CCAGAAATTCTGGACACACTGAGAAACTGTGTCTCGGCACATCAAATGTGGCAAAATACCAACCATTTGGGTACCACATGCTTAACAAGGCATTTAACGTCCAACCACTCAGCCCGTTGGCAAGAACACCTAAAAGCCACACAAAAGGGGCACAAATCTTTCCCTCCTCCTCCTCCTTACCCACTTCAGTCTGCCCCTGCTTTACCTAGTCATTACCTCTCAGCAGCCTCCAATGACAGGGATGATGGCATAGAACAGGGTGTCCCAGGTCCTAGCAGAACATCTGCCAGCAGCACACCACCAGCTATAGACTGTAGCCAGCAAATTTCTCTGCCCCATCTGCTGCAGCGGGGAAAAAAATACAGTCCCTGCCACCCACATGCCCAGCGTCTAAATGCAAGCTTGTCAAAGCTGTAGGCTCTCCAACTTCTGCCTTTCAGCCTGGTGGATTCTGCCCCCTTCCGTGAATTCGCACAATGTGCTGTACCACAATGGCAGGTTCCCAGTCACTACTACTTTTCACATAAGGCCGTTCCATCTCTCTACCATCACATGAAAGGGAATGTTCTGGCATCGTTGGGCAAGGCAGTCAGCCGTAAAATCCATCCTTACTGCTGACACGTGGTCCAGCAAGCATGGACAGGGACAATATATTTCATTCACAGCACACTGGGTAAAGCTGCTTGCAACTCCAAAGGATGCAGGTCAGGGCTCGGTGCTGCAGCTTGTTGTGCCCCCACGTCTCCATACAGCTGGTGGTGATGATGCCAGACCTGTGAGCTCTACCCCCTCCTCCTCCTCCTCTGCCACCTCCATGCCCTCTGCAGAATTGTCCTATGAACATCACGTACCCCCTAAGTGTTCAAAGGGCTATTCCCAGAGTCAGTGCTTCAGTTGGTGTGTTTAGGGGACAGAAACCACACCGGAGCAGAGATTCTTGCAGCTCTGCAGGGACAGGCCCAGAGGTAGTTCACACCATGCCAGCTGGAGCCAGGAATGGTGGTGTGCGATAATGGCTCAAACCTCCTGTCCTTAGACAGGTAAAGTTGACACATGTGCCATGCCTGGCACATGTCCTCAATTTGGTGGTGCAGCGTTTCCTAAATATGTACCCAGGGTTGCCAGATGTGCTAAAGCTGGCCAGAAGAATCTGTAGCCATTTCAGGCAGTCATACACAGCCAGTGCTCGGTTGGCTGAAATTCAGCGGGAAATCCACCTGCCCGTAAACTGCCTGATTTATGACACGCCCACAAGGTGGAACTCGTCATTCTCAATGCTGCAGTGGCTATACAAGCAGTGCATGCATCAGTGACACAATCCCTTCTGTGTTCCTGCTGGAGCAGACTCTGCATGGCATTATGGACAGGGCACTGGAGGCAGAGCAGCATAAGGAAGAGGAGGACTTCCTTTCCTCTCAAGGCCCACTTTATCCAGACACCATCATTCCTATGTCAGAGAACACACAGGAGGAGAGAAGAGTGGAGGATGACGAGGATTCTGGCACTTTCATAGGCTTTGAAGAAGAGGAAGACATGCATCAATCTGTAAGCGATGGCTTTCCAACCCCAGGACCCCTGGGAGTAGTACATGGCTGGGAGGAGGAAGTTCCAGATGCTGTCATCCTGAGTGACCCCGAGGAGTCTGCTTCTCAAGCCTCTGCAAATTTGAGACGCATGGGCAACCTCATGCTTCAAAGCCTGCGAAAGGACCCAAGAATATGTGGCATAAAGGAGAAGGATGATTACAGGTTGGCAACCCTCCTTGACCACCATTATAAGGGGAAGGTCTCAGAACTCATCCCGTCCCCACAGAGAGTGCAGAAGATAAAATCTCTTGAGGACACATTAACCACTTGCCGACCGCCTAACGCAGATATACTGCGGCAGAATGGCATGGGCAGGCAAAATCACGTATCTGATACGTGATTTGCCTCCCGCGGGCAGGGGGCGCATCGCGCCCTCCCCCCCGTGCCCGAGGCGGTCGGCATCTCGTTAGGGGAGTGATCCGTGCTGAGGGGGAGGCCACTCATTCGTGGCCACCCCCTCGCGATCGCTCCCAACGAATGACAATCTTCCTCTGCTGCTCTAATGTAAACAGCGACAGAGGAAGTGATGTCATCTCTCCTCGTGTCGGTCTTTTCGCTCAGGCACCGAGGAGAGAAGACATCCAAGTAAGTGCACCAACACTACACTAACATTAGAACAATCTAGTCACACTTTTCACCCCCCAATCACCCCCCGATCACCCTCTGGTCACCCCCCGATCACCCCCCTGCACCCCCTGTCACAGTGACATCATTAGCAGTTTTTTTTTTTTTTTCTACTGATTACTGCATTGATGTCATTTGTGACCGTTATAAGTGGTAGGGCAGTTAGTGGTAGGCCCCTTTAGGTCTAGGGTACCCCCTAACCCCCCCTAATAAAGGTTTAACCCCGTGATCACCCCCCGTCGCCAGTGTCACTAAGCGATCGTTTTTCTGATCGCTATATTAGTGTCACAGGTGACGCTAGTTAGGGAGGTAAGTATTTAGGTTCGCCGTCAGCGTTTTATAGCGTCAGGGACCCCCATATACTACCTAGTAAAGGTTTTAACCCCCTGATTGCCCCCTAGTTAACCCTTTCACCAGTGATCACCGCATAATTGTTATAGTGTTAGGGCGCCCGCCGTTTATTACCTAATAAAGGTTTAACCTCCTGGTCACCCGGCGGGTGATACAAGTTAGGTTTTAGGGTCAGATAGGGTCTGCATCGCCCCAGGCAGCGTCAGGTTAGTGCCAGTACCACTAACACCCACACACGTAGCATACACCTCCCTTAGTGGTATAGTATCTGAACGGATCAATATCTGATCTGATCAGATCTATACTAGCGTCCCCAGCAGTTTAGGGTTCCGAAAAATGCGTCGTGCCCATAGTGCCCTTCCTGCTGCATTCGCCAATCCTAATTGGGAACCCACCACTTCTGCAGCACCCGTACTTTCCCCATTCACTGGCCAACTCGGTATTCAGGTGGAAACAGTCGATTTTACGTCACTTGATTTTTATTTGCTGTTTTTCACTGAAGATCTCTATAGATCTATTGTGGACCAAAGCAATTTGTACGCTGGTCAACACATCACCACTATTCCCCAGTCCTTTCTTGCCAGAGATTACTTAATTACTTAATTACTTAATTAATTACGGTTTCCAAATTTAAGCTCTTTCTGGGCCTTTCCCTCAACGTGGGCATAACTAAAAAGAGTGAGTTGCGGTCATATTGGTCCACTGACCCAATTCACCATATGCCCTTGTTCTCTGCCTCCATGACCAGGGCACGATACGAGCAGATCTTGCGGTTCATGCACTTCAATGACAATGAACTCTGTCGTCCTCGTGGAGACCCTGGATACGATCGGCTCTACAAAATTCGGCCCCTCGTAAACCACTTCAACCAAAGTTTTGCAGACTTGTTTACTCCCGATGAAGTTGTCTGCGTTGATGAGTCCCTGATTAAGTTTTCTCGCCGCTTGTCATTCAAACAGTACCTTCCCAGCAAGCGTGCCAGATACAGAGTCAAGATGTATCTGTGACAGGGCCACAGGCTATACATATAGTTTTATGGTTTACGAGGGAAAAGATAGCCGACAAACTGCCTTGACTACATAGGAAGCGCTGGCAAGATTGTGTGGGACCTGGTGTCAGGAAAGGGGTACCACTTATATGTGGACAATTATTACACGAGCGTGCCACTTTTTAGTCACTTGTTTGATCAGCAGATTGGAGCATGTGGCACCGTGCGACCTAATCGCCGGGGCTTTCCCCAGCGGCTTGTAGATTCCCGTCTTAGGCTGGCGGAGAGAGCCTGCTTGAAGTGTAATAACTTGCTCGCTATGAAGTGGAGGGATAATAAGAATGTTTTCATTCTTACCTCCCTTCATGCAGACACGACGGTCCAAATTACTACGGTGACTGGTGTTGTGGAGAAACCCCTCTGTGTCCACGAATATAACCAAAATATGGGAGGGGTTGACCTCAATGACCAGTTGTTGGCGTCGTACCTAGTTGCCCGTAAGGCCAGACACTGGTACAAGAAAGTGTCTGTTTATTTTAATTGGCTTTCCTGAACGCTCATGTGCTATACAGAGCTTCAGGACGGACTGGATCCTTCCTTAAATTCCAGGAAGAAATTGTCAGAGCCCTTCTGTTTCCAGAAGGTGCTCCACCTCACCTTCCCCAACCAAATGCAAAAAGCCGGCTGCATGAGAGGCATTTTCTTTATGTCCTCCCGAGTACCCCTACCCAACGAACCCCCCAAAAAAGATGTCGTGTCTGCAGCAAGCGTGGATATAGGCATGACACCCACTATTATTGTCCCTCCTGTCCTGACAATCCTGGTCTTTGCATTGGTGCATGTTTTGAACGCTACCATACACTAGTTGAGTATTAGCGTAGGGTACAGCACTGCACAGACTAGGCACACTTTCACAAGGTCTCCCAAGAGGCCATCGCATTTTGAGAGACCCGAACCTGGAACCGGTTACAGTTACAAAAGTTACAGTTACAAAAAAAGTGTAAAAAAAAAAAAACAAAAACACAAAAAAATATATAAAATAAAAAAAACAAAAATAGTTGTTGTTTTATTGTTCTCTCTCTATTCTCTCTCTATTATTCTTCCCTTTTTTACTGTATTCTATTCTGCAATGTTTTATCATGTTTGCTTTTCAGGTATGCAATTTTTTTATACTTTACTGTTTACTGTGTTTTATTGTTAATCATTTTTTTGTTTTCAGGTACGCCATTCAGCTGCAGAGCGGATTTATTTATCTTGACAGCAACAGCGTTTGCTCCCACGATACATAAAGCATTGACTCCAGCGCTGTCGGAGGTGATTTCACCACCACAGTTAAAAAAAAGAGCATATATGCCGAAGCATGGGGGCAGCAGGGGCGGAGGAGCGATTTGCTCCTACCTTTTGGGGCGGATGCCCCCATGCTTCGGCATATATAAACGGTGCATGTATGCCCATCATTAGAAGTGGGTGGATAAAGGGAGGTACTCTAATGGTGGGCATACGCACCGATCAATCTCTTTTTTTCGTTCAGCCCACAGGGTGCATGAAACAAAAGTTTACAATATATGCCCAACAAGGACCAACAACGTACTGGTATGTTGCTGGACTTTGAGTGGTTATACCAGAATGATGCCTGCGGTTTAGGTATCATCTTTGTATCATTCTTTTCAGCCAGCAGTCAGCTTTCATGTAAAAGCAATCCTAGTGGCTAATTATCCTCTAGACTGCTTTTACAAGCAGTGGGAGGGAATGTACCCCCCCCCCCCACCGTCTTCCATGTTTTTCTCTGGCTCTCCTCTATCAACAGGGAACCTGAGAATGCAGCCGGTGATTCGTCCAGCTGACCATAGAGCTGATCAGACACCAGAATGGCTCCAAACATCTCTATGGCCTAAGAAACCGGAAGCTACGAGCATTTTATGACTTAAATTTTGCTGGATGTAAACAGCTCTATTGGGAAATTGGGAAAGCATTTTATCACACCGATCTTGGTGTGGTCAGATGCTTTGAGGGCAGAGGAGAGATCTAGGGTCTAATAGACCCCAATTTTTTCAAAAAAGAGTACCTGTCACTACCTATTGCTATCATAGGGGATATTTACATTCCCTGAGATAACAATAAAAATGGTAAAAAAAAATGACAGGAACAGTTTAAAAATAAGATAAAAAAGCAAAAAAATAATAAAGAAAAAAAAAAAAAGATTGAGGGCAGTAATTTTAGCAGTAGACCTCCTCTGTAAATCTAAAATGGTAACCTGTAAAGGCTTTTAAAGGCTTTTAAAAATGTATTTAGTTTGTCGCCACTGCACGTTTGTGTGCAATTTTAAAGCATGTCATGTTTGGTATCCATGTACTCAGCCTAAGATCATCTTTTTTATTTCATCAAACATTTGGGCAATATACTTTGTTTTAGTGCATTAAAATTTAAAAATGTGTTTTTCCCCAAAAAATGCGTTTGAAAAATCGCTGGGCAAATACTGTGTGAAAAAAAAAAATTAAACACCCACCATTTTAATCTGTAGGGCCTTTGCTTTAAAAAAATATATAATTTTTGGGGGTTTAAAGTAATTTTCTTACAAAAAAAAACAATTTTTTCATGTAAACAAAAAGTGTCAGAAAGGGCTTTGTCTTCAAGTGGTTAGAAGAGTGGGTGATATGTGACATAAGCTTCTAAATATTGTGCATAAAATGCCAGGACAGTTCAAACCCCCCCAAATGACCCCATTTTGGAAAGTAGACACCGCAAGCTATTTGCTGAGAGGCATGTCGAGTCCATGGAATATTTTATATTGTGACACAAGTTGCAGGAAAAAGACAATTTTTTTTTTTTTTTTTTGCACAAAGTTGTCACTAAATGATATATTGCTCAAACATGCCATGGGAATATGTGAAATTACACCCTAAAATACATTCTGTTGCTTCTCCTGAGTACGGGGATACCACATGTGTGAGACTTTTTGGGAGCCTAGCCGTGTACGGGACCCCGAAAACCAAGCACTGCCTTCAGGCTTTCTAAGGGTGTAAATTTTTTATTTCACTCTTCACTGCCTATCACAGTTTTGGAGGCCATGGAATGCCCCGATGGCACAACCCCCTCCCCCAAATGACCCCATTTTGGAAAGTAGACACCCCAAGCTATTTGCTGAGAGGTATGGTGAGTATTTTGCAGACCTCACTTTTTGTCACAAAGTTTTGAAAATTGAAAAAAGAAAAAAAAAACATTTTTCTTGTCTTTCTTCATTTTCAAAAACAAATGAGAGCTTCAAAATACTCACCATGCCTCTCAGCAAATAGCTTGGGGTGTCTACTTTAAAAAATGGGGTCATTTGGTGGGGGTTTGTGCTATCTTAGCATTTTATGGCCTTCAAAACTGTGATAGGTAGTGAGTAGGGATGAGCCGAACACCCCCCGGTTCGGTTCGCACCAGAACCCGCGAACGGACCGAAAGTTCGCACGAACGTTAGAACCCCATTGACGTCTATGGGACTCGAACGTTCGAAATCAAAAGTGCTCATTTTAAAGGCTAATTTGCATGGTATTGTCCTAAAAAGGGTTTGGGGACCCGGGTCCTACCCCAGGGGACATGTATCAATGCAAAAAAAACTTTTAAAAACGGCCGTTTTTTCGGGAGCAGTGATTTTAATGATGCTTAAAGTAAAAAAAAAAAGTGAAATATTCCTTTAAATATCGTACCTGGGGGGTGTCTATAGTATGCCTGTAAAGTGACGCGTGTTTCCCATGTTTAGAACAGTCCCTGCACCAAATGTCATTTTTAAAGGAAAAAATCTCATTTAAAACTGCTTGCGGGTTTAATGTCATGTCGGGTCATGGCAATATGGATGAAAATCAGTGAGACAAACGGCATGGGTACCCCCCAGTCCATTACCAGGCCCTTTGGGTCTTGTATGGATATTAAGGGGAACCCCGCACCCAAATTAAAATAAGGAAAGGTGTGGGGCCACCAGGCCCTATATACTCTGAACAGCAGTGCAAACAAGACAGGGACTGTAGGTTTGTTGTTAAGTAGAATCTGTTTGTAATTTTGAACATTTTTAACGTGTTTAGCTCCAGCCAAAAAATCTTTTCTAAGCTTTTTGGAAAACATAGGGAAGGGTTATCACCCCTGTGACATTTGTTTTGCTGTCTTTCCTCCTCTTCAGAAGATTTCACCTCACTTTTTTGTCCCAATGAAAAATGTTTTTTGAAAATTTGGGTTTTTTTGTGGAACAAGGATCGGAAAGCATCAGTGGAAAGGAGAAATTGTTTTCCCATATTAACTCTTACAGGAGAGAATTTCCCTTCCTAGGGGTAGATTTCATCTCACTTCCTGTTGTCTCCTTCCGTTTGCAAGTAGGAGTCATTTGTAAGTTAGATGTTTGAAAGTAGGGTCCTGCCCTATATACTCAGCAGAAATTTGGGCCTTAGGTATTGCTGTGGCCACAACACTGTAAGCCCTCACAGGGCCCTGCTGTGAAATATTAGATCAAGAATTGTAATTACATGCCCCTGTTGAACAGGAGCTGAAAAATTAGGCCTTAGGCACTGGTGCTGGTGCCACAACACTGCAACCCCTCACAGACACTCTAGTTGGAACGCAGGAATGAGCCCTGCTGCAAAGTATTGCTTCAAAAATTGTAATTACACGCCCCTGTTAGACAGGGGCAGAAAAATTGGGCCTTAGGCACTGGTGCTGGTGCCACAACACTGCAACCCCTCACAGACACTCTAGTTGGAACGCAGGAACGAGCCCTGCTGCAAAGTATTGCTTCAAAAATTGTAATTATACGCCCCTGTTAGACAGGGGCAGAAAAATTGGGCCTTAGGCACTGGTGCTGGTGCCACAACACTGCAACCCCTCACAGACACTCTAGTTGGAACGCAGGAACGAGCCCTGCTGCAAAGTATTGCATCAAAAATTGTAATTACACGCCCCTGTTAGACAGGGGCAGAAAAATTGGGCCTTAGGCACTGGTGCTGGTGCCACAACACTGCAACCCCTCACAGACACTCTAGTTGGAATGCAGGAACGAGCCCTGCTGCAAAGTATTACATCAAAAATTGTAATTACACGCCCCTGTTAAACAGGGGCTGAAAAATTGTGCCTTAGGCACTGGTGGTGGCGCCCAGAACCAAAAATGTTCTTACAAGCTATCAGCGTGATGATTGAGGAGGAAGAGGATAATTACTCAGGGATAGTCACTCAGCATCAGCATAGGCAGTCTTTGAAGGGATCTGAGATTTCAAAAAAAATTATTCGGTTACATCAGCATCAGGTGCTTGGTAGCTGGTGGTGATCCAAGACTCATTCATTTTTATGAAGGTCAGCCGATCGACCGAGTCGGTGGACAGACGCACCCTGTGATCGGTTACCACGCCTCCAGCAGCACTGAATGTGCGTTCCGAAAGAACGCTGGATGCAGGACAGGCCAGTAGCTCAATTGCATACTGTGCAAGCTCTGGCCAGTGATCCATCCTCAAGACCCAGTAACCCAGAGGATTTTCGGTGGGAAAGGTGTCCAAGTCTGATCTTGCCCCTAGGTATTCCTGCACCATATAAAACAGACGCTGGCGATGGTTGCTGGAACCGATCATACCTTGGGGCTGCGGACCAAAAAATTGTCTGAACGCATCGGTCAGACGGCCACCTTCTCCACCGCTCCTTCTTTGACTGACCGAAGCCTCAGCAACACGTTGTCCAGAAACAGGAGTTTGTAACCTCCCAGTCTCTGGGAACGCGTTGCACAGACCTTTCTGCAAGGCCTCCCGAAGATGTTTCATCCTCTGCTCCCTCTGCGATGGCAAGATAAGGTCCGCAACCTTACCCTTGTAACGTGGATCAAGGAGGGTTGCCAGCCAGTATTGGTCCTTCTCCTTGATACCACGAATACGAGGATCCTTACGCAGGCTTTGCAGGATCAGGGAGGCCATGCAGCGTAGGTTTGCTGAGGCATTCGGTCCGGAGTCCTCTGGGTCACTAAGAACGACATGGTCCGCAGCCACCTCCTCCCAGCCACGTACAAGTCCATGTGTTTCTTGGGACTGATCCCTTAAAGACTGCTGCTGATGCTGAGTGCCAGGCTCCACCTCCATACTGACACAATCTTCCTCCTCCTCCTCTTCCTCCTCGTCCTCTTCCTGTGTGATCGGCGGGCACGCAGGAACACTGTCTGGATAAAGGGGGCCTTGAGAGCTAAGGAAGTCCTCCTCTTCCTGCCTCTGTTCTGCCTCAAGTGCCCTGTCCATTATTCCACGCAGCGTGTGCTCCAACAGGTGGACAAGGGGGACAGTGTCACTGATGCATGCACTGTCACTGCTCACCATCCTCGTGGCCTCCTCGAATGGTGACAGGACAGTGCATGCATCCCTGATCATGGCCCACTGGCGTGGGGAAAAAAAACCAAGCTCCCCTGACCCTGTCCTGGTGCCATAGTCGCACAGGTACTCATTGATGGCCCTCTGCTGCGTGTGCAGCCGCTGCAGCATGGCCAACGTTGAGTTCCACCTGGTGGGCATGTCACAGATTAGGCGGTTCTTGGGCAGGTTAAACTCCTTTTGGAGGTCCGTCAGCCGAGCACTGGCATTATATGACCGGCGGAAATGCACACAGACTTTCCTGGCCTGCCTCAGGACATCCTGTAAGCCCGGGTACCTGCCCAAGAACCGCTGCACCACCAAGTTAAGGACGTGAGCCAAACAGGGCACATGGGTCATTTGTCCCTGTCGGAGGGCAGAGAGGAGGTTGGTGCCATTGTCGCAAACCACCATTCCTGCCTTAAGTTGGCGTGGCGTCAACCACCTCTGAACCTGCCCCTGCAGAGCTGACAAAACCTCTGCCCCAGTGTGGCTCCTGTCCCCCAAGCACACCAGCTCAAGCACCGCATGGCATCTTTTGGCCTGCGTACTTGCGTAGCCCCTTGAACGCCTACGGAGCACCGCTGGTTCCGAGGAAGAGGCCATAGAGGAAAAAGAAGAGGAGGGGGTGGAGGAGAGAGGTGTGTCACAATCAGCATTTTGGAGGCGTGGTGGCGGAACAACCTCCAACACTACTGCACCTTGTCCTGCATCCTTCCCAGCTGCCAGCAGAGTCACCCAATGCGCCGTGAAACTTAGGTAACGTCCCTGTCCATGCCTGCTGGACCATGAGTCAGCGGTAATATGCACCTTACCGCTGACCGCCTTGTCCAGCGAGGCATGGACATTGCCTTCCACATGCCGGTAGAGAGCCGGAATCGCCTTCCGTGAGAAAAAGTGGCGTTTGGGTACCTGCCACTGAGGAACCGCACATTCCACAAACTCACGGAAGGGGGCAGAGTCTACCAACTGAAAAGGCAGCAGTTGAAGTGCTAGCAATTTTGCCAAGCTAGCATTCAACCGCTGGGCATGTGGATGGCTGGGAGCAAACTTCTTTCGGCGGTGCAGCAGCTGGGGCAGGGAAATTTGCCTGGTACAATCTGACGTCGGTGTACCAAAAGCAGATTGCCCACAAGTACTTGGCTGTGACACACCTAATTCTACACCTTCATTCCTCTCACTGCAGGTCTCAGAGAGGACTGAAGGTCTAGTGGGGTTGGAAATCTCAGCTGATGAGGAGCAAGGAGAGATCCTCTTTGTTCTTTGGTGTGGGTCTTTTAGATACGCTTGCCAACGAACTGCATGGCAGGTCAACATATGTCTGGTCAAGCATGTGGTACCCAAGCGGGAGATGTTTTGGCCACGCGAGATACGCTTGAGACATATGTTGCAAATAGCAGCGGTGCGATCTGATGCACTCGTCTCAAAAAAGGCCCACACCAAAGAACTTTTTGAATAACGCGCAGAGACTGCAGCGCCCTGCACATGTGGAGCTTTGGGGTGTGATGCAGTCAATGTGCTGCCCTTAGGCTGGCCCCTGGAGGGCATCCTGCCTCGTTGGTGATGTGCCGCCGCCTCCTCCTCCTCCTCCTCCTCCTCCTCCTCTCTCCTATCAGGCACCCACGTTGAGTCAGTGACCTCATCATCCCCTCCCTCCTCATCACTGGAGCAAACCTGGCAGTATGCTGCAGCAGGGGGAGCATGACTGCCAGATTGCTGTCCTTCTTGGGCACCCCCTCTGTCCGTGCTCATGTTACTGCCTTCATCGAGCTCAGTATCGTCATCAGAGCCTTCCAAACGCTGGGCATCCTCCTGGAGCATGTACCCAACACTGTGGTCAAACAGTTCGAGGGAATCCTCATGAGGACATGGTGGAGCTAGGGAAGGAGTCACTGATGACATTGAGCTGAGGGAAGAGGCCGCTGCTTTGCCAGACAAAGCACCCTGGGCATGGGTGAGAGAGGATGAGGAGGATGAGGACGGCTTGGTCATCCACTCGACCAAGTCTTCCGCATGTTGCGGCTCAACACGGCCAGCTGCCGAAAAAAAGGCCAAGCGTGTCCCATGGCCACGTGCTGATGAGGATGCACCGTCTCCACGACCAGCACTAGACACAGAGCCTGCTTGCCCTCTCTTATTGGCTTGTGACTGTCTGCCTCTCCTTCTTGGCCTTCCAGACATACTAATGGCCTGTAGCTGCACTAAGCTGGGATAGAACACCTGTAATTTTCTTCAAGTAGCTTTATATACTGTAACCAGACAAGCCTGCCTGTCAGTAGGAAGATAACAGGAACGGATCTAGCTGAACACTGTGAGCAGGACGCACTGTACTAAATGTAAATAGTCTAGCTGCCTGACCGTGGTACTAATAGGATCAAATAGAACACCTGTAATTTTCTTCAGGTAGCTTTATATACTGTAACCAGACAAGCCTGCCTGTCAGTAGGAAGATAACAGGAACGGATCTAGCTGTACACTGTGAGCAGGACGCACTGTACTAAATGTAAATAGTCTAGCTGCCTGACCGTGGTACTAATAGGATCAAATAGAACACCTGTAATTTTCTTCAGGTAGCTTTATATACTGTAACCAGACAAGCCTGCCTGTCAGTAGGAAGATAACAGGAACGGATCTAGCTGAACACTGTGAGCAGGACGCACTGTACTAAATGTAAATAGTCTAGCTGCCTGACCGTGGTACTAATAGGATCAAATAGAACACCTGTAATTTTCTTCAGGTAGCTTTATATACTGTAACCAGACAAGCCTGCCTGTCAGTAGGAAGATAACAGGAACGGATCTAGCTGAACACTGTGAGCAGGACGCACTGCACTAAATGTAAATAGCAGGAACGGATCTAGCTGAACACTGTGAGCAGGACGCACTGCACTAAATGTAAATAGCAGGAACGGATCTAGCTGAACACTGTGAGCAGGACGCACTGCACTAAATGTAAATAGCAGGAACGGATCTAGCTGAACACTGTGAGCAGGACGCACTGCACTAAATGTAAATAACAGGAACTGATCTAGCTGAACACTGTGAGCAGGACGCACTGCACTAAATGTAAATAGCAGGAACGGATCTAGCTGAACACTGTGAGCAGGACGCACTGCACTAAATGTAAATAGCAGGAACGGATCTAGCTGAACACTGTGAGCAGGACGCACTGCACTAAATGTAAATTGCAGGAACGGATCTAGCTGAACACTGTGAGCAGGACGCACTGCACTAAATGTAAATAGTCTAGAAGATAACAGGAACGGATCTAGCTGAACACTGTGAGCAGGACGCACTGCACTAAATGTAAATAGCAGGAACGGATCTAGCTGAACACTGTGAGCAGGACGCACTGCACTAAATGTAAATAGCAGGAACGGATCTAGCTGAACACTGTGAGCAGGACGCACTGCACTAAATGTAAATAGCAGGAACGGATCTAGCTGAACACTGTGAGCAGGACGCACTGCACTAAATGTAAATAACAGGAACGGATCTAGCTGAACACTGTGAGCAGGACGCACTGCACTAAATGTAAATAGCAGGACGGATCTAGCTGAACACTGTGAGCAGGACGCACTGCACTAAATGTAAATAGCAGGAACGGATCTAGCTGAACACTGTGAGCAGGACGCACTGCACTAAATGTAAATTGCAGGAACGGATCTAGCTGAACACTGTGAGCAGGACGCACTGCACTAAATGTAAATAGTCTAGAAGATAACAGGAACGGATCTAGCTGAACACTGTGAGCAGGACGCACTGCACTAAATGTAAATAGCAGGAACGGATCTAGCTGAACACTGTGAGCAGGACGCACTGCATTAAATGTAAATAGTCTAGATAGAAGATAACAGGAACGGATCTAGCTAAACTGAATACAGTGTATATATATATATATATGCAACACCTGGGATGCATATATATACACAATACACTGTAAGTGCAGCTAACTGACTGACTGTTCTGCCTAATCTATCTAACTCAAATCAAATGACACTGTCTCTCTCTCTCTCTATCTCTCAGCACACCGGAACACACACTACACAGGGCCGCCGTGCAGGCGGCCTTATATAGTGTGGGGTGTGTACTAAATCCCCTGAGCCATAATTGGCCAAAGCCACCCTGGCTTTGGCCAATTACAGCTCTCTCTACTGACGGCGCTGTGATTGGCCAAGCATGCGGGTCATAGTGCATGCTTGGCCAATCATCAGCCAGCAATGCACTGCGATGCCGCAGTGAATTATGGGCCGTGACGCGCCACACGAATTTAGCGCGAACGGCCCATAACGTTCGCAATTCGGCGAACGATCGAACAGCCGATGTTCGAGTCGAACATGGGTTCGACTCGAACACGAAGCTCATCCCTAGTAGTGAGGAGTGAAATCAAAAATTTACGCCCTTAGAAATCCTGAAGGCGGTGATTGGTTTTCGGGGCCCCGTATGCAGCTAGGCTCCCAAAAAGTCCCACACATGTGGTATCCCCGTACTCAGGAGAAGCAGCTAAATGTATTTTGGGGTGCAATTCCACATATGCCCATGGCATGTTTGAGCAATATATCATTTAGTGACAACTTTGTGCAAAAAAAAACAGTTTGTCACTTTCCCGCAACTTGTGGCAAAATATAAAATATTCCATGGACTCAACATGCCTCTCCACAAATAGCTTGGGGTGTCTACTTTCCAAAATGGGGTCATTTGGGGGGATTTTGTGCCATCTGGGCATTTTATGGCCTTCAAAACTGTGATAGGTAGTGAGGAGTGTCAGGCCAGCTGTACCGCCTCTCCTGGCCCTGGGACAGCACTGCCAACATACTTTAAAGTTGAGAAAACATTACTGCCAGCCCTTTCTCATTCACAGCTCAAGGTGTGTCACTCTTAATGTAAATGGAAGTCTCTTAATACCTCAATTAAAGCCGCTCTGTCTGGCCGCTCTGACCGTCAATGAAACAGCTGAGAGCAGTCACATGACCGGGTCACGAAGAACGGCATTAATTGAGGTATTTAGAAGCTTTGATTTACAATGAGTGACACAGGAGGAGTGGTGTATGAGAAAGGGCTGGCAGTGATGATTTCTCAACTTTAGAGTATTCTTTCCAGGGAAACTGGGGGTCTCCTGGGAGTGCAGGGGGGCTTTATAATGAAAGAGGCCTGTGTGATATGCAGGCAAAGGGGTCTGTGTACTATGCAGATGTCTGTGTACTGTGCAGGGAAAGGGGTCTGTTTACTGTGCAGGGAAAGGGTGCTGTATTATGTGCGGGGGGTCTGTGTACTGTGCAGAGGGTTGTGTACTGTGCAGGGAAAAGGGTCTGTGTACTGTGCAGGGGGGCTGTGTACTGTGCAGAGGGTTGTGTACTGTGCAGGGAAAGGGGTCTGTGTACTGTGCAGGGGGGCTGCGCACTGTGCAGGGGGGCTGTGTACTGTTCAGGGGGCTGTGGGAAGTTTTTTTCCTGAAACTTCCCTCTTAATGTTAAGTGCAGTAAAAAACATGGAGTTTAATAAAACTGTAAAAAGGTACTCACAAAGGTACATAATGAACAAGCATGTTGGCAAAAGCTGCCGGATATCCTTGGAGTGAGTCTGGTCCGTTTCCTGGATTGCAGTGGTGTCCGATGGACAGGCTGTGCCGCTGGATGCTGGCACTTCCTGCCGTTGGAACGTATGATTGTTCTGCTGTTGATTATTGCTTGCTTTTATGTGCTTTTATGTGCTGCTGCTACTGTTTATGGTATTTGTATGGCTTTTATTGTATAGGAATATTACACAGCGTTTCCATTGGTCTCTGTCAGGATGCTGTGATTTTGCTTCAGTTAAACAGGAGCAGCTGCAGACATTTTTGGCCTAACTGTTGGTTTAGAAAGGTAAACTCTGTTACCAGCTTGCAGGTGTATTTTGAATGCTTTTTTGAATGCTTTTTTTCTGTGGCATTGCTGTTTATAGTAGGCTCATCTCTGAATGTGTTTGGGCTGTAGACCTGAGAGTTGCACTTGAGGCGTGTAATATAGGTCTACCCTTTTACACATGGCACTAAATAATTTATTTTATGGTAAAGCATGCTTAGGAGGGGGCCACACAAAAAGTAGCCTAGGGGCCCATGACCACCTTAATCCTCCACTGGCGGTGCTTGGTTTTCAGGGGCCCGTACGCAGCTAGGCTTCCAAAAAGTCCCACACATGTGGTATCCCCGTACTCAGGAGAAGCAGCTAAATGTATTTTGGGGCACAATTCCACATATAACCATGGCATGTGTGAGCAATATATCATTTAGTGACAACTTTTTGTAAATTTTTTTTTTTTTATCATTATTCAATCACTTGGGACAAAAAATGTAATATTCAATTGGCTCAACATTCCTCTCAGCAATTTCCTTGGGGTGTCTACTTTCCAAAATGGGGTCATTTGGGGGGGGGGGGTGTACTGCCCTGCCATTTTAGCACCTCAAGAAATGAGATGGCAGTCATAATCTAAAAGCTGTGTAAATTCCAGAAAATGTACCCTAGTTTGTAGACGCTATAACTTTTGCGCAAACCAATAAATATATGCTTACTGACATTTTTTTTACCAAAGACATGTGGCCGAATACATTTTGGCCTAAATGTATGACTAAAATTGAGTTTATTGGATTTTTTTTATAACAAAAAGTAGAAAATATCATTTTTTTCAAAATTTTCGATCTTTTTCCATTTATAGCGCAAAAAATAAAAACCTCAGAGGTGATCAAATACCATCAAAAGAAAGCTCTATTTGTGGGAAAAAAAGGACGTAAATTTTGTTTGGGTACAGCATTGCATGCTCGCGCAATTAGCAGTTAAAGCGACTCAGTGCCAAATTGTAAAAAGTGCTCTGGTCAGGAAGGGTATAAATCCTTCCGGAGCTGAAGTGGTTAAAGAGGATTTTATTGAATGTTTTTCCTGACTCCAGTAGGTTACAGTGTCGTGGAAAACTTTGTTTTGAGTCTTCTGTTGGTCAAGAGAGGAGAGTTGAAGAAGGCGTCCGCCTAAGTGAGGCCTTTCGGAATTTTTTTAGTCCTCGCCGCCCAGGGCTGTCAGCTTACACATCCTATCTGCAACTATTTCACATGGTGGACGATTACCTCAGGCCCAAAACAGAGATGGAGAGCTTTCCAGCTGACAATCCTCTGACTTACTGGGTCATGAGAATAGACCACTGGCCAGAACTTGCCCAGTATGCTATTGAGTTGTTGGGCTGCCCTGCATCCAGCGTGCTTTCAGAACGGGCATTCAGTGCTGCAGGAGGTTTTGTTACTGATCATAGAACGCATCTGTCCACAGACTCCGTGGACCATTTGACTTTTATAAAAATGAATCAGTCCTGGATTACCAGCTATGAAGCCACTGATGCCGTTGTCACTGATTAAGTCTTTTTGGGATGTGGAATCTTTGCAGGACTTCAAGGCTGCCTAGCTTTGAGGGTGTTCAATCATTTCATCTGGAATAATGTTTTTGGTATAGGTTTCATGGGCACAATTAACACCCAAAGACCAATTTTTCAGCACCTGTTTGACAGGTGCATATCATTGCGAATTTTTTTGCCTTCATCAAAAGCACCTCTATAGGGTTACAGTGGGAAAGCGCCCTGGACACCCAAAGAGTAATTTTTCTGCACCTGTTACACAGGTGCATATAATTGCAATTTTTTACAGTAAGGTCAATTCTTGCTTTCATCAAGATTACCTCTATAGGGTTATGGTGTAAAGGCACCACCAACACCCTAAGACCAATTTTTCTGCACCTGTTTGACAGGTGAGTATCATTGCAATTTTTTACAGCAAGGCCAATTCTTGCTTTCATCAAGAGTACCTCTATAGGGTTATGGTAGGAAGGTGCCACCGACACCCAAAGACCAATTTTTCTGCACCTGTTTGACAGGTGAATATCATTGCAATTTTTTACAGCAAGGTTAATTCTTGCTTTCATCAAGATTACCTCTAAAGGGTTACGGTGGGAAGGCACCACCGACACCCAAAGACCAATTTTTACGCACGCGTTACTTCTATACAAAGTCAAAATGACACCAGAATGTATCCAAAACATCTCTAATCTTGTTCCCAGTGCACTACATTGTGGACCCATCATACACACTGGCTCCCCAGCTGTTGCTGAGCAAAATAGCAAAATAAAGGCAGCTTGGAGGGAAAATGTCATTTTTTTTGGCTTTATAAATGCAATTATTGCTGCAGCAGATTCTAGACATGGTACAGATCTGACATAGGTAGACTAAGGGGACCCCCCAGACACTATATTGTAAGGAATTTTTCATTTTTATGCTTTCACTTTAAAAATCAAAAGATCACTGCTCATTTAAAAATGAAGTTTTTCACAAACTTTTTTTTTATTGATACATGTCCCCCAGGGCAGGACCCGGACCCCTATAACCATTGTATGCCCAATTACTTGCATATAAGCCTTTAAAATGGGCACTTTTGATTTTTGACATTCGGGTCCCATTGACTTGAAGGGGGTTCGTTATTCGGGTTCGAACTTTCGCGTGTTCGGAAGCTTTGGTGCGAACCAAACAGGGGTTCATTCGGCCCATCCCTATTCATAAGAAGCAATAAATGAGCTTTAAAACTAACCCTGGCTAAACCCTGCAACTGAAGACACTGTGGAGCCATTGATCCTTAAATTTCATAGCAGAAGCACTAAGGATGTTCAAATTCTTTCAGAATCTCAGCTTGCCCTGCACCCCCTACCCAGCAGTGACTTGAAAGTCTTCCAGTTTTATAATCTTAAATGGTAGCACAGAGTACAACCTCTGGAAGGGAGGAACAGACTGAGCAGATCTGCTGGGAGACCAGCTTCAGTGTTTCTGCTGTGAAATTTAAGAATTAATTGGTCCACAGCACCTGCAGCTACAGAGGTCAGTAAGGGCATCTCGTAAAGCTCACCTACTGCTTGTTAATAATAAATCAAACCGTCCTCTTTTTACTATGACAAGCCGGTATCAGGGCACAATTTGATGCATACAAATGAATAGTTCTGTGAGTATATGATATGATAGTTTGACAGCAATAACTGAGGAGGTGTGAAATATGGGTGGATGTTTAAGATCCTACACAAATAAAAAGATATCCTATGATTTTATATGGGGATTTTAATCAACATTAACTGATATATCAATAAAATGACATTTTAAGACATTGATGCTTTGAAATTTGATGCGACATGGGACCCATGGATATGATATTTATCTACAACTTAGTAAATCTCTGGCTGGTCCTCTTTTTCCCCTATTTCTTTTTTTCTTTCTTTTTCTTTTCCTTTTCTTGATCTACTCCCTTTTTTCCTTTTTCTCTTTTATATTTTTTGTTTATCTGATTTCCTCGATAACTGCAAGATGCTTTTGACAGGACATAAAGTTCTATGCCGATCAGTGGCGGCCCGTTCATACGGGGTGCAGGGCCCCCCCAATCCATGCGCCCGGCCCCTAAGCTCCAAGCAGGGCACCGGACGCATGGGTTTCAATGTGGGTTTTTTTTTTAAGCATGTGATTAGAGCCGGATGCTCTAATTGGCTTCAAAAAGGGTGGGCTCGGGGCGCAGAGCATTGCGCCTCGAGTCCACCCACTTGTGTGACTTTAGTGAATTAATATTCGCTAATGTCTTCCTGTTTCTCCTCCCAGCCAATCAGGAAGCTGCTCCTGAGATTCGAACCGGGAGTCTCAGGACCTGCCTCCTGTTTGGCCGGGAGGAGAAGCATCGGCCCTGGCAGCAGCCTACCCCGGATTCAGCAGTGCACCTCCACCCTGTCCTCCTCCCTGCATCCCTAGTGCAGTATAAGGTAAGGCCACTGATCGCGCGGGGAAGGGGGGGTGGCTATAGTGCGAGAGATTCGCCGCTGTGATCGATCGATCGAGAGCCACAGGGGGAGGGGTTGGTGCTAGTGCAAGTGAGCTGGCCAGGTCTGTTTGCCGCAAATTTTGACCACCAGCCGCCACTGTTGCCAATGATATTCATAGGAATGTGCACAGTGGTTTCCTTTTAACTGGTTCCTTCCCACCCCCCTTCCCCTGTTCCTTGCTCCCTATCTCTTTTCCCTGTGACTTAGCCAATCCCTATACTACCTGTCACATTGGCTCGATGGGACACTACACATTTGGTCCCTAGTGGATCAAAGGTATATTCCTCAGCCATATTGTTAATGACTTGCATCTTTCTATATTGTATTGTTATTTCTGCCGGTACTCCCACCGAGAGAATTTAGGTGGAGATCTCTCTGTTTAACATTGAGAGGTCTTATGCTTATGAGCATTTTGAGAGAAAGGCATTTTTGTATTTGTGATCAGTTCACTATTTGTTTGCACTATTGTTCAAATATTGTTAGACATGTGCACACTGAAATATTTTGTTTCGGAATTTCGTTTTCGTCCGAAAAATACATTTATTTAGTTACTCCCGAAATTCGTTTTTATTCATTTAATTTTTTCGTTAAAAATTGCATTCGTCCGAAAATCCAAATTAATTAACGTCGAATCTGTCATTGAAGGCTTATGGTGTCTGTCGAATGTTCAAAGAAGATTCGATGGAGCAGCTAAACTGTACAACGCCGCAATTGTACATTTATGGTCGAATTTTCTGCCTACAAGCTAGCTGTAGTAGAATTCTAATGTTCTATGACTAGTAGTATCTATATAGAATCTCAATCTATAATATAGAATCTATAATAATAAATCCCCCCCCCCCCCACAACACGGGCAGCCTCTGAGGCTATCACAACACTAGCAACACTAGTATCACTATGAAGTTCACAACACTAACACAATAGCAGCAGATTATTATAAAAAAGTTAAGTTGAACTGTAGCTTGCTTCACTATTGTTCTGCTGCTGTGCTTATGCTTAACTGCTAAATAATTCAGGTTCTCTGACAAACGGACCAGCTAAGATTGACTGTCTTCTGAAATGATTCAGTGTGTGTGTGTCTCTCTCTGCTAGCAAATCGTAAGTGAAAGTAAGTTCAAGTTGGCTATACATGTGTACTTAGTTCTAGCTATTTTACTGCCCCTCCTCTTTGGTTACAATCGGCCAATAACATTCATCATCATCATTATTTTTATTTTACTTCCCCCACCCAATTCCAGCAGCGACCTTTTCTCTCTATGTCAAATCTTTTCTCTCTATGTCAAATCTTTTCTCTCTATGTCAAATCTTTTCTCTCTATGTAGAATAATCTTCGACTAATAGAGTTAAGGTTAGGCACATTCGACCACAGGTTCGATAGACACAGATTGTTATTGTCAGCGTCATGTCGAATCTCCTATCTATATCGAACTGTTGTCGCAACGAAAACGAAAATAAAGCATTTGTTTATGTTGGATCTTTCGGTTTTCGGATTCTTCGGATTATAAAACGATAACGAAAATACCTGACATTCGGACGAAAATGCATTCGGACGAAAACAAATGCACATGTCTAAATATTGTGCCTTATATGACGTTGTCTTGTTACTTCAATAAAAAATATTGAAAATTAAAGGAGTTGTAAAGGCAGAAGGTTTTTTATCTTAATGCATTCTATGCATTAAGGTAAAAAACCTTCTGTGTGTAGTAGCCCCGCCCCAGCACCCCCCTAATTACCTACCTGAGCCTCTTCTCTCTCCAGCGATGTCCACGGTCCCCTCAGCCATCCAGGACACTCCTCCTGGTTGACTGAGACAGAGCAGCGGCACCATTGGCTCCTGCAGCTGTCAATCAAAGTCAGTCAGACAATCAGGGGCGATAGGGGCGGGGCCAGGACGGGGCTTCGTGTCTGAATGGCTACACTGAGCACTGACCCGGCTTGGGTACCCTCTGTAGCAAGCTGCTGGCTGAGGGGCACTCAAAAGAGGGAGGGGCTAGGAGCAGCAAAGAGGGACCCGAGAAGAGGAGGATCCAGGCTGCTCTGTGCAAAACCAACTGCACAGAGGAGGGAAGTATAACGTGTTTGTTATTTAAAAAAAAAAACAAGCCTTTACAATCGGTTTAAGACTTTATAGACTGTCTATGAGATGCTTGAAAAGTCCAAGATTTTCTTTGTTTATGATGTCATACAGGGCTTTTTTTCAGGGGGAACTTGGTGGAACTCAGTTCCACCACCTCTGTCTCAGACCCTTTGGTGTCTGCTCACCACAATCACTTGTAAACACAGAAGTCTGGTTTCTGTGTTTACAAGTGACAGCTCTGCACTCTGTATGTAATGCAATCCTTGTATTTAATGCCCCTTTAAGACCCACCCACTATTTGATGTGATTTGGAGGGTGTGTGTAGGGGGAGGGGTTTTGTGGGGCCGTGGTTAAGTTCCAGCACCTATTGTTTGAGAAAAAAAGCCCTGATTTCATTAGACAATAACTGTACAATGATACAGATTAGAGCAATGTTTCTCAACTCCAGTCAAATCCTGAAAACATGACCTGTTGGGGCGCCTTGAGGACTGGAGTTGAGAAACACTGGATAAGAGTATATGTCAAGTATTGTTAATTCCAGTAAATCCTTCATAGGAAGAGATTATAATGCTGACAGCATTGTCACTGAAGTGTTCTTTTGTTAAATATTTGCTTTCTGATGATTATTTGTGGTATATTCCCTCTCACATTACCATATAAATAAGTTCTTCAAACATGCCATCCAGCATTTGAAACAGAACCCATTTCACAATGGTAAGTCGAAATAAAAATGACTGTGTAACATTGTTTTTAGGTGTAGGTTAGAGGTCTGCATTGGGTTAGAACTGATTTAAACGTTTTTGTTTTTTTTGTAATTTTTTGGTTGCGTTCCCAGTGAATACTAACAGGAGGAAGTTCAATAATGTGTTGAATTACTGTAGGTTTAGTAAGTCATGACAAATGAAATATATTGTATTTGATGATGATTTAATACTATGTATGTTGTTTGTTATATAGTCAAATAGTATTGTTAATATTACTTTAGAGTTTATCTAAAGCCAAAACTTTTTTCTTTAATTTCGGACAGAGTATTAAAGTGTTTCCCTTTGGGCAGTTGTTTTTTCATGGTGACCATTGTTACCAAGACATAGTGTATATTGAATGGAAATTTAAGATTTTACAGTTGTCAAAGGAACAATAATGGAGGAGAAATTTTCAATGGGACACCTGGCCTAGTAACCACTGTCAAAGATGAATCTCCCTTCACTTCCTGTCTGTCTCTGTGAAAAAAGTAGAGGAAAATCACCTCAATGATACACATAGAGCAAAAAGATTTTTTTTTTGGAAAGGGTTCGATTTTTTTTAAACTGAAAAAAAGAAGCATTTAGTAAAAGTCAAGTTTTTATGTCTAGTAACCAGGCTGTTTCCTTGTTTCAATGTACCATGGGCAACAATAGTTTTTGTAAATATGTTTTAAGTGTGCATAACAGCAAAAAGTGTAAAAAAGTTTAATAGACCAGCTTTTGCAACAAATAGAATAGTTTAGGGGAAATTTAAGTTTTAACTTTAGAGGTTAAAGTAGATCTATAGGCAAAACTTTTTTTTTTAAATTTTGGATAGAGTAAGGAAGGGTTATAACCCCTGTTAGATTGTTTTTCCCTGCAAATTAAGTAAATTCTTCAGGGATCCCCAGGTCACTGGAAATAGTGTCCCCACAAGAAGATTTCCCCTCTATTACTTTTCTGGGGACAACCCAAAATTTGGATGTTTCTTTTACTTTCCCTTTCAATGATAATGATAAACAGGACAAATAGAGAGGGGGGGATTTCCCAAAGGGGGTCATAGACAGCAATAATAACTGACAGCCGTTATAACTATCCCAAACTAAAAAAAAAAAAATTACCTTTAGTTATACTATAAGGATAGCAAGGACTCATTTTAATTACATCTTTACCTGGTGTGTGGCTTACTTAACCACTTCACCCTCAAAAGGATTTTCCCCCCTTTCCTGACCAGAGCATTATTTTTTGCGATATGGCACTGCGTCGCTTTAGCTGATGATCGCGCAGTCGTGCGACGTTGAATCCACACAAAATTGACATCCTTTTTTTCCCCACAAATAGAGCTTTCTTTTGATGGTATTTGATCGTCTCTGCGGTTATTATTTTTTGCGCTACAAAAAAAGACCGACAATTTTGAAAAAAAGCAATATTTTTTACTTTTTGCTATAATAAATATCCCCAAAAAAATATAAAAAAAACTAATTTCTTCCACAGTTTAGGCCGATATGTATTCTTCTACATATTTTTGGTTAAAAAATCGCAATAAGTGTATATTGATTGGTTCATGCAAAAGTTATAGCATCTACAATATAGGGGATAGATTTATGGCATTTTTATTATAATTTTTTTTTTTTTTTACTAGTAATGGCGGCGATTTGCGATTTTTATCGAGACTGCGACATTATGGCGGACAGATCGGACACTTTTTACACTATTTTGGGACCACTGATATTTATACAGCGATCAGAGCTACAAATAGCCACTGATTACTGTATAAATATCACTGGCAGTGAAGGGGTTAAACACTAGGGGGCAACAAGGGGTTAAGTGTGTTCCCTGGATGTGTTCTAATTGTAGAGGGGATGGGCTCACTACAAGATGACAGAGATCACTTCTCCCGATGACAGGGAGCAGTAGATCCTTGTCATGTTGCTAGGCAGAACAGGGAAACGCCTTGTTTACATCTCCCCGTTCTGTCTCTCCTCGCTGCAATCGCGGGCCACCGGCGAACATCGAGTTTACGGGACCTGTGGGCACACTCCTGCGGTGCCCGCTAGGCAGCAAATTCAAAGGGACATACAGGTACGCCTTTTTGCCTGTCTGTGCCATTCTGCCAACGTAAATCGGTGTGCGGTGGTCGGCAAGTAGTTAACAACCACTTAAGGGCTAGCCTCGTTTTGGATTTTAGGTGTTTACATGTTTAAAACAGTTTTTTCAGCTAGCAAATTACTTAGAACCCCCAAACATTATATATGGTTTTTCTTCTAACACCCTAGAGAATAAAATGGCGGTCGTTGCAATACTTTTTTTTGCACCGTATTTGCGCAGCTGTCTTAAAAGCGCACTTTTTTTGGAAAAAATTAACTTTTTTGAATTAAAAAATAAAACAACAGTAAAGTTAGCCCAATTTTTTTTTATATTGTGAAATATAATGTTACGCCAAGTAAATTGATACCCAACATGTCATGCTTGAAAATTGCGCACGCTCGTGGAATGGCGTCAAACTTTTACCCTCAAAAATCTCCATTGGCGACGTTTAAAAAATTCTACAGGTTGCATATTTTGAGGTACAGAGGAGGTCTAGGGCTAGAATTATTGCTCTCGCTCTACCGGTCGCTGCGATACCTCACATGTTTGGTTTGACCATCGTTTTCATATGCAGGTACTACTCGCGTATGCGTTTGCTTCTGCGTGTGAGCTCGTCGGGACGGGGGGGTTTAAAATTTGTTTTTTTTTATTCTTATTATTTATTTTACAATATTTTATTTATTTTTACACGGTTTTTTAAAAAAAAAATGGTGTCACTTTTATTCCTATTACAAGGAATGTAAACATCCCTTGTAATAGAAAAAAGCATGACAGGACCTCTTAAATATGAGATCTGGGGTCAAAAAGACCTCAGATCTCATATTTACACTAAAATGCAATAAAAAAAAATAAATAAAAAAAAGTCATTTAGAAAAATGACATTTGAAAAAATGTGCCTTCAAGAGGCGTGGGCGGAAGTGACGTTTTGACTTCGCTTCCGCCCAGCAGTGTCATGGAGACAAGTGGGCGCCATCTTAGCCTCACTCGTCTCTAGACACACCACAGGAAAGGACGCGATCGCCTCCGCCGCTCCGGTAAGCGGCGGAGGGCACCGGATCGCAAGGGGGGGGGGGGGGCCCTCTCCCGCCACCGATAAAAGTGATCTCACGGCGAATCCGCTGCAGGGACCACTTTTATCTGAAAGCCGACCGCCGCACGAAAACGGGGATACCGGGGTTATGGCAGCTAGCTGCTGCCATAACAATGATATCCCCGTTCAAAGTTTGGACGTACATAGGCGTGCGGCTGTCCTTAAGTGGTTAAGGACCGGAAAGATTTTCCTCCTGAATGACCAGGCCATTTTTTGACATACGGCACTGCGCCGCTTTAGCTGACAATTGTGTGGTCGTGCGACGTTGTACTCGAACAAAATTCCTTTTTTTCCTTTGTTTCCCCACAAAGAGAGCTTTCTTTTGGTGGTATTTGATCACCTCTGCAGTTTTTATTTTTTACGCTATAAACGAAAAAATGCCGACAATTTTGAAAAAAAAAAACAATATTTTTTACTTTTTGCTATAATAAATATCCCAATTTTTTTTTTAAACAACACATTTCT